>CM038677.1:66520136-67244880 GCA_021605205.1 Aegilops longissima
CCCCTGAAAATCGACTGACCCGAAAGTCGATTCAGTCGACTAAAGTGTAGCTAAATCGGAGAATCATCGCAAGCAAGAGCAAGAGCGAGAGCAGCAACACGAGCAAGAGTAAGAGCAGACCATGTCGGAGTAATGGGCCACGGGTAGGCAAACCCGATCCCCAGGACCTTTCAAAACATCGCAAGGCAGATGCGCCTCAAGACCCCAAGGCGACGAGCAGCCGAGAGTCGGCGGCACGAGTCGCCGATCGCCTCCCACCGAGTCCCGAGGCGGCCTCAAGACAAGCCGACTCCAAGACTAGCGACTTCCAATGAAGCCGGCTCAGAGAGTCGGCCCAGCGCGACTCCATCCACCTCCTGCCTGAGCGACCACGAACGGATGGGATAAAGCCGCTTTGCACCCGGTCCCCGCCCGCCATAAAGAGCTGGCATGGCCAGTGGCGCCGCATCGATGGAGATCTCCGTCATGCGCGCAAGCATCAGAGCCACACTGCCCTAACATCAGCCCGTGGGCGATTCCTGTACCCACGATGGCCTGTCTGACGACCAAGACGGTGGGATTACCGTCGGCGGGAGTGCGTAAGACGGCGAGAACGCCCCAAAGACGGGACTCGCTGGAGTCGGCCTCCGAGTGTCGGCCGCCCTCCCACGGGCTCCAAGCGCCATTAACCAGATTAAGGAATGGCAATAAGGATCGCCGCCAGCGGCGGCATCGCTGCTATGAACCCACGACCAAGCTCAAGGCCATTAGAAGCGCTGCTACAAGAATCTGCAGTGGCAAGATTCGCCACAAGTGACAAGGGCCCGCCGGCCCCATGTCAAGATCAGCCGGGGGCCCACTAGTCGGGGGCCCTCAGAGTCGGGCGGAGAAGATGACGACTTAAGAGATCGACGGTCGACCCGCTACCCACCGGATTACCATTGTACTTCGGGGTAGGCCTATATAAACCTCCCGGCACCCATGCAAAGGGTTGGACCCCAATAGTTTTAGACACATAGAGGGAAGAGAAGAGCTAGCCGTGCCCTTCTCCCGCCTCACCCCCAACAGCTCAAGGAGCAACCTTGTACCCACTTTGCCATAGTGATCATGCGGAGACCCCGCAGAGCAGCAATAGGGGTGTTATCTCCTCGTGAGAGCCCCGGCTGGGTAAGATTCGCGGCGCAGTATGTCTTCGCCTCATCCTGCTTCTGTGCACCGCGACGCTCTACTCGCCTCCATGATAAGCCATCCTTTGGCATATGTCGCACCCAACCCCGACATTTGGCGCCCACCGGGGGCTAGGTGCACCGCCGTCCGAGACCTGCTCGACGGGAACCTCTTCTCGCCGGGCGAAGCGAGCCAGCCCGGCAGACGCCAGACGGAGTTCGCGCCGACGCTGCTGCATGGCGCCGAGGTCGCTTCAGGCGTAAGCTGCTCGCCGAACTTGTCGGCGAGGTTCGCCCGACGAGCCTGCGCTCGACGCAGCACGGACGGCCCCGAGAGCCTCGCAGGCCTCCTCGAAAGTTCCATCGCCGCCGGGCGAGCTCGCCACGACTGGAGTCCGTGAGGCTCCACCGACCCGGCGCTGGTCGACCGACACCGCGGCCGCCGACGCTGCTCCCCACCAACGTGGGGTCTCACGACGAGCCTTCTCGCTGAGAGCGGCGGAAGCACCGCCACGGAGGTGCTCGCATCGGTCACAGCGAGCCTTCCGTGAGGGAGCTCGTGACCTTCTCGACGCTGTTCTCGCAAGACCGACCGCCTCATTCCGGAAGACGCCGACGCTGGGACGCTGAAGCACGCCGCCCAGCTCCTCGGGCGCATGAAGCCGGCAAGCATGAGACGCTTGTCGAAGCCTACCAGCGCGAGATGGATTGCGCGCATGCGGCGGCTCGCCGCCCGACCGGGCCTTAGCCAGGCGCGGTCCAGCAGCGCGGGCGAGCTATCGCCAGCCTGTTTGGGGCCATCGCCAGGTACGCCACGCCAGGAGAATATCCGCGCGCCAGCGCGCGCGCATTTAGCTGGATAACTTCGAGGGCGAGGAGCGCCACCGATGACGGAGCGAGTCCAGCAGCTCCGGCGCGGTTGCTGCGCAAGACGGCCGGCTGCCGCACGGAGGCGCCATGACGACAACACGACGATTTGCCTCCCCGCCAGATCAAGGCGCGACGCCCTGACGCCGACCGGGCGGTGTCCGCAGAAGAAAAACAAGGATCCGCTGTCAGCCATAGCCGGACTCACATCTCCATCGAGCGCGACGAAGACGGCCGCCCGAGAGCAAGTGGAGCGCGGGACGACCATCCGCCTCCTCCTCCCGGCAGAGAAAGGTGAGTCTCCCCGCCACCCGCCGAGCATCCGACTTCGGCGACCGCTTTGGCCGCCGAGGGAGTCGAGAAAACGACGCCCGCCACCGGATCGAGCGACTCCACCGATCCCTCGGCGCGAAGAAGAAGACGAAGATGGCCCGCCTGCCCGGACTCGTGATCCGAGACGAGCCCTTCCCTGCAGGATTCACACTTCCCGAGACACACCTAAATACACCGCCCGCGGAAGCCGAGGACTGGCCGTGGACTACCCCACGCCATCAAGATAGCGAACGGCAACAAGCGCCTGTGTCAGAAGTATGTTCCTCATGCCCAGGCACGGCCCGACATGGTTGAACAGCTTGAAGCCCCACAACATCAACAGCTGGGTCGACTTCACCGAGGCCTTCATCCGCAACTTCACGAGCACATACAAGCGACCTCCCAAGCCTCGCTACCTGTCCTTGTGCGCAAGGCCCCAACGAAGTCTACTCACGACTACCTCACACTACCCGAGCTCCGAACTCCCGCGAAGGAGTGCATGAGGTGCAAGCAATCGAGTACTTCACCGCCGGTGCGTAGAAGGCACCTCCTCAAGCACAAGCTCTTTGCGACGAGCCGAGACCTCGACGAGCTGCTGATCATAGCGCATAAGTACGCCACAGCCGACTCTCCATGAAGTCGGAGATCAAGCCGCGACCGGCAAGGTGGCTCATGCTCCTGTAACTCCGGCCGGCGACGCCAATCGGGCGACAAGCAGCAGAATGATCACAAGCGCAGGCCCGCGCAGCCGCTTCCAACAGCCAGCAGTGGCGCAAATAAGACCAAAGAGCCGAGGGGCAGCCTCCGCCAAGCGCGTAAAGGCGGCAAGTCCAACTAGTTGCCGCCTTCTTACGAAAGCAGACTTTGGACGGACCTCGCAGTTCCATAGCGCGCCGAAGCCGCCAAATCACACCACCCGAAGTGCCACCGCTCACCAGATCGCTAAGGAGACGGCCTTTGCCCTCCTCCGCCGCCGGGTCGCCGCCCACCATCGCCTTCAAAGAGCCGGCTGTCGTGCCACCGGCGAAGACAAGACGAGTGCCCGTAAGAGCATGGTGCCTATGTAGTGTTTACCAGCAGGTTGATGATCGCCGCAGAAAGCGGCAACAATGAAGAAGAAGTGAATGCAGAGCATCGATACTCCAGAATTCATGCATCGGTCTCGAGAAGCCCATCGCTTGAGCCGGCTGATCACCCAGAGGTGATGCTTAATCCGGCTCCTACGCCTGGTCTTGGGAGCCACCTTGCCGCGGATAGGCGGCCAGCTCGCTTTCGCGAAAGGCCGATAGATTCGAGGCAAGCAACATCAACATCCTGTATAAGGATACGATGGAGAAGTTAGGAATCAAGCAAAGACAGCTTCAAAGATATTCGGATCTGTGTTCCACGGAATTGTACCGGCCTTTCCTGCCATCGATTGGCAAGATTCTCGATAGACGCCCTCTTTGGGGACAAAGATCACTTTCACGAGAGCCGGCCTCGTTCAAGTGGTGGACCTCGAAGCCCCTACCATGCCCTGCTTGGCCGACCTGCTCGCCAAGTTCATGGCGGTCCCCACTACGCCTACCTCAAGATGAAGATGCCGAGTGCCAAGGATTCTCGACCATAGCCGCGACTACAGAAAGTCGTCCGCTTATGCAGCTTGAAAGCAGCCGGCTGGCCGAGTCCTCGTGATCGCAGCCGAGAAGCGGCTCCTTGATCGAAGTTAGGCAATGGCGGCAAGCAGCCAGAGATTTCGCCCACCCCAAGGAGTCGGGTCGAGGGCCTGCTCTGCCGCCAAAGAGACCAAGAAGATACCCTTGGACCCGGAGCACCGGAGATACGCCGTCGAGGTGTGAACCTCGACAACAAATAGGAAGGCGAAGCTCGCCGATTTCCTCCGTGAGAATCGACATCTTCGCATGGTCCCCAAAGACATGCTGTGTACCGACGGAATTCGCCGAGCACAAGTTACATGTACGATCTGATGTGAGCCCGCCAGCAGCCCTTGCGCGCCGCCTATCGTCAGAAAAAAGAATATTTGTTGGAGAAGAGATAGCCCGCCTCGCAGCCGTTTCATCATGGAAGTGTTCTTTCCGTAATGGTTAGCTAACCCGTCTTGGTACTAAAGAAGAACAAGCAGGGCGGATGTGTATTGACTACACAAGCCTCAACAAAGCCTGCCCTAAGGACCCGCTCGCTTGCAAGAATTGATCAGTGATAGACTCCACAGCCGGATGCGAAGCCGTTGAGCTTTAGATGCATATTCAGATATCACCGCATCAAGCTGAACCCGGCGATGATTGAAGACCGCCTTCATCACGCCGCTTGGAGCCTTCGCACCCGACCATGACGCTCGGTTTGAGGAACGCCGCGCCACCTTTCAGCCAGTATGCGTATGCCTCCTCAAGCAGCTTGTAAACGCCCACGCCTACGTGGACGACGGGTGGTGAAGACAGAGAAGCGAGGAACGCTGTTGGAAGACCTCAAGGAGACCTTTGGAAATCTGCGCCGATTCCAGATCAAGCTCAACCTGAGAAATGCGCCTTCGAGTACCAACCGCCAGCTCCTTGGTTTCCGGTCTCCGAACGCTGCATAGAGTGCAACCCCGTGAAGATCAAGGCGATCGAAGGATGGAAGTACCTCACCGATCGCTAGATGTGCGAAGTTCACCGCTGCTTACGCCTATCACCGATTCATCACCGGTCAAGCAGAAAGCTCTTCCTCTGCACCAGCTATGAAGAAGACCACCTTCTTCAATGGAACTCCAAGGCGGACGAAGCTTTTCTCCGCTTGAAGAGAATGTCGACTACTCCCCAAAGGTCAAGCGGTCCGACTCCAAAGGAACCCATGCTCCTCAGATATTGCCGCCACCAGCAGGTAGTCAGCACACAGATCATTGTAGTTGAACGCAGGAGGAAGGCAAGGCGCCACCTGTCCAGAGACCAGTAGACACTGGAGCGAGGTAATCGGCCGACTCCAAGCAGTAACTACCCCCACTACCGTAAGATGTGTTACGGCGCACTTTGCCACCAAGAAGTTGAAGCCTTACTTTCAAGAGCATCCAATCACCGTGGTTTGCACGGCCCCACTAGCAGAGATCATCGAAGCCGAGATGCTTCAGGCCGAGGGCCAAATGGGCCATAGAGTTGGCCCCTACACCATCTATTACCAGCCCCGCACCGCCATCAAGTCACAAGCACCGGCCGATTTACTCGCCGACCGGGCCGAGACTCAGAAGACCGCCGCCAAATACCGACTCCACCCATTGGCGGATGCACTTTGATGGCTCCAAGATGCGCACCGCTTGGGAGCCGCGTGGTCCTCACGCCCCCAAAGGCGACAAGCTCTGGCACGCTGCAGATCCATTTTGCCGCCTCCAACAACGTCGCCGAATACGAGGCGCTCATTCACGGGCTCCGCTTGCCAAAGAGCTTGGCATTCGCCGGATCCTGTGCTATGGCGACTCCGACTTGGTGGTCCAACAGTCATCCGGCGACTAGGACGCCAAAGATGCAAATATGGCGAGCTATCGTTTTCTGGTACAACACCTGAGTGGATATTTTGAGGGATGCGAATTCCTCCACGTGCCAAGAAACGACAACGACCAAGCAGATGCCCTGGCAAGAATCGGCTCTACCCGCCAGTCAATACCATCCGGCGTCGCCCTTGAGCGCCTCCTCAAGCCATCTGTCAAGCCGTCACCGAGTCGACTCCATTTTTGTGCCGCTCCTCAAGAAGTCGGATTCGACTCCAAAGCCTCAGCAGACGGCACAAGAATCCTTGCAGACGCTTCCCAAGAACGCGGGTAGTCGGCCGCCCGGGACTTGAACCCGGCCCGGACTGCAAGCGACCATTGCGAAGACTCCAATACTCGCCCAGGGGACTGCGCCACGTCGGCCGGGGACTTCTCCAACCCAAAGAAGTCTGCGGACTCCAACCCCGCCTCCCAGCCCAGCCGCCTCGTCCAAGTAGCAATCTGGCAGTCAAGAAATAGTAGCACCTCATGGGCCCAATTTATCCTCAAGTTCTTAGTAAGCGGAGAGCTACCAACCGATGAAACCTTGGCTCGGAAAGTGCAACGCCGAAAGTGGCAGCCTACACTATAGTCAATAGAGAGCTGGTCAGGTAGCGTCCACGGTGTCTACCAACAAGGCGTCGACTCGAGCAAGGCTAAGAAATTCTCGAAGACATCCATCGAGTATGAAAAGCGGCCATCATGCAGCCTCAAGAGCACTCTGCCGCCAAAGCCTTCCGACACGGTTTCTTCGCCAACTGCCCTAGAAGAGGCCAAGGAATTAGTTCAAAAATGCAAGGTGCCGATGTTTCGCTTCCAAGCCGCTTCACCCGGCTTCAGCTCAAGACTATCCCCATCGCCGGCCCTTTGCTGTTTGGGGGCCCGACATGGTGGGACCATTCAAAGCGGCACGAGGTGGCCTAACTCACTTACTTGTCGCGGTGGACAAGTTCACCAAGTGGATAGAAGCAAAACCCATCAAGAAGTTGAATGGTCCTACGGCAGTGACTTTCATCGCCGACATCACGACTCGGTACGGCGTACCACACAACATCATCACCGACAACGGCACAAATTTTGCCAAAGGCGCCCTGGCCCGTTTCTGCGCGACGCAAGGCATCCGACTGGACTTAGCGTCCGTTGCCCATCCGCAGTCAAACGGCCAGGTGGAGCGAGCGAACGGCCTCATCCTGTCTGGCATCAAGCCTCGACTGGTCGAACCATTGGAGCGTTCGGCCGGCTGCTGGCTTGAGGAGTTGCCAGCCGTCCTCTGGAGTCTGCGTACGACTCCAAACAAGTGAACTGGCTTCACCCTTCTTCCTCGCTCTCACGGTGCCGGCCGGCCATCCCAACAGATATAGAGTTCGACTTCCGAGTCACCATGTACACCAAGAGGAAGGAAGAAGCACGTCAAGACGACGCCGATCTGCCGGAAGAGGGCCGCTGTTGGCACTCAGCCGGTCCAAAGATCTACCAAAGCAGAGCTCGCCGCTACTACAACAAGAAGGTCAAGCCAAGATCATTCCTAGAGGGCGACCTTGTGCTCCGGCTGATCCAGCGAACAACCGCCAGCACAAGCCGTGGGTGCCTTTGGGAAGGCCCATTCATCATCGACAAAGTCTTGGGCAACGACTCCTACTACGATCGATGCTCGAAGCCCCGAAACGCATTAAGAGGGACGACTCGGCAAAGAGACGGAGCGGCCATGGAATGCTAATCTCCTCAAAGATTTTACAGTTGATGCAGATGTACCACGCTACCCTTTGTGTTTAAAGTACCAAGACTCGGGCCCCAAGAGACGAGCTCGGGACTGCCCTCTTTGTTATCTGTATGATGAGAATTATGCCTTTGAGTATGTTACCCTTTGATTATGCTGTTTGGCACCGGCTCGACTAGTCGGCCCGGGGACTCGCCGCTTTTGGGCTATGAAATGCTTCCTCGCAATGGACAAGTAACGTCAGCGGTGCCTAAGCCGCCTCTGTCGGGAAGCCGCAGCTCAGAGCGATCGCTTGGTGGGCAGGAGTAAGGTAGAACAGCGCCACACGAAAAAATGGCTAAGGACCCAAAGCATAAACATAGTTTAAATCGGCTTCCAGCCGTTTATAAACCGACTCCTAAGTAGCCGGCTTGCCGCTTTCTACTCAACTTGCTTAACGACTCTAAAAATGGCCAAGTACTTTCCTTCTCAAAAGTAGCCAAGCACTTGACCTAGACGGCAGTCCATGAGCGGTTGCCCGATGGGCAAGCGGCATTTAAGGAAAGCGGCAAAGGAAAAAGCCACAAGAGCAATAAGCAAGGAAAGATAAAATTAGAATAATATTTACACAAGCTTAGGCCCTTAGCCGGATCTTTGGACAGAGGTTCGGAATACACCCCCGCGGGTGGAATTGTGCAAATTAACAAGTTCTTTCAAAAGACTAGCAAACAGATAAAATAAAGGCAAGGCAGCGGCCTAAGAAGCAGCGGATGGGGTTGGAAGGCCGGAGGCGGCGGTGGCGTCAGGCGCCGGGGCGGCCGGTGTTGGAAATATGCCCTAGAGGCAATAATAAATTGGTTATTATTATATTTCCTTGTTCATGATAATAGTTTATTATCCATGCTATAATTGTATTGATAGGAAACTCATATACATGTGTGGATACATAGACAACACCATGTCCCTAGTAAGGCTCTAGTTGACTAGCTCGTTGATCAATAGATGGTTACGGTTTCGACCATGGACATTGGATGTCATTGATAATGGGATCACATCATTAGTAGAATGATGTGATGGACAAGACCCAATACTAAGCCTAGCACAAAGATCGTAGTTCGTATGCTAAAGCTTTTCTAATGTCAAGTATCTTTTCCTTAGACCATGAGATTGTGCAACTCCGGATACCGTAGGAATGCTTTGGGTGTACCAAACGTCACAACGTAATCGGGTGACTATAAAGGTGCACTACGGTATCTCCGAAAGTGTCTGTTGGGTTGGCACGAATCGAGGCTGGATTTGTCACTCCGTGTAACGGAGAGGTATCTCTGGGCCCACTCGGTAGGACATCATCATAATGTGCACAATGTGACCAAGGGGTTGATCACGGGATGATGTGTTACGGAACGAGTAAAGAGACTTGCCGGTAGCGAGATTGAACAAGGTATCGGGATACCGACGATCGAATCTCGGGCAAGTACAATACCGCTAGACAAAGGGAATTGTATACGGATCAATTGAGTCCTTGACATCGTGGTTCATCCGATGAGATCATCGTGGAACATGTGGGAGCCAATATGGGTATCCAGATCCTGCTATTGGTTATTGACCGGAGAACGTCTCGGTCATGTCTACATGTCTCCCGAACCCGTAGGGTCTACACACTTAAGGTTCGATGATGCTAGGGTTATAAAGGAAGTTTGTATGTGGTTACCGAATGTTGTTGAGTCCGGATGAGATCCCGGACGTCACGAGGAGTTCGGAATGGTCCGGAGGTAAAGATTTATATATGGAAAGTTGTTGTTGGGTTAGGAAAAGTTCGGTTTTTTCGGTATTGTACCGGGCGCTTCAAAAGGTTCGGAGGATTCGGGAGGGGTCCGGAGGTCCGGAAATAGTTCCACCACGTCCAATACAGTAGCATGGGCTGTAGGGGCGCCTATCCTTAATGGGCCAGGGCACCAGCCCCCAAGGCCCATGCGCATTGAAAGGGGAAACCCTAAGGGGAGGGCCTCCACTTGACTTGGGAGGCACTCCTCCCCTCTTGGCCGCCCCAAGTCCCATCTAGGGCTGGCCGCACCCCTTGGGGTGGGAAACCCTAAAGGGGCGCAGCCCCCTTTCCCCTATATATACTTGAGTTTTGGGCTGCCCAACACATGAGTTCTCTCCCTCTTGGTGCAGCCCTCCTCTCCTCCTCCTCCTCTCCCTTGGTGCTTGGCGAAGCCTGCGGGATGCCACGCTCCTCCATCACCACCATGCCGTTGTGCTGCTGCTGGATGGAGTCTTCCTCAACCTCTCCCTCTCTCCTTGCTGGATCAAGGCGTGGGAGACGTCACCGGCTGTATGTGTGTTGAGCAGCGGAGGTGCCGTCCGTTCGGCACTAGGATCTCCGGTGATTTGGATCACGACAAGTCGACTCCATCAACCCCGTTCTCTTGAACGCTTCCGCTTAGCGATCTACAAGGGTATGTAGATGCACTCTCCTTCCCCTCATTGCTGGTTTCTCCATAGATTGATCTTGGTGATGCGTAGAAAATTTTGAATTTCTGCTACGTTCCCCAACAGTGGCATCATGAGCTAGGTCTATTGCGTAGATTCTTTGCACGAGTAGAACACAAAGTAGTTGTGGGCGTTGATTTTGTTCAATATGCTTACCGTTACTAGTCCAATCTTGTTTCGACGGTATTGTGGGATGAAGCGGCCCGGACCGACCTTACACGCTCTTCGTGAGACAGGTTCCACCGACTGACATGCACTTGGTGCATAAGGTGGCTAGCGGGTGCCAGTCTCTCCCACTTTAGTCGGAACGGATTCGATGAAAAGGGTCCTTATGAAGGGTAAATAGTAATTGGCATATCACGTTGTGGTTTTGCGTAGGTAAGAAACGTTCTTGCTAGAAACCCATAGCAGCCACGTAAAACATGCAAACAACAATTAGAGGACGTCTAACTTGTTTTTGCAGGGTATGCTATGTGATGTGATATGGCCAAGAAGAATGTGATGAATGATATGTGATGTATGAGATTGATCATGTTCTTGTAATAGGATTCACGACTTGCATGTCGATGAGTATGACAACGGCGGGAGCCATAGGAGTTGTCTTTATTTATTGTATGACCTGCGTGTCATTGAACAACGCCATGTAATTACTTTACGTTATTGCTAACCGTAGCCATAGTAGTAGAAGTAATAGTTGGCGAGACAACTTCATGAGGACACGATGATGGAGATCATGATGATGGAGATCATGGTGTCATGCGGTGACGATGATGATCATGGAGCCTCAAGATGGAGATCAAAGGAGCAAAATGATATTGGCCATATCATGTCACTATTTGATTGCATGTGATGTTTATCATGTTTATGCATCTTGTTTACTTAAAACGACGGTAGTAAATAAGATGATCCCTTACAACAATTTCAAGAAGTGTTCTCCCGAACTGCTGCACCGTTGCTACAGTTCGTCGCTTCTAAGCACCACGTGATGATCGGGTGTGATGGATTCTTACGTTCACATACAACGGTGTAAGACAGATTTACACAGCAAAACACTTGGGGTTAACTTGACGAGCCTAGCATGTGCGGACATGGCCTCGGAACACGGAGACCGAAAGGTCGAGCATGAGTCGATATAGATACGATCAACATGAAGATGTTCACCGATGATGACTAGTCCGTCTCGTGATGATCGGACACGGCCTAGTTGACTCGGATCATGTAATCACTTAGATGACCGGGAGGATGTCTATCTGAGTGGGAGTTCATAAGATGAACTTAATTATCTTGAACATAGTCAAAAGACCTTTTGCAAATTATGTCGTAAGCTCTCGCTTTAGTTCCACTGTTTAGATATGTTCCTAGAGAAAATATAGTTGAAAGTTGACGAGAGCGATTATGCGGACATTAGATAGCTTATGTCCTTAATGCACCGCTCGTGTGCTGAACCCAAACGTCGTTTGTGGATGTTGCGAACATCGGACATACGCTTTTGATAACTACATGATAGTTCGCTTAAACGGTTTAGAGTTGAGGCACCAAAGACGTTTTGAAATATCGCGGAACATATGAGATGTTTCGAGGGCTGAAATTGGGATTTCAAGCTCGTGCCCACGTCAAGAGGTATAAGACCTCCGACGATTTTCTTAGCCTGCAAACTAAGGGAGAAAAGCTCAATCATTGAGCTTGTGCTCAGATTGTCTGAGTACAACAATCACTTGAATCGAGTGGGAGTTGATCTTCCAGATGAGATAGTGATGTTTCTCCAAAGTCATTACCACCAAGCTGCTAGAAGCTTCGTGATGAACTATAACATATCAGGGATAGATATGATGATCCTTGAGCCATTCGCAATGTTCGACACCACGAATGTAGAAATCAAGAAGGAGCATCAATTGTTGATGGTTGGTGAAACCACTAGTTTCAAGAAGGGCAAGAAGGGACACTTCATGAAGCGGCAAATCAGTTGTTGCTCGGTGAAGAAACCCAAGGTTGAACCCAAACCCGAGACTAAGTGCTTCTGTAATAAGGGGAACAGCCACTGGAGCGGAACCACCCTAGATACTTGGTAGATGAGAAGGCTGGCAAGGTCGATAGAAGTATATTTGATATACATTATGTTAATGTGTACTTTACTAGTACTCCTAGTAGCACCAGGGTATTAGATACCGGTTCGGTTGCTAAGTGTTAGTAACTCGAAATAAAAGCTACGGAATAAATAGGAGACTAGCTAAAGGTGAGCCGACGATATGTGTTGGAAGTATTTCCAAGGTTGATGTGATCAAGCATCGCACGCTCCCTCTACCATCGAGATTGGAGTTAAGCCTAAAATTGTTATTTGGTGTTTGCATTGAGCATAGACATGATTGGATTATGTCTATCGCAATCTGATTATTCATTTAAGGAGAATAATGGTTACTCTATTTATTTGAATAATACCTTCAATGGTCTTGCACCTAAAAGAATGGTTTATTAAATCTCGATTGTAGTGATACATTTTCATGCCAAAAGACATAAGATAGTAATGATAGTACCACTTACTTGTGGCAATCGCCATGTAAGTCATATTGGTGTAAAAGCATGAAGAAGCTCCATGTTGATGGATCTTTGGACTCACTCGTTTTGAAAAGTTTGAGACATGCAAACCATGTCTATTGGTGTATACGCATAAACAAACTCCATGCAGATGGATCGTTTGGACTCACTTGATTTTGAATCACTTGAGATATGCAAAACATACCACATGGGCAAGATGACTGAAAAGCCTCGGTTTCAGTAAGATGGAACAAGATAGCAACTTGTTGGAAGTAACACATTTTGATATGTGCAGTCCAATGAGTGCTGAGGCATGCCGTGAATATCGTTATGTTCTTACTTCACGAATGATTTAAGTAGATACTGAGTGTATTTACTTGATGAAACACAAGTCTGAAATATTGAATGGTTCAAGTAATTTCAGAGTGAAGTTTAAGATCTTCGTGACAAGAGGATAGAATGTCTATGATATGATCATAGAGATGAATATCTGAGTTACGAGTTTTGGCACACAATTAAGACAATGTGCAAATTGTTTCACAATTAATACCGCCTGGAACACCATAGTGTGATGGTGTGTCCGAACATCATAGTTGCACTCTATTGGATATGGTGCGTACCATGATATCTCTTATCAAATTACCACTATCGTTCATGGGTTAGGCATTAGAGACAACCGCACTCACTTTAATGGGGCACCACGTAATTCCATTGAGACGACACCGTTTGGAGAAACCTAAGTTGTCGTTTCTTAAAAGTTTGGGGCTACGACGCTTATGTGGAAAAGTTTCAGGTTGATAAGCTCGAACCCAAAGCGGACAAAATGCATCTTCAGTTGGATATACCTCCTAATTCAGATCCGGAAGCAATAGGGATTGTTTCTTGAATCGGGTCCTTTCTCGAGGAAAAGTTCGTCTCGAGAAGTTGAGGATGGTGGAGACTTGATGAGGTTATTGAACCATCACTTCAACTAGTGTGTAGCAGGGCACATGAAGTTGTTCCCGTGGCACCTACACCAATTGAAGTAGAAGCTTATGATAGTGATCATGAAGTTTCGGATCAAGTCACTGGCGTACCTCGTGGGGTGACAAGGATGCGTACTACTTGAGTGGTATGCAATCTGTCTTGAAGGTCATGTTGCTAGACAACAATGAACCTACGAGCTATGGAGAAGCAATGGTGGGCCCAAAATTTCGACAAATGGTTAGAAGCCATGAAATCCGAGATAGGATCCATGTATCGAGGACAAAGCATGGACTTTGGTGGACTTGCCGATGAGCGGCAAGCCATTGAGATGAATGGATCTTTAAGAAGAAGACGGACGTGGGCGGTAATGACACCGTCTATGAAGCTCGACTTGTGGCGAAGAGTTTTCACAAGTTCATGGAGTTGACTACGATGAGATTTTCTCATCCGTAGCGATGCTTAAGTCCGTCGGAATCATGTTAGCATAAGCTGCATTTATGAAATCTGGCGGATGGATGTCAAAATGAGTTTCCTTACCGGTTTTAGTAAGGAAAGATTGTATGTGATACAATCGAAAGTTTTGTCGATCCTAAGGATGCTAAAAGGTATGCTAGCTCCAAATGATTCTTCTAAGGACTAGAGTAAGCATCTCGGAGTTGGAATATGCACTTTGATAGGATGATCAAAGATTTTGGGTTTATACAAAGTTTATGAGAAACTTGTATTTCCAAAGAAGTGAGTGGGAGCACTATAAATTTCGATAAGTATATGTTGTTGACATATTGTTGATCGAAATGATGTAGAATTTCTGGAAAGCATATAGGATTATTTGAAAAGTGTTTTCAATGGAAAACCTGGATTAAGCTACTTGAACATTGAGCATCAAGATCTATGAGGATAGATAAAAACGCTTAATGGTACTTTCAAATGAGCATATACCTTGACATGATCTTGAAGGTGTTCAAGATGGATCACCAAAGAAGGAGTTCTTGCGACATGTAAGGTATGAAGTTAAGACTTAAAGCTCGACCACGGCGAGAAAAGAGAGAAAGGACGAATGTCATCCCTATGCTATAGGCGTAGGCTCTACGGTATGCTATCTTGTGTACCGCACTTGATGTGTGCCTTGCTACATATCGGCAAGAGAGTACAAAGGTGATCAAGGAGTGGATCACCGGATAGCGGTCAAAATTATCCTTAGAGGAATAAGGACATGTTTCTCGATTATGGAGGTGATAAAGAGTTCGATGTAAAGGGTTACGTCGATGCAAGCTTTAACACCTATCCGAATGACTCGAGTAGCAAAGCGGATACGTATAGTGGAGCAACCATTTGGAATAGCTCCAAGTGGGCGTGGAAGCAACATTTACAATATGACATAGAGAATTGCGAAGTACATACGGATCTGAATATTCTGAGACCCGTTGACTAAAACCTCTCTCACAAGCAAAACAAGATCAAACCCCGAACTCATTGAGTCTTAATCACATGATGATGTGAACTAGTTTAATGACACTAGTAAACTCTTTGGATGTTGGTCACATGGCGATGTGACCTGTGAGTGTTAATCACATGGCGATGTGAACTAGATTATTGACTCTAGTGCAAGTGGGAGACTGTTGGAAATATGCCCTAGAGGCAATAATAAATTGGTTATTATTATATTTCCTTGTTCATGATAATAGTTTATTATCCATGCTATAATTGTATTGATAGGAAACTCATATACATGTGTGGATACATAGACAACACCATGTCCCTAGTAAGGCTCTAGTTGACTAGCTCGTTGATCAATAGATGGTTACGGTTTCACGACCATGGACATTGGATGTCATTGATAACGGGATCACATCATTAGTAGAATGATGTGATGGACAAGACCCAATACTAAGCCTAGCACAAAGATCGTAGTTAGATGCTAAAGCTTTTCTAATGTCAAGTATCTTTTCCTTAGACCATGAGATTGTGCAACTCCGGATACCGTAGGAATGCTTTGGGTGTACCAAACGTCACAACATAAGCGGGTGAC
The DNA here is from genome assembly GCA_021605205.1 of Aegilops longissima. Lineage (NCBI taxonomy): Eukaryota > Viridiplantae > Streptophyta > Magnoliopsida > Poales > Poaceae > Aegilops > Aegilops longissima. The sequence continues at coordinate 66,535,673 of CM038677.1, forward strand.
TATAAAGGTGCACTACAGGTATCTCCGAAAGTGTCTGTTGGGTTGGCACGAATCGAGACTGGGATTTGTCACTCCGTGTAAACGGAGAGGTATCTCTGGGCCCACTCGGTAGGACATCATCATAATGTGCACAATGTGACCAAGGGGTTGATCACGGGATGATGTGTTACGGAACGAGTAAAGAGACTTGCCGGTAACGAGATTGAACAAGGTATCGGGATACCGACGATCGAATCTCGGGCAAGTACAATACCGTTAGACAAAGGGAATTGTATACGGGATCAATTGAGTCCTTGACATCGTGGTTCATCCGATGAGATCATCGTGGAACATGTGGGAGCCAATATGGGTATCCAGATCCGCTATTGGTTATTGACCGAGAACGTCTCGGTCATGTCTACATGTCTCCCGAACCCGTAGGGTCTACACATAAGGTTCGATGGCGCTAGGGTTATAAAGGAAGTTTGTATGTGGTTACCGAATGTTGTTCGAGTCCGGATGAGATCCCGGACGTCACGAGGAGTTCGGAATGGTCCGGAGGTAAAGATTTATATATGGAAAGTTGTTGTTGGGTTCGGAAAAAGTTCGGGTTTTTCGGTATTGTATGAGGAAGCTTCCAAAAGGTTCGGAGGATTCCTGAGGGGTCCGGAGGTCCGGAAATAGTTCCACCACGTCCAATACAGTAGCATGGGCTGTAGGGGGCGCCCTATCCTAATGGGCCGGGGCACCAGCCTCCCAAGGCCCATGCGCATGGGAAGGGGAAACCCTAAGGGGAGGGCCTCCACTTGACTTGGGAGGCACTCCTCCCCTCTTAGCCGCCCCAAGTCCCATCTAGGGCTGGCCGCACCCCTTGGGGTGGGAAACCCTAAAGGGGCGCAGCCCCCTTTCCCCTATATATACTTGAGTTTTTGGGCTGCCCAACACACATGAGCTCTCTCCTCTTGGTGCAGCCCCGCCTCTCCTCCTCCTCCTCTCCCTTGGTGCTTGGCGGCCTGCGGGATGCCACGCTCCTCCATCACCACCATGCCGTTGTGCTGCTGCTGGATGGAGTCTTCCTCAACCTCTCCCTCTCTCCTTGCTGGATCAAGGCGTGGGAGACGTCACCGGGCTGTATGTGTGTTGAACGCGGAGGTGCCGTCCGTTCGGCACTAGGATCTCCGGTGATTTGGATCACGACAAGTACGACTCCATCAACCCCGTTCTCTTGAAGCTTCCGCTTAGCGATCTACAAGGGTATGTAGATGCACTCTCCTTCCCCTCGTTGCTGGTTTCTCCATAGATTGATCTTGGTGATGCGTAGAAAATTTTGAATTTCTGCTACGTTCCCCAACAGCCGGCTGGGCGGTCTCGGCTTGATCGTCTCCGGCGGCAGCCGGCCCAGATGGGCGCGGCTCGTTGCTGGAGGCGCGGTCGAGCAGAGGCTGGTCGCCTGCTCCTTCTTCTGGCGCCTCCATGCCGTCTCCGTCCTCCGCCTCGTCTTCATCCTCGGCGCTGGAGTCGATCACCTCCGCCGAGTCCTCGCCGTAGTCCGGGTTCATCCCGAACCACTCCGGCGGTGCCTCCCCACCGTCTTCAGCCCACTCAAGGACAAATACGCTGGTGTCCGTGTAGTCGTCGATCGCCACCGCACGCTCGACGAGGGCGTCCTCCGCGGCCAGCAGCTCCGCTGGGCTTCGGCCGAACGCGCCAGCCGGCCGGTCGAGATCCAGCCTCGGATACCACGCCTGAGCGAACTCCGTGGCTCGGCGAGCTCCGGCCGAGCATGAACCCTTCCAAGCCTCAAGACGGCCAGCCGCGACCTCCAGCCGGTCGGCGGTCCGGTGGGAGTCTGCAGAATCGCATGTCCGCCCTGAGCAGCGATCGCTGGAGGCATCGACACGCCAAGACGGCGCAGCATCCGATGGGCCGGCCGCAAATGATCCTCAATGCTCAGGAGCTGCTCGTCAAGGGTCCGGGGGGCGTTGGCTGCGATCTTAGACCCACCCGCCCTCCGCGCCTCGCGCTCAGCCTCGATGGCCTGATGGGCCGCCTGCGTGTGACCGGGGAAGAAGTCTCCCAAGAAGAAGAAGAAGCAAGTCAGAAAAACAGGAGTCGGCTTGACCCATAGTTGGCAACCCAAAGGAAAAAGTGAAAGCAAACTCACCATCGACGATATCTTTGATTTCGTGGAAGCCGGAGGTCAGCAGCGCTTCCCTGTCGGTCCAGGCGGAGCGCTCGCTCTCAAATTCGGCCAGGAGAGCGGCCTCTTTCTTCTCCGCCTCGGCTGCGCCGCTTGAGCAGCTCCTCCGCTCCACCAGCTACGTAGCCAGCAGGTCGCTCTGCGGCGAGCTTGCCGCCTCCTCCTCTTTGGGCGCAGCGGTCTCGGCCGCACACAGCTGCCCCAAGAGCGGCGTTGGACTCAAGAAGAAAAGAAGAAGGACGCTGAAGTCGTCAACTAAGAAGGTCACCAGAAGATCCGCCCGATTGCTGCAGCAGCCGTCCCGAATCTCGGGACTACAGCCGCCTGGTGCGCCCTCGCCCAAGAAGAAAACTCACCTCGGCTCCACGCCAAGTCAGCAGCCCGCTTGCTCAGCTCCTCAATGTTGCGGTTGAAGGTAGTAGCGCGGAGGTTGTGATACTCTGCGACAAGAATTCCGCATGAGGTAAAAACTTGGAAGTAAGCAAATAGAGTTCGAGTCACCGCCAAGTGAGCCAGCCCGAAACTCGGGACTACACCGAGTGGGTGCCGCGCGCCTTACGAAGAAGAGCAAGAAAAAGTTCGAAAAAGAAACATACCCGCACGGCGATCGCGATGCAAGGTGCGCCTTGGAGAGGTTCTGGATGGCGTCGCCCTCAGCCCGCAGCTTCGCCTGGACGTCCAGGAGCGCCGTGTTCAGCGGGCCCATGCCGCCTCCTCGCACCCACCCAACGGGCGCGGCGCTTGTCGCCTCGGCGTCAGGGATGGCCGAGCTGGCGGCGCCGGTCTCCAAGGGGCGCGTTACCGAAGTCGCCTTCTCAAGACAGCATCGCGCTGGCGAGGCGACTTGAAGAAGTAGCTGCGCCACGGCCTCGTCGTCGGTCGGCGGTACAGGCGGGTCCACCGGCTGCTTGCCTCGCGCGATCTCGGACTGCGGTGGAGGCGGCGGAGGTGGCGCGGCCGCGCCCGGTAGGGAGACCTCGCCGCCTTCCCTCCCTGCGACGGGGACCTCACCGCCGACTCCCTCCGACTGCCCCGTGAACTCCGGCGGCGGTGGCGCAGAGCTCAACGGGGTGACGAGCAGCGCCGACTGGAGGCGCGCGGCCTCCTCGGCTCGCCTCTTGGCTGCAGCGGCGGTTTCGACCTCCTCCAGATTCTTCTGGGCGGAAGCCGCCGCCTTCTCAGTCTCCGCCTTCTCCAGACGGGCGGCCTCCTCCTCGTCGCGCTTCTCCTGCGCATTCCGCTCCGTTGCCTCCCGGAGGGCGGCCGCAGGGTCAACCCGCCGACTATTGGCGGACGTCTCCACCGACCCCATGACGGAGGCGGCGGCGACCCTCTCCAAGGTGAGGGAGCCCGATGAGAAAAAGACATGAGAAGACTTCGGACAAGACGGACGAGAAGAAAACAAGATGAATAAAAAATACTTACGCGGAGACCAGCGGTGGCTTCTTCACTTCCTTGCAGGCGGTTAGCCTTGCGACCGCCTCTTCAGCTGCTGAGTCGCGAGGCCGTTCCTCAATTTCTTAGCCCGCCGCTGGCGACTCGGCCCGCCCGGCGCTTCTTGCGCCGCCTCGACCACCCAAGGCGGCGGGAGCTCGCGCTGGATGGCCGGCTTTCTCTGGCGGCGGGGATGACTTCCTTCGCCGTCGTCGTCGAGCCAATCGGCGAAGTGGCCGAACGCTGAAGTCGTCGGCCCCTCCTCCTCCCTCGGCGTCGGCCTCCATCGCCGCCACGCCCAAGTCGGGGTCGTCGGCGTCGCTCTCCGCCCGGTCGGGGACGAATTCACGAGCCGGCCCCGCGGCGCCGGCCGAAGGCGGCATGAGGGGATTCTGAATCGGAGAAGACCAAGGAAAATTAGAGCCGGATTCGGCTGAAGAAGGAAACAGAGAAGCAAGAGACGACTTACCAATGGCGGGGGGTTGGCGCGCGAGTATGGCTCCTTGCCGAACTGCCATTCCTCCATGAGGCCGCAGTTCGCCAAGAAGTTCACCGTGTCCACCACCTCCGCGTGGGGCATGTCTTTGGAGCACAGCCGGCTGGGGTCCCGGCGGCCGCTCATCTGACAGATCAGATGAGGTCGGCCTTGAAGAGGGACAACTCGGCACGCCACGAAGGCGGCCAGCAAGTCTGCCCCAGTTAGGCCCTCCGACTGGGTCATCACGCGGAGCCGCGCGACAGCGGCGTTGCCTGCGGGAGTCAGCGTCCGGGCCCTATAGGACCAGCTGGAGGGTCGGCCCGCCAACTCGCTGCCCACGTAAGGCGGCAAGTTGACCCAGTCGCCCTCTGGGGCGACGTTCTTGACATAGAAGTATGTACACTGCCACATCTTCACCGACTTGATGAGGGAGATGGCAGGAAAAGGGTTCTCAGGCACCGGTCTCCTCTTGGCGATGAACGTGCCGCACAGAGCCGGCACGCGAGCAACGTGGGTCCCGAGCTTGGCTTGGAAGAATTCCCCCACAGCTCGATGGTGGGGAGAACGCCGAGAAAACCCTCGCATAAGTATGCGAAGGCGGCCGGCAGCACCACCGTGTTGGGGGTGAGGTGGTGCGGCTGGAGCCTGAAGAACTTCAAGAACGCGCGGAAGAAGCCGCTCGCCGGCAGCCCTAGACCGCGCATGAGGTGCGAGCGGAAAATGACCCGCTCGCCCTCCTCCGGCGCCGGCGTGATTTCACCCTCCGGCGCGCGCGGGTCCGCACTAGGTGGCTGCCGGGGATGCGGCGCGTTTGACGAAGAAACTCGATGATGTCGTCGTCGATGATGGAGCCGTCCCACATGCCGGAGCGCGCGGTGGGAGGCGCGGCGGCGGATGAGGAGCTCATCTCCGCGGCGCGGCGAGGTTCGGCGCAGCGGAGCGAGGAAGAAGACGAGGCAGGGAGCAAGAGGGAGCGGGGAAGAGAGGGTGCGCGTGCGTCGCCGCCCCCTCCCTCCCCCCGCCTACTTATAGGCGCCTAGGCTGCGAAGCCGAGGGGGCGGGCGTGGGATTAACTGCGCCCATGTCCCCACGCCCCCATGATTTAATCACAGGCGTTCTCGCGCGCATAACGGCGTAAAGCTCCGCCCGCCACGACCGCAGCGGATCCGCTGCGCGCCGAGGCGTGTAGTGGCGGGCCCGCTGACGGGCCTGTCTTGTCCGCTGCGTGGGCTGGGCGGTAGCCTGCCGCGTGGCGTCGCATGGCGGGCCCGCAACAGGCGGCTGTCGGGATGCTTATCAGGCACGCCGCTCGGATCCTGCTGCGACCTTCGAAACCTTTGAAGAGCAAGACGGCCCCCTACAAGGCCGACTCCAGCTAGTCGGCTCAAGATGGAGACGGCAGGCTGAGTCCAGATTCTTCTACCAAAGGGATGAAGCTGTCGAGGCTCCTCGACATGTTGCCCTCAGCGCCTCACCAGCTTCGGGGACTACTGTCGGAGTAATGGGCCACGGGTAGGCGGACCGAGCCCTGGACCTTTCAAAACATCGGGCGGACTGCGCTCTTCAAGACCCCAAGACAAAGAGCCGCCTTGAGAGTCGGCGGCAGAGTCGCCGACTGCCCCTCTATGCCGAGTCCCAGAGATGGCCTCAGGACAAGCCGACTCCAAGCCAGCGACCTCCAATGAAGCCGGCTCACAGAGAGTCGGCCAGCGACTCAAATCCACTCCTTGCATGGCGACTCTGGCGCAGATGGGATAAAGCCGCCTCGCGGCGGTCCCGCCCGCTCATAAAAAGCGAGCATAGCCACGAGGCGCCCGTCATCGCGGAGATCTCCGTCCGGCGCCTTGTCGAGCCACACCTCGACGTCAGCCCGTGGGCGATTCCTGTACCCACGATGGCTTGCATGCGACCGAAGATGGCGGGACCGCTGTCGGCGGAGTGCGAAGACGGCGAAACGCCCCAAAGACGGACCCGTTGGAATCGGCCTCCGAGAGTCGGCCGCCCCTCCCGCTGCTCATGCGCCATTAACCGAACAAGACAGGAATGGCAGCGATGATCGCCCGCCAGCGGCGACACTGTTGCCATGCCCCACGACCAAGCTCGCGTCATTAGAAGCGCGGCTACAGTAACCCGCAGCCGGCAAGACCCGCCCGCTGCGGACGAGGGCTGTCGGCCCCATGCTGGACCGTCGGCGGGGCCCGCTAGTCGGCGGGCCCCAGGAGTCGGCGGAGAAGACGGCGACCTAAGAGACTGACGGGTGGGACCCGCGCCCAGCCGGATTACCATTGTACTCCCGGGGGGGTAGGCCTATATAAACCCCCCGGGGCACCCATGCAAAGGGTTGGAACCTAGTAGTTTTAGACACACACATAGAGGAAAGAGAAGAGCTAGTCGTGCCCTTCTCCTTCCTCACCCCGAACAGCTCAAGGAGCATCTTGTACTCACTTTGCCATAGTGATCATGCGGAGACCCCGCAGAGCAGCAGTAGGGGTGTTATCTCCTCGGAGAGCCCTGAAGCCGTGTAAGATTCGCCGGCGTGCATGTCTTTGCCTCATCCCGTTTCCAGGCACCGGCGACGTTCTACTCGCCCCCTCCATGATAAGCCATCATTTGGCATATGTCGCACCCAACCCCCGACAATCTTAAACCTGAACTCAAAACAGAGGTGGAGCGTCAGATTGCAGAAATGCTTAAGGCAGGCATTATTCAAAAAAGCAGCAGCCCTTTTTCTTCCCCCATCATCCTCATGAAGAAAAAAGATGGAACCTGGCGAATTTGTGTTGATTACCGACGACTAAATGACATGACCATCATAAGTAAATAATATCCAGTGCCGGTGACAGAGGACATCCTGGATGAACTAGCAGGAGCTCGCTGGTTCTCTACGCTGGATTTGCGATCGGGGTACCATCAAATTCGTCTAGCCGAGGGCGAAGAGTTCAAAACTGCTTTCCAAACCCATTTCGGTCATTTTGAGTACAAGGTGGTTCCATTTGGCCTCGGAGGAGCACCTGCAACATTCTTGGGAGGATTGAGTGTCACCTTGAAGCCAGTTCATCGCGTGTGTGCCATGTCATTCTTTGACGATATCATCATCTTCAGTCGCGCATTTGCACTCCACATCCAGCACTTGTATCAAGTCCTGTCACTTCTCCGAAAATATCAATGGTATGTGAAGAGGTCCAAGTGCGTGTTTGCACAACAAGAAGTCAATTACCTTGGGCACACTATCTCTGGCAAGGGAGTGGCAACCGATCACACTAAGATCAAACAGGTAGTCGAGTGGCCAGTACCTACTTGTGTCAAGGACGTCCGCGCCTTCCTCGGTCTAGCAGGATACTACATGCGTTTTGTTCGGCAGTTTGGCATGCTCGCACGCCCCCTGACAAACCTCCTACGCAAACATACACAGTTCCAGTGGACAACAACAACACAATCTGCGTTTGAGGCCCTCAAAACTGCCCTGACTTCAGATCCTACACTGGCCCTACCTGATTTCACCAAACCCTTCGTGATCGAGACGGATGCCTGTGAATATGGCGTTGGCGCGGTGCTCCATTAGGAAGGCCACCCAATTGCTTACCTCAGCAAGGCCTTGGGGCCGCAAACCAAGGGTTTGTCTACATATGAAAAGGAATACTTGGCAATTGTTCTCGCAGTCGAGCAGTGGCGACTGTACCTGTAGTTCGGGGAATTTGTGATCAAAACTGACCAGCGTAGCCTAGTGCACTTAGAAGAACAGTGCCTCCACACCCCTGGCAACAGAAAGCCTTCACCAAGCTCTTGGGGCTGCAGTACCACATCTGTTATCGCAAGGGGTCAGAAAACGGCGCTGCAGATGCGCTCTCTAGGTGGTCGGTGCCTGCTACTGAACAAATTCAGGCCATCTCAGTTTGCCAACCAGCCTGGTTACAAGAGATAGTCAGAGGCTATGTTGCCGATCCCAAAACATAGCAGCTGATCACGCAATTGGCAGTAGCACCCGTGGAGGGCGGCAAATTTACACTCAACAAGGGCATTGTTCGCTTCAAGGGGCGTGTCTGGCTGGGCAACAACACGCATCTACAACAGTAGATCATGCGTGCCTTGCATGATAGCGCTGTCGGTGGCCATTCAGGGTTCCCAGCTACCTACAGGAGGATCAAAAATTTGTTTGCATGGCCAGGAATGAAGCAACATATTAAGGGTCACGTCCAGTCTTGTCAAGTTTGTCAGCAAGCCAAGTCGGATCGAGCACAATACCCAGGGCTGCTTCATCCGTTGCCGGTTGCCAAGCATTGTTGGGACTTGGTCTCCATGGATTTCATTGGAGGATTGCCTCCCTCTCGACAGTACAACTGCATCCTGGTGGTAGTGGATACTTTCTCCAAGTTTGCTCACTTCCTTCCGGTCAAGCACCCCTGTACGGCGCAGACAATCGCTCAGCTCTACATCAACCAAGTGTACAGACCACACGGCATGCCAGAAGCCATTATCTCTGACAGAGATGTCATCTTTACCAGCAAAGTGTGGCAAGAGATCTTCAAACTCCAAGGGGTGGAACTGAAAATGAGTTCATCTCGTCATCCTCAGACAGACGGACAGACCGAGCGGGTCAATCAGTGCCTCGAAACCTACTTGCGTTGTTTCGTCCACAGCTCTCCCAACAACTGGAGCAGATGGTTGGCGTTGGCTGAGTTCTGGTACAAGTCAACGTATCACTCCACGCACAACAAGACACCGTTCGCAGTAGTTTATGGTCAAGAACCGCGGCATCTTGGGCTGTTACTTGAGCAAGCAACACCACTTCCTGAGCTTAATAAATGGCTGGAAGAACGACAACAAATGCAGGATATCTTGAGGCAACACTTACTGCGAGCCAAGCAAATCATGAAGCAGCAAGCAGATAAGAAACGAACTCACAGAGAGTTTCAGGTTGGCGACCAGGTATTCCTCAAGTTGCAGCCATATACTCAGACATCTATAGCATGCCGGGCCAACCACAAACTGAATTTCAAGTTCTTCGGGCCCTATACAGTGACCCGTCGGGTGAACGATGTCACATACGAGCTACAGCTGCCTAAGGGATCATCCATTTTCTCGGTCTTCCACGTCTCACAACTGCGCAAGGCACTGACCCCAGGTGCGAGCGCCTCATCTTCCCTTCCATTACTTAGTGATGTGGTTAATGTTCCAGTGGAGATTTTGGACAAGAGATGGCGTCGCGGATCGAACAAAATGCGCGTGCAAGTGCTCGTACGCTGGCAAGACCCCAAGGCTACACCGGACACGTGGAAGACATTGAAGATCTTCAGCGACGTTTCCCAACTGCTATAACTTGGGGACAAGTCGTGTCTGAAGAAAGGGGGGGTTAGCGTCCCTCCTACACCTGAGCAGAGCAAAGCCAGAGTAGCAGCAGGCCGGCTCATCTCCTTCCTCCAGTGTACTGCTACCTGATTGAGATCACCATAATTGAGAGGAGAAGAACTAGTGTGTTCCTAACAGACAGACGAGGGATAGGCACGGGAGAGAGGGGGAAGAGGGACCAGGGGGTTGCGGGCGTCTCCGTGGCGCTCGAGCGAGGACGGGGGAGGCGGCAGGAGGTGGCCGCGAGCGTGCGCACGCGACAACAGCTCCCTGCCCGCCTGGAAAGAGGTAGCAGGTGACTGGCAGGGGCCAGTGGGCTGGGCCTCTGCTGGCCACCAGGTGGCCTGCACAGGTAACTCTCTCTCTGTTCTTTTTTTCCTGTTTTGTTTTTTGTTTTCTATTATTTATTTCTTTTGTCACTGTTTTCAAATAAAACAAATTCAAACCCAGTGACAAAATCCCCTTAATACTTTCATGTTGCACAATGAAATTATCCAGAGGCACATAAATTATTTCAGAGTTATTTGAAAATATATTCTATATATTATGAACATAATTCCAAATTCAAATACAATAATGATTTAAATTCAGTGCCAAAAATAATTCCTTAAAAATGTTCCAAAATTTTGGTTTGATATATAAATCTTGCCAAAATTCTTAAAACTATTTTTAGGCATTTTGGATTCATTGAATGCAATTTTTAAGGGTGCTTGCCCTTCTTTTAAGATAATTCTTTTGAGGCTTTGGGAATTCCCTCAATTCCAATTTCATTGAAATTTAAACATGATGCATGGGTGCTGACGCAACTAATTACAAACAATTCTGGGGCTGTGACAAATGCATGAGAAAAGAATTAAAAAAGGAGAAGGAAAAAAAGAAAGAAAGAAAATAAATAAATAAAAATAAATAAAAAAGAAACATAAAAGAGATTAGACAACCTTGCGACCATGGGCCAGCTCAAACTGAGGCGTCAGGAGCCCAAGCTTCAACCAAGCCGCGTCTTTTTGACGCTCACAAGCGTCGAAGAGGGATTGCCCTTTCCCATTTTGAATCAAAACTCTCACTCTCAAGGATTTGCCTCCCCTTTTTCGTAATCATGCTCTCCTTTTTCGCTCCCCATTCCCTCTACAAACCCGCTGTGAAATCGTAGTAATTAGTGATCGTGATCAATCAGCGCACCGACCAAGATTTCTCGACTGTTGCAAGCGCCACAGGCTGATCGCCCTCTTCCCGTTCGTTCTTGTAGGTATCCACACCAAAGAACGAGAATGGCGGTGGTACATCGGGTGAAGATGGCAACAGCCAGAACAGAAGTACGAAGGCATTGGAGGAAGGTGAGGGTAGTTGCAATTCTAGCTCCATGTCCCATGACAAATGGCGCAAGGATGTCTAGATCGATTAGCCGCCGTGGAAGACTGAACAATGATGACTCATCCAATCCGAAGCAGCTCGGGAGGTGCATGTCGTTCTCATCCGCCACTGCCAACAATAGCTTGAAGGAACGGAGCTTTAGGGTGTGTTTGGTAGAGTAATGGAGGGTGCATGAGCTCAAGAGTTCCCTCCTCGACCCACTTTTGGGTGTTTGGTAGCCTGCACAGGGCCTCTTCAGCATGCACGGACTCAGCCCAAATACGCTCTTAGCTTGCACGAAGAGAGAACACCCCAACAGTCGTTCACTGGTCATCATGCATGAGCGAAGCGAGCGACAACGTGTTTCAAAGAAATGTTCAGAATTTCTAAAAGATGATTTAATTTTGAGAATACCAAAAATTCTTCAAAATTTTAAAAAATGTCCAGATTTTCAAAATTTGTTAACTTTTTCAAACAATGTTCAGATTTTCAAAAATTGTTAAGATTTTCAAAAAATGTTCAGAATTTTAAATTTTGTTTAATTCTTTTAGAAAGTTCGAATTTTTTGGAAAAATTATTTTTTGAAAAATGCCAGATTTTCGAATTTTGTTTAAATTATAAAAAAGAACAAATTTTCAAATTTTGTTTAAATTTTAAAAAACATTAGAATTAAAAAAATCGAAATTTTTTCTTTTCATGTTTCAAAAAATTGTTCACATTTTTTATGTTTTTTTCACTTATTGAAATATACCGGTTGCTACAGTACCGACTGACATGTCTAAACTGATGCAAGCTGCCAAGCAGAATCTCAGCTCAGCATGTCTCAACACATACACTGTTATCAAACAATAGCAAATGCATGCACTCAGCATGTCAACACTGAGCATGTATCAGAGGAGAACAACCATGCTAGGTTGGGAATGCTACCAAACACACCCTTAGCTTCTACGGTGATGTTCCTTGTTTTTTCTATGACAATCCATCCAATCCAAAATCTAACGCTTATTTTCCTTCACCATGGACGTGGCGTTTTTAGGGGCTTGAACATGTTAATCCTAATCCTCACCCTTTAGAAGTTTCCTTTGAAGTCACGCAATTTAGGTTCTACGAAGACCACCTCTCCAACTTTCCCAGCCAAGGCCTTCAACATTGGAGCATACCCATCGGGCAAGTCATGGATTTGCACCCACAGTTCCAGAGTGTCCAACACGATCTGCAACGGTTTGGTGTAGCCGTCATATGGCGCAATGATCACCACACCCCCTTGATAATTCCACGACGCTTCCTCCACGACTCTCCCCCAGTCGCCCAAACATGAAAATGCTAGAGTATATAGATTATCTTCCAAGGGCTGGGCTGTAGTCTCGTGGGGCTGCCTCGTGGGGCTGCGGCAGCCCCACGAGACTACAGCCCAGCCCACCGATAGAGCCAAGGCCCAGGTAAACCCGCTCACACACTCATCCCCTCCCACTCTTTCCCAGTTCGATTTTCAAAACCCTCACTCTCCCATCCCGGAAGGGACTCGCCTCCCCTTTTGCCGTCCGCAATCATTCTCTCCCCCCCTTTCCGCTGCTCCCTCTGCAAATCCGCTGCGGAATCGCAGCGATCAATCAGCGCGCCCACCCAGATTCCTCGACCGTTGCTAGCGCCGCAGGCAGGCAGACCGCCCTCCTCACTCCGGTCCCTTCTCGCAGGTGCGCCTCCTGCTCCCCGCTCCCGCCCCCCTCCGCTCCCCGCCGTTTCTTGCCGGTTAGTTCCGTTCTTGGTTGGTTCGCGAGAGGCCCTTCCTGAATTCCGGGTTGTGCTCGGTGCTTCCCTGCTCCGAGGGTCCGAATTCCGGGGTTCTTGGTTTGCTGGCGAGGTGTTGGTCTTGTGTGTATGTAACCTGTTCGACCGATTTCCTGGCCCAACCTCGGTAGATGAGGCACGCCGGTTAGGTTCCTTGCAGAGGGTATGCGTAGTTCCTGGGACTCTGTTGCGGTTAGAGATCTCTCGCAGATTATCCTCTCGTTGTGTCTGGTTCCGAACTCCCCCTGTTGATTTGTTCCTGTCCACTTCCCGAAGAATTTTTTTTTTGATTCGGTGCAGCATCTGGCTTCTCTAGAATCTATTTGCGGATCAACTGGTGTTTTTATTTCCGTAGGTCAACTTGCTGTCTGCTTTCTTTTCATGGGTTTTCTTATCTGAGCAAGATCCGATCCATGCAGGGGCTCATTGGTGGGGCACTGAATTTTCAAATCACAACAGTCCCGTCAAAAGATGAAAAGATTCTTCTTCTTCGGGTCCACCACGCCGAAGGACGGGGATGGCGACGGGACACCAGGTGACGATGCAAAGAGCAAGAACAGGAGTAAGAAGGCACTGGAGGAAGGCGAGGGTAGTTGCAACTCTAGCTCCAGGTCCCATGATCACGGCGCGAGGATGTCTAGATCGAGAAGCCGCCGCGGAAGACTGAACAACGAGGAGCCAGCCAATCCGAAGCAGCTCAGGAGGTGCATGTCGTTCTCGTCCGCTGCCGCCAACAATGGCCTGAAGGAACGGAGCTTTAGCTTCTCGGGTGATGTCCCCGGTTCTTTCTGTGACGAATCTGATGTGCCTCATCACGCCGAAGATGCCAAGTAAGTTGTTCTGATTACATAACCTTTTTTGAGGAATGTTATGTATCTGGTTACATAATAGTCCCATATATCTAGGCTGTTTTACCGTGATCAAACAAACCAGTATTTGTTATTGACGCCCCATGGTCTTGTTGATCCATGCTAGTAAAGAGAAGAAACGGAAAATAAAAACTCCTCAGCATATGTTCGATTGTTCGTTATGTTCGTCTGTCAAGTTTACTCATTTTAGCTCATGAGGTATTTACTATAAATGCTCAGTTATTTGTTTGGCAGAGGCCCTTCTTGCAAAATGTTCAGTTTCAGTGCACATGCAGCTTTCTTTTAGGCATTGTTCACCACTCCATTGCTTGTACTAGATATAATCTCATGCCCACTTTTTTTCAATCTTTACTTCATAGTTAAGGAATTGTCTTGTGTTTGAGCTCCATTTTATCGACAACAGTTCTACTGTATCAGTTGTACCTAACTCATTCTGATTATTTACTTGCAGTCACTATGCCTGGTCACCAGAAAGGCATCCAGTCTTAAGAGAATTATCAGTAAAGGTTCCAAAACCATGTTCAGTCCTGGAAACTGATTCTCCTCGTTCAAGATGCTATTCATGCTCAACAGGGCACTCCCCTCCTACCTCTCCTGTTGCCCTACGATGCAGGTCTACGAGGCTAGGCAGTTTATTGAACAAGAATGAAGTGCTAGACCGATACATTGATGGAGAGCAGGAAGCTGCCATCCAAAATGAGAAGCTGAGGCAGAACTCTCCCACTAGATCTGTGGTTTCAAATTCAAGACGCCCACCTCGACCCCATTATACAGTGCCATCTTTGCAAAAATCAATGAAAGAGAACGTTGAGACCTACCCAAATGTGGATGCGAAGGATGCCTATGGAAGTAAAAACCATGCAAGTGTTCCGGATGATTTTGGGAGGTTTCCACATTTAGAAGATTACAGATCAGAAAGCATTCCATCTGTTGAAGATATCTATGAGGATTTCCAAGATATGCAACCTTCAAAAGTTATTCATGATGCCCCCCAATATTTTCATGATCATGACTTGGATTTCGCCCCAGAAGGGCAAGAAACTGATGATAAGTTGCTTCAAAGGGCAAAAGTAATTGAAGAGAGGTTTATAACTCCTTCTGGAGACAATCATCAGCTTAACATGTCCAGATATAAGCGATTAAGCTCAAATGAAATGTTCCAGTTGATTCAGTGTTTGACTGAAGACAGGAAACAGCTAGCAGATGAATTGTCTTCACAGATTAAGGCACGCCTTGCAGAAAGGTTTAATGCCAAAGAGAAGTACAAACAATCAGTGAAAGAACTTGAGATCAGAACTCGAAGGCTGGAGAAGGAGAAGACTGAAGTACAGAGTACTTTGGAGAGAGAGATTGACAGAAGGTCAAACGATTGGTCAGCCAGGCTGTTGAGATTTCAATCTGAAGAAGAGAGACTGCGTGAACGGGTGAGAGAACTTGCTGAGAAAAATGTCTCATTTCAGAGAGAACTCACTTCTCTTGAAGCATACAAAGTTGATGCATCTGATAAGGTTGCAAGTTTGGAAATGCAAAACATAAAACTAACTGATGAGCTAGAGAAAGTGAAAAATGAGCACAACAATCTCCACAATTCTTCAATGGAGTTGCATGCTCAATTTTCGAAGGCCACAGAGGAGAAGGAACATATCAGGGGATTCTTGAAAGATAAGGAGGGTGATAACAAGGCATTGCACCAAGTGGTTGCAAGGCTACAGACAATATGCAATGAACAAGAAAAAACAATTGCTGGCTTGAGACAGGGATTCAGTGCTGAATTGGATAAGGAATCTGTTCGGTCCAGCAGTGAGAGGAAGAATAGGATGCAGATGGAACTCATCAGATTGTCAGGAGTGGAGCAGAAGTTGAGAGGTGAAGTTCAATCTTGTCGTCTTGAAGTAGAATCTCTTAGGCAAGAGAACATTGCACTCTTAAATCGTCTACAAAGCACTGAAAATGGATCAAGCTTTTCCTCAATTCGTCTTGGCCAGGAGCTTCAGGCTAAAGTGGACAACTTGCAGACACAAGGCTTGTTGTTGCTTGATAAGAGTAGCCATCTTTGCACCAAATTGTTGGACCTTGTGAAATGCAGGAGGCATGAAAGTGAACATGACAGCGATATTGATGCATTAGATTACACACTGGAGCTCCAGAGCATCAAAGGAGGAATCGGGAATCTGAAACGAAGCCTGCGGGCAACCAGTGCTGTGCTTGCCGAAAAGCAGAATTTGAAAGAAAGATCTGGTGAGGCTGCAGTTGGAGGTAGTCCTCTCATGGAGGAGACAGATGAGGTACGAAAGCACACATCCAATGAGAACTTAATTTTAATTATGCTGCCATGTTGCATTCTCTGTTGGGATAAGAACTATGGCTTGATTTTGAGAGTTACATGTCTTTGTAATGTTTTTCTCTGAGCAACTATTAAGATTGTTTTTACAAGGAAACCGTGGCTTAGGATTTTTTATATTATATCTCTAATTTGATGAGCCAAACCAGAAGCTGCTTAAACTTTTACGAAAACTCAAAATATATGATATCTGGTATGAAAGCACGCATTCCGTGAGAACTTATGTTTAATTGTGCCGCTGTGTTTTTTTTTCTCTGTCTGGATAAAACAAGAACCATGGATTGATTTTTGAGAGTCACATGTCTTTATAATGTTTTTGTCGAGCAACTCTTCAGAATGTTTTTGTTAGGAAACCATGACTTCAGTTTTAAAATATGATATCTCTAGTGAGATGAGCCAAATCAGAAGCTGCTTTAACTTTTATGAGAACTCAAAATATTTCAGTATTATCAATCCAATTTTCCTGTTGTTTGTTCTTGATGTAGGTTAATTTTGAATTCAAGCTGAAAGAAGAGGCTCTTCTGAATAGAGTACTGAAGGAGGCACTTTTGTCAAAGGAACTTGACATTGAACAGTTGCGGTCAGATGTGGCATCTTTGCTTCGTATCCAAGATGTCATGAGGAATGAGGTCCAGAGAGTCCAAGATGAACTATCCTGCATCACCCACAAGGCTAAACATTTGGAGCTTCAGGTAACATCCCATCCCTATATTCCCTAGCAAGCCAGCAGCCTGGTAAAAGACGAGTCCATCGACCAGATCGTTTGCACCTAACAGGGTTCGAAGAAAGACGAGTCCATCGACCAGATCCAGCAGGATTTCCAAGAATCTGCCAAGGAGCTAAGCGCGCTGAGAGGACAGCTGAAAATCGTGACCGACGAAAGGGACCTGTCGTGGCAGGAAGCGAAGCAGCTCCGCAAAACCACCAGCATGATGCAGAACGAGGTCGCGTCGCTAAAGAAGAAGATCGAGTCCCTCGAAGAGGACATCCTTGTCAAGGAGGGGCAGATCTCGATCCTACAGGACAACGTCTACAAGCCGCCGCTCGACTTCATCTGCAGCCCCAGAACGATGAAGCAGTTCGGCATGGAGTGAAACTTTGCACAAAGAAAGAAAAGCTCCTGGGACATATATAGCTTTTATACTGTTATTATGGGCAGATATAGATGGCCTGCGCCGCATAGGCCGTGTTCATATGCTTTTATCGCAGTATCTTTTTTTCGAAGCCGTGCAGGACCCCTGCATGGTTCGAAAGAAAGATAATGCGGTTTGTTTTGCAATGCAACCCAAGTTTACTGTATCTTTTGTAAAGCGATGCGTGCATCACAACCTGTGATGGCCTTGCCGCGCCTACTTGAGTTTCTGTACTATGAATCTGTGATGTGGCGATGACACTGTGAACGGATCGTCCCTTTCTTTGGTTTTCGATTTCGTCTTGTTCACTTGTCGCTGTATCCATGGCTAGTTTTTCCAGCTGAACGTTACGTTGCACCTTTGGTGAATCAATGCATAATACTCCCTCCGTTCCTAAATATAACTCTTTTTAGATATTTCAAATGGACTACAACATACGGATGTATGTAGATATATTTTAGAGTATAGATTCACTTATTTTGCTTCATATGTAGTCACTTGTTGATATCTTTAAAAAGACTCGTATTTTGGAACGGAGGGAGTAGTACATCTGTCACCGACTGAATCAATGTTTTTTTAGATCTTTTCCTTTGGTAGCAGTTTTAGTTTCTACAATATGTACTCCCTCTATCCATTAATATAAGAATGTTTTTCAAACTATGTCAGCTTGAAAAACGTTCTTATATTATGAGACGGAGGGAGTAGATGATAATGTGTGTGTACCTATCATCCCTTATTCTTGGTCAATTTTTTCTTGTTCGCCTGGTTACTGTACACATGGACTTGTCTGGCTGTAAACTTTTCGTTTGTCACGATTTATTGCCCAGTGGAGGTTGATGTTTCTTTGATTGAAAGTTACATGCTTGGACTGCATTTACATCTTGCATTTGCATTTGAGAGGTACCACACGCAACTTGCATCTGGCGTGCGTGATTGTGAGCAGCTTCACTGTTCTGGATAATAGTACGATCTGTGTATCATCCATCACCACAAGGAAAAAGATCTAAAAAAATAAGACAGGTGGTTCTGCAGTTTTAAAAGGAAAAATGGTCTTGTGAACTAGTAGGGGCCTGGACACTTGCGTAGTAGGAGTAGTTGCATTGAACCGCATGATCACGCGAGCTCTGACCAATACATAGAGTAGAGTATTATCTTTTCTCTTTTGGGCTGGCGTCCTTGTCCATGAGAGGTGCCCGGAGTGAATGCTGCCGTCGTGTCACCCCGATCGACCCGAAGTCAAATCGACGCTCCTTGTCACGGTGCTGCACGCGCACCTGCATATATCGCGAGGCTTAGCTAGCTCCCGCCGTTGCCGCACGCATGCGCAGAGCGACGAGGCGACACGTACGGTTCGTGCGTGAACAACCAAGAAGAGGAGAGAAGATCGGGTTCGTGCGTGAACAACCAAGAAGAGGAGAGAAGATCGACGAGATCGACCAAGCCATGGCGAGCGTGGGCGCGCTGCTGCTCGTCGCCGTGCTCCCTCCCGTGGTCGTGCTGCTTGTCACCGTGGCCGGCCGGGCGGCGGCGCGCGGGGTGGGCGCGCTGGCGCGCGCGCACTACGCGTGGCCGGCGGGGTCGCCGTCCGTGCACGCGCGGAAGTGCGGCAGGAGGGCCGCGCCGGAGCAGCCGGAGCACGAGCTGCGCGTGTCGCGGCACCGCGGGGGCGCGGCGGTGGAGTGCGCAGTCTGCCTGAGCGGCGTGGCGGAGGGCGACGAGGTGCGGGAGCTGCGGTGCCGGCACGTGTTCCACCGGGCCTGCCTCGACCGGTGGCTCGCGACGCCGCCGGCCACGTGCCCGCTCTGCCGCTCCCGCCTGCTGACGGCGCCGCCGGTAGAGGCCGAGGAGGAGGAGGAGCTGGACCTGGACTCGGACCTGCTGCTGCTCATGGCGTACGTGCACGGCGGCCGCGGCGGCGGATGGTTCTGGTCGCCGTGATCGCGCGCCCCGTGACCCATGCCATGCCGTGCTCGAGGACGTGTACGGCGTACGGACGCGTGTGCGTGCGTGGTGCACCGGCACGCACGCATGCACGTACGGTGGCCTGGGCGCACGTTCCCGGCGGTTTTGTATATTGTTTTCTCTGAGCTAGATCGTCCATTCATTTCTCCTTTCTTTGTTGGCTGTGGATGTGGTTCGTGTACGCACGAGAGAGCGGTGGATGGTATGGAGCTTAGCTGGTTTTCTCGGAGTTTGTTAATGGCGCGTGCGCGCACGCATGCATGGCAGGTTGGCAGGGCGTGGCGCTCTGCGGTCGCCACGTCGTCCGGGCGCGCGCACGTTGTTCTCGCTTGCCTCGACGTGTGTCTGGGCGACCGACGTCCTCGCTCGCTCACGAGATCTCTCTGTCTCCTGCGCGCGCAGGTCGCAGGTCGCATCTCATCCTCTGTGAGTCTGGGTCTGGGGCTTTATTTTCTTGTGCTGACAGTGCCCGGCCTTAACTAACTTCACGGATCGATCATCGTCCCATGGTCATGGAGATAGCGGAAGCGTGGAAATACAGGATCTATCTATAAAGGCTTCGCCCACGACGTGGATGGAACATGGAAGCCGGGGGTTGGTGGGGTATATTGCACCGGAAGTCAAAAGCCTACAAAGGAACCACGGTTGCAGCCATGCAAGGAGCAAGAGACCCGGGGATCCTACCATGTCTAGTTAGCTGGACAGAGTGCCTGCCTGCATGCACTCTGGCGCAGCCCGCCGCCCGCACAACGAGCACGCCATGCATGCATGCGTGCTCCGCGAAAACTCGCCCGCATATGTGAAACGTCTGCAGTCGTAGATGTGCTCCCTTACTAAGGGCGTGTTTGGTTACCATGTGCTACGGTGCTTGCGTTGCATACACTTCTTTACTTAGCTTGGTTTTCGAAAAACAGTCTCATATGCGACATGTGTGAGTTGTTTGGTTGCCTGTATATGGACTTGCTGCATTAGGAGATCAACATTGGCACGTTGTTTGGTTGCCTGCATTGTCTCGGCGCATGCAACTACACGTTGTTTGGTTGCCCGCATGGGATATGATTAAGAGCTAGCACTTGCACTTAGCACACAGGGTTAAGAGCTAGGAAGGGTGAGAAGAAATGCAGTGTGCGCCGGACATGGCGACTGCGGTGGATAGTGGCCGTGGCGCCGTGTCCGGCTTGACGAGCATGGAGTCGTGGACGAGCGACCCCATCAGCGGCACGACGAGTGACACCGTCGGCGAACTAATTGCGGTGCTTGCGCAAAGACAGTGGACAGAAGAGGAGAATGCAGTGCTCGCGCCATCGTATCGTCAGTGAAGTGGACGAGAAAGGAGGCCGAGATGATCGACGCCAGAAACGACTCCAGTGTAGTAGGGCGAGAGAGAAGAGGCGAAGATGATCGGCTTCGTCGGCGGTGCGGCGAGCCGCAGTGTGCGCGGAGGCAGATGACACAAGAAAGCAGTGTGCGCGCCATTGCAGTGTCAGTGCTATAGGAGGACGACAGAGAGTCGGCCGAGATGAGCGACGCCAGAAACGACTCTAGTGTAGTAGCACGCGGGCAAGGAGATCAAGAGGAAGGGCTTCGACGTCGAGAGGGACGAATATGGGGGCTCGTCAAAAAGAGATGAAGCTACGATCATCGAAACCAAAAACTTACAACACGAATGTTGTGAGGAACTGCGAGATTAGGCTGCTGGTCAAAGGATATTTCAAACAATCCGTCGTGTGCGACTAATCTGACAAAATTCGTCCAAAACAACTCCAAACGGGAACACGAGATTAAGAACTTACGGCCGACGAAACTACGAATTGATCGCCTGAATGAAACCGTAGCATCGAGGTGCATATTTTTCGTGTAGAGCTTACCTCGAATCGAAGCACCGTTGTGTAGATTAGATAGAAGCTTACTGGAGGTTGAAGAAGACCTCACGTAATCACCTCGCATCTCTCCCGTCTCCACTCGTGCAAGGGCCCGCTCGCTAGCGCTCGCCTCGGCCTCGCTCACGAGAAACTGTAGATTCGTGCGTCTCCAGTGAGCCAGGCTCTGGGCCACTTTAAGAAGCGTGCGGTGCAGCCCAACAATGAAAACGGGCAACCAAACAGAGGCTTCTTTCTTCCCGCGCGGGCCTGGTTGGGCCCTATGCAGGCAACCAAACACGCCCTAAATACTACTCCCTCCGTTTCATAATGTAAGATGTTTTCTGACATGCGGCTTGCCGCGCGTTGCCCGCTGAATGATGGGTGACAAGAAATGATATTCAACTGGAAAAACGGTTACTTTTGGTGTTGAGTTTTTCTGCGAATACATAATCTTAAATCACGCTGATGGTCAGTGAAGAGAAAGTAAAATTTATACATAGAATGCATTCAGAAATACTGGCAATGATAGCTCTTTTGCTCCCCGCAAAAAAAAAAAATAATTAAAAATTGATAGCTCTTTTGCATGATCAGAACATCCCTCCAAAAATAACAGGGTCAACAAATTTAGATAGGAGGGTGTGGCTTGAAGTGCATTACATGCAAAATCGATGGGAAGATCAAAGTGAATAACTAAACTGAAAATTAATAAGGAGAGCACAGTACATTAGCAGGCAGGTTTACATTCAACAGAAGGACATACCAAAAGCATGATGTACTTCAGTAATGCAAATCCACAAGTCTAAACAAAGTAGTAAGATCAAGGTTGAATTCATATTTTACATGAGTCTAAGCAAAAATACGTTGAAATAGTTTATGTCAAGCTCAAATATTTGGAGAAATATCTTCTAGATCCATCGACTCCTTTGCTGTAGCACAAACTTAGAAAAATATGTGGATAAGTATCTTCTGGATCTATCGACTCCTTTGCGGTAGAACAAAGCTTTAAACAACGCAATGCAATGCGATAGATCCTGAAGCAGCCTTTCTTTCGTACGGTTGTGAAGGCGTGCTATAGGAGCAGTTTTTTCATAGTGCATATCCAGCTTAACTGAAAAGCTCAGATGGTCAGCGTAAATCCTCATTGGTGGTTCCGGAGATAGCATCTATAGTACAAATACTTCTTAGCTAACATAATATATTTCCAACTTTTACGGACCAGTAGTAAAGCTTCTTGCCTACGCAAACTCTAGGTTACCTGAACTTTTAAGGTAACATCATGAGCAGATCAAGAATTACGTTTGGTCATTTCTTCAATTACTCATCTAATCCAATTGTAGAAATGTCCATTTATGTCTGGACAGATTTAAGTGACTGACAATGTATTATGTCTCCTGGAAATTAGAAGGCATCGTCCTTGTTCAGATAATAGCATAACTGCATAGGAATAAAGTTTGTACACAAGCTATGTTAAAGGACAGCGGAAAATAGCAAACAAAAATGTGTAGCTTGAAATAGAAAGAAATCATAGTAGAGGAAACTTGGATATTTCACATAGGAAATTAAATTCAGTTGTTCAACAGAAATGTATTGCCCACTGTTTCTACAAACATAGTTTTCAAGAAACAGAGTTCTACGAATTGCATTGCATCAACATGCGAACAATGATAGTATACTCTCAAGAGGCATATTTTAAGGATAGAAAACCAAAAAGTGCAGACCTTGCATTATAACTGGAAAAGCATGGCTAGGGTGTGCAGACCTTGCATTATAACTGGAAAAGCATGGCTTAGGGTGGTCTAAAGACACGCTCTAAATCTTGCCAACTGTAAACAAACATGAAAGCAAAAGACACCACGACAGTACAATTCCCAAATCAGGAACAAAATTAGATTCCTCATACAATGAGGCCGGCTAACCCAATCGTACAGGGTCATACTTACTTAGATATTAGCTCTACCACACTCCTAAGCAATACAAATTGTATCCGTGTAGGCTTCTACTCTGTTGTACATAGAAAGGAAAAAAAATCAAGTGTCCTAACAATATATTGAAAGTCTAGAAGTACTTATTTTCGTTAGCACACTATTTACTGAAACAAGTTGGGCGTCGTGGTGGCGTTGACGATAGCTGGACCGAGCAAGGTTGATGCATCAGTACAGTTCTGAAGATGGAGCAGTGGCAGTTGGCGGCTGCGGCCTCTGAGAGCACACCGGACCAGTGTGTGCCCCGGCAAGTGGCTAGGTTGGGGTCTCAGGTCTTAGATGTTAGGCTTGGCTGCCATGTCTGTTTGGTATTAGGCCCAGGCTATCTGCGCCCCTTCATCAACTGGATAGGTGTAGCGACAGTTTGTTGCTTAGACGGCGGCTTTAGTCTTACTGTTGTATGATTTTATAAGGTCTCGTGAGAATAATTAATAAAGTGGCCGTATGCATCACCCAAATGCAAAGGCCGGGGGTCATCCTCCTTTTCTAATTTTTTACTGGAACAAGATACTCCACTCATAGATAACCTACCAGTAGACTTGGGTGATCTTAGACCCGGGGATAAAATAACAAAATTACCACATGCTGATTGTGTGCCATCTTCTCATCGTACTCTTCATAATAATTATCCATATGTTGAAGGATCTACCCAGTCTGAGATCATATTATTGTAGGATGGTCTGCTAATTGATAGCCTATCAGTAGGTCAAGGACAAGAAGAATGGCACTACGGCAGCTTCAAGTGCCAAAGATTATGAAATTTCCATTGATGGAGGCTTTATCTAGTATTATGAAAAAAAGACTGATGTAAAACTCACTTATATGCATGTTTCCAATTAGCACTGAACTAATAAGAAGCACACACTGCATATGTATTACATAAATAATGAATAAGGAATGAGTTGGTGCATCTCCTGATAATGACACAAAGAAGAAAAATCCACCAAGACTACTCGAGTGAAAGAAAAACAATGGGGTCCAGTGAAAGCAACAAAAAGGTTTAGCACTAAACTAATAAGAAGCACGCACTGCATTTGTAAACAACACATATGTATTCCATAAATAATGAAAAAGGAATGAGTCGCGCATCTCCTGATAAGAGTTGCAAAGAAGAAAAAGCAACCAAGACTACTCAAGTGAAAAAAAACAACGGGGTCTAGTGAAAGCAACAAAAATGTTTAGCTCCGTTAGTTGATATGAAGCTAGAAAAAGTAATCTCAGCAGCAAGGGAAAATACAAATTAGGGGAATTTGGGAGACAACATCACCCTTTTGCGTTTGACTCAGTAAAGTGTTCACTATCTGCATTAAAGCAATGAAGTTTATTCCAGTAAGCATAATAAACATCTCAAACCTACACACCTAGAAATTTGATCTATACATTTTGTAGCTAACTCAAACCACCATACATCCATGTTCCAATATAATCTACTCCCTCCGTAAAGAAATATAAGAGCATTTGGATCACTAAAACAGTGACCTAAACGTTCTTATATTTGTTTACAGAGGGAGTATTTGTGTAATAACTGAAGAGCCGCAGAAACTGTGAGAGCTAATATTTGAGCTACATGTTCAATAGTGAACATGGGTAACTTAAGCAGACTTCGGCTTGAAAACTAAAAGGCATCCAGGTACCTTTGCAGAGCAGTGTAGCTTGAGATCACATACGGTCGTTCGACCAACCTGTTAGTTCGTGGTCTGTTCATCTGCAGTCTCTAGAAGCTACATGATTCGACGGTGTGTACAAAGCTGCATGGAAAAAAGAAATATTTAAATATAATGGCTGTGTGCATCGCTTAATGCTGAGGCTGGGGGTAATCCTCCTTTTGGAAAAAAGAAATAGTTTAAATATAAATCATTTCATTATTGATAGGAGACAAACAAAACAAATGGTTCCATATAAGGACATTCTGTACCATGAACAAATAAAAGGAGATTCATGCACATATCACTATATCAGAATTGAGATTCTCCAAATCCCATGCCAAACATTCAGTCATAAATATATTTCTTTATCAAGTTCTGATTATCACAATGAGCTAATAATCACACTGTCTATGGAAGGTACTGCATGCCTTTCTTTTGCTTCATATGAAATGAATTTCTTTGTGAAACACACGCAGTTCATGCCAGTCTCCTACCTTGAAACTTGAAAGTGAAAGGTTTCAGTTCTCATCAAAGCCACTTCATTAGTAATTAGATGCATCAATTTTTTTCCACTTTGTTAGAATAATAAAATGATGACTTGCAGGAGCTGACATTAGTAAAACCCTTATACATACATAAATGTTTCCTTGCTACCAGAAACCCATAGATAGTCATGAAAGGAAGCCTGAATAAGCAGGTGAACAAAAACTGTATATTGTACCTCTAATATACTGTGTATCTGTATAAACATTTTACAGTAACACACGAAATACGAATAATATATTGCAAAGTACAAACGTGCATGGAATATATATACACCTTCAATTGCTTCCTTGGGATCTTGAAGCCAAGACCAATATTCTTCGAGAAGAGATTACCTACCTTTCCAAGCAGACTTTGTAATATTTCTGTAAGCCATAATCAAATATAGGATTAGCATTTATTAAAACATTCACATGCTACATAAAAATAACACGAATAAGAGGTAGATGAAAAGTCCTCACCAAAGGAAGACCTTTGGCTGCTTCAAGAAGGCACAAAGGAGAGCACGCCATATATCAAAACAGTTGCATTTTGCAATCTTGAACCATGCCCAAATACATGCTCTAGGCCTAAATTTCCAAGTAAGACATAAATAGCCGCAATCGCCAAATGACAACTATACTATGCTCAATATCATAGGTAAACATTTAATTAGCAAGTATTGTTCATTGCACAACCAGATAAAAATTGAATAGGTGGCTCTCATTGATGAGCAGATGACACAACATTTTTTTTCCTCCGCAACATAGATAAGCGCGTCAAGGTCTTCTTGAGCCTAAAAAGTGATTTACCTTTCACGACAAACAAATCTCAGCAGCACATATCCTTTTATTCTCAACATTTCACAACAAAAGATCAAGCAAATATGCTTGCACCGAAGCATTTACCTTTGTTGAAGCTAGAGCAGAGAATTAACAACATCAACACCCAACTGCAATTTGTTAGCAACCCATCAAACAACATAACTAAATAAATATCAAAGCTTTTTCAAAACAAATTGACCTGCAATTACAGATAAGTGCATGCCAAATATTTACTTAGTTTCATCATGGAAGAATGTAAAGTGAGTGTACATCACAGAGGTGAAGATACATGACGGTGTCTCACAAGATGGTGAATTACCTAGTCGAGCTCCATCGGTCATCTTTACGCCTTACACAGCTGACTTTCGCGAAGTGTCTTTACCAGTGCCAAAGAGTGTGAACACATCTAGAAACCAACAATCACAAAGAAAAATTAGAAATCTTGAGAGACTAAATATCAAAATGATTGAGCAATTCTACATGGGTACCTTGGATCTAGCTGCTTATTAATAGGAGGAGGCAGTGAGAATAACCTTGTTGTAACAGGTGCCTGCAACTGGAGAGAACAAATTACAAATAAACAGATGAATAAGGTTTTTTCCGGAGGTGTGCGTCAATCAATCACTTCAAAGAAAATTCCCAGCGAACAACAAATTATATACCCGCCTAGATAATCTTGACAACTATCAAGTATATGCAGATAATATATATCCACACCAAAGAGGAATTGCCATGCCATTCAATATTTCAATCTTTAAAGAACAACTTCTCAGTGAAGCCCCAAATAAGGATATCTCATCATTAATTTGTAGATCATACACCCCGGCCCAGTTTTCACCTTTGTTACCAATATCTATAAGTATCAAATGATTTTACTTATTTCCTAATTATTTCAATTTAAGCTAATGGGCTCATATACAAAACCAAAGACTGATATTTTAGCTTCTAAAGAAAATTTTGGCAAGAGCTATATATCAAACCAAAATTCTGGAACATTTTTATGGAATATTTTGGGACATTGAATTTAAATCATATTGTATTTGAATTTGGATTTATATTCTTAATATATAGAATATATCTTCAAATGTCTCAGAAATATTTGTGTGCATTTGGGAAAGTCCATATAGGTCACATAAATATCTGCAGAAATTCTTGGCACTGTTTTGAAATCATTTTGAATTTAAAACAGTGGAAAATATTAACAAATAGAAAACAAACAGAAAGAATAAGAGAGAGAAAGGCTACCTGGGCCAGCTTACCTCACGCGGCCATTGTAGCGGCCCAGCCCACCACCACAGCCATCCCTGTCGCCTTCCTCCTCGCGCCAGTAGGCAAGGGCACGTGCCTGACGCGCGCAGCCACACGCCCCGCCACCTCCTGCCTGGCTGCATGCGTCCCCGACGCCCTACATGCCTTTGCGCTTGCCACGCAACCTCCCCGACCTCCTCACACTCTCCCCGTGCTCCTTCCCCCTCCCCTGCTCTCTCCACCGCAAGCAGCCGAGCGCCGCCATCACCATAGCCGTGTCCACAGCCATCCCCGAGCCTCTCTGACGCGTCCCTGAGCTCCTCCACGACGTCGTCGTCCTCTCCGACGAGCCACACAACGCCGGACGCCCTGGAGCCACTACAAAAAAATACACTTCCGTGATGATACATGTTTGTCACAGTAGGTCACGTTTTTTGTCATGCATGTACATCCATGACGATTTTATGACGTAATCAAGATAGTCATACCGTCTTTGTCATAGAAGTGTTCCATGACATTACCAAAATTGTCATCACGGAAGTGTCCACTTCCATGACGATAAATCGCACGTCACAGAAGTGCTTTCGTCAAGGGTGATCGACATGTGGCATCTACCGTAATGGAACGCCGTTAAGCTATCGGGTTGGGTTTTGGATCCGATAACCCGTTAACAGCCCGGACCAATGAGAAATTTCCACGTGTAAAATTCTTATTGGCCAGATGAAACATGTGTCAGCTCATCGATGGGTCGATAGGCGCCTATGATATGTCGACACGCGCGACGCCCACCATCGCCCATTTAGCTTACAAAGCCGTCCCGCTTGACTTGGTCAAAGTTAACGGCCGCCCATGAAAAGCCTGTTAATGGTCTCTTCGCAAATAGCCCATTTTATGACCCGGTAACTCATGGCCTGTTAGGCCCTAACGGAAATCGGCCCAACAACGTCATGTGGGCCGTCGAATATAACACCAGCCCGTTTCACTTTTGGCCCATGTATGGCCCACGACGTCTTTCAGCCCATATGAGGCCTTCGTATCTTTAGGCCCTTTAGAGGCCCATGGTGACTCTAGCCCATAATGAACAGTAAATTTATTTGTACCCGTTAACGGCCCATGATTCACATGGGCCTTTCCAGCCCGTGTTAGCTTTCGGCCTATTAACGGCCCATACGTTCTTGGGCTCCTTTCCGGCCCTTGATTACTTCCGGCCCGTTACTGGCCTGTTCCCCTAATGGGCCAAATTCGGGCCGTGGTAAGAGTCGGCCCGTTTCTGGCCTGTTAACCCGTTGCGCCGTTTCCAGCCCGACCTATATTCCAGCCCATTAACGACCCGTTATGCCTGTGACAGAATTAAGCCTTTGCCATCCTCCGGCCAGTTAATGGCCCGTTATCGTGCTGGGCCGATACCAATTACGCCCATTTACGGCCCATGTTGACCCATTTATCCGACGGCTCGAGGCCCACTGATTCTACGGCCCTGTTGGAGGCCCATTTATCGACGACCCGTAGGAGACCCATGGATCCTACGGCCCCTAGCAGGGTCAAGGTTACCACGGTCCGTATATGGCCCATGGTTGTTGCGACCACTAGCAAACGAGGGAAAAAGAAGACTAGGAAATAAATAAGGCCGAAACTAATGCTAGGCTATTAAGGCGATTGCACAAATTACATCCACTCGGCATCAAAGATCGCCACCAGTGCAAATATAGGGAACACCCTACACTATACAAAAATGGCTTGGTGTTTTCTTCAGTCGGTGGCTGCACGTTAAGAACAAATTTTGTATCACACCAAAACAAATTACAACTATAAAACAAAAAGGAAGGTTGGCATAAAAGTTAACAGTCTAGCAGATAAATGCACCACCAGAAGTTCAGAAGCTTAGTTCATTTGACTTGACTGTTATGTTTTCATGTTGTATTGTCCGATGAAGCACCATAACCTTCGCCTTCATTTCTCCTAGGCTCCTGAACAACATAGCAAATGTCTGATAGTCTGGTTTCAAAACCATGCATATCTTGACGACATCGAACAATGTCTCTCCTTGTTTCACAAAGGGTCTCTATTAGGGAATGGACTTGTGTCTGGAGCGCAGATACAACATTGTTTTGAGCTTGCATATCTTGATCATGAGGCAGTTTGGACGAGATTGCCTTAACAACCAACCCAGTATTACGCAGGAACATGCTTTGGCACTGTTAGTGGACATGTACTGACCCACTGCAGCAAGAGCTGACATTGCGGTTATAGTTGCCTCGCCACGTTCAGAAGGTGGTGGTTCCACCACTTTTTCCATAGCTCGCTGAAAAGTTGAGTTTTTTTACATTAGTAGTACCAGAACAGAAGATATTAAGGAGGCAGCAAAACCAAACAAAATAGCTTTGGTCTATATACAGAACTTATTCTGGTGAACCCATGTAAAATATTAGTTGTATTTTATTGCAAAGTACATAATAACCAGGTTCCAAACATATGACCATGTACCATCTGTTGGGGAACGTAGTAATTTCAAAAAAATTCCTACGCACACGCAAGATCATGGCGATGCATAGCAACGGGAGGGGAGAGTGTTGTCCACGTACCCTCGTAGACCGAAAGCGGAAGCGTTAGCCGGTTGATGTAGTCGTACGTCTTCATGATCCGACCGATCAAGTACCGCGCGCACGGCACCTCCGAGTTCAGCACACGTTCAGCTCGATGACGTCCCTCGAACTCCAATCCAGCCGAGCTTCGAGGGAGAGTTCCGCCAGCACGACGGCATGGTGACGATGATGATGTTCTACCGACGCAGGGCTTCGCCTAAGCACCGCTACGATATTATCGAGGTGGAATATGGTGGAGGGGGGCACCGCACACGACTAATAGATCTCAAGGATCAATTGTTGTGTCTAGAGGTGCCCCCCTGCCCCCGTATATAAAGGAGCAAGGGGTAAGGCGACGGCCTAGGAGGAGGGCGCGCCAAGGGGGGAGTCCTACTCCCACCGGGAGTAGGACTCCTCCTTTCCTTGTTGGAGTAGGAGAGAAGGAAAGAGGGGAGAGGAAGAAGGAAAAGGGGGCTGCACCCCTTGTCCAATTCGGACCAGAGGGGCGATGTAACATCCCAAATTTCCTATTTGGAATGTTTTACAATTATGGCTAAGCATCCTATGCATCCTGTTTGATTTGAATGCCATTTGGAGTTTCAGAGAATTTTGAGTTTTGAATTTGAATTCAAACTTTGGCAAGTGGGAAACATTTCAAAAACTAAGCCTGATAAATACTTGATCAAAAGTATGAGAGGAGCAAACATGACACTCCAAAAATATCGAGAGAAACAATGCCAAAAGATTTGGATTCAAATCTGAATTTTATTTGAATTTGAAAAAATGGATTTTTATAAAGTTTGATTTTGCCTTTGGAAAATGTTCAAATGAAAGGAATATTCCCCGATCATTTTGGTATATATATACCCTATATAAAATATTTACAGATATTGTTTTATTTCTGTTTTTGTTTTATTTAAAAAATAAAGTTTTAAAAGAAAAACCCCAGGGCGCCAACTAGGCCACCCCAGTGCCCAGCAGCAGCCAGCAGCCCTTGCCTCCTGCCCAGCCCACAATGCCCACCCAGCCAATCGCCAGCCAACCAATGAGCCAGCCCACCGCACCTCAACAGCAACGCTCGGCCACCTTCGCCTCGCCTCTCCTCTCTCTCTCGACCCGTGGGCCCCGCCCATCTTCTTCCCCTCGCCCATGCATCGCCAAGACGCCGAGATCGCGGATCCCGGCGATCCGGATCCCGATCGCCCGATCCCCGGCGAGGACGACCCCTGTGCTATAAAAGCCGAGCCCCGCACCCCATTCCCCGAGACCTCGCCAGCACCTCTCTCCCTCCCGTTCGTGCTCGCTGGAGCTCAAGCTCGCAGACGCCAAAAGTCGCCGCCGACGCCCTACCCTCCCGACCACCCCGACCCCACCGAACCACTCCCGACCTCGTCACTTTCCAAGACGACTCCTCGGACCTCCCGACCTCAAGCCCCAGCGCCTCTGACGCCCGCCCGCCGCCGTCGCCGGACTCCGTAAGCCACCGAAACTCCCCGTCCGATCCCAAACGAGTGGCCACGATTAGAACCCCCGAAGGGGTAAGTTTTTATTAGAAAACCGGCCGGTTCAATCGGTTTATTAGGTTAGGTCTATTTATTTTAGCCCGACCGTTTTTAGTTTAAACCAATAGGCCCGTTAGGCTATTTAACGCACAGGGCACAGTATAGGCCCATTAGGCCTTTTTCTTTTATTTTGATTTTCTGTTTTAGCAGAATAGTTTACATTTTCAAAAATTGATATCTTTTATTCTGTTTATTATTTTTAGATGATTCTTTTTTGTTAGTTTGCAAATTTTATGTAGTTTCTGTAGAATATATATTTAGCTATGTTAAAAATAATTAAAATTGCTTTAATTTAGTTTTAGCCAGAATAGTAAATCTGCTATAACTTGAGTTAGAAAAATTATTTTGGATGATTCTTTTGTCCCAACTTTATTTTGACATTGCCAAACCATAAAAATTAACTTGGGTATTTTAGGATTAATAAATAATTAGTTTTAAGCAGAATCCTATTAATCCTAATTAATTAATTAGTTCCTATTTTCCTAATATTTTAATTAGTAAATGAATTTATTTTTACTTGTGATTAGTTAATCTAGGTTAGTTTCTGTCATTCTAGTAGATGAACTTTTATTTATAATTAATAAAAGTTTTAATTTATTTTCTTAATAGAAATTGGATTAGGCCTAAAATGAGTTTTATAATAGCTTTTAATTAATTCCTTTTGCTCCTAGTTGCTTAGTGAATCCTTTTCTGTTAAGTTAACCTAAAACCATGATTAGGTTATGTTAAGAAAAAATTTATTATATAGAACTACTTTTAGTTATTATTTGAAGTAGGAAAAAAAAACTTTGAGTTGGTTTTTCTTTGAGTTTTCCTTTGGATTTTGATTTTGGTTGTTTTGTTGTGTTATGTTACTTTGTTATGTTGTGTGATCCTATTGCTTTGTGCTTATTGTGTTATTGTTTGTCTCGGTAGAGTTTCCTGAGTCTGAAGCTTGCTACTCGACTCTTTAGCTTACGAGGATCATCAGCAAGGCAAGTTTTGATCATGTTAATTCTATACCTATGTTTTTGTGCATTAGTATTTGTCACCACCCCACCATGCATGCAGTAGTGAAATCTTGAAGTCATTAAACTTGAGTAGTATCATGTGGTAGGATGAACCAATCCCCTTGTTACCATGACCCCGGGACGTAGTAGTTACTTTGCTATGCTCGTAGACGGGTTCTGGGTTGAGTGAAATCCATAAGCAAGATGTGAGAGTCAATGATGATGACAACCCCATGAACTACAATGATCAAGATGGACTTGGAAAATCACTACTGGGTGGAGGATTTGTTGACGGCACCTGGAGAACCAGTGGTGGCGGGATGCATGGAGAAGTGCCATGACATCTTGCGGAAAGCTTCACCCAGCCACGAAGAGAAGGATGGATGCCCCATGACCGGAAGCTTACATGCAGCCGCAAGCCATTATGGGCTCTGGCTGGGTTGACCCTAGTAGTGACGCTGGCTGGGCGGTACTACGAGAAGTAGCGAGAATGGTAGGATTGGATGGGTACGGCGGGGCGGAAGAACTCTTTGGAAGACCTGTTTCATTAGTCCGTCTTCAAACACCATGAAGTGCGAAGACTTTAAAGGAGGGAATGATTCTTGCGGGAAAGTCGCAACCCTCTGCAGAGTTAAAGATCTAATCGATTAGCCGTGTCCCGATTCTTTACATTTGAGCCTCTGGAACTTGGAAGTATTCGGATATCTCAACACTAAAACTAATGAATTAAATTGAGGGTTTTATGACTTAATAATTGGGAACGAGATATTGGTTGGCGGAACCATCTCAATAACTACCAACAATTGTAGTAATTTGCAAGCAAGTCCACTGTAGTAGGATAAAATTTGCTTTTCGCAAAATGATGAAACTTAGAGCTCCACAGCCAAAATGCATATAGAGTTAGTAACTTTATTATTGTTATTCTTCATGACTTGCCACTTATTCCAAAAGCTGATTCTACATGGCTGCAACGTATTATGTTGCGTAGATATATTCGATCGAGGAGTGAGGCTACGCTCCGCGCTTGGCGATTGCCCTTTGAGTCGGATGGACTCGCTTATCTTCGACGCTCCGCAGCATTAGTAGTTTATTTCTCATGAGTTGGCCTTGAGCCGAATTTATTCCTTGTAATAAAGACTCTATATGAGAATCGTTTAATGATATTCAGGTGTGATTGAACTTTGATTACTTTATCGATGTAATCGTGAGTACCAAAGATGATCTTGGGATGGTGCATACGTAGATTTGACCGATTTTGGGTCGGTCGCTCTGAGAGATGGTATCGAGCACACGCTGACCGTGGATCGTAACCCCTAGGATCGGAAAGCCATAGCGAGACCATTTACTTTGAATCCTTTTCATTCCATAATTCTCCCTATTCAATTCGACTCTTCTCCCATTTGCAACATTCTAGATGGCCGCGAGTTCACCCCAGTTTTGCTACGGAGTTACGCCACCCCGATGAGACGATGCCCTTCGAAGAAAGCTGGTCCAGATGGTGAAGCAGTTGAAGATTGCTCGCCCTCGATCACCGGAAGCCAACCAATGCACTTCCGACGGACTCCGCTCTGAGGATTGAAGTGCATATCCTGGGAGAACCTTTGGAGGACACA
Source organism: Aegilops longissima (assembly GCA_021605205.1). Classification (NCBI taxonomy): domain Eukaryota; kingdom Viridiplantae; phylum Streptophyta; class Magnoliopsida; order Poales; family Poaceae; genus Aegilops; species Aegilops longissima. Next base: position 66,569,383 of record CM038677.1, read on the forward strand.
CGGAGCCTATCAACTTTGAGTTCACCGAGTTCAACTGGATCATCGGAAGGGCGTGGCGATCTATCGAGCACTTGGACATCTCCGAGAGGAGTACAGGCCGAGCTCGATCACTCGCACTCGCCATGGTTTCTCGCAGGGCAAGGAATGGAGATATCATCCGTACCATTGAGGACGATTCCACTCTCTCGTACATCCAGACTTGGAGTGTCTTCTCGAAACGGAGATTCGACTCGCCGTAACTCAAGACACACCGGAAGCTTTTGTTCCGCGAATCGAATCGGAGGAGAAGGCACGCGAGACTTCCTTGGCCATGAGGAAGAAATCACGGACTTCATGGAGATAGTCGACGACCAAGATGAAGCTTGCCGCGATAGAGGAAAAGATGGACTTGGGAGAGGACCTTTACCCGAGTGGAGATGAAGCACCCTCGTAAGCAATGATCAGGATTTCAAGGAGTACCACCAAGGAAACCCCAAGAGGAGGCGCCATCGATGAAGACTTTTAGTCGACCACCATGTTATCTTTTACTTTTTCGTCGATCAGTTAGGCCGATGTTTTCCTTCGATTAGTCATGAGCTTTTGTAATCGAGTTGAACCATGTTTGAATGGAATGAATAAATGATTGGTGTGTTATGATTGTGCATTCATATGGGTAGTGTTATTCCTCATAGACCATTGTTCTATTCTAATTTTCTCATCCCTCCAAAACACCAGATGCCTCCGAGACGTGACATTTGGTTTTCCGCCGAGCTCACCCAACTGCTCCAAAGCAGCAGAATGCACCGATGCAGCTCCTTATTCGAATCGAACAACAACGCCAACAATCCACCGCCACCGCCACCACCCACTTGTGGACAACTTGACTCGATTTACGTGGTTGAATCCGCCAGGTGTTCTCTAGTAGCACCGAGCCGATTGTGGCTGATGATTGGCTCCGCAAAGTCGGAAGAGAGCTAGTCACCGTTGGATGCACCGATGTTTGAGAAGGTGCGCTTTGCACGCATCAACTGGATGGACCTGCAGCTTCTTGGTGGGAGAATTACATCGCCACTTTTCCCATTGGTGCCATCACTTGGGATCAATTCCAGCAGGCCTTCCGCCCGCTCATGTCTCACCGGAGCCATGAGTCTCAAGAAGCGTGAGTTCCGCAACTTACGCCAGGGAACCGTCTTGTGGCACAAGACGTGGATGAATTCAGCAAGCTCGCTCGCTATGCCCTCGATGATGTGGCCACAGATGCCGCCAAGCAGGAGAAGTTCCTTGAGGACTCAATGATGAACCGAGCATGCAGCTTATTGTGGCTACCTTCAATAACTACCAGGAGCTGGTAGACAAGGCCACCATTCTTGAAGGCAAGCAGCAGCAGATAGAAAGCCATAGCGGAAGTACAGCCGGGGAAGCACAACTCAGAGCTCAGCGAAGCCCGCTATGCACCATACTCGGGAGGGCACACCCATCATAACCATGGAGTTCATAACCATGGAGGAAATGGGAACAACCGCAGCCAGACAACAAATCAGGCCATGGCAATGGCAATGGCAATGGTAATGGCAATCAGCACCGTTCTGCCCCGGCTCAAAGGATCTGAGCCACATCACCGCTTCAAGTGCCGGAAGACGGGCACTATGCCACCGACGCCCGGAGGCCAAGCAGAGGAATGGAAATGGCAATGGAGGCTCAGCGAAGAAGCCCAATCCGTTCCCTCGTGCTCAGGTGAACCACATCGACGTGGAGGACGTCTATGATCAACCAGACACTGTGGTTGGTAAGTTTTTATTGAATTCACGTTCAGTTTTGGTTCTCTTTGATTCTGGTGCAACGCATTCATTCATATCAAGGGTAGTTGTGGAAAAGTACGGGTTGCGCACTAGAACCCTTAGAAGCCCCCTTCGCGTCGATTCGCGGAGGAGAAATGATGGCGGTGTAGGCTGTCCTGCAACCCTCAACATCGGGAACCACAAATTTCCGTGGACCTCATAGTGTTGGAAACTCAGACCTTGGATGTAATCCTAGGCATGGATTGGTTGTCAAAGTTTGAAGGAACATTGATCGTGCCCAAGTCTATTCTGCTCACCACCCCGGGCGTAAGAGGATCAAGTATGTAGCCAGCACAGCCGGATGAAGAATCAGTGCATTCCCTCACGGGAGTTGTTCAGAGGAAGTGCCAGTGTGCAAGACTTTCCGATGTGTTCCGGAGGAATTACCAGAATGCCACCGGACGGGGACATTGAATTTTGATTGAGCTATTGCCCAACAGCCCCAATATCCAAGAGACCTTATCGGATGCCACCGAATGAGTTGAAAGAGATCAAGGATCAAATAAATGAGTTATTGGAGAAAGGATATATTCATCCAAGCTCATCACCTTGGGGAGCCCCAGTTCTTTTGGTAGAGAAGAAGGATGGAAGCTTGAGGATGGTTGTGGATTATCGTGCATTGAACGAAGTAACCATCAAGAACAAGTACCCTCTGCCGATGATCAATGATTTGTTTGATCAGCTAGTTGGAGCCAAGGTATTCTCTAAGATCGATCTTCGATCAGGGTATCATCAGTTGAAAATTCGTGAAAAGGATATACCCAAAACAGCATTCACTACCAGGTATGGTTTATATGAGTATACCGTCATGTCATTTGGATTGACTAATGCTCCTGCGTACTTCATGAATTTGATGAACAAGGTATTTATGGAATATCTGGACAAGTTTGTCATGGTGTTCATCGATGATATATTGATTTTCTCCAAGAGCGAGGAAGAGCATAAGGAACATTTGCGTCTAGTTCTGGAGAAACTTCGAGAACATCAATTGTATGCCAAGTTCAGCAAATGTGAATTTTGGTTGAAGGAAGTTGGATTCCTCGGACATGTTATTTCAGGGAAGGAATAGCAGTTGATCCCGCCAAGGTTGAATCAGTCACCGATTGGCGATCACCCACCTCGATCAAGGAGATCCGCAGTTTTCTCGGACTCGCAGGATATTATCGGAGGTTCATTGAGAACTTCTCGAAGATTGCCAAGCCCATGACTGAGCTATTGAAGAAGGAAGCCAAGTATGTTTGGACCGAGGAATGTGAAGCCGTTTTCAGGAATTGAAGAAACGGTTGGTCACAGCCCGAAGTTGATTTTGCGGACATACATAAGGAATACCAGGTTTATTGTGACGCTTCTCGTCAAGGACTCGGAGGAGTATTGATGCAGGAAGGTAAGGTTGTAGCTTATGCCTCCAGACAGCTACGGCCTCATGAGATGAATTATGCCACGCATGATTTGGAGTTAGCAGCTGTAGTGCATGCACTCAAGACACAGACATTTCCTCATCGGAAATCGTTGTGATGTCTACACAGATCACAAGAGTTTGAAGTATATCTTCACGCAGAAGGAATTGAACCTCAGGCAGAGGAGATGGCTAGAGTTGATAAAGGACTACGACATGAGATTGCATTACCACCCCGGTAAAGCTAATGTTGTAGCAGATGCTTTGAGCCGTAAGAGTTATGTGAATACTCTTACAGCAGGAGGATTACCCAGAGTTAGTCGATGACCTCGTAGATCTCCGGTGGAGATAGTTCCAAAGGATTTGTTGCAACTCTGGAAGTTCAGTCCACTTTGGCCGAAAGGATTCTTGAAGCCCAGAAGTCGGACAAGGAAATTGATGAGATTAAGCAAAAGATGGATGAAGGAAAAGCTAAAGGATTCCGTAAGGATGAACATGGAACTATATGGTTTGAGGATCGTATTTATGTGCCCAATGATCCCGAGCTCAGAAGCTAATTCTTCAGAGGCTCATGATTCACCGTACTCGATTCACCCCGGCAACACCAAGATGTACCTGGATTTGAAGCAAAGTTTCTGGTGGACAGGTATGAAGAAGGATATTGCCGAGTACGTAGCGGTATGCGATGTTTGCCAACGTGTAAAGGCAGAACATCGAAGCCAGCAGGTTACTTCAACCTTTGCCGATTCCCGATTGGAAATGGGAGAAACTTGGTATGGATTTCATCACAGGATTACCCAGACCCGTTCAGGTTATGATTCTATCTGGGTAGTAGTTGATCGTTTGACTAAGGTAGCTCACTTCATTCCGTGAAGACTACCTATACCAGTGCCAAGTTGGCCAAGATATACATGACCAGGATCGTATGTCCGCATGGAGTTCGAGGAAAATCGTGTCGATAGAGGAACGCAATTTACCTCAAAGTTTTGGAAGCGATTGCATGAAACTTTGGGTACGAGGCTGGAATTTAGTACAACTTTTCATCCGCAGATGGATGGATGCAGACCGAGAGAGTCAACCAGATTCGGAGGACATGTTGAGAGCTTGTGTGCTAGACTATGGGTCTAGCTGGGATGATAATTTGCCGTCGCAGAGTTCTCATACAACAACAGCTACCAATCCAGTTTGAAGATGGCCCTTTCAAGCTCTATACGGAAGGAGGTGCGAAACACCATTCTTTGTGGGATAGTGTTGGGGATCGATCACTTTTCGGTTCCGACCTTATCAAGGATTCGAAGAGAAAGTCAAGCTGATTCGAGACAGGCTCAAGATAGCACAATCGAGACGTAAGAGTTATGCCGACAAGAAGGCGCAAGGAGGTGACTTACGAAGTGGGAGACCGAGCATATCTTCGTGTGTCTCCTTCGTGGAATCAAGAGGTTTGGTGTCAAGGAAAGTTAGCACCCGATTCATTGGCCCTACAAAATCCTCGAACGTCGTGGAGAGGTTGCTTACAAGTTGGAATTGCCGGAAGGATTGTCCGGAGTTCATGATGTCTTCCACGTTTCTCAGCTGAAGAAGTGCCATGCCGACATGGCCGATGTTCCGCTGAGAGACACAGTGCCCCTAGAGGCCATACAACTTGACAGTGATCTGACCTACAAGGAGAAACCCGTCCGAATTCTCGAGACTGCGAGCAGAGTCACCCGCAGCAAGGTCATCAAATTTTGCAAGGTGCTGTGGAGTCACCACACCGAGGAAGAAGCCACACAGGGAGCGCCAAGAAGACCTTCTTGAGACCACCCGCACCTATTTGCTAGCCAACCCGAATCTCGAGGGCGAGATTCATCTTAAGGTGGGTAGGTTTGTAACATCCCAAATTTCCTATTTGGAATGTTTTACAATTATAGCTAAGCATCCTATGCATCCTGTTTGATTTGAATGCCATTTGGAGTTTCAGAGAATTTTGAGTTTTGAATTTGAATTCAAACTTTGGCAAGTGGGAAACATTTCAAAAACTAAGCCTGATAAATACTTGATCAAAAGTATGAGAGGAGCAAACATGACACTCCAAAAATATCAGAGGAAACAATGCCAAAAGATTTGGATTCAAATCTGAATTTTATTTGAATTTGAAAAAAATGGATTTTTATAAAGTTTGGATTTTGCCTTTGGAAAAATGTTCAAATGAAAGGGAATATTCCCCTGATCATTTTGGTATATATATACCCTATATAAAATATTTATAGATATTGTTTTATTTCTGTTTTTGTTTTATTTAAAAAAATAAAGTTTTAAAACGAAAAACCCCCGGCGCCAGCTAGGCCACCCCAGGCCCAGCCAGTGCCAAGAGCCTGCCAGCCCGCCCAGCCAGCCCACTCCCCCAATCGCCAGCCAAGCCAAACCAATGAGCCAGCCAGCTCGCCCGCCCGCAACAGCCTCGACCACCACCACGCCTCCTCTCTCTCTCTCTCGACCCGTGGGCCCCCCATCTTCTTCCCACAAGACGATCGCCGCCGCCTGAGATCGCGGATCCCGGGATCCGGATCCCGATCGCCCGATCCCCGGCGAGGACGACGCCCGAGCTATAAAAGCCGAGCCCCGCACCCCATTCCCCGAGACCTCGCCAGCACCCCTCTCCCTCCCGTTCGTGCTCGCCGGAGCCCAAGCTCGCCCGCCGCCAAAGTCGCCGCCGACGCCCCTACCCTCCCGACCACCCCGACCCCACCGAACCACTCCCGACCTCGTCACTTTCCAGACGGCGACTCCCGGACCTCCCGATGCTCGAAGCCCCGACGCACTCTCGCCACCGCCGCCGCCGTCGCCGGACTCCGGTAAGCCACCGAAACTCCCCCGTCCGATCCCAAGCGAGTGGCCACGATTAGAACCCCAAGTGGTAAGTTTTTATTAGAAAACTGGCCGGTTCAATCGGTTTATTAGGTTAGGTTTATTTATTTTAGCCCGGCCGTTTTTAGTTTAAACCAATAGGCCCGTTAGGCTATTTAACGCACAGAACACATATAGGCCCATTAGGCCTTTTCTTTTATTTTGATTTTCTGTTTTAGCAGAATAGTTTCTGTTTTCAAAATTGATATCTTTTATTCTGTTTATTATTTTAGATGATTCTTTTTTGTTAGTTTGCAAATTTTATGTAGTTTCTGTACAATATATATTTAGCTATGTTAAAAGTAATTAAAATTGCTTTAATTTAGTTTTAGCCAGAATAGTAAATCTGCTATAACTTGAGTTAGAAAAATTATTTCTGGATGATTCTTTTGTCCCAACTTTATTTTGACATTGCCAAACCATAAAAATTAACTTGGGTATTTTAGGATTAATAAATAATTAGTTTTAAGAACAATCCTATTAATCCTAATTAATTAATTAGTTCTGTTTTCCTAATATTTTAATTAGTAAATGAATTTATTTTTTACTTGTGATTAGTTATTCTAGGTTAGTTTCTGTCATTCTAGTAGATGAACTTTTATTTATAATTAATAAAATTTTAATTTATTTTTCTTAATAGAAATTGGATTAGGTCTAAAATGAGTTTTATAATAGCTTTTAATTAATTCCTTTTGCTCCTAGTTGCTTAGTGAATCCTTTTCTGTTAAGTTAACCTAAAACCATGATTAGGTTATGTTAAGAAAAATTTATTATATAGAACTACTTTTAGTTATTATTTGAAGTAGGAAAAAAACTTTGAGTTGGTTTTCTTTGAGTTTTCCTTTGGATTTTGATTTTGGTTGTTTTGTTGTGTTATGTTACTTTGTTATGTTGTGTGATCCTATTGCTTTGTGCTTATTGTGTTATTGTTTGTCTCGGTAGAGTTTCCGAGTCTAAGCTTGCTACTCGACTCTTTAGCTTACGAGGATCATCGGCAAGGCAAGTTTTGATCATGTTAATTCTATACCTATGTTTTTGTGCATTAGTATTTGTCACCACCCCACCATGCATGCAATAGTGAAATCTTGAAGTCATTAAACTTGAGTAGTATCATGTGGTAGGATGAACCAATCCCTTGTTACCATGACCCCGGACGTAGTAGTTACTTTGCTATGCTCGTGAGACGGGTTCGGGTTGAGTGAAATCCATAAGCAAGATGTGAGAGTCAATGATGATGACAACCCCATGAACTACAATGATCAATATGGACTTCGAAAATCACTCTTGGGTGGAGGATTTGTTGACGGCACCTGGAGAACCCAGTGGTGGCGGGATGCATGGAGAAGTGCCATGACATCTTGCGGAAAGCTTCACCCAGCCACGAAGAGAAGGATGGATGCCCCATGACCGGAAGCTTACATGCAGCCGCAAGCCATTATGGGCTCGGCTGGGTTGACCCTAGTAGTGACGCTGGCTGGGCGGTACTACGAGAAGTAGCGAATGGTAGGATTGGATGGGTACCGGCGGTGGCGGAAGAACTCTTTGGAAGACCTGTTTCATTCGTCCGTCTTCAAACACCATGAAGTGCGAAGACTTTAAAGGAGGAATGATTCTTGCGGGAAAGTCGCAACCCTCTGCAGAGTTAAAGATCTAATCGATTAGCCGTGTCCCGATTACGGACATTTGAGCCTCTGAACTTGGAAGTATTCGGATATCTCAACACTAAAACTAATGAATTAAATTGAGGGTTTTATGACTTAATAATTGGGAACGAGATATTGGTTGGCGGAACCATCTCAATAACTACCAACAATTGTAGTAATTTGCAAGCAAGTCCACCGTAGTAGGATAAAATTTGCTTTTCGCAAAATGATGAAACTTAGAGCTCCACAGCCAAAATGCATATAGAGTTAGTAACTTTATTATTGTTATTCTTCATGACTTGCCACTTATTCCAAAAGCTGACCTACATGGCTGCAACGTATTATGTTGCGTAGATATATTCCGATCAGAGTGAGGCTATGCTCGCGCTTGGCGATTGCCCTTTGAGTCGGATGGACTCGCTTATCTTCGACGCTCCAAAGCATTAGTAGTTTATTTCTCATGAGTTGGCCTTGAGCCAATTTATTCCTTGTAATAAAGACTCTATATGAGAATCGTTTAATGATATTCAGGTGTGATTGAACTTTGATTACTTTATCGATGTACCGTGAGTACCAAAGATGATCTTGGGATGGTATGCACCACGTAGATTTGACCGATTTTGGGTCAGGTCGCTACAGCGCACCTCCTTCCTTTTAGCCTCTCTCCTCTATTCCCGTATGGCCCAATAAGGCCCATATACTCCCGGCGAATTCCCGTAACTCTCCGGTACTCCGATAAATACCCGAATCACCCGGAACCTTTCCGATGTCCGAATATAGTCGTCCAATATATCTATCTTTACGTCTTGAACATTTCGAGACTCCTCGTCATGTCCCCGATCTCATCCGGGAGTCCGAACTACCTTCGGTACATCAAAACACATAACTCATAATATAACCGTCATCAAACTTTAAGCGTGCGGACCCTACGGGTTCGAGAACTATGTAGACATGACCGAGACACGTCTCCGGTCAATAACCTATAGCCGAACCTGGATGATCATATTGGCTCCCACATATTCTACAAAGATCTTTATCGGTCAAACCGCATAACAACATACGTTGTTCCCTTTGTCATCGGTATGTTACTTGCCCGAGATTCGATCGTCGGTATCTCAATACCTAGTTCAATCTCGTTACCGGCAAGTCTCTTTACTCGTTATGTAATGCATCATCCCACAACTAACTCATTAGCTACATTGCTTGCAAGGCTTATAGTGATGTGCATTACCGAGAGGGCCCAGAGATACCTCTTCGACAATCGGAGTGACAAATCCTAATCTCGAAATACGCCAACTCAACATGTACCTTCAGAGACACCAGTAGAGCTCCTTTATAATTACCCAGTTACGTTGTGACGTTTGGTAGCACACAAAGTGTTCCTCCGGTAAACGGGAGTTGCATAATCTCATAGTCATAGGAACATGTATAAGTCATGAAGGAAGCAATATCAACATACTAAACGATCAAGTGCTAAGCTAACGGAATGGGTCAAGTCAATCACATCATTCTCCTAATGATGTGATCCCATTAATCAAATGACAACTCATGTCTATGGCTAGGAAACACAACCATCTTTGGTCAACGAGCTAATCAAGTGGAGGCATACTAGTGACACTATGTTTGTCTATGTATTCACACATGTATTATGTTTCCGCTTAATACAATTCTAGCATGAATAATAAACATTTATCATGAAATAAGGAAATAAATAATAACTTTATTATTGCCTCTAGGGCATATTTCCTTCACCATCGCTAATGTATTCTCTAATTCTTCACATTGTATTGAGGGCTAAGGATAAAGAGACGAAGTTTATAATACGGTAAGCATAGTATGAATTCATATCACAAAACAACTGAGAACAGACAAACATGCAATTGTAACGTTGTGTGGGCAAGTCCAAACTGGAACTAGATTACATGTCAAGATCAAAGGAACATCACTCCTCTCTTTTAAACCTTGTAAGGTGCAATGATACACTAAGACAATTGTGTATAAAATTGAAACGAGTAATAGACATTGGCTGCAAACCATGCAGTTCAAGGCACATTTCAGAGTAAGTAGTAGTTAAAAGGCATGAGGATTAAGGACTTACAACAACGGATTTGACTGGTGTAGTCATGCCCTTCTTCTTGCTGGTGTGACAGTCCTTGAAGATTTCTACAGCATTTGGTTCAGGTAATTTTTGGTCCTTGCAGGCTTACCTCTGCATTTGGAACAAGTCAATATAGATCTGATAATATGGTACAGTGAAAAGAGTGAAACAACATCTAATTACAAGAGCCTCGCAGTGTGCAATATAGCTACGAGATCCTGTCGTCTGTTGGAATTTCTCTTTCGTATGATTGGCCTTGTTCTTTGAACAGTTCACCTACAAGAAGATAGATTTGTGTGGCACTGATAACCCACAAGTATAGGGGATCGCAACAGTTTTCAAGGTAGAGTATTCAACCCAAATTTATTGATTCGGCACAAGGGGAGCCAAAGAATATTCTCAAGTATTAGCAGTTGAGTTGTCAATTCAACCACACCTAGATAACTTAGTGTCTGCAGCAAAGTATTTAGTAGCAAAGTAGTATGATAATAATGGTAACAGTGATAAAAGTAAGAATAGCAGTTTTGTAGTAATTGTAACAGTAACAACGGTAAAGTAAATAAGCAAAGCACAATATGTGAAAAGCTCGTAGGCATTGGATCAGTGATTGATAATTATGTCAGATGCGATTCCTCATGTAATAGTTATAACATAGGGTGACACAGAACTAGCTCCAGTTCATCAATGTAATGTAGGCATGTATTCCGAATATAGTCATACATGCTTATGGAAAAGAACTTGCATGACATCTTTTGTCCTACCCTCCCGTGGCAGCGGGGTCCTAGTGGAAACTAAGGGATATTAAGGCCTCCTTTTAATACAGTACCGGACCAAAGCATTAACACATAGTGAATACATGAACTCCTCAAACTACGGTCATCACCGAGAAGTATCCTGATTATTGTCACTTTGGGGTTGTCGGATCATAACACATAATAGGTGACTATAGACTTGCAAGATAGGATCAAGAACTCACATATATTCATGAAAACATAATAGGTTCAGATCTGAAATCATGGCACTCGGGCCCTAGTGACAAGCATTAAGCATAGCAAAGTCATAGCAACATCAATCTCAGAACATAGTGGATACTAGGGATCAAACCCTAACAAAACTAACTTGATTACATGGTAAATCTCATCCAACCCATCACCGTCCAGCAAGCCTATGATGGAATTACTCACGCACGGCGGTGAACATCATGAAATTGGTGATGGAGGATGGTTGATGATGACGACGGCGACGATTCCCCCTCTCCGGAGCCCCGAGCGGACTCCAGATCAGCCCTCTCGAGAGATATTAGGGTTTGGCGGCGGCTTCATATCGTAAAACGCAGTGAAACTTTCTCTCTGATTTTTTTCTCCACGAAAGAGAATATATGGAGTTGGAGTTGAGGTCAGTGGACATCCAGGGGGCCCATGAGGCAGGGGGCGCGTCCAGGGGGAGGGGGCGCGCTCCCCACGCTCATGAACAAGGTGTGGGCCCGCTGGCCTTGATTCTTTCGCCAGTATTTTTTATATTTTCCAAAAATAATCTCCTGGATTTTCAGGTCATTCCGAGAACTTTTGTTTCTGCACAAAAATAACACCATGGCAGTCTGCTTAAAACATCGTCAGTCCGTGTTAGTTTCATTCAAATCGTGCAAGTTAGAGTCCAAAACAAGGGCAAAAGTGTTTGGAAAAGTAGATACGTTGGAGACGTATCAACTCCCCCAAGCAATTCAGTTGACAAACTGAAAGTGATAAAGAAAAACTTTTACAAACTCTGTTTTCTCTTGTTGTTGTAAATATGTAAAGCCAACATTCAAGTTTTCAGCAAAGATTATGAACTAACCATATTCACAATAACACCTAGGTCTCATGTTTACTCATATCAATAGCATAATCAACTAGCGAGCAATAATAATAAAACTCGGATGACAGCACTTTCTCAAAACAATCATAATATGATATAACAAGATGATATCTCACTAGCCCTTTTTGAGACCGCAAAACATAAATGCAGAGCACCTTTAAAGATCAAGGACTGACGAAACATTGTAATTCATGGTAAAAGAGATCCAGTCAAGTCATACTCGATATAAACTAATAGTAATGCATACAAATGATAGTGTGCTATCCATCGGGTGCTTTTTAATAAGAGGATGATGACTCAACATAAAAGTAAATAGATAGGCCCTTCGCAGAGGGAAGCAGGGATTTGTAGAGGTGCCATAGCTCGATTTTAAAATAGAGATGAATAACATTTTGAGCGGTATACTTTCACTGTCAACGCAACAACTATGAGATCTCGATATCTTCCATGCTACACACATTATAGGCGGTTCCCAAACAGAATGGTAAAGTTTATACTCCCCCACCACCAACAAGCATCAATACATGGCTTGCTCGAAACAACGAGTGCCTCCAACTAACAACATCCCTGGGGGAGTTTCGTTTGCAATTATTTTGATTTGTTTTGATCTTTTTGATCATGGGACTGGGCATCCCGGTTACCAGCCATTTTCTCGTGAATGAGGAGCGGAGTCCACTCCTCTTGAGAATAACCCACCTAGCATGGAAGATACAGATAGCCCTAGTTGAAACATGAGCTGCTCGAGCATACAAAACATAATTTCATTTGAAGGTTTGGAGTTTGGCACATACAAATTTACTTGGAACGGCAGGTAAATACCGCATATAGGAAGGTATGGTGGACTCATATGGAATAACTTTGGGGTTTATGGAGTTCGGATGCACAAGCAGTATTCCCGCTTAGTACAGATGAAGGCTAGCAAAAGGCTGGGAAGCGACCAACTGAGAGAGCGACAACAGTCATGAACATGCATTAAAATTAATCAACACCGAGTGCAAGCATGAGTAGGATATAATCCACCATGAACATACATATTGTGAAGGCTATGTTGATTTTGTTTCAACTACATGCGTGAACATGTGCCAAGTCAAGTCACTCGAATCATTCAAAGGAGGATACCACCCTATCATACCACATCACAACCATTTTAATAGCATGTTGGCACACAAGGTAAATCATTATAAGCTCCTAGCTAATTAAGCATGGCATAAGCAACTATAATCTCTAATTGTCATTGCAAATATGTTTATTCATAATAGGCTGAATCGGGAACGATGAACTCATCATATTTACAAAAACAAGAGAGACCGAGTTCATACCAGCTTCTCTCATCTCAATTAGTCCATCATATATCGTCATTATTGCCTTTCACTTGCACGACCGAACGATGTGGATAATAATAATAGTGCACGTGCATTGGACTAAGCTGGAATCTGCAAGCATTCAATTCAAGGGAGAAGACAAGGTAATATGGGCTCTTGGTTAAATCAACAATCATGCATATTAGAGCCACTAAGCATTTTTATTATGGTCTTCTCCTCTCGACCCCCAAAGGAAAGAAAAGAAATAAAACTATTTACACGGGAAAGCTCCCAACAAGCAAAAGAAGAACGAGAAATCTTTTTGGGTTTTCTTTTTAATTATTACTACAAGCATGGAAATTAAACTAACTATTTTTTTGGTTTTTCATAAGGTTTATCGAACACACAAGAAGAAAGCTAGAAAAAGAAATTAAACTAGCATGGATAGTACAATGAAAAAGTATGAACACCGACAACTAGAATAGTGTGTGAACATGAATGTAATGTCGGTGAGAAATACGTACTCCACCAAGCTTAGGCTTTTGGCCTAAGTTGGTCTATGCCCATGGACCACGGCTACTCTCCCCGGTGTACTAAGGAGTGTCATTGTACTGCCACTGACCGGCGATCTCCTCCGAATCCCACTGATAAGATGATGGACGATAAGGGTCGAGTGGTGGTTCCGGCTCAGGCTCTGGAGCTGATGTCTGGCCTCGGTGCGCGTACACGGCCGCCGGCAAGACGAGGTAATAGCTACAGTTAAATCAAACAAAGAAGGCGCAGGCAAGATAACAGTCTCATTGTGTTTCTTATTAAATCTCAAGTTATACAGAAGCATATTATCATCATTGTTAACAATAAACTCATGTGCTACCATGCTCCTAAAATCTAGAAAAGTAGGAGGCAACAACTTTTCCTATTTCTCATAATGCCTAATAGGTATCTCAAAATGTCTATCAAGGCGTGCAGCATAGATACCTCCAAAGATGGGGCCCTTTGTACGGTTCAGACTTAATTGTTTAGCAATAACGACACCCATACTAAAAGAGTTATCACAAAATAAGACATGGAACAGAATAATAATATCAGGATCACTGAGGTTTCCACAGTTTCCGCGACCAATTAAGCATCGACTAGCAAATATGGCAAAGTAGCGTAAAACAGGAAAATGTATGCTAGTTATTCTTGCATCGGAAACCTTCCTTGATTCCCCTACATAAATAGTGTCAATAAAACCATCCAAATCTTTACGATGTGTTTCATCTAAGCTGCCCTCGAAGGGTATTCTACAAACCGCGCAAAAATTACGTAATGACATTTCCTTAGCCTCATCATATAAATGAAAAGCTACTGAAGGAGGTGAATTCTTAGGATAATAGTAAAAGTTTTGCATGAAAGTATTGGTGAGTAAGAGATACTGTTCGATTCGGTCGTGGAGGAAGTCAGCGAGGCCCGCATTATCAGCCAAAGAATAAAAGTCTTGATAAATCTCGGCTACTCTCAAGAATTATCACAAGGCCACTCACACAGCCGTACTTCCGCTATGCGAGGAAGATTATACTTGGCCTTTTCTTTCTCCTTAGCTTGTTTATCTTTGGAGCCTTGGCTAGAAGAGCCCCTCAAAAATCTCTTCATCATTTTCTGAAAATTTCTGAAATTTTTAGTAACTCAAAAATAAAAGTGAATCAAACTCAACAAGATTGATAGCAACTACTCCCACAAGTGACTAGAGCCTATATCATGCATTAGAATCACTTGGGACCTCATAAATTTAACATGCAAGCTCAAGAACAAGGTCACCTAGGCAGCAAAAATTTGCAATGAATAAAGCACTAGAACAAAAACTAATTGGACCATTGGAGGAGTCACATACCAAAGAACATTCTCCCAAAGCAGTTTTGTGAATGGAGCATTGAGCAAGGAGATCGAAAAACGCAGCAAAATGAGCTAGAACTCGTGCTTGAGTTGGATGGGGATTTTTTTGGGAGGAAGATGGAGTGTGTGGGTGCAGGAATAAGTGGAGGGAGCCCACCATGGGCCCACGAGGTAGGGGGCGCACCCTGGACCCTCGTGCCCAGGTGCTTGCCCCCCTTGCTGTGTTCTCAGTGCCTAAAATCCTCAAATATTCCAGAAAAAATCATACTAAATTTGCAGGGCATTTGGAGAACTTTTATTTTCGGGATATTTTTATTGCATGGATAATTCAGAAAACAGACAAATAATACTAATTTTGCTTTATTTAATCTAAATAACAGAAAGTAAAAGGAGGGTACAGAAGGTTGTGCCTTCTAGTTTCATCCATCTCATGATCATCAAAAGGAATCCACTAACAAGGTTGATCAAGTCTTGTTAACAAACTCATTCCGAATAACATGGAACCAGAGAAATTTCGAATAACACTAGGTTACCTCAACGGGGATATGAACATCCCCAATAATAAGAATATCATATTTTTTCTTGACAGTAGGAAGAGGAAATTCAAAACCTCCAATAATAATAGTTGGACTCTTTCCAATAGAATTGATGCTATGAACTTGAGGTTGTTTCCTCGGAAAGTGTACCGTATGCTCATTGCCATTAACATGAAAAGTGACATTGCCTTTGTTGCAATCAATAACAGCCCTGCAGTATTCAAAAAGGGTCTACCAAGGATAATCGACATACTATCGTCCTTGGCAATATCAAGAATAACAAAGTCCGTTAAGATAGTGACATTTGCAACCACAACAGGCACATCCTCACAAATACCGACAGGTATAGCAGTTGATTTGTCAGCCATTTGCAAAGATATTTCAGTAGGTGTCAAGTTATTCAATTCAAGTCTACAATATAAAGAGAGAGACATAACACTAACACCGGCTCCAAGATAACATAAAGCAGTTTTAACATAGTTTCTTTTAATGGAGCATTGTATAGTTGGTACTCCTGGATCTCCAAGTTTCTTTGGTATTCCACCTTTAAAAGTGTAATTAGCAAGCATGGAGGAAATTTCAGCTTCCGGTATCTTTCTTTTATTTGTAATAATATCCTTCATGTATTTAGCATAAGGATTCACTTTAAGCATATCAGTTAAGCGCATACGTAAGAAGATAGGTCTAATCATTTCAGCAAAGCGCTCAAAATCCTCATCATCCTTTTTCTTGGATGGCTTAGGAGGGAAAGGCATGGGTTTCTGAACCCATGGTTCTCTTTCTTTACCGTGCTTCCTAGCAACATAATCTCTCTTATCATAATGTTGATTCTTTGATTGTGGGTTATCAAGATCAACAACAGGTTCAATCTCTACATCATTATTATTGCTAGATTGAGCATCAACATGAACATTATCATTAACATTATCACTAGGTTCATGTTCATCACCAGATTGTGTTTCAGCATCAGAAATAGAAATATCATTGGGATTCTCAGGTGTGTCTACAACAGGTTCACTAGAAGCATGCAAAGTCCTATCATTTTTCTTTTTCTTCTTTTTAGAAGAACTAGGTGCATCTAAATTATTTTTCTGAGAATCTTGCTCAATTCTCTTAGGGTGGCCTTCAGGATACAAAGGTTTCTGAGTCGTTCTACCAGTTCTAGTAGCCACTCTAACATCAAAATCATGTTTATTATTTAATTCATCGAGCAAATCGCTTTGAGCTTTAAGTACTTGTTCTGCTTAAGTGGTAACCATAGAAGCATATTTACTAATGAGTTTAAGTTCACCTTTAACTCTAGCCATATAATCACCAAGCGTCCAGTCATGTAAGTATTACTTTTTAATTATCTACCAACATAAGCATTAAAACTTTCTTGCCTAGCCATAAAATCATCAAATTCATCCAAACATTGGCTAGGAAATTTAGTAGACGGGATTTCAACCTTATCATATCTATAGAGAGAATTTACATTTACTACCTGTGACGGGTTATCAAGACAACTTGTTTCTTCAATAGGTGGTAAATTAAGACCATGTATTTCTTCAACAGGAGGTAAATTCTTAACATCTTCAGCTTTAATACCTTTTTATTTCATTGATTTCTTTGCCTCTTGCATATCTTCAGGACTGAGAAATAGAGCACCCCTCTTCTTCGGAGTTGGTTTAGGAGTTGGTCAGGAGTTGGCTCAATTGGCTCAGGAGTTGGCTCAGGAATTGTCTCAGGAAGAGTCCAATTATTTTCATTAGTCAACATATTATTCAATAGTAATTCAACTTGGTCGACTGTTATTTCCCTGAAAACACAACCAACACAACTATCCAAGTGGTCCTTGGAAGCATCGGTTAGTCCATTATAAAAGATATCAAGTATTTCATTTTTCTTAAGCGGATGATCAGGCAAAGCATTAAGTAATCGGAGAAGCCTCCCCCAAGCTTGTGGGAGACTCTCTTCTTCAATTTGCACGAACTTATATATTTCCCTCAAGGCAGCTTGTTTCTTATGAGCAGGGAAATATTTAGCAGAGAAGTAATAAATCATATCCTGGGGACTATGCACACAACCGGGATCAAGAGAATTAAACCAAGTCCTAGCATCACCCTTTAATGAGAACGAAAATATCTTAAGGATATAACAGTAGCAAGATTTCTCATCATTAGTGAACAGGGTGGCTATATCATTCAATCTAGGAAGATGTGCCACAACAGTTTCAGATTCATAGCCATAAAAAGGATCAGATTCAACCAAAGTAATTATCTCAGGATCGACAGAGAATTCATAGTCCTTGTCAGTAACAAAGATAGGTGAAGTAGCAAAAGCAGGGTCATATTTCATTCTAGCATTAAGAGTTTTCTGTTTAAGGTTAGCTAGTAACTTCTTAGGATCAAATCTATCATTGCAAGCAAGAAGATCTCTAGCAGTTTCTTCATCCATAACATAACCCTTAGGAACAACAGGCAATTCATACTTAGGGGGAGAACCTTCATCATCACTATCTTCAATAATATCATCTTCAATAATTTCATTCTCTCTAACCCTAGCAAGTTGTTCATCAAGATATTCACCTAATGGCACAGTAGTATCAAGCATAGAAGTAGTTTCATCATAAGTATCATGCATAGCAGAAGTGGCATCATCAATAACATGCGACATATCAGAATTCATAGCAGTAGCAGGTTTAGGTGTCGCAAGCTTACTCAAAATAGAAGGAGAATCTAGTGCAGAGCTAGATGGCAGTTCCTCACCTCCCCTCATGGTTGAGGGAAAAATCTTAGTTCTTTCGTCTTCAAGTTCCTCACAGTGATCAGCAGATATAAATCCCAAGTGAATCAAATAATAGAGCTATGCTCCCCGGCAACGGCGCCAGAAAATAGTCTTGATAACCCACAAGTATAGGGGATCGCTACAGTTTTCGAGGGAGTATTCAACCCAAATTTATTGATTCAACACAAGGGGAGCCAAAGAATATTCTCAAGTATTAGCAGTTGAGTTGTCAATTCAACCACACCTGGATAACTTAGTATTTGCAGCAAAGTATTTAGTAGCAAAGTAGTATGATAATAATGGTAACAATGATAAAAGTAACGGTAGCAGTTTTGTAGTAATTGTAACAGTAGCAACGGTAAAGTAAATAAGCAAAGCACAATATGTGAAAAGCTCGTAGGCATTGGATCAGTGATGGATAATTATGTCGGATGCGATTCCTCATGTAATAGTTATAACATAGGGTGACACAGAACTAGCTCCAGTTCATCAATGTAATGTAGGCATGTATTCCGAATATAGTCATACGTGCTTATGGAAAAGAACTTGCATGCCATCTTTTGTCCTACCCTCCCGTGGCAGCGGGGTCCTAGTGGAAACTAAGGGATATTAAGGCCTCCTTTTAATAGAGTACCGGACCAAAGCATTAACACATAGTGAATACATGAACTCCTCAAACTACGGTCATCACCGAGAAGTATCCCGATTATTGTCAATTCGGAGTTGTCGGATCATAACACATAATAGGTGACTATAGACTTGCAAGATAGGATCAAGAACTCACATATATTCATGAAAACATAATAGGTTCAGATCTGAAATCATGGCCCTTGGGCCCTAGTCACAAGCATTAAGCATAGCAAAGTCACAGCAACATCAATCTCAGAACATAGTGGATACTAGGGATCAAACCCTAACAAAACTAACTTGATTACATGGTAAATCTCATCCAACCCATCACCGTCGAGCAAGCCTACGATGGAATTACTCACGCACGGCGGTGAGCATCATGAAATTGGTGATGGAGGATGGTTGATGATGATGATGACGACGAATCCCCCTCCCCAGAGCCCCGGATGGACTCCAGATCAGCCCTCCCGAGAGAGATTAGGGCTTGGCGGCGGCTTCGTATCGTTAAACGCGATGAAAATTTCTCTCTGATTTTTTTCTCCGCGAAAGAGAATATATGGAGTTGGAGTTGAGGTCGGTGGACATCCAGGGGGCCCACGAGGCAGGGGGGCGCGCCCCCATCCTCGTGGACAAGGTGTGGGCCCCCCTGGCCTTGATTCTTTCGCCAGTATTTTTTATATTTCCAAAAATAATCTCCGTGGATTTTCAGGTCATTCCTGTTTCTGCACAAAAATAACACCATGGCATTTCTGCTGAAAACAACGTCAGTCCGGGTTAGTTTCATTCAAATCATGCAAGTTAGAGTCCAAAACAAGGGCAAAAGTGTTTGGAAAAGTAGATACATTGGAGACGTATCAGGCACATGCGTAAATAGGACTTCAACATGTGATCTGATCACATATATATAATGTACCTGATACTTCGGATCAGACCAGTGTTTAATGAGGCCCCTCCAGTCTTCATCCGATATATTTTCCACTGGAGATGTTTGGGAAAGTCCACTGTTAGCCTTGCCTTCAAAGTGAGTTTTCCTCAAGTTATACCGATCTTGTCATGAAAGGACTTGAAAACATGGGTGCAAGCTTGTCTGGTTGCATCATCTTGGCTATCCAACTTGAACCTCATCTGTTAAAAATTATGGGAGTCTCATTATCAGCAACCTAGAAAGTATGGGATGGAGCAAGAGGATATTACTAGTTTCCATACATAACCATACTTACAGATAAATGGTCGAGGAAGATGTTGAACTGGGTTTCGTCTTTGTCATTCCTGTACTGAATCCATTTTGGGAGGATACGTACATGACACCTAACAGACAACCGCTGCCTCGATACTAACTTGGTGACTCAGAGCATCACGTGGCCTTTTAGACCTGCCTCAAAACGGATCTCCATTCTTCCTCCTCTAGATTTAGTTAACCTATCGGGCATTATCCCTGATGTTTGTTTCCTCTTGCGCCTAGGTGCTAGTCCAACAACGAACATAGGAAGTGTTAGTGTACATGAAACTGTGAGACTACATATAAAGAAGCATGCAACTGTAACTTGACTCCAACAACTACCTTCTTGCTGTTGAAGCTCACAAGGTTCATCTGATCTTGCCAACTCGCCTTGTGTCAAGAGTGCTTGGGAAGTAGTGTCAGCTGGCAAGGGAGCTTGGGAGAACGTGCTACTAGCTCAGTTGACGCACGAGTAACTCGTGCAGCTGGTAGTACTGTGGAAGGTGTTGCAAGAACTAGGACTGTCTCTGCTTGTTTGGTGGCAGCTATTTGTTTCTGTTTGGCTTTTTCTACAGCTCGTGTAGCATGGGATACCATGTTTGTAGAATTTTCCGCTGGACTTTGACCTTCTATTGCACCATCAGTACCAGCAGAATCTGCAGGATTCTTCCGCTTCCCATTCCCTGCCATTCTGTGTTTTGTCCTCTTTTTCTGTGCCATGTTAAGTCAAGCCGACAAGAAAAACGAATAACAATTTAGTTCTTCAGAACAAATTGATGGGTGATACAGACGAACTGAATTTTGATGTTAGACGACCACATGATAGGAGGATGTAATATGTACGAAAAACAGGACGGAAGAGATAACCAGAACTATGATGTGTAAAGTAAGCAGAAGACATTTCACTAAATTAGAAGCAATGCAATGGAAGGTAGACTTTATATGAAAGATGCTACAAATATCGCTCTGCCAAGTTAACAGTGTCTCATCATAAATGGCGTTTAAACAAATGTGAAGCAGTACAAGAAATAAATCATATGCAAGATGCAAACAACATCACAGTACCAAGTTAGAGGTCTCTCATCATTAGTGCCATTGCATATTCACAGCATTGCATATTCACAGCTTATGATGTGTAAACTAAGGAGAAGACATTTCAACAAATTAGAAGCAATGAAAGCTAGACACCATATGAAAGATGCAACGAATATCACTGTACCAAGTTAAAACTGTCTCGTCATAAGTGCCATTTCAACAAATTACTAGTACAAGCTAGAAAGAATGCGAGATATAACCTATATCACACTCCCAAGTCAAACATGTCTTATGATAAGTGATTGTTGTAGGTTACACAACAGTAGTAATTTGATGTAAGAACATGGTGTGATAGACAGATATTGTATGTTCTAGAAACAGGAACACGTGTCTTATTCAAGTATAATGTGTAAAGTAAGCAGATGGAATTCAACAAAATTAGAAGCAATACAAGCTAGACATCACACATAACATGCAACCACATATAATAGTGCCAAGTTAGAGGGAGCACCGGTGATGGTGCACTAGGGGAGACGTGATCATCATAAACACAGCTACGTTGAGTGTCTATGCATGTGTTGTCTTGGAAATCATCTTGGGGGGATGGAGGAGTAGAAACTGTAGAGGTCCTCAGTTTGGAAGGAGCCCCTTTATCCGCTGCCTTGCTAACTTCCTTCCGCTTTATTGATTTTGAATTGTCGTAAAACCGACAAGAAAAAGCAATAAAATTCTCTTCGTAACTCATTCATGCATGATAATCGACAATCACTACTTTGATGTAAGGGAAACACATGATATCGGGATGGAATATGTACGAAAAACAGGACGGCATGGCATGTTCACAACTGTTTGTGTAAACTAAGCAGAAACCATTCCAACAAATAAGAAGCAATGCAAGCTAGACACCACATGAAAGATGCAACCAATATGACTCTGCCAAGTTAAAAGCGTCCCATCATAAATGGAATTTTAAAAAATTAGAAGCAGCGCATGCTATAAATCATATGAAAGATGCAACTATATCGCACTGCATATACTAAAGGTGTCTCGTCATATTGATTGATGCGGGATACAAAGAAAACAATAGTTTTATGTAAGGACATGCTTAATAGATAGATGTACTATGTACTAAATACAGGAAGGCATGTCACTTTAACAGGTATAATGTATAAGCTAAGCAGAATAGCACATGCAGTTTAACCAGATTGGAAGAATTACAATCTAGACACCATATGGAACATGCAACCACATATCACGCTACCAAGTTAGAGCAAGCACATGCGATGCTAGTGTAGGGGAAATGTAGTAATCAACTACAGAGCTACATCCACTATCTTCATCTAGCCTTGCTGTTTCTTGAGAATCATGTCGGGAGGCTGACGCTGCATTCTTTAAATGAGGAGTAGTCCACTTGCCTGACTGCCTCATCATAAGTGATTGATGAGGGATACACAAGAACATTAGTTTGATGTAAGAACATGGTTAATACACAGATGTACTAGTATGTACCAAAAACAGAAAGGCATGTCATATTCAAAGGTATAATGTGTAAGCTAAGCAGATGCAATTGAACCAAATTGGAAGCAATACAAGCTAGACATCCGGCTGGAGTGGTGAGCATGATCATCTTGGACCTGAGAGCCTGGTGGGAGGCGCGCTTCTTCGCCAGCATTGCGGCTTTTTAGTTGGCTTCCAGGTGATGCCTGTCTTTGCTGGGCTTGTCACTGGCTCGGCCAAGGCTCTCGACTAGCTATTTGTCTTCCGTGCTCACGGATGGTGGTTCATGTAAAAATATCTTTCCTTATCTTAATAAAGACCGACTTGCCTTTCAATACAAGCTAGACACCATATGGAACATGCAACCACATATGACACCGCGAAGTTAAAGCAAGCACCTGGGATGGTGGTTCATTGCGAGCGAGGTCATCAACTCCAGAGCTACGTTTACCGTCTCCATGTGCTCATACTGCACCCTTTATAGCGCTGTAACGTGCGGTGCCTACCCGCGAAGAAAATTGGCGCGACTTGTCTCTTTTCTTTTTTGCTTCTCTGGAGGCAGACTCTGAAAGACCCTTGCCTAAAAACACAATAGTGAGAGTAGGGGTGAAGTTTGTGCAGAACTAGTGCACTGTAAAAGTAGCAGATAGCAAGTGGCTGAAAAATAAATGATAGGAGACATATGATAGCTCTACAACATTGCATGGCAAACAAAATTAGATTCTACTCCGTATGATTTTGTAATATATGAGTATAGGAAATGCAGGTACTCCTCCAGCACACCACCACATGTGGTCATATCAAGATAACAGTCGACTGAAAATAAATAGGCCAGTCGATTTTTTTAATGAACCGTCCGATCTATAAGGAACGGGCAGATGTCCTTCGTCTACCTCCCGCCAGTCACTGTTGACGATCTTCCTCGAACCGCCAGCGAACACCGGCCTAGACCCCTGCCTCCGCCGCCCCGCCCTCCCCTCGACCTCACACCACCGCCGTGCTTGGCAGCGCCCCCAGGCCATCCCTTTAATCCCGGCCGACCTCCAGATCGGGCGCCAGTAGCTCTAGGCCCCACATGCCCCTAAGATAAACACCGAGGCGCTGCTTCCTCGGTGTAATAGGCGGACTAGTGCCTTTTACGCCGGGGAATGCTTCCGTTAATTGGGAATCAACTGACCAGGAATTGAAATTCAGGGGGCGACGGACCTCTAGCTAAGGTGAAATAGTATATGAAAAGAAACCTTGTGCATCATGAGTTACTAGGAACATCTAGTATCAAGAAGAAGCGGTCAACTAGTGTCTTCTGTGGGATGAATACCGTGCAAGCAAACACGTAAGATTTGCACGAATAAGGGAAGAGGAGTACCCTTATGGGTTGCCAGTGTGGTCTCCTCCATATGTCGCGGCGGTCTTCTTTTTTCTCCCGGGGGAACCGATGTTTTGGAGAACCGTGGATCCTTGGACAAACCCATGGCCAAATTGTTGACTGTGTTGCCGTGGCGGTATATCGGCGGAGGAGAAGCAGATCCGAGGCGGCGAAGGACGGTGTAGCTGGAACAACTCCGGTGCGGTGGACGGTGGCGAAGTTGGAGCGGCAGCGGTGAGGCGCAAGATAGCGTGGTTGAACTGGCTCGGGTACGGACGGCTCGGCCTCAGCTTCAACTACTAGCCATGGAGGGCGTTGCGGTTGAGGTTGCGGTGGACGACAACGTCGGGGTATCGGCTCCGGCGTGATGGAGGAGGGCGACGGTTGATGGGTGGGATTGGGTGGCGGATGCAGGACGCCGGGGTTTCGCGGCTGGTGGCACTACAAAAAAAAAATACACTTCCGTGATGATACGTGTTTGTCACAGTAGGTCGCGTTTTCTGTCATGCATGTACATCCATGACGATTTTATGACGTAATCAAGATAGTCATACCGTGCGCCGTGAAAGTGTTCCATGACATTACCAAAATTATCATCATGGAAGTGTCCACTTCCATGACGATAAATCACGCGTCACGAAGTTCTTTCGTCAAGGGTGACCGACACGTGGCATCCACCGTAACGAACGCCGTAAGCTATCGGTCGGGTTTTGGATCCGATAACCCATTAACAGCCCGACCAATGGGGATTTTCCATGTAAAATCATCATTGGCTGGAGGAAACACGTGTCGGCTCATCGCCGGGACAGATGTCATCCACTCATTGGACAGAAGGCGCCTATGATACGTCGACACGTGGCACGACCCAACAGAGGCCCATTCCTGTGAAAAGGCCGGCCCGTTTGACTTGGTCAAAAGGTGGCGGGCGGCCCATGGAAAGCTTTATTAACGGCCTGGTCGCATATAGCCATTTACAGCCGCTAACCCAAGGCCCGTTCGCCCTATCCGAATTAGGCCCGAGAGCCTCATCCGGGCCATCCAATATGATTCCAGCCCGTTTCGCCGGCCCATGTATGGCCCATGACATCTTTCGCCCATATGAGGCCCTATGTAACTCTTGGCCTATTAACGACTCGTGGTGTAATCGGCCCGTAATGAACGAAGTATCACTTTACACCCATTAAGGGCCCGTGGTGAAATCGGCCCGTAAAAACGAAGTATCACTTTATACCCATTAACGGCCCATTATTCCGTTGGGCCATTTCACCGATGTTATATTTGGCCTTCTCGAGCCCATTTATTCTTGGGCTCATTTCCAGCATTTGTTTACTTACGGCCCGTTACTGTCATTTTCTGCTTGTGGCTAAATTCAGCCTGTGGTTACAGTCGGCCCGTTTGTGGTCCGTTAATAACTTGGGCCGTTTTCATAGCGTCATCAAATACAGCCTATTAACGATGGCCCATTATGGTCGGCCCATGAACGGACGATTCCAACTCTAGCCCGTTTACGGCCATAATGCGGTCTGTTTGGCCCATGTTTGTGTCGATCATCTGGCCCGTATAAGGCCCATTGATGATATGGCCCGTAGAAGGCCCATTGTTTCTACGGCCCGTAGAAGGCCCATTGTTTCTACGTTCCGTAGAAGGCCCACTGTTTCTACGGCCCGTAGGAGGCCCAGTGTCACTACAATAAATATTAGCCCATGGTTATTGTGGCCTAGTTTTAAAAAATAGGTTATTGCAGCCACTAGCAAACCGCAGAAAAAGAACTGCACTGACTATAAGCAAACAAATAAACAAGACAACAAGGAAATAAATAAGCAAGCAACTTACGCTAGGCTATCATGGCTATTACACATATTACATAACTGCACTGACTATAAGCAAACAAATAAACAAGACAACAAGGAAATAAATAAGCAAGCAACTTACGCTAGGCTATCATGGCTATTACACATATTACATCCACTGGGCATCAAAGTTCGCCACCAAAGCAAATATAGGAACACACAGATATAAACGCTGCAGCAAAACAAGTCCAGAACTGAAACCACTTCGAAGAGCTCAAGAAACAATATCCTGGTACCCATAATGCTGGCAAGATGTTTAGCAAGCTTATTAACTTTCTCTTATTTAGCACTTAAGTCCTCCAAAGACTTGTCATTGCACCGAAAGTATGCATCTGAATTCTGCGGGACTTCCTCACCCTTGACTTCCTCGTCGCATAACATCTGATCGATGTCTTTCAACTTGAAGTTGACACTCAAGAAGCCGAACTGATTCAGGCAATGAGTTCGAAGAGTTGGTGCCAGCAGTGGTAGCCAGTAACTCGAACACTACATCAAGACATGACTTTGGGGTTGTCTCAGTGTCTTCAACATAGTTTTTATCAGCTTTCTTGGAGACCAACATGGATGTCTCACTATCTTGAACCTTATCTGCATTACTTCCTTTACCATTGCATAACGGGGTACTCTTCTCCAATATTTTATCCGCTTTCTAAAAGAGAAACAAACAAACACATCTCAGGTTTACAATGTAGTATATGAAACTCATTTTGGTAAACCAGTTCAGTAGTAAGGTGGACAGGATAACAGCATGAAACAAACATACATCTATGTAGTATGGTCACTGTATGGTCTATATCATTCTAGTTTATGTTGCCAAATCAAGATAGATACAGTTCGAATCATATCTATTTAAGACAAAGCAGCATAGACAGAATATAAGTGTGGAAACTACACAACAATAACAACACTTGTAATGTGCATGGCATGAGAACATAATCTGATATTCAATTGAAACTGAAATCAACATAGAGCAAGTTACAACAGCAAATAGCCAAACACGTTGAAGAAACAGGTTTAACACATACCTGCTGCGCCATTGGAGTTTCAATTGCATCCTTCAAATTTGAAATTAGTTGGTATCAAGAATACAAGTGATGCAAGAGCAAAGTAGTATGAACCATAGCTACGGAACCTGACCTGAGAACAATTCTTCTTCTGCTTTAAGCGTTGACTTCGGGTTCGGAGTGGTGGTCCTCGTGATTTGGGCACTGCAGTTGCCTTACTAACTGCTCGTGTTTGGGTGCTCTGTGGTGGAGATGGTGCTGTGTCAACGGGAACTAGGTGTCTATCTGCTGGGGTTGGGGTTAGAAGGGGTGTAGCTGGTTCTCTGTCCAACTGGGTAGGGGTACAATCTGCATGAGTGTGGGTTATGTGTGGTGGGGCTGGTTCTTGGGCAAGTACAACCGTGGTTCTATCTGCATCGACAGGTAGCAACGATCTTTCTGAAGAGCGTGTTTTTACTCCCACAGATACTGCCATCACTCCCTCCAATTGAAATGGCTGATAAACAAGAAAAGTAATTGAATGTACGACATTGTAAGATAGACAGTGCAATGGATAGTAGGGAAGAAAACAGGGCATGAAATAATTCACATTTATGTTGTCTAAGCAAACAGAATAGCAGGACATAATTTCACATATATGATGGCTAATTAAACATGATAGCATGACACAATTTCACATGTATGATGGCTAACTAAATAGGATAGAATGACATACTTCAAAATATGATGACTATGTAAACAGGATGACATGATATAACTATACGATGTGTCTATTAAAGTGGTTGGCATGCCATAAATCACAAACATGCCGTCGATGGAAACATGATGGCATGATATAATTCACGGATAAAATGACATAATTTAAAATATGATGACTATGTAAATATGATGAGATGATATAACTATATTATGTCTTTAGAAAATGGGTTGGCATGCCATAATTCAGATACATGCTGTCTATGTAAACATCATGGCATGACATAATTCAAATATAGGATTTATATACTAAGGAAGTGAGCAGAGGGCAATCGCATATATGATGTGTCAACTAAGGAGATGGCATTCAATATTGTGTATATGATGTAAAAACTAAGCATTGCAATACAACATATGCATTATGTGAGTAATATCACCCTGCCAAGTTTGAGCATACACCTCAGGGGAATAATAGGACTGGCCATCTACCTCTAAATCCTCCTCTGAAGAGCTATCTGTAACCAGCAAGATATCTGCTTCAGCAGGTAGCATTGTCTTCTCTGAAGACCTTGTTTTCACTCCAGATTTCTCCATCACCAATTCAAATGGCCAATGCACAGGAAGAGCAGTTGAATATACAAACATTGTCGACAAAAGCAATGAGAAATACAAAAAAAGGACGGCATGATATAATTCACATATATGACGCTTGCCTAAACAACATGGCATTGCATAATTCACATACATAATGCCTTGCAACAAGATAACATTGCATAATTCACATATATAATGTCTTGCAACAAGATGGCATTGCATAATTCACATATATGGTAATTAGACACTAAACAGGTGGCATTCACACAAAGCATGTCTAAACTAAGCAAATGACATAGCAATGCAAGATACCATACACACGATATGAGCAACATAACCCTGCCAAGTTAGGGCATGCACCTCGGGGGGGGGGGGATATGACTGGTCATCTATCTCTGAATCCTCCTCTGAGGAGCTACCGGTAACCAGCAAGACATGCGCTTCGTCAGATAGCATTGTCTACCCTGAAGACCTTGTTTCCACTCCAGATTTTTCCATGACCGTGCCGAATGGCTGATGCACAGGAAGAGTAATTGAATGTACTAAAATTATTGACAAATTTAACACGTAATAGAAAATGATGGCATGATATAATTCACATACAAGATGACTGGCTAACCAGGGTGGCATTGCAAAATTCACATATATGATGCCTGGCTAAACAAGATGGCATTGCATGATTCACACATACGATAAAGAAACTAAACAGATGGCATTGACACAAAGCATGTCTAAACTAAGCAGATGACATCTTTAATGTATACAGTAAGCAATGCAAGGCACCATATGCATGATATTACCAACATCAGCATGCCAAGTTAGAGCGAAGACCTCATGGGGTAAATAGGAGTGGTCTTCTCCTTCTGAATCCTCCTCAGAACAGTTATCTTCCTCTTGATTACGAACCAAATGGGTGGAGGGGGCTGCCTTTGCGCACACCATGGAACGACGTCTGTTGGGGAACGTAGTAATTTCAAAAAAATTCCTACGCACACGCAAGATCATGGTGATGCATAGCAACGAGAGGGGAGAGTGTGTCCACGTACCCTCGTAGACCGAAAGCGGAAGCGTTAGCACAACGCGGTAGATGTAGTCGTACGTCTTCACGGCCCGACCGATCAAGCACCGAAAGCACGACACATCCGAGTTCTAGCACACGTTCAGCTCAATGACGTCCCTCGAACTCCGATTTAGCCGAGTGTTGAGGGAGAGTTCCGTCAACACGACGGCGTGGTGACGATGTTGATGTTCTACCGTCGCAGGGCTTTGCCTAAGCACCGCTACAATATTATCGAGGAGGACTATGGTGGAGGGGGGCACCGCACACGGCTAAGAGATCAATGATCTGTTGTTCTCCCTGGAGGTGCCCCCCTGCCCCCGTATATAAAGGAGCAAGGGGGGAGGGGCGGCCGGCTAGGGAGGAGGCGCGCCATGGGGAGTTCTACTCCCACCGGGAGTAGGACTCCCTCCTTTGCTTGTTGGATTTGGAGAAGGGGGGAAAGAGGAGGGAGAGAGAGGAAGGAAAGGGGGGGCGCGGCCCAGCCCTAGCCGCCTCTCCTCTTCTCCACTAAGGCCCACTATGGCCCATTAAGCCCCCCACGGGGGGGGGGGGTCCGGTAACCCCTCGGTACTCCGGTAAAATCCCAATTTCACCCGGAACACTTCCGATATCCAAATATAGGCTTCCAATATATCAATCTTCATGTCTCGACCATTTCAAGACTCCTCGTCATGTCCCCGATCTCATCTGGGACTCCGAACTACCTTCGGTACATCAAAACACATAAACTCATAATATAACCGTCATCGAACTTTAAGCGTGCGGACCCTACGGGTTCGAGAACTATGTAGACATGACCGAGACACGTCTCCGGTCAATAACCAATAGCGGAACCTGGATGCTCATATTGGCTCCCACATATTCTACGAAGATCTTTATCGGTAAAACCGCATAACAACATACGTTGTTCCCTTTGTCATCAGTCTGTTACTTGCCCGAGATTCGATCGTCGGTATCTCAATACCTAGTTCAATCTCGTTACCGGCAAGTCTCTTTACTCGTTTCATAATACATCATCCTGTAAATAACTCATTATTTACAATGCTTGCAAGGCTTATAGTGATGTGCATTACCGAGTGGGCGCAGAGATACCTCTCCGACAATCGGAGTGAGAAATCCTAATCTCGAAATACGCCAACCCAACAAGTACCTTCGGAGACACCAGTAGAGCACCTTTATAATCATGCAGTTACGTTGTGACGTTTGTTAGCACACAAACTGTTCCTCCGGTAAACGGGAGTTGCATAATCTCATAGTTATAGGAACATGTATAAGTCATGAAGAAAGCAATAACAACATACTAAACGATCAAGTGCTAAGCTAACAGAATGGGTCAAGTCAATCACATCATTCTCCTAATGATGTGATCCCGTTAATCAAATGACAACTCATGTCTATGGTTAGGAAACTTAACCATCTTTGATGAACGAGCTAGTCAAGTAGAGGCATACTAGTGACACTATGTTTGTCTATGTATTCACACATGTATTTTGTTTCCGGTTAATACAATTCTAGCATGAATAATAAACATTGTCATGAAACAAGGAAATAAATAATAACTTTATTATTGCCTCTTGGGCATATTTCTTTCAGTCTCCCACTTGCACTAGAGTCAATAATCTAGTTCACATCGCCATGTGATTTAACACCAATATTCATATCTGTATATGATTAACACCCATAGTTCACATCATCATGTGACCAACACCCAAAGGGTTTACTAGAGCCAATAATCTAGTTCACATCGCTATGTGATTAACACCCAAAGAGTACTAAGGTTTGATCATATTTTTCTCGTGAGAAAAGTTTAGTCAACGGGCCTGTCACATTCAGAGCCGTATGTATTTTGCAAAATATTCTATGTCTAAAATGCTCTGTACGGAGCTACTCTAGCTAATTGCTCCCATTTTCAATATGTATGCAGATTGAGACTTAGAGTCATCTGGATCAGTGTCAAAACTTGCATCGACGTAACCCTTTACGACGAACCTCTTGTCACCTTCATAATCAAGAAACATATCCATATTCCGTTGAGGATAATTTTGACCAATGTCCAGTGATCTACTCCTAGATCACTATTGTACTCCCTTGCCAAACCAGGGCAGAGTATACAATAGGTCTGGTCCATAGCATGGCATACTTTTATAGAACCTATGACCGAGGCATACGTGATGACTTTGATTCTCTTTCTATTTTCTGCCGTGGTCAGGATTTGAGTCTTACTCAATTTCATACCTTTGCAACACAGGCAAGAACTCTTTCTTTGACTGTTCCATTTTGAACTACTTCAAAATCTTGTCAGGGTATGTACTCATTGAAAATCTTATCAAGCGTCTTGATCTATCTCAATAGATCTTGATGCTCAATATGTAAGTAGCTTTACTGAGGTCTTTCTTTTAAAGAACTCCTTTCAAACACTTCTTTATGCTTTCCAGAAAAATTCTACATCATTTCAACAATATGTCACTCACATATACTTATCAGAAAGGCTGTAGTGATCCCACTCACTTTTATTGTAAATACATGCTTCACTTCAAGTCCGTATCAAACTATATGCTTTGATCAACTTATCAAAGCGTATATTCCAACTCCGAGATGCTTGCACCAGTCCATAGATGGATCGCTGGAGCTTGCACATTTTGTTAGCACCTTTAGGATTGACAAAACCTTCTGGTTTCATCATATACAACTCTTCTTTAAGAAAACCATTAAGGAATGCAGTTTTTACATCCATTTGTCAGATTTCATAAAATGTGGCAACTGCTAACATGATTCAGACAGACTTATGCATCGCTACAATTGGGAAAATCTCATTGTAGTCAACACCTTGAACTTGTCGAAAACCTTTTTGCGAAAAGTCGAGCTTTGTAGATAGTAACACTACTATCAACGTCCGTCTTCCTCTTGAAGATCCATTTATTTTCTATGGCTTGCCGATCATCGGGCAAGTCCACCAAAGTCCACACTTTGTTCTCATACATGGACCTTATCTCAGATTTCATGGCCTCCAGCCATTTCGTGGAATCTGGGCTCATCATCGCTTCCTCATAGTTCATTGGTTTATCATGGTCTAGTAACATGACTTCTAGAACAGGATTACCGTACCACTCTGGTGCGGACCGTACTCTGGAAGACCTACGAGGTTCTGTAGTAACTTGCTCTGAAGTTTCATGATCATCATCATTAGCTTCCTCACTAATTGGTGTAGGAATCACCAGAACTTATTTCTGTGATGAACTACTTTCCAATTCGGGAGAAGGTACATTTACCTTATCAAGCTCTACTTTCCTCCCACTCACTTCTTTCAAGAGAAACTCCTTCTCTAGAAAGGATCCATCTTAGCAACGGATATCTTCCCTTCGGATCTGTGATAGAAGGTGTACCCAACAGTTTCCTTTGGGTATTCTATGAAGACGCACTTCTCCGATTTGGGTTCGAGCTTTATCAGGTTGAAACTTTTTCACATAAGAATTGCATCCCCAAACTTTAAAAATGACAACTTTGGTTTCTTGCCAAACCACAATTCATAAGGCGCCGTCTCAACGGATTTTGATGGTGCCCTATTTAAAGTGAATGCAGATGTCTTTAATGCATAACCCCAAAATGATAATGGTAAATCGGTAAGAGACATCATAGATCGCACCATATCTAATAAAGTGTGCTTACGATGTTCGGACACACCATTACACTGTGGTGTTCCAGGTGGCATGAGTTTGTGAAACTATTCCACATTGTTTTAATTGAAGACCAAACTCGTAACTCAAATATTCGTCTCTGTGATCAGATCGCAGAAACTTTATTTTCTTGTTACGATGATTTTCCACTTCACTCTGAAATTCTTTGAACTTTTCAAATATTTCAGACTTATGTTTCATCAAGTAGATATACTCATATCTGCTCAAATCATCTGTGAAGGTCAGAAAATAATGATACCCGCCACGAGCATAACACTCATTGGACCGCATACATCGGTATGTATTATTTCCAACAAGTCAATAGCTCGTTCCATTGTTCCAAAGAACAGAGTTTTAGTCATCTTACCCAAAAGGCACGGTTCGCAAGCATCAAATAATTCATAACCAAGTGATTCCAAAAATCCATCTTTATGGAGTTTCTTCATGCGCTTTACACCAATATGACCCAAACGGCAGAGCCACAAATAAGTTGCTCTATCATTATTAACTTTGCATCTTTTGGCATCAATATTATGAATATGTGTATCACTATGATCGAGATCCAACAAACTATTTTCATTGGGTGTATGACCATTGAAGGTTTTATTCATGTAAACAGAACAACAATTATTCTCTGACTTTAAATGAATAACCGTATTGCAATAAACATGATCAAATCATATTCATGCTCAACGCAAATGCCAAATAACATTTATTTAGGTTTAACAATAATCCCGAAGGTATAGGGAGTGTGTGATGATGATCATATCAATCTTGGAACTACTTCCAACACTCATCGTCACTTCCCCTTCAACTAGTCTCTGTTTATTCTGTAACTCCTGTTTCGAGTTACTAATCTTAGCAACCGAACAAGTATCAAATACTCAAGGGCTACTATAAACACTAGTAAGGCACACATCAATAACCTGTATATCAAATATACCCTTGTTCACTTTGCCATCCTTCTTATCCACCAAATATTCAGGGCATTTCCGCTTCCAGTGACCATTTCCTTTGCAGTAGAAGCACTTAGATTCAGGCTTTGATTCAGCTTTGGGCTTCTTCACGGGAGTGACAACTTGCTTGCTATTCTACTTGAAGGTTCCCTTTCTTTCCCTTTGCCCTTTTCTTGAAACTAGTGGTCTTGTCAATCATCAACACTTGATGCTCTTTCTTGATTTCTACCTTCGTCGATTTCAACATCATGAAGAGCTCGGAATCGTTTTCGTCATCCCTTGCATACTATAGTTCATCACGAAGTTCTAGTAACTTGGTGATGGTGACTAGAGAACACTGTCAATCACTATCTTATCTGGAAGATTAACTCCCACTTGATTCAAGCGATTGTAGTACCGAGACAATCTGAGCACATGCTCACTAGTTGAGCAATTCTCCTCCATCTTTTAGCTACAGAACTTGTTGGAGACTTCATATCTCTCAACTCCGGTATTTGCTTGAAATATTAACTTCAACTCCTGGAACATCTCATATGGCCCATGATGTTCAAAACGTCTTTGAAGTCCCGATTCTAAGCTGTTAAGCATGGTGCACTAAACTATCAAGTAGTCATCATATTGAGCTAGCCAAACGTTCATAACGTCTGTATATGCTCCTGCAATAGGTCCATCACCTAGTGGTGCATCAAGGACATAATTTTTTCTGTGCAGCAATGAGGACAATCCTCAGATCATAGATCCAATCCGCATCATTGCTACTAACATCTTTCAACACAGTTTTCTCTAGGAACATATCAAAATAAACATATGAAAGCAACAATGCAAGCTATTGATCTACAACATAATTTGCAAAATACTACAAGGACTATGTTCATGATAAATTTAAGTTCAGTTAATCATATTACTTAAGAACTCCCACTTAGATAGACATCTCTCTAATCATCTAAGTGATCACGAGATCCAAATCAACTAAACCATAACCGATCATCACGTGAAATGGAGTAGTTTTTAATCGTGAACATCACTATGTTGATCATATCTACTATATGATTCACGCTCGACCTTTTGGTCTCAGTGTTCCGAGGTCATATCTGCATATGCTAGGCTCGTCAAGTTTAACCAGAGTATTCTGCGTGTGCAAAAACTGGCTTGCACCCGTTGTAGATGGACGTAGAGCTTATCACACCCGATCATCACGTGGTGTCTGGGCACGACGAACTTTGGCAACGGTGCATACTCAGGGAGAACACTTTTATCTTGAAATTTAGTGAGAGATCATCTTATAATGCTACAGTCAATCAAAGCAAGATAAGATGCATAAAAGATAAACATCACATGCAATCAATATAAGTGATATGATATGGCCATCATCATCTTGTGCTTGTGATCTCCATCTCCGAAGCATTGTCACGATCACCATCGTCACCGGCGCGACACCTTGATCTCCATCGTAGCATCGTTGTCATCTCGCCAACTATTGCTTCTATGACTATAGCTACCGCTTAGTGATAAAGTAAAGCAATTACAGGGCGATTGCATTGCATACAATAAAGCGACAACCATATGGCTCCTGCCAGTTGCCGATAACTCGGTTACAAAACATGATCATCTCATACAATAAAATATAGCATCACGTCTTGACCATATCACATCACAACATGCCCTGCAAAGACAAGTTAGACGTCCTCTACTTTGTTGTTGCAAGTTTTACGTGGCTGCTATGGGCTAAACAAGAACCGTTCTTACCTACGCATCAAAACCACAACGATAGTTCGTCAAGTTAGTGCTGTTTTAACCTTCTCAAGGACCGGGCATAGCCACACTCGGTTCAACTAAAGTTGGAGAAACTGACACCCGCCAGCCACCTGTGTGCAAAGCACGTCGGTAGAACCAGTCTCACGTAAGCGTACGTAATGTCGGTCCGGGCCGCTTCATCCAACAATACCGCCGAACCAAAGTATGACATGCTGGTAAGCAGTATGACTTGTATCGCCCACAACTAACTTGTGTTCTACTCGTGCATATAACATCTACGCATAAAACCTGGCTCGGATGCCACTGTTGGGGAACGTAGTAATTTCAAAAAATTTCCTAGGCACACGCAAGATCATGGTGATGCATAGCAACAAGAGGGGAGAGTGTGTCCACGTACCCTCGTAGACCGAAAGCGGAAGCATTAGCACATTGCGGTTGATGTAGTCGTAAGTCTTCACGGCCCGGCCGATCAAGCACCGAAAGCAAGACACCTTTGAGTTCTAGCACACGTTCAGCTCGATGACGTCCCTCGAACTCCGTTCCAGTCGAGTGTCGAGGGAGAGTTCCGTCAGCATGACGGGGTGGTGACGATGTTTATGTTCTACTGTCGCAGGGCTTCGCCTAAGCACCGCTACAATATTATCGAGGAGGACTATGGTGGAAGGGGGCACCGCACAAGGCTAAGAGATCAATGATCTGTTGTTCTCCCTGGAGGTACCCCCCTGCCCCCGTATATAAAGGAGCAAGGGGGGAGGGGCGGCCGGCCAGGGAGGAGGCACGCCATGGGAAGTCCTACTCCCACCGGGAGTAGGACTCCCTCCTTTCCTTGTTGGACTTGGAGAAGGGGGGAAAGAGGAGGGAGAGAGAGGAAGGAAAGGGGGGCGCCGCCCCCCTCTCCTTGTCCTATTCAGACTAGGGGGGAGGGGCGCACGGCCCAGCCCTAGCTGCCTCTCCTCTTCTCCACTAAGGCCCACTATGGCCCATTAAGCCCCCGGGGGGTTCCGGTAACCCCTCGGTACTCCGGTAAAATCCCGATTTCACCCGGAACACTTCCGATATCCAAATATAGGCTTCCAATATATCAATCTTCATGTCTCGACCATTTCGAGACTCCTCATCATGTCCCCGATCTCATCCGGGACTCCAAACTAACTTCGGTACATCAAAACACATAAACTCATAATATAACCGTCACCGACCTTTAAGCGTGCGGACCCTACGGGTTCGAGAACTATGTAGACATGACCGAGACACGTCTCCGGTCAATAACCAATAGCGGAACCTGGATGCTCATATTGGCTCCCACATATTCTACGAAGATCTTTATCGGTCAAACCGCATAACAACATACGTTGTTCCCTTTGTCATCAGTATGTTACTTGCCCGAGATTCGATCGTCGGTATCTCAATACCTAGTTCAATCTCGTTACCGACAAGTCTCTTTAGTCGTTCCGTAATACATCATCCTGTAACTAACTCATTAGTTTCAATGCTTGCAAAGCTTATAGTGATGTGCATTACCGAGTGGGCCCAGAGATACCTCTCTGACAATCGGAGTGACAAATCCTAATCTCGAAATACGCCAACCCAACAAGTACCTTCAGAGACACCTGTAGAGCACCTTTATAATCACCCAGTTACATTGTGACGTTTGGTAGCACACAATGTGTTCCTACGGTAAACGGGAGTTGCATAATCTCATAGTTATAGGAACATGTATAAGTCATGAAGAAAGCAATAGCAACATACTAAACGATCAAGTGCTAAGCTAACGGAATGGGTCAAGTCAATCACATCATTCTCCTAATGATGTGATCCCGTTAATCAAATGACAACTCATGTCTATGGTTATGAAACTTAACCATCTTTGATTAACGAGCTAGTCAAGTAGAGGCATACTAGTGACACTATGTTTGTCTATGTATTCACACATGTATTATGTTTCCGGTTAATAAAATTCTAGCATGAATAATAAACATTTATCATGAAATAAGGAAATAAATAATAACTTTATTATTGCCTCTAGGGCATATTTCCTTCAACGTCTGCATGAAATTTTATTGCCACGCAAGGCTCGTCTCTTTTGCTCTACATGACTAGTTCCATTGTGTACAATAACTGGCATGCATAGGAATAAAACATAGTGAGATTATGTAAGGAGTGCATGCACAAATCCAGAGTGATGGTAGCGAACTGTGGATAGACCCAAACCCAATGATAGCAGGCAGATAATATCTTTAGTTTAAAAATACAGATAATGGCTCCTTTAATGTTTGTTTGCACCCAACATGAAACTCATAGTAGACACTGGAGATTAACCAGATAGTAGACAAATAGTATTGATTGCTGCCCCAATATGTACCCCACAACCATTTAAAAACTCAAGTTTCAACATCAGTTTGGACCTGACTCGGAGTCTAATAAGTGAACACGACGATAATGTAGCATGTCATCATATTAAGCTACGCATAACGTAAGCAGACACGGAAGAGCGCGACCTCTCTTGCGGACCAGTGTAGTCCTCAAGGTCATCTGCTCAGTTGATGATGGTAATGCAGTTGTCGTGGCTGCCGGCGGCGGGGAAGAAGATCTGAGGCGGCGAAAGACAGTCTGGAGAGCGGATCCCTGCTGTGGTGAACCCTTCCATCGTTGGAGCAGCTGAGCTGGGGTGGAACACAGTGCCGCAGGAGCAGGACAAAGCACACAAGATTTTCTTTGACACATATCTGTAACAGGAGTAATTGAGTAAGGGCTTGTTTGAATTTGAGGATTCTAACAATGCAGGGATAGGAAATAGACAGGAATAGGATAGGAATGCACGTGCAAAACAGAGAATTTAAAAACACAGGAATTCTGCCAATCTGGGTGTTTGATTCACAACAATTGGAAGATCACAGGATGCAAAAAAGCATGGTGAGATTAAGTCAAACCACAAGAAAATGTACGGTTATAATTCTATTATGCTACTATCTCTTAGTCTTGTTCTTGATGAATAGGAATATGAAAAGGAGGAGAAGTGGAAATTAGAATTCCTACGGTTTTTCTTTCAAGGAGACACTAAAGGAACAAATCCTACAGTTTTCCTTTGCTCCATTGCTTTGCACCAAATTCATGAAAAGTAGTACCATAGGAAACTTTCCAATTCCTATGTTTTTCATTCACTTTTCCTTTCAAGCACTGGCGATTCTAGTAGGCAGGATTGAGCAAGGAAAATCCTACACTAAAAAAATGTTTTGTGCTACTTCTATTACTTTGGACCCAGGCCACTGCCTTACTAGCTCAACTCCCAGGCCCATCGACAAATGCACAGCTCAAGCGCGCAGAGATAAATAATGATGGCATTCAAGAGAGTCCATCACGAATAGCTAAGTTGCCTGGTACCTCACTGCTTGTCATATAGTAGGATAAAATAATCATATTTCCCGTTACTACGAGTGCTC
This sequence comes from Aegilops longissima, assembly GCA_021605205.1. Lineage (NCBI taxonomy): Eukaryota > Viridiplantae > Streptophyta > Magnoliopsida > Poales > Poaceae > Aegilops > Aegilops longissima. The sequence continues at coordinate 66,608,331 of CM038677.1, forward strand.
AGTGGACAATATATATAACATTTAGAGTAAAAAAGAGATGCAACAAGTGTACAACCTCTTTGGCGAAGCCATGTCGGTCTCAGCGTGATTGGGTTGACCGGTGAGGATGCTCCGGCTGACTTGGTTGTCGGAGGAGGGAAAGAAGATCTTAGGCGTCTGGAGATGGGGCCCAAGGTACTGCTCCGCTGTGATGGAGGGTTTCGTCGTTGGAGCAGCTCCGGTGAGTTGTACGACGCCGAGGCTGAAGCAGGACAAGAGAGACAATGTTAACCTGAAAATCGACTGGCCCAAAAGTCGATTCAGTCGACTGAAGTGTAGCTAAATCGGAGTAGCATCGCAAGCAAGAGCAAGAGCGAGAGCAGCAGCGCGAGCAAGAGCAATAGCAAGAGCAGACTAGGCAGGGGACCAAGAGCAAGAGCAGAGCAGCAACGCGAGCGAGAGCTAAAGAAGCAGCAGCTCCTGTTGATGTGGACGTCGCCGCCGAGGGAGCGACACCGTGGAGGAAGTGGCAGGCAACGCCGCCATGGATGGAGCCGCGCCGTGTCGGCTTGGGACCGAGTGCCGGCAGCATCATGAGATTGAATCAAGAAGAAAATGCAGCGATTAGTGTACGACCTCTTCGGGGGCGCCGATTAGGCCGCAGCTTCATCCGAGGAAACGGTGATGATGATGCTCTTCTGGTGGTGCAAGTGAAGACGACAGTGTGGGAATGGAGGTGGCATGAAAGACGAGGGGAACATCGGGGCAGCTCCTTGGAGGTGGAGGATGGGGTGGCCGAACCGGCGGGACGACGAGATCGACGATGGATCCTCATCCGGTACGTTGGATGAGGGACATCGAGGTGTTGCTGTGGACGACGTCGTTGGGGAAGAGGCTCCGGCCGGGTGGCGGATGGAGCAGGGTGTGGGGTTTCGTCACGGGTTTTCACGGCCTCGGTGTATGAATGGGTGGGTGGATGGGATGGTAGTGGGGAACCATGGCTTAGGGACGCACTTGTCCGAAATGTGGGGTAAGTTACGAAAGTACCCCCTCCGATTTGAGGTGGTTCTTTCGGTTCAGGGGTACCACGGGCATTTCACGTGTCGTGATTTCACAGGATGTGGGAGTTTTCGCGCGTGTTGTAATTTCACAATAGCAAGGCGCGGGTTGAGATGGAGGGAGTTGTCGGAGCACAACGAGACAAAGATATATCTTAAATATTTCGGGCTAACAAGGCGCGGGTTGAAGAGGCGGGAGTTTCGCAGCATGATAAACAGACGCTAGCTTGAATTTTTGGCATAACAAGGCGCGGCTTGAAATTTTGGAAGAACAAGCTTAACGTGTACCAAAAAAGGCAATTTGCACCTCAACACGCACAACACACACACAAACACCATTTTGACTAGAGTAAGGTACACGTGCATTGCACGCATGAGATTTGGCAACCAAATTATGAATAAATACCACATTATAGCATGTAAGCTTTGAGTAATATATGCATGATGTAGATGTTCGTTTAATTCTTATAGTTCATTTCATTCAAAATCATCTAGTTTTTATAAGAAAGCTAATCTATTTTAAGATTCATGGAATTGTGCGTTGTAAGACATAGAGTAAAAACAAATAATGGCAAATCATGTAGAAAAACATTTGGGCAATTGTGATACGGAAGATTCTAGAACAAATAAGAAGTGCTTGTGTTTTGATGTTTGTGCATTATGCTTAAGTTCAACCATGGAGTCTTCTAGATTATACATGTGGCGAAATCTGGTGGAGTCTAGATGATATCCAACGACTAGTAGTGCTCGAATTTGCCATCTTTGGACCATCAGAATCGCCTCATCCAACGACCTTCTTTCAAAGTTAAAGTTACCCGCACACAATACAAAAAATATAATATATATAATATATATATAGGGGTATAGATATAGATATGTGATGCGAAAGCCGCCCATCATCTCCAATTAGAATAGTGTGTCCATGCACGGATGCGACGTGGCCAAATGATGTCTGCCATCGGTATCTCAAATTCAAATCAGTCTGACCTTGTTCAATGTGTATACATTACAACATGCTCGTTTCCAAACCACACCGCGCAGATCTCCATTATATTCATGCATGCATGGGTTTCAAACATCAGGATCTCTTATTCAAATATTTGAATTCAACTTTACATTGATTATGACCACACCTAGTCTTTTACACCCACACAGTCGTCTTCTCTTTATAATTGTACCACTAACTTTCTCTCGTGCATGCATGCACACACACTACCAGTCGGCATTATCCATCACACACATGCAATCTTTTTCTTTAGGTCGATCTCCCATGAAGGCACACACCCACACACATCCCCTCTCCATCATATCGGGCATTCTTTATCTCTCAAGCGTGCATGCGCAACGATCGATGTTCCTCTATGTATGTGCGTATATAGCTAGGTCTTTCATAGTATTCCCCATAAACCGATCAATCGATATATCCAGTGAGGTATCACCCTCTTTCCCACGTCCACATCGATCAATCTATACCTCTCTATATAGGATTAACATATATAGCTAATACACCCACATTAATTATATATCCAATGTCCCCCTCTCATCATCCATGCCTTCCGCTTCATCTCTCAGACGCATGCACAATGGCGAAGACAGGGGGCAGTAAGGGCCCTGCCCCCCTAACATCACTATATATTGAGGCTAATATGAAAGTGATCATTAGACAATTTCTGCTAAAAATGGTTTAAGTTCATGAATTGACCCTCCTCGTAAAGGATTAGCAATGCTTGGCCCCCTAGCTCAAATTTTCATGGCTCCGCCACTGCGTGCAACAGCGCGCGTTCTCGCCCCCTCTCTCTAAATATCGATCTCGCACTTGTGCATTCCTTCATAGTCTCCCTCCACTCGGGCCTAGCCCCCACCGGATGTTTCCACATGTACAATCTAGCAGACTCCATGGTTGTACTTAAGCATAATGCACAAACCTCAAAACAACAGTGCTTCTCTTTTGTTCTAGAATCCTCCGTATCATAACTGCCCAAATTTTTTTTCTAGTTGAATTGCCATTATTTGTTTTTACTTTATGCTTTACAAAGCACAATTCCATGAATCATAAAATAGATTAAGGGCTTCTTTGATTCAAAGGATTCTCAAAGGAATTTTTGGAGGATTCTAATCATTAGGAATTTTTCCTATCTTGGTTGTTTGATTCGTAGGATTGTAAACCATAGGAATTTTTCCATATGATTCATTTGCACTATATTTCATAGGAAATATCCCATCCACTCAAACCTCTTTGAAAGAATTCTGCGTTTTTTCTATGCACAATCAAACACTCGTACAATCCTGTAGGATTCAAGACTGCATTCCACTATAATCCCATGTTTTTCCTATTCCCGCATTCCTAGCTGTTTTATAAAAACTAATTGATTTTTAATGAGATGAACTATAAGAATTAAACGAAGGGATACATCAGGCATATATGACTCAGAGATTACATGCTATAGTGTGGTATTTATTCATAATTTGGTTGCAAAATCTGATGCGTGCAATGCACGTGTACCTTACTAGTACTTCGAGTATGTGCAAAACACGTAAATTAGAATACCAATGGCACGCTACACAGTGTCTCTCTTACAGTTCATGAAGCCACGTGGAACATGTGGAGGCGTTGTCGCGACATCCTTGCATGGATTGATCACAATGACGTGCTGCTGGTTCTAGAAGAATGTACTCGTCCTCCCTGAGCCATACTGGCGGTACATGCACGAAGCGAAGATTTGCACGCACGCACTCATTCCCTCGCACGCACACGCGGGTATACGGGCAGACGCAATTTTGTACCAAGATCCACCCCATGTGATAATTTGACGCGTGTAAAGTCGTTCACTTCATTGATGGTCAATTAATATAGCGCATGCAAATTGAGTGGACGTGAGGGCAGAAGAAAGACATTATTACTCCACTGCACGCATGCGAGTAGTTAAATCATGGGTTGCTAGTAGTACTTCCTTGGTCTCCTTCGTCTTTTGTGCCAATTTTTGACAGTAACATAATATTTACGCATTTGAGAAGTGTAGTACTTGAAATTTATGTTCCGCTAAACTCATTGGGAGCCGTTTCGGGCCTCGAAACCAAAACCATCAATTAATGTTTACCTTGTTTCCATCACATTTGAAAGCCTGCTCACACCTACTAGTACGTACCAAACCTGAACGTGTTCCCACTATGCAGGTATTAGTAATAGTGCTAGTACTTAGGTTATAAAAAGGGGAACTACCTAACCGAAAATTACTCTACCTTTCCTCCTCATAAGTGCTTTTTCTTCGTCCGTCGTTGCCATGGCCGGTGAGCAGAGCTCGAGGTCGAGAACTACTCGTAACAAGGGAGCGACAACCAAGGCTGTGAAAAAAAAGAGAGGGCTCGCCGCCACATAGAGACCTCGAAAGATCTCTCACGGGAAGGCGATGGCTCCCAGGAGCGCCCTAGCCGCGGAGGTGAACATGCCGAGCCGGCAGCGCTGGAGTCGTTATCCCTCGACGGCATGCCCGATCAGCTCAATAAGCACCTCAATAAGCAGAAGGAGTTCATCCAAGGCTTGATGGAGTTGCTAAAGGAGAGCCTCGACGACAAGCAGGGGGAGTTGACCGCTGGCTTGGTGATGCTGCTGAAGAAGAGCATTGCCTCGGAGAAGAAGGCGACCGTCGAAATCCTGCGACTTCAGGAGGACAAGGCGAAGCTGTGCCACGAGATCGACCTGTTGAAGGAGAAGAACGCAGGCTGGAAGAAGCTGCATGAGAATAGTAGTTCCTCGATGAAGATGTTGCAGGCCCTCGTCATGGAACAAAAGGAGGAGTTGGCAAAGCTCTGCATCGAGCACCCAGCTGCTGTCAAGGTACGTAATGCGGCCGTGGAACAGATGATGAAGGCTCGCGTCGAGAAATCCCGCGCCATGAACAGAATGAAGAAGATAGCGGAGGAGACGCGCAAGGAGATGGAGGTCGTGGAGGCGATGAAGAAGCAGTTACGACTCTGCGGCGAATTAGATCATTTGGGGTGATAATCTTCCTTCTTCTTTTGCTCCTGTGTTTTATCTTTTGCTTCGGATGTTTAGCCGCACATGTCACGTTCTCTGTGAGGCATGAATAGAACAATGTTTTTTTGAGGGAATGAATAGAACAATGCTAACAATGAGATGACTAGCAAATTAGTTCATTTTTTATCGCCATATGGCACTGGGCTGCCGTGTTTCGTGCTCCTCCGTCGCAGTACTACTCCAGTGGAAAACTTGAGTATACCGCACAGTTCTTTGCTCCTCCTTAGGTCGTCGGCACATTTATACGAGCAGTCAAATCACAAGGCCCCACCTTCCAGCAGTAATGAGCCGTCAAATCACAAAGGCCCTCGCCTCTCGTGAAACTGACCAAGCTAGATTGCCCCGCCCTCTAGCCTTTTAAAAAATGTATACTTTTGTACAGTAGTAGTATCGATGGATTGCACCATGGAGAAAAACTTGAAATTTAAAAAAGGTGGTACATATAGAGAGCGCTCGTCGCCAAATTTTGCATATAATACTATTAAAAGGCTTGTCACAATAATGGTGTCCAGCACAACCCACCCCTCAAATAAAACTAAGCATCCTGGATTCTTTGACAAAACTAAGCACCCTGAAATTCTTTGACAATTAAACTGCTGGCTATATGATGTTGGCCATATATATTGTATGTATATAATGTGAAGAAACGAGTGGTAGTACTATACCAACTAAAAGATGAAATGTAAGAAATACTAGTATGTACGTACTGAAGAGTTAAAGTAACCATAAGAAACATAACATAGTTCTGCTGGGGGCTCAGCACAACACACCCCTCAAATTAAATTAAGCACACCTGAAATTAAACTTTGCAACTATTCCAGTAGACACTTCATTAGAAACACCATGAGCAACGACACTGCCACCATACTCGGAGTCCTCGTCCACGTCCTCGACTTCGTCCTTGTCCCTCTTCCTCTTGGCCGATACTTCTTTGCTTGAACCGCACACTTGGCTCTTGCTCTTCGTCCAACCCTTGTAGATATTGAAACAAAGGTAGACATCCATTGCAGCATAGTGGATGTGGTCTATATCTAGTACATTCTGCTGCCATGCATAACGATGAAACATGTATGGAGGTTTCTCCAGTTTACCGTACGAAGGATGAACCACGGCTCCTGCCAGGGTCAGCATTGAAGGCTGATGAGAGGACACCAGCCGATTCTTCTGGAGGTCAAAGGTGTTGCCTACAATGAGGCCTATCCGACCCAGGACTTCTTTGTCGTTACCAAAGTCTACAGTAACGAATTTGACTAGGTTGCTCTCGAGGAAGTCCTTGAAATCCAGGCATTCAACGTCGGCATGGCATATGTGGTAGACCAAGCATAAGTCATGCATGCAAACCTGGATCACGTCGTGCTTCTTCCTCTCTTCGTCCTTTAGATCTTTCTCTCGTCCGAGGACTATGGTGTACTCAACATCTAGCCTAACGACCCACTCATCATCTGAGTTTTCGAACATGCGTCTGAAGCGAGAAAGGCATCCTTTCACCGTCGCTGAAGAACGGGTGTAGATGACGTCGAACTCATCGCCGGTGATGGTTCTAACCTTGTACTCACCACCGATCATGGAGATTTGGGATGCCATGGATTTGGGAGGAGGCTTAGGATTAGTGGAACTGCCGTAATGTTAATGGACGGGACGACTAGGAGTGAACCGCCGTAGTATTGAAGGACGTACGGGGACGAGTAGGAGCGAACTGCCAGTGTGCAAACGGCAGGGTAGTGGCTTTCCATTCTCCCATGATACGGGCTTCTGAGAGCCCATGGATCTGAGATCGAACGGTTGCATGGCGTGATTCTAGACCCATGGGTGAATATCCTATCCTGGAGGGTTATTCTGCAAATTTTCAGCAACTTAGCATGCGACCGTTTGATCTCAGATCCAAGGGCTGCCAGCAGCCAGTATCATGGTCGCGCCTACCACGACCGTCGCGTCGCTTGCGTGGTCGCGCCCTTGGAGATTTAACACGGTGCATTAGGCTATCTGATGTTGGCATGTCATACATAGTCATCACTTAGTCACTCATACTACAACAAGGTTGGCTATAAGGTTGGCTATAAGTGTTTTTTTTACTTCTCTCTATCTCTTTGTACGGAGTATCTCACTGGTTGGAAAAGCATGCAAATTCCCAAACTGCTTCCTACACCCTGAATCAAATTTTTTCCTAACAAGTTGTGCCGTGCAATTGGAATTCAAACTTGAGTACTACTACTAGTAGGAGTACCAGGGGCCAGTTCTTTTAGGCTTCTAGATTAGTAATCCCATAACTACTACCTCCGTCCTGGTTAATTGGTCCCCATTGTAATCTGTGTCAAATTTTGATCACAAATTTAACTAATGAAATGTTAGTGCATGTCACATGCACTAACATTTTATCAGTTAAATTTTTGGTCAAAATTTAGCACAAATTACAATGGCGAGGAATAAACCAGGTCGGAGGTACTGTACTACTAGTACTAGTTTAGAAGCCCAAATAAATGAGTGAGGCGCCCTATTGTTTTAGGCCCTTCTCAGTGCTCCACGGTGTACAGGTGCTAAGGGTGACACATAGGCAAGAAAATGATGTGGCAAAGCAATTAAAGAAGAGAGAGAGAGCATTAGGGTGACCCTAGGAGGAAACGGTGCTAAGCGCATGAACCGATGCAAAATGACTATCAACCAATGAATGATGGAGTTTAATTGTTAAACAATTCAATGAGGGAGGCTTGGCTACAAAAGCTAAGCACTAATGCACTGGGGAGACTAGTTGCTACTGTTTTAAATGCGCTTAGCACCTCATGTAAGCACCAATGCATTGGAAGCATTACTCTCCACTTTGACTAGTCTTATGGGAAAAGCTTGGGAAGCCGCCAAAAGAACTGGCCCTAGGAGTAGTAGCTAGGGATCGAGTGTGCGAGATGAACCGGAAAAAGTAAATGCAAAGAGATGAAATGCAAAAAAGATGGAGGGATGTGATGGTTGCTTGTCCGTTTATTTTACCAGGCCACTTATTACCGGGACTGGTTGGGTTTTGTGATATGCGGCTTTACTGCCGTGCCACGAGCGGGGTGAGAGGTGAGACTCCGGGCAGCGCCGCCCTCTACACTAGTACTACTACATCGGTCGTGGTTTATCCCCCATTGAATTTGACTGAAGATTTAACTGACAAAATGTTTGTGCATGTCAACAAAAACAATATCGTATTTGAACATAGTTTTCAATGATATAATTTTAGGTGACATGCATCATCATTTATCGTACTATATATAATGTTAGTTCAATTTTTGGTCGTACTAATCTATAGTAGTAATGTGCCCGTGCGTTGCACGGAAGAGTGAAATGCATTGATCGGGGTGTGATGACCCACAAGTATAGGGGGTCTATCGTAGTCCTTTTGATAAGTAAGAGTGTCGAACCCAACGAGGAGCAGAAGGAAATGATAAGCGATTTTCAACAAGGTATTCTCTGCAAGTACTGAAATAAGTGGTAACAGATAGTTTTGTGATAGGATAATTTGTAACGAGCAACAAGTAAATAAAGTGCAGCAAGGTGGCCCAATCCTTTTTGTAGCAAAGTACAAGCCTGGACAAACTCTTATAATAGGAAAAGCGCTCCTGAGGACACATGGGAATATCGTCAAGCTAGTTTTCATCACGTTCATATGATTCGCGTTCGGTGCTTTGATAATTTGATATGTGGGTGGACCGGTGCTCGGATGCTGTTCTTACTTGAACAAACATCCCACTTATGATTAATCTCTATTGCAAGCATCCGCAACTACAACAAAAGTATTAAGGTAAACCTAACCATAGCATGAAACATATGGATCCAAATAAGCCCCTTACGAAGCAATGCATAAACTAGGGTTTAAGCTTCTGTCACTCTAGCAACCCATCATCTACTTATTACTTCCCAATGCCTTCCTCTAGGCCCAAATAATGGTGAAGTGTTATGTAGTCGATGTTCACATAACACCACTAGAGGCTAGACAACATACATCTCATCAAAATATCGAACGAATACCAAATTCACATGACTACTAATAGCAAGACTTCTCCCATGTCCTCAGGAACAAACGTAACTAGTCACAAAGCATATTCATATTCATAATCAGAGGGGTATTAATATGCATATAGGATCTGAACATATGATCTTCCACCAAATAAACCAACTAGCATCAACTACAAGGAGTAATCAACACAACTAGCAACCTACTAGTACCAATCCCGGACTCGGAGACAAGAATTGGATACAAGAGATGAACTAGGGTTTTGAGAGGAGAAGGTGCTGGTGAAGATGTTGATGGAGATTGCCCTCTCCCGATGAGTGGAGCGTAGTGACGATGATTTCCCCCTCCCGGAGGGAAGTGTCCCTGGCAGAACAGCTCTGCCGGAGCCCTAGATTGGTTCCGCCAAGGTTCCGCCTCGTGGCGGCGGAGTTTCGTCCCGAAAGGTTGCTTCTGATTTTTTTCTCATCGAAATACCTCATATATCAGAAGATGGGCATCGGAGAGCCACCAGGGGGCCCACGAGGTAGGGGGCGCGCCCTAGGAGGGGGGCGCGCCCCCACCCTCGTGGACAGGGTGTGGGCCCCCTGGCCTTCATATTTGGTGAGGATTTTTTATTATTTATTATAAGATATTCCGTGGAGTTTCAGGACTTTTGGAGTCGTGCAGAATAGGCTCTAATATTTGCTCCTTTTCCAGCCCAGAATTCCAGCTGCCGGCATTCTCCCTCCTTATGTAAACCTTGTAAAATAAGAGATAATAGGCATAAGTATTGTGACATAACGTGTAATAACAGCCCATAATGAAATAAATATCGATATAAAAACATGATGCTAAATGGACGTATCAACTCCCCCAAGCTTAGACCTCGCTTGCCCTCAAGCGAAAGCCGATAACTATAAATATGTCCCCATGTTTAGAGGTAGAGGTGTCGATAAAAAATAAAATACGGACATGAAGGCATCATGATTATTCTCATAACAACAACATATATAGATATTGTCATATGATTTCTTATGTTCAAGTAATAATCCATTCACAATGCAGAGTACGAATCATAAACTTTATTGAGAACCAACAAACTATAATCTCAACCATTGAAGCAATTGCAATTTATCATAACATCTGAAAGAGTCTATGTGAGAGCTTAATAGCAAGTCCACATACTCAACTATCATTTAGTCTTTCATAATTGCTAACACTCACGTGATACTTGTGGTTACGGAATTTTAATCGGACCCAGAGAAAGATAGGGGCTTATAGTTTCGCCTCCCAACCTTTTACCTCAAGGGTAATGTCAACAATAATAACTCATGCCTCCTACATCCAATTAGATATATTAATCAGGATCTTTCCAACATACTGTGCTTGCCAAAGGATAAAATGTAAAAAGGAAAGGTGAAGATCACCATGACTCTTGCATAAGGTAGAGGATAATAATAAAAGATAGGCCCTTCGCAGAGGGAAGCAGAGGTTTCCATGCGCTTTTATGGTTGGATGCACAAAATCTTAATGCGAAAGAACGTCACTTTATATTGCCCCTTGTGATATGAACCTTTATTATGCAGTCCGTCGCTTGTATTTCTTCCACATCACAAGATTGTATAAAGCTTATTTCTCCCACACCAATCAATCATACATATTTAGAGAGCAATTTTTATTGCTTTGCACCGATGACAACTTACTTGAAGGATCTTACTCAATCCATAGGTAGATATGGTGGACTCTCATGGCAAAACTCGTTTAAGGGTTTGTGGAAGCACAAGTAGTATCTCTACTTGGTGCTGAGAATTTGGCTAGCATGAGGGGGAAAGGAAAGCTCAGCATGTTGGGAGATCCATGACAGCATACTTTATCTCAGATATAAGAAAACATAACTATTACGTTGTCTTCCTTGTCCAGCATCAACTCATTAGCATGTCATATTTTAATGAGTGCTCACAATCATAAAAGATGTCAATAATAGTATATCTATATGTGAAACCACTCTTTCCTTATTACTTCCTTTTAATTGCAACGATGACCAAAGCTATGTTTGCCAACTCCCAACAACTTTTAATCATCATACTCTTCTATGTGAAGTCATTACTCTCAATAAGATCAATATGAACTCTTTGTTTCTTTTTATTATTTTTCTCTATTCTTTTATTCACTCAAGATAATGGCAAAACAATCAAGCCCTTGACTCAACACTAATCTTTATTATATAGCTCACGGACTCGATTACATAGAGAGATCACAAAGTAAAACTCAAAACTAGATCATGCCATTAACTTTATCCTACTAGATCAAGATACTACTAATAGGATCGAACTAAGAAAAACGGTAAAGATAGGAGATGTGGTTGTGATACGATACCGGGGCACCTCCCCCAAGCTTGGCAGTTGCCAAGGGGAGTGCCCATACCCATGTGATTATGTCTCCTTCTTCGGGGTTGGTGAAATATTCTTGGCGATGATGCCCTTTAGGATGCAATTCTCCTCTTCAAGCTTGTTGACTTGCTGCTTGAGGTCCATTATTTCCTTGCAAAGCTTTCCTGTAACTGCTAAGGCTCCTTGCAGCAAAGGGTGTTGCATAGCTGCGGGTGAACTAGTGACACTCCTCTTCATATTTTCATAAGAAAGAAATCCAACATTGGAAGGGATAACCGAGTTTGGAATAGCTGAGCTCTGTAGTTCCCCCATCGTGAACCCAGCTCGGAAGCGAGAAGTGACTTCTTGATCCTCCATGGCATCTACTCTCATCAAGTCAGCCTCCATCTCCTCCTCCGTTGCTGGCCCAAAGGGGTCAGCTTCGCTGTTTGCCCTTGATTCCGGTGCCGGATTAGATACCCGACTCTCCCCGGCTGACGCTTGAGAAGACATCTTGCTCTAATCTGCAGCAACAACAACTTGAAATAAAAACAGAGGATATTTGCATGATATGGGAGTCAAAACCTTAGGGAGAATATATAATGAATTTTTACCGACCAAAATACGTATCGTGCAAGAAAACGGAGTCCGGAAGGCACACGAGGTGTCCACGAGGTAGGGGGGCGCGCCCTCCACCCTCGTGTCCTTGCCGGACTGCCACTTATTTTCTATTTTTCTAAATATTCCAAAACAGAGAAATATTGCCTTAAAAATTGTTTTGGAGTCGGTTTACTTACCGTACCACATACCTACTCCTTTTCGGAGTCTGAAACATTCTGGAAAATGTCCCTTATGTATTCCTCCGGGGTTACAGTTTCAATGACATTGGTTTCAACATTTATAGGATTACCTGAGATATAATGTTTGATTCTTTGACCGTTTACCACTTTCAGATTTGTGCCTCCGAAATTTTTGATTTTTATGGCACCGGAACGATAGACCTCCTCGATAACGTAAGGGCCTTCCCATTTAGAGAGAAGTTTTCCTGCAAAAAATCTTAAAACGAGAGTTGTATAGCAATACATAATCACCTACATTAAACTCATGCTTTTGTATCCTTTTGTCATGCCATCTTTTGACTTTTTCTTTAAACAACTTGGCATTTTCATAAGCTTGGGTTCTCCATTCATCAAGTGAGCTAATATCAAATAACCTCTTCTCACCGGCAAGTTTGAAATCATAGTTGAGCTCTTTAATAGCCCAATATGCCTTATGTTCTAGTTCGAGAGGTAAATGACATGCTTTTCCATACACCATTTTATACGGAGACATACCCATAGGATTTTTATATGCAGTTCTATAGGCCCATAATGCATCATCAAGTTTCTTGGACCAATTCTTTCTAGACCTATTGACAGTCTTTTGCAAAATTAATTTGAGCTCTCTATTACTCAGTTCTACTTGACCACTAGACTGTGGGTGATATGGAGATGCAATTCTATGATTAACATCATATTTAGCAAGCATTTTACGGAAAGCACCATGAATAAAATGTGAACCACCATCAGTCATTAAATATCTAGGGACTCCAAACCTCGGAAAAATAACTTCTTTAAGCATTTTAATAGAGGTGTTATGATCAACACTACTAGTTGGAATAGCTTCTACCCACTTAGTAACGTAATCAACAACTAAAATATGTGTATATCCATTAGAGGTAGGAAAAGGTCCCATATAATCAAAGCCCCAAACATCAAATGGTTCAATAACGAGTGAATAATTCATAGGCATTTCTTGACGTCTACTAATATTACCAATTCTTTGACATTCATCACAAGACAAGACAAACTTACGGGAATCCTTGAAGAGAGTAGGCCAATAAAAACCAGATTGCAATACCTTATGTGCAGTTCTATCTCCGGCGTGGTGTCCTCCATAAGCTTCGGAGTGACACTTGCGTAGGATCTATTCCTGTTCATGCTCAGGTACACAACGTCTAGTAACACCATCTACTCCTTCTTTATAAAGATGCGGGTCATCCCAAAAGTAATGCCTCAAATCATAGAAAAACTTTTTCTTTTGCTGCTATGTGAAACTAGGTGGTATAAATTTAGCAACAATGTAATTAGCATAATCAGCATACCATGGAGTACTACGAGAAGTACTTATGACATTTAACTGCTCATCAGGAAAGCTATTATCAATAGGTAGTGGGCCATCAAGAACATTTTCTAACCTAGACAAGTTGTCTGCAACGGGGTTCTCAGCTCCCTTTCTATCAACAATATGCAAATCAAATTATTGTAGCAAGAGAACCCATCTAATAAGTCTAGGTTTAGCATCTTTATTTTCCATTAAATATTTAATAGCAACATGATCAGTGTGAATAGTTACTTTAGAATCAACAATATAAGGTCTGAACTTATCACAAGCAAATACAATTGCTAAGAATTCTTTTTCAGTAGTAGCATAGTTTCTTTGAGCATTGTCTAGAGTCTTACTAGCATAATGGATAACATTTAATTTCTTATCAACTCTTTGCCCTAGAACAACACCTACAGCATAATCACTAGCATCACACATAATTTCAAAGGGTAAATTCCAATCAGGTGGCTGAACAATAGGTGCAGAGATCAATGCTTTCTTAAGTATTTCGAATGCTTCTACACAATCATCATCAAAGACAAATGGTATATCTTTTTGTAATAAATTAGTCAGAGGCCGAGAAATTTTCGAGAAGTCCTTAATGAACCTCCTATAAAATCCGGCGTGACCAAGGAAACATCTTATACTTTTGATGTCCTTGGGACATGACATCTTTTCAATAGCATCAACCTTGGCTTTATCAACGTCAATACCTCTTTCAGAAACTTTATGCCCCAAGACAATACCTTCATTAACCATAAAGTGGCACTTTTCCCAATTCAAGACAAGATTAGTTTCTTCACATCTCTGCAAAACTCGATCAAGATTGCTCAAGCAATCATCAAAAGAGGATCCATAGACGGAAAAGTCGTCCATGAAAACCTCACAAATCTTTTCACAAAAGTCAGATAATATAGCCATCATGCATCTTTGAAAGGTAGCAGGTGCATTACATAAACCAAAGGGCATACGTCTATAAGCAAAAGTACCAAAAGGGCATGTAAAAGTAGTCTTTGATTGATCTTTAGCTGACACATGTATTTGAGAGAAACCAGAATAACCATCTAGAAAGCAATAATGTGTATGTTCGCATAATCTTCCTAGCATTTGATCAATAAAAGGTAAGGGGTAATGATCTTTCTTAGTAGCTTTATTTAATTTGCGGAAATCAATTACCATCATATAACCTGTAATAATTCTTTGCGGGATCAATTCATCTTTATCATTCGGAACAACAGTAACACCTCCCTTCTTAGGGACACAATGAACAAGGCTTACCCATTGACTATCAGCAACGGGGTAAATTATACCTGCCTCCAGAAGTTTTAGTATTTCTTTTCTTACCACTTCTTTCATCTTAGGATTAAGCCTTCGTTGATGATCACGAACCGGTTTGGCATCTTCTTCCAAATTTATTTTATGTTGACATAGAGTGGGACTAATGCCCTTAAGATCATTAAGAGTATATCCAATAGCAGCACGATGCTTCTTCAGAGTTTTCAATAATCTTTCTTCTTCATGCTCTGAAAAGGTTAGCACTAATAATAACAGGATATATTTTATTTTCATCAAGATAAGAATATTTAAGATTATCAGGCAACGGTTTAAGCTCAAAGACAGGATCACCCTTGGGTGGAGGAGGATCCCCTAGGATTTCGAAAGGCAAATTATGTTTCAGAATAGGTTCCTGTTTAAAGAGTACTTCATCTATTTCCCTTCTTTCATTCATGAACATATCATTTTCATGGTCTAACAAATAATGTTCTAAAGGATCACTAGGAGGTACAGCAATAGAAGCAAGACCAATGATTTCATCCTTACTAGGTAATTTTTGTTCACGGTGTTGTTTACTAAATTTAGAGAAATTAAACTCATGAATTATATCATCCAAGCCAATAGTAACAACATTCTTTTTGCAGTCTATCTTAGCATTAACAGTGTTCAAGAAGGGTATACCAAATATAATTGGACAAAAGCTATCTTGTGGGGAACTAAGAACAATAAAATCAGCAGGATATTTAGTTTTCCCACACAATACTTCAACATCTCTAACAATTCCCATTGCAGATATAGTATCTCTATTGGCAAGTTTAATTGTAACATCAATATCTGCTAACTCAGCAGGTGCCATTTCATGCTTAATTTCTTTATATAAGTCATAAGGTATAACACTAGCACTAGCACCCATATCACATAAGCCATGATAATAATGATCTCCTATTTTAACAGAAATAACAGGCACGCCTACCACAGGTCTATGTTTATCTTTAGCACTAGGTTTGGCAATTCTGGCAGTTTCACCGCAGAATTGAATAACATGCCCATCAATATTATCAGACAAGAGATCTTTAACAATAGCAATATTAGGTTCTACTTTGACTTGCTCAGGAGGTGTATAAGTTCTAATATTGCTTTTACGAACCACAGTTGAAGCTTTAGCATTGATCCTTTATTCTAACAGGAAAAGGTGATTTCTCAACATAAGAGGTAGGAACAATAGGATCATTATAAGTGACAGTCTTTTCTTCAAATTTAATAGGTGCAGCTAATTTTACTTCTATGGGAGGATGATATTTAAACCACTTCTCCTTGGGGAGATCAACATAAGTAGCAAAAGATTCACAGGAAGAAGCTACTATCTCAGAGTCAAGTCCATATTTAGTGCTAAACTTACGGAAAATATCGGTATCCGTAAAACATTTAACACAATCAAACTTAGGTGTCATACCTGACTCCTTACCTTCGTCGAGGTCCCAATCTTCATAGTTGCGTTTAATTCTATCCTATAAATTCCATCTGAATTCAATAGTCTTCATCATAAAAGAGCCAGCACAAGAAGTATCGAGCATGGTTAGATTATTATGAGAAAGCCGAGCATAAAAACTATGAATAATTATTTCTCTCGAGAGCTCATGATTGGGGCATGAATACAACATTGATTTAAGCCTCCCCCAAGCTTGAGCGATGCTTTCTCCTTTGCGAGGCCAAAAATTATATATATAATTGCGATCACGACGAACAAGATGCATAGGATAAAATTTCTGATGAAATTTCAATTTCAATCGTCTGTAGTTCCATGATCTCGTATCATCACATAGCCTATACCATGTCAATGCATATCCCTTCAAAGATAAAGGGAAGACCTTCTTCTTGACAACATCATCGGGTATACCTGCAAGCTTAAATAATCCACAAACCTCATCCACATATATTAAGTGTTCATCGGGATGCTTGGTTCCATCTCCTGCAAAAGTATTAGCTAGCAGTTTTCCATCATACCGAAGGAACTTAAAAGGAGTTTCATTTTCAATAGGTTCAGTAGGTTGAGGAGAAACTCTTTGCTCTCTTGGACAGGGTGAAGATACCCGAACAAGCCCCTCGGAGGATTACTTTCCATAGTAACAAGTGACAGTAAATTTCAGCACACTATATAAATTTTTCCTTACCAAATTCCACCTACCAAAGGCGCTTCACTCCCCGGCAACGGCCCCAGAAAAGAGTCTTGATGACCCACAAGTATAGGGGATCTATCGTAGTCCTTTTGATAAGTAAGAGTATCGAACCCAACGAGGAGCAGAAGGAAAAGATAAGCGGTTTTCAGCAAGGTATTCTCTGCAAGTACTGAAATAAGTGGTAACAGATAGTTTTGTGATAGGATAATTTGTAACGAGCAACAAGTAACAAAAGTAAATAAAGTGCAGCAAGGTGGCCCAATCCTTTTTGTAGCAAAGGACAAGCCTGAACAAACTCTTATAATAGGAAAAGTGCTCCTGAGGACACATGGGAATATCATCAAGCTAGTTTTCATCACGTTCATATGATTCACGTTCGGTGCTTTGATAATTTGATATGTGGGTGGACCGGTGATCGGGTGCTGTTCTTACTTGAACAAACATCCCACTTATGATTAACCTCTATTGCAAGCATCCGCAACTACAAAAAAAGTATTAAGGTAAACCTAACCATAGCATGAAACATATGGATCCAAATCAGCCCCTTACGAAGCAACACATAAACTAGGGTTTAAGCTTCTGTCACTCTAGCAACCCATCATCTACTTATTACTTCCCAATGCCTTCCTCTAGGCCCAAATAATGGTGAAGTGTTATATAGTCGACGTTCACATAACACCACTAGAGGCTAGACAACATACATCTCATCAAAATATCAAACGGATACCAAATTCACATGACTACTAATAGCAAGACTTCTCGCATGTCCTCAGGAACAAACGTAACTACTCACAAAGCATATTCATATTCATAATTAGAGGGGTATTAATACGCATATAGGATCTGAACATATGATCTTCCACCAAATAAACCAACTAGCATCAACTACAAGGAGTAATCAACACTACTAGCAACCTACTAGTACCAATCCCGGACTCGGAGACAAGAATTGGATACAAGAGATGAACTAGGGTTTTGAGAGGAGATGGTGCTGGTGAAGATGTTGATGGAGATTTCCCTCTCCCGATGAGAGGAGCGTTGGTGATGATGATGACGATGATTTCCCCCTCCCGGAGGGAAGTTTCCCCGACAGAACAGCTCTGCCGGAGCCCTAGATTGGTTCCGGCAAGGTTCCGCCTCATGGCGGCGGAGTTTTGTCCTGAAAGGTTGCTTCTGATTTTTTTTCTCATCGAAAGACCTCATATAGCAGAAGATAGGCATCAGAGAGCCACCAGGGGGCCCACGAGGTAGGGGGCGCGCCCTAGGAGGTGGGGCGCGCCCCCCACCCTCGTGGACAGGGTGTGGGCCCCCTGGCCTTCATCTTTGGCGAGGAATTTTTATTATTTATTATAAGATATTCCGTGGAGTTTCAGGACTTTTGGAGTTGTGCAGAATAGGTCTCTAATATTTGCTCCTTTTCCAGCCCAGAATTCCAGCTGCCGGCATTCTCCCTCCTTATGTAAACCTTGTAAAATAAGAGAGAATAGGCATAAGTATTGTGACATAACGTGTAATAACAGCCCATAATGCAATAAATATCGATATAAAAGCATGATGCTAAATGGACATATCAGGGCGTTGTTTATTTTGACAGAGGATGTGGGGGTCATCTCATGTGTAACAGGTATCGATAGGTTTCTTCGGATAATGTTTCATCTCTAGAGCTCAGAAACATCCGGGTGAAACAGATAAAAAAGTATCTTTTGCAAACAAAAGCGTTCAACTGTTCAACCTGCATCCAAAACTTGTGAAGAAATAACTCTTATTGTGCTTTGCAGGAAATGGTTCATCACAAGTCTTTCACCAGTACTGTAGTAAAAATTCATACATGGAAGATTCTAGACTAAACCATAAATGGATACACTTTTATTCATGCACGATACTCCAATAGAGCAAGATCATGCATGGAAGTCTCCACATGCTTAGACAGCGGATTACATTGAGCGAAGACTAATGATCAACATTTAACTTAGTAATGCAGATGTCCAGGTGAACCTCCTTGGAGTCCCCATGCACATTGTTGGGGGTCAAATAATACCATGCGTCTTCCATGTCCACATCGGTGGGAAGGTCCCAGCTCGGCAGAGTCCAAGTCAGCTTGACGTAGCCAGTGTCGCCGCCCACGTACCTCCGAGGGGTAGTAATAGTGAGCACACACTCATACATCAGCGTGGTGTCAGTGTCAGTGTCAGCGGCGTCGCCCCTGACGCACACTACAGAGATGTGGCGGCGGCCTGCGTGGTCCTCGCCGGTGGCCACGATCAAGAGGAAGACGCTGCCATCCTCCTCTGAGACTAGCAGGCGGCGCTGATCCTCCAGCGATCCGGCACGATGAACGGGTAGCACGTCTCGTACTTGATGTTCTTCGCCAAGGGCCAGTAGTGATCGCCGCACGCCTGCGTCAAGTGATGCACGATGTCCGCTGGCGAGCCCCAAAACAGCACCGGGCACTCATAGCAGTAGAGAAGGGCTCCTTGGAGGTATCGACCAGGCCGTCCATGAAACAGGAGTGGCTGTAGGGGACGTTCCGCCAGTTGAATATATGAGCAAGTTACTATGAGATTTACTACAAAATAAATCATGACGTCTATAACAGAGATTAAACTAATCATGCGGACTAGCATAGTAGATGAACAGATCGAGTCTAGGACACAGACTAGAAACATGAATTCTACCATGATTTCGAACAGGAAGCACAGAAACAAGTCGTCGTCGGTGAAGTCGTCGCTGCTAGCAGTCACGAGAGTGCGCTCCCCAAATGTCAACAGCCCCCGCCGAATGGAGCGCATGAGGGAGTGGCTGTAGGGGCGTATGCGACACGAATGGAGCGCAGGAGTAGCCCACGGCGCAGAGAGATGGTGCTCCTCCTAGTCTCTATTCTTATCTCTATCTCTACTACTCTTCTTTGTTTTTTATAATATACTAGTTGTAGTGTCAAATCGAATAGTACTGCGCCGTCCACTACACGCCCGGCTGAACACGCCTCCTCGCCTCCATCAAACCCCTCCGTTAAACCCGCATGCAAACCGAGAAACCTACTCCGGCCCGCGGGAGGAAATTTGCCGGTTGCCGCGGGAGGGTTATTCTGCAAATTTTCAGCAACTTAGCATGCGACCGTTTGATCTCAGATCCAAGGGCTGCCAGCAGCCCGTATCATGGTCGTGCCTACCACGATCGTCGCGTCGCATGCGCGGTTGTGCCCTTGGAGATTTAACACGGTGCGTTAGGCTATCTAATGTTGGCATGTCATACATAGTCATCACTTAGTCACTCATACTACAACAAGGTTAGCTATAAGGTTGGCTATAAGTTTATTTTTTTTACTTCTCTCTATCTCTTTCTTCATACTCCGTGTAGTGCCAAAAACGTTCTATATTATGGGACACAAGGAGTACTAGTATTTATTGCATTTGCCAAGGAGTGACCTCTTCCAATGAAATGGTGTGCTTATTAGTTTTTCTTGCTAAGTTTGCTTCATTTAATTAGCTATAGACTCAAAATTGTCTTTTCACCTAGGTACACGCGCTGAGCATCGTTTCTTCCTTGGGTCACCAAACTAGTCTCTCTCTTCTTGATTAACTTGCCACATCAGACTTTATGCCTATGTGGAAAGCTTAGCACCTGTAGGAGCAAGTAAGGCTGCTTGTAATGGGAGTAGTATCATGCATGCCAACTATGCAATCTTGATGAGGTGATGTCGAATTAAATGAAGAAAAGAGAGAGTTGAGTATCATAATATGATACTATAGTATCATATTAAATGATGTGCTACTATGTGTCATGCATGACAATAAATAAACTATCCCATGATACCAACACATGATACTATGCATTACGGATGTAGTATCATACAAAAGTATCATATGCATGATACTAGTATATGATACTCTCCAGTACGACCAACCTAAGTACAATAGTGCGCTTTACATGGCATTTTTGCATATGTGGAGGAAAGAGAGGCAAGAAAAAAGTGTGGAAGTGGGCTCTCATGCAAGAGCCAGCCTCTGCTACATGGTGGAGCATTGGGAGAGGCACCTGTATGGAGGTGGTCAGGAATCGGGAGACTCACGCCGGTCGTAGCGCCGCAGTTAAAATGATAATGGCAAGTCAAATCACATGGCCCCACCTGTCCAGCAGTAACTCGCTGTCAAATCACACAGCCCTACGTTTGCAGCAGCCTACTCCCTCGTCTTCTCGCGTCTTTGTCGAACCGACTAGGCGGAACTACCCCGCCGCCTATCGCGCAGGAAAAGCCCCGCCCTCAACTTTTAAATAGTACAGTATACTAATTTTGTATCCATGGATTGCGCCGTGGAGCAAAGCCTCTAGAAAACGGCGGTACACATGTACGGAGTATACAACACGCCCGTCGCGTTTGCGTCGCACCCCAGTCAGTCGGTCGGTCTGGCACGCTGCTCTCCGAATGGAACATGCGTCATATTGCGTTTGCACACACATGTGGGACCGCAATTGAGAACCGACCATAGGCACACTCCCCGGCCCCGCAAGTCGGGTGACTTGATAGAAGAGGGAGACGAGCGATAGTACTAGAGAAGTGTTGTACTACGTTGGTGCCTGGACGATCCCTGCAAGACACGGAAGATCAGTTCGTCCATGCATGTGACCAGACTCCAGCATACACGCCTGTATTGGCTATCGTCTACATATTGTGCAGGCTGTGTTGTACATGGCTGTAGTTGTGGTGAGATATCTAAAAAAAGGTTTCTTGTCATCTCGCAAAAATAGGTGTCATGTGCTTCGGATCACAGCGAGGGTTAAACAGCGACAACTGAGTTGGGCTAGTCATTGGGGGCACATGCACGAAGACTACTCGACTGCCATGTAGGTCAAGCCGGCTATGTTAATTAGGACATCTATCGACGGACCCCTTTTCTACGAGTTTATCTTTAATTTGAGCTTTGTTCCTCGTCTAGTTTTTCCGTCGGGATTCATGTTGTCTCCTTTGGGCAGTGAGGTTATGATTTCTTGTCATGTGGCATTTTTTCGTGTTATATGTCATAATCCGGCGCTTCAGATCAAAATGACGACAACTGCGCCTCCGGTCCATGTGCATGAAGACTTCTCGACAGTCATTGACGAGGTCAAGCCGGCTTCGGTAGACAAAAGAAAACTAGTACTACTCCACTATATAGGAAGGAGCCTCCGCACTTGCTTGCTAGTGTTGCTCTCTTCACACTATCTCGGCCTCTCCAGATCTAAACACAACAGCGGTGGCCACACTCTCTCTCTCTGCTCACCGCTGGTCACAGATCCAGCCGGATCCTCTCCGCCGGGGAAGGTGAGAAGGTGCAACGTTCACGCGGTTGTCCTCGGTGATGGCTCTTACCCACTGCTGGCGCATCCCGATCAACCTGCATTGCTGTTCTCTCCCAAGCACCGCTGGCGAGGGAGGGCCTCTGACCCCTTCTTCCTCGATGCCGTAGTGTGGGCAGATCCAGCCTCCCGCCGCCCACCTAGCGATATCCCGGCGACCATCAGGTATAACTTCCTTCAAAACCGGCCTTGCTCTACTTCCCGAGCTCCTGACGTCGGTGCATTTGTATCTTTTACTATTTCTCAGGCCCCCTCGTAGATATGATCGATCGGCTGTTCGAGAACCACCTATTTTTTTACGTTTAAGAGGTAAAACTAGTTCATGCACCCGAATCTAGTACTACTTGGTTCAAACAAGGAAGAAAGGGGGTGGGGGTGGGGGAGGATTTGTTACCTGAATCTAGGATTTGGTCGAAAGAGGAAATAATGGGGGCGAAAAGTAGCAGAGACTGGCTATCCAACTGGTCTGTAGGTCTAATAGGGAAATAAAGGGAAACGCAGTACAAACTCAATATAAACCCGAACTATTGGTTGAAAAAGGAAAGAAAGTGGGGACTGGGGGACAACTCAACAGAGTAAGTCCAGCACTAGATTTGCTAGCCTCACAGAGTATAAGGTGGCTATACCGAACAAAAATGGGACCAACCCAGATTTCCTATTCTGATGTTTGTTGCCCCGAGCCACTCTTATGTAATGCCATTGGTAAAATGTAGCAGTCGCACTGTTAAAAGTAAGGACACGTTAAACCAATGTTGTTTTCAATGTAATGCCTCCAGTAATATAAATCAATTGCACTTTTTTACATGTCCTGCTAAATTTCCTGGTCCGCCGTTTAAACAAGAGATATACATTAGTATTTATTGCATTTGCCAAGGAGTGCCAAACGGTAAGGTTTAAGGTAAGCTTCATGTCCTAGTTCTTTTCGTTAGAAATGCAACTGTCCTGGTCCGCCTACTCTCCCGTGCCCAAAGTAATGTCGTATTTAACGGTTGTCATAGTTAATCCTAATTCCCACACTAATATCTAGCAATGCCACTGCTTTAGAAATTGCTACGGTTTGTAGGATTGCCATTCAGATAAGGAACATGCTTCTTTTCATTTGATGCATGTTTCATCACTTGTTAGTCACCCTCCTTTCCACCTTTTTTGTGCAAACAGAGAGATACATTTCACGCTCGATCTTAGTTGAACTGCACAAATGATATCCAAATTATAGTTGAGCATTCCAGGAGCTTCACAACCAACCTTGATGTTGCTCAATTTTATTAAAACTAATGAAGAAGAAGCTCTGTGGGTTTTGTTTTCTGATGGAAATGGAACCGGGGCTGTAGCCCTTTTCTTAAAAAAATTGAAGAAGAAGCTGCTAGATCACGGGACATTGCTTCATTTTAGGTGAACCGCACCAAAAGGTCCTATGAATTGAATCATCCATGTTGGTGAATGAAAGAGCCAGCTTCAACATCCCAGTCTAAGCACCCCCTGCCTCCATCCTTGCGACGCACGGTACACCTCGTTTGCCACTTGCTCGACCCTAGTGTCACTGAAATGAAGTAATAATACAGTTAAAATAGAGCGAGTGTCATCTCTATCATTTCATTTCCAATGTAGATAAAGAAAGTGCTTCACTTTGTTAATGTATATTTCATCAACTAGTCCCATTGTTAATGTTTAAGCATTTCTACAAACTGGGGTGCTTAATTTTAGTTAATCTGTACAAAAATAGAGATTTGAATGTCTCAAGGCGCCTCTTTGTACTACCGCTGTACATTGATGTTCATCACTGGCAGAAGGTGTATCTGGGAGACTTGGGACGATGTCCAGTATGAGGCGTACCATATGAGGCGTCGCAGGGCCCATCTCGCCCTCGCAGCATGGCATACTATGATACTATCGCAATATTTTATTCTATTTATTTTGTGTGTTTCATCAACTAGTGCCACTATAATGTAATCACGATTTTTCATTATCTGTGCAAACAGGGTTATTCAGCTGCATTTTGGTGGAACTGCACAAATGTACGTATGGAACCGGCATATATGCAGAGTGCGAGGTGTGCCAAGTAAAAATTACCGACACCAACCATGCTGCATGCACGCATTGGCATCCACCACCACCAGTGGGATGTGTGGTGCTCTCTGTGGACGGATCTTTCTCGGAAGCAAATCCTCTAACCAAATACTAGTAGCTTATATTGGTAGTTTTCTAGGGAGTACTCTTTTCTGAAAGAAGCACCAATCTATTTTTATTTATTTGTACACTGTGTCACAACTTTGACCCAAAGGTCCAGAGCTATTTTAGGGTGATTGGCGTAGTACTCGGAGACTGATTGTAAGCATGATTTTCATTAGCTGTCACACTGATTGTAAGCATGAGCAGGTGGAAGATTAGGTTAGTGCGAAGCTTACCTTAAACCCTACCGCTGCCGTTTAAACAAGGTGAGCATCGAGGGAACCGTGGAGAACGGCGGGGAAGCAACGTCGCGCCATCCGGCCTCCTCTTGCTGTGGGAGAACGAATACTCATGTGGCTCCGCCTGGCTCTGCACCCTCACGAATGGCACACCATACTCGATCGATTCGTTATCCTCTAGGTGCTCGACCTTCGACCTGTACGCCCACCACCTCCGCCTGACTGTCGCCTCGGGCGAATCTGTTTGCTCCATCACCCAGAGGAGATACTCGATGAACTCGGAGGACTGCGGCGTGACTGCCGCCGAGGACTATAAAAGTGCAGACAATGTGATTCTCAGAGAAGAAACTGCAAGTTTCAGTTTCAGATAACAAACTGCAACTTTCAGAGGGAGAGCATTTATATTAACACGGCCTTTTCAAACAGGGTTAACATCATGTTGGAAGTTTTATTCATGGTCGAAAATGGAACTACCAGCCAGTTAACATCATGCTGATCAACATTCATGCATAGCACATCTTCATATGATGCACAGTCAAAATGCCCACACAATGTCGAGTGTGCGAAACACAGAGAAAACGAGGGACGAAGTTTTGGCAAGTGTTGGACGTGGTGTGCGTAGATGACAATGGGGACCCACATGTCAATAAAGGCAGAGGCAAAATTTGGAGATATTTTCCCTGCACAGGTGTGAGGTGGAATCGAACCCGGGCGGAACAGCTGTCGGGTAGTGTCACTTGGCCACTAGGCTAGTTCAGTAGTTTCGTTAATAATAAGGCACTTCCTCAGGTGGTCGGATCCCCTCCTGCGCCTTTGTGCGCTCGCCGCAACACCGCTGTCTGCCGTTGTGAACATGCTGAAAAAACAAGATGAATCTGGAAAGGACTATACGTGGAGAGGCAAACAGTCGGGACCCACCAGGTCTATGGCCGTACGCAAGCAAGTGCCTCATCGAAAAAATACTTCCTCCTAATGCTATACTGACATTGGGGCCCATGGGTTTGTCAACATAGTTATATTTTTTTACGTGCTTCAACGTAGTTACTATAGGAGATAAATTCACAACGAAGCCGGGGAGCTGGCAGGTATCATTCATTATCACTGGGCCAACAAGTTTCACCTTGGTTTTGGGCTGCCCCGTCTAGGCTTTCATTTTTAACATGCGCAGTCCACGACCAAGGATGGGAGGTCCATAGGCTTGTTTGTATTTTCTTGAGGGCCATCTTATATCGACCGGCGTATGGACCTCCCATCCGAGGTTTTATTTTTCGTGAATATCGGCAGCCCAATTTATGTATTTTTTTGAAGAAAATGCTGAGGTCTGTTCCATTTTTCTATATAAGAATTGGAACGCCAGGTCCAACTTATGTTTCCCTTCTAACTATATTATATATATTTAAAGTTATTATATATTATTTTATTGTCATCATATATTTAACAGATACTTACATATGTAAGAAAACAATATCCCACATCTTATTAACTTATAAAAATAATTTCTTAACAATAAAATCCTGGATTGTTTTGGCAGGAAAATCCTAGTGATTGTGTACAAAAGCTTGGTAAGATTTAAGGACCAATGTAATAATATCACTTATTATTTAAATATATTTATAACAAAATGCTCAGCCCCTTTTTATTTTTGATAATATTGCTGGCCCAACCCAACATTATAATTAGAATCAGACCAGCAAAATTGTGTATTTCGAGAAAGTGCAAATGGCCTGTATTTTTTTAGGAAATAAAATAAATGGGCCACGTGGACGCTACATTATTTGTTCACCCAGCCCAGCTAATGGCAGTAATTAAAAAAAGATCAAATTGACTGTAAATTCTACCGCGCAAAAAAAGACTGTAAATTCTAAAAAAATGGGTTGAATACGTGCCACATTTTTGGAGGCTGAAATGGGGGCCAATAGGTCGAAGCCAACGCAAGTCGTTTTCAATTTAGTGTCGGGGGCTGGGTGCGACATATGCCAAAGGATGGCTTATCATGGTGGGGGCGAGTAGAACGTCGCCGGTGCCTGGAAACGGGATGAGGCGAAGGCATGCACGCCGCTAATCTTACCCAGCTTCGTGGCTCTCCGGGAGATAACACCCTCTTCGCTGCTCTGCGGGGTCTCCGCATGATCACTATGGCAAAGTGTGTACAAGGTTGCTCCTTGAGCTGTTCGGGGTGAGGAAGGAGAAGGGCACGGCTAGCTCTTCTTTTCCCTCTATGTGTGTCTAAAACTATTAGGGTCCAACCTCGTGCATGGGTGCCCCGGGGGGTTTATATAGGCCTACCCCCCGGGGGTACAATGGTAATCCGGCTGGGCGCAGGTCCCAGCCATCAGTCTCTTAAGTCGCCGTCTTCTCCGCCGACTTCTAGGGCCCGCCGACTAGCGGGCCCCGCCAGACGGTCCAGCATGGGGCCGACAGCCCTTGTCCGCCGCGGGCGAGTCTTGCCGGCTGCGGATTACTGTAGCCGTGCTTCTAATGACGCGAGCTTGGTCA
Source organism: Aegilops longissima (assembly GCA_021605205.1). Classification (NCBI taxonomy): domain Eukaryota; kingdom Viridiplantae; phylum Streptophyta; class Magnoliopsida; order Poales; family Poaceae; genus Aegilops; species Aegilops longissima. The sequence goes on from CM038677.1 coordinate 66,635,575, forward strand.
TGGGGTCATGGCAACAGTGCCGCCGCCTGACGGGCGATCACTGTTGCCACTCCCTGTCTTGTCCGATTAATGGCGCACGGAGCCCGTGGGAGGGGCCGGCCGACTCTCGGAGGCCGACTCCCAGCGGGTCCGTCTTGGGGTGCTCTCGCCGTCTTCTGCACTCGCGCCGACAGGCGGGTCCCGCCGTCTTCAGGTCATACAGACAGGCCGCCGTGGGTACAGGGATCTGCCCACGGGGCTGATGTCAGGGCTGGTGTGGCAACAATGCCGCGCCGGACGGAGATATCCGTCAGTACGATGCTCTGTGGCCATGCCTGTCCTTCGTGAACGGGGCAGGGATGGGCTGCGAGGCGGCCTCATCTCATCCCGTCTGTAGTCGCATAGGCAGGAGGTGGTTGGAGTCACGAGCCGACTCCCCATAGCCGGCTTCTCCGGAAGTCGCTGGCTGGGAGTCGGCCCATCCCGAGGCCGTCTCTGGGACTCGGCTGGGAGGGGCAGTCGGCGGCTCTGCCGCCGACTCTCAGAAGGCGGCTCTCTGTCTTGGGGTCTTGAGGGGCGCAGTCTGCCCCGATGTTTTGAAAGGTCCAGGGGCTCGAGTTTGCCTACCCGTGGCCCATTACTCCGACAGTAGTCCCCGAAGCTGGTGAGGCGCCGAGGGCAACATGTCGAGGAGCCTCAACAGTTTCATCCCTCTAATGGAGTCGACTATCTGGAGTCGGCCTTGCAGGAGGCCGTCTTGCTCCTCAAAGGTTTCGAAGGTCGTGGCGGGATCCGGGCAGCGTGCCTGATAAGCTTCCAGGCAGCTGCCCGTTGCGGGCCCGCCACGTGACGCCATGCGGCAGGGCCAGTGTGCCCACCCACGGGCGTGACTAGACAGGTCCGTCAGGCGGGGCCCGCCACTACCGCGCCTCGGCGCACGGGCGGATCCGTTGCGGCCGTGCGGGCGGTTGGGTTCCCCACGTCGTTACTGCGCGCAGTAACATCGTGGTTAAATCATGGGGCGTGGTAGTGCGGGCGCGATTAATCCCACGCCCGCCCCATCGGCTTCTCAGCCTAGGCGCCTATAAGTAGGCGGGAGGAGGGGGGGCGGCGACGCACGCGCACCCACTCTCCTCGCTTCCTCTCGCTCTTCTCCTCCTTGCTTCCTCCTCCTCTCGCCTCCGCCGCGCCAGACCACGCCACGCCGCTTTGATGAGCTCCTCCTCCGCCGCTGCGCCTCCCGCCGCGCGCTCTGGCGTGTGGGACGGCTCCGAAGTGGACGACGACATCATCGAGTTCCTTCGCCAGACGCGCCGCATCCCCGGCACCAACCTAGTGCGGACCCGCGCCGCGCCGGCGGGTGAAATAACGCCGACGCTGGAGGAGGGCGAGCGGGTCATATTCCGCTCGCACCTCATGCGCGGGCTAGGGCTGCCGGCGAGTGGCTTCTTCCGCACCTTCCTGGAGTTCCACGGGCTTCAGCCGCACCACCTCACTCCAAACACGGTGGTGGGTCCCAAGACCAGGGCGTAGGAGCCCGGATTCGGCATCACCTCTGGGTGATCAGCTCGACTCCAACTGATAGGTTTCTCGGACCAGTGCATGAACTCTGGGGTGTCTGATGCTACTGCATTCACTTCTTGCTGCTGCTGCCGCCTGCTGCGTCGGTCGTCGGCCACACTGGTGAACACTACATAAGCTCCATGCTCTTCTGGGTACTCGTCTTGTACTGCGCCGACAGGCCTGACAGCCGGCTGCTGGGGCGGTAGTGGAGGCGGCGGCCCAGCAGGCGGGGGAGGCAGAAGGCCGTCTTCCTTGGCGATCCTGGTGAGCCAGTGGCATTTCCAGGTGGTGTGGTTCGACGGCTTCGCGCCGCTATGGAACTTGCAGGGACCATCTAGAGTCTGCTCGTAAGAGAAGGCCGGCAACCAGTTGGATTTGCCGCCTTTCTGCCGTTTGGCCGGAGACCGCCCCTCTGGCTGTTGGTCTTCAACTGTCGCCACCCGCCGGCTATTGGAAGCCGACTGCGGGGCCTTGCGCTTGTGATCATTCTGCTGCTGTCGCTGACTGGTGTCGCTAGCAGGAGTTCTGGGAGCCTGAGGAGCCACCTTGCCAGTCGCGCTGACTTCAATCTCCGTCTTCATGGAGGAGTCGGCCGTGGCGTACTTATCTGCTATGATCAGCAGCTCGTCGAGGGTCTCCGGCTCATCACAAAGGAGCTTGTGCTTGAGGAGGGTGCCTTCTCTGCACCCGGCGGTGAAGTACTCGATAGCCTGCACCTCGTGCACTCCCTCGCAGGAGTTCCGGAGCTCGGCCCAGCGCGTGAGGTAGTCGCGAGTGGACTCGTTGGGGCCTTGCACGCACAAGGAAAGCTGGCGAGGCTTGGGAGGTCGCTTGTATGTGCTCGTGAAGTTGCGGATGAAGGCCTCGGTGAAGTCGACCCAGCTGTTGATGCTGCGGGGCTTCAAGCTGTTCAACCATGTCCGGGCCGTGCCCTGGAGCATGAGGGGAACATACTTTACGGCAACGCGCTTGTTGCCGTTCGCTATGCTGACGGCCGTGGAGTAGTCAACTAGCCAGTCCTCCGGCTTCACGGAGCCGGTGTATTTGGGTGTATCTTGGGGGAGTGTGAACCCTCTGGGGAAGAGCTCATCTAGGATGCGAGGTCCGAAACACGGCGGACCCAACTCGTCTTCCTCTTCCAGCGCCAGGGATCGGTGGAGTCGGTCGATCCGGTGTCGGGCGTCATTTTCTCCGACTCCCTCTCGGCGGCCAAGGCGGTCGCCGAGAGTCGGATGCTCGACGGGTGGCGGGGAGACTCGCCTTTCTCTGCAGGGAGGAGGGGGCAGATAGTCGTCCCGCTGCTCCACCGCTCTTGGGCGGCCGTCTTCGTCGCACTCGATGGAGATGTGAGTCCGACTACGACTGACAGCCGGATCCTTGTTTTTTCTTCCATGGACACCGCCAGTCGGCGTCCGAGACGTCGCGCCTTGATCTCGGCGGGGAGGCAAGTCGCCATGTTGTCGTCGCGGCGCCTCCGTGCGGCAGCTGGCTTCGTCTTGCGCGGCAGCCGTGTCGAGGAGCTGCTGGACTCATTCCGTCATCAGGCGGCGCTCCTCGCCCTCGAAGTTATCCAGCTCGTCTGCCGCCGCCTGGGCGGCGCGGATGTTCTCCGCGGGCGTGGCGTACACAGGGCGATTGGCCCCGAACAGGTTGGCGATGGCTACGCCGTGTTGCTGGACCGCGCCTAGGCGGCTAGGCCCAGTCGGAGCCGGCGAGCCACCCACGGCGCGATCCATCTCACGCTGGTAGGCTTCTGACAAGCGTCTCATGCTTGCCAGCTTCTTTGCGCCTACGAGGAGCTGAAGGCGGCGTGCCTCCAGCGTCCCAGCGTTAGCGTCTTCCGGAATAGGCGCGGTCAGGTCTTGCAGAACCGCGTTGAGAGTGTCATGAGCTCCCTCACCGGAAGGCTCGCTATGATCGATGACGAGCACTTCCGTGATGGTGCTTCCGCCGCTCTCCGCGCGATGGAGCGGCTCATCATAGACCACCATGTTGGTGGGGAACGCGTCGAGCGACGCGGTGTCAGAGTCGACCAGCATTGGGCCGGTGGAGCCTACGGACTCCAGGTCGGTGGCGGGCTCGCCGGCGACGTGGAGTTGCTCGAGGAGGCCCGCAAGGAGGCTCTCTGGGCCGTCCGTGCCTACGTCGGATGCAGGCTCGTCGGAGAGGCGAACCTCGCCGACAAGTTCGGTGAGGCAGCTCGCCGCGCAGGCGACCTCAGCGCCATGCAGCGCGTCGGCGCAGACTCCGTCTGGCGTGTCGGGCTGGCTGCGCTCGCCAGGGAGGAAGAGCGTTCCCGTCCAGAGCAGGTCTCCGGATGACGGTGCACCTAGCCCCATGGTGGGCGCCAAATGTCAGGGGTAGGGTGCGACATATGCCAAAGGATGGCTTATCATGGTGGGGGCGAGTAGAACGTCGCCGGTGCCTGGAAACGGGATGAGGCGAAGGCATGCACGCCGGCGAATCTTACCCAGCTTCAGGGCTCTCCGGGGAGATAACACCCCTACTGCTGCTCTGCGGGGTCTCCGCATGATCACTATGGCAAAGTGTGTACAAGGTTGCTCCTTGAGCTGTTCGGGGTGAGGAAGGAGAAGGGCACGGCTAGCTCTTCTTTTCCCTCTATGTGTGTCTAAAACTATTAGGGTCCAGCCTCTTGCATGGGTTCCCCGAGGGGTTTATATAGGCCTACCCCCCGGGGGTACAATGGTAATCCGGCTGGGTGCAGGTCCCAGCCGTCAGTCTCTTAAGTCGCCGTCTTCTCCGCCGACTTCTGGGGCCCGCCGACTAGCGGGCCCCGCCGACGGTCCAGCATGGGGCCGACAGCCCTTGTCCGCCGCGGGCGGGTCTTGCCGGCTGCGGATTACTGTAGCCGTGCTTCTAATGACGCGAGCTTGGTCATGGGGTCATGGCAACAGTGCCGCCGCCTGACGGGCGATCACTGTTGCCACTCCCTGTCTTGTCTGGTTAATGGCGCACGGAGCCCGTGGGAGGGGCCGACCGACTCTCGGAGGCCGACTCCCAGCGGGTCCGTCTTGGGGTGCTATCGCCGTCTTCTGCACTCCCGCCGACAGGCGGGTCCCTCCGTCTTTGGGTCGTACAGACAAGCCGTCGTGGGTACAGGGATCTGCCCACGGGGCTGATGTCAGGGCCGGCGTGGCAACAGTGCCGCGCCGGACGGAGATCTCCGTCAGTACGACGCTCTGTGGCCATGCCTGTCCTTCGTGAACGGGGCAGGGATGGGCTGCGAGGTGGCCTCATCCCATCCCGTCTGTAGTCGCATAGGCAGGAGGTGGTTGGAGTCGCGGGCCGACTCCCCATAGCCGGCTTCTCCGGAAGTCGCTGGCTGGGAGTCGGCCCATCCCGAGGCCGTCTCTGGGACTCGGCTGGGAGGGGCAGTCGGCGGCTCTGCCGCCGACTCTCAGAAGGCGGCTCTCCGTCTTGGGGTCTTGAGGGGCGCAGTCTGCCCCGATGTTTTGAAAGGTCCAGGGGCTCGGGTTTGCCTACCCGTGGCCCATTACTCCGACATTTAGTCAACAAATGATTCTGACATGTTAGCCGTTGGATTTACATCCAACGACCGACATCCATCTTCAATCTCTCATCTTCTTCCTCCAGCGCCGCCGGGACCACCTCCCGCCTCCTGCTGCTAGCAGCTCTGCTTAGCACGCTTCGCTATAAAGCGCTACTACACCGTTGGCCAGGCCATCCCTCCACCCCTCCACACCTCCTGTTCTTCTCCACCGACTGTCGAACCACACTGCACTAGAACTAGTTAACCCTCGTACACCTCTCCGTCTGCGAGTCTACTCCTGCGTCTTCCCATCTTCGGCTCGTTGCTGTCCGGGGCCGCGCCGTCGTCCACCACCTTGGATGCGCTCAGTGCGGTGTGGTCAACGAACGACACCATCGGAAGTAGACTGTGCGTGGAGAGGCTGACAGCTGGGCCCACGGCCGCACACAAGGAAATGCCTCCTTATTACGCGCAAAATAATGATTCCTCCACCTGACATCTGGGACCCACCGGAAGGGCCTCTGTATTTCGCAAAAAAATGTGCCCCCCGCTGATAGGTCGGACCCACCAGCTATCTTCGCATGCAAGGAAGTGCCTCCTTATTACGCACAAAAAAAATGAACACTCCCCCTGCCAGCTGGAACCCAGCATAGTGGGAGGCTGACTTGTGGGCCTACCAAGTTGACGGGGACGGAGGGCTTTGTCAACTTAGTCAATATGAACGATTCTAGCTCCTCTTACCGTACGATGTTCATCCAACGGCCGTAGTGCTTCTTCAACCTATGGTCTTCTTGCTCCAGCCACCCAAACCAGCGCCGGTCGTGCTGCGTGCTCCTGCCTCCCGTGGCCGGCTGTGATGCCGTGGAGGCCTCACCGCCCCTACTACTCCCACCGCTGGCCAGGCCATCCCTCCACTCACCCACACCCCCTGTTATTCTACGGCGACAGCAGCCTCACACCAGTGAACCCTTGTACTCCTCTTCGCGTGGGCATCCACTGCTACGTCTTCCCCGGCTTCGCGTCGTCCCCTTCCTAGGCCTTGCCGTCGTCCACCGCCGTGGTGCTCTCGGCGCGGGGTGGTCAATGTGGTCAACGACCGAATTCCATCGGAAGAGTACTATACGTGGAGAGGCTGACAGCTGGGTCCACGGCAGCCGCAAGGAAGTGCCTTCTTATTATGTGATGACCCACAAGTATAGGGGATCTATCGTAGTCCTTTCGATAAGTAAGAGTGTCGAAACCAACGAGGAGCAGAAGGAAATGATAAGCAGTTTTCAGCAAGGTATTCTCTGCAAGTACTGAAATAAGTGGTAATAGATAGTTTTGTGACAAAATAAATTGTAACGAGAAACAAGTAACGAGAGTAAATAAAGTTCAGCAAGGTGGCCCAATCCTTTTTGTAATAAAGGACAAGCCTGGACAAACTCTTATAATAGGAAAAGCGCTCCCGAGGACACATGGGAATATCGTCAAGCTAGTTTTCATCACGTTCATCTGATTCGCATTCGGTACTTTGATAATTTGATATGTGGGTGGACCGGTGCTTGGGTGATGTTCTTACTTGAACAAGCATCCCACTTATGATTAACCTCTATTGCAAGCATCCGCAACTACAACAAAAGTATTAACGTAAACCTAACCATAGCATGAAACATATGGATCCAAATAAGCCCCTTACGAAGCAACACATAAACTAGGGTTTAAGCTTCTGTCACTCTAGCAACCCATCATCTACTTATTACTTCCCAATGCCTTCCTCTAGGCCCAAATAATGGTGAAGTGTTATGTAGTCGACGTTCACATAACACCACTAGAGGCTAGACAACATACATCTCATCAAAATATCGACAAATTCAAATGACTACTAATAGCAAGACTTCTCCCTTGTCCTCAGGAACAAACGTAACTACTCACAAAGCATATTCATGTTCATAATCAGAGGGGTAATAATATGCATAAAGGATCTGAACATATGATCTTCCACCAAATAAACCAATTAGTATCAACTACAAGGAGTAATCAACACTACTAGCAACCTACTAGCACCAATCCCGGACTTGGAGACAAGAATTGGATGCAAGAGATGAACTAGGGTTTTGAGAGGAGATGGTGCTGGTGAAGATATTGATGGAGATTGCCCTCTCCCGATGAGAGGAGCGTTGGTGATGATTTCCCCCTCCCGGAGGGAAGTGTCCCAGCAGAACAGCTCTGCCGAAGCCCTATATTGGTTCCGCCAAGGTTCCGCCTCGTGGCGGCGGAGTCTCGTCCCGAAAGGTTGCTTATTATTTTTTTCTTGATGAAAGACTTCATATAGGAGAAGATGGGCGTCGGAGAGCCACCAGGGGGCCCACGAGGTGGGCGCGCCACAGGGCGCCCCACCCTCGTGAGCAGGGTGTGGGCCCCCTGGCCTTCATCTTTGGCGACGATTTTTCTTTATTTATTTTAAGATATTCCGTGGAGTTTCAGGACTTTTGGAGTTGCGCAGAATAGGTCTCCAATATTTGCTCCCTTTCCAACCCAGAATTCCAGCTGCCGGCATTCTCCCTCTTCATGTAAACCATGTAAAATAAAAGAGAATGGCCATAAGTATAGTGACATAATGTGAAATAACAGCCCATAATGTGATAAATATCGATATAAAAAGTATGATGCAAAAATGGACGTATCAACTCCCCCAAGCTTAGACCTCGCTTGTCCTCAAGCGAAAAGCCGATAACAATAAATATGTCCTCATGTTTAGAGGTAGAGGCGTCGATAAAAAATAAAATGCGGACATGAAGGCATCATGATTATTCTTATAACAGCAACACATATAGATTTTGTCATATGATTACTTATGTTCAAGTGATGATCTTTTCACAATGCAAAAGTATGAATCAGAAACCTTATTGAGCACCAACAAATTATAACCTCAGTCATTGAAGCAATTGCAATTTATCATAACATCGGAAAGAGTCTATGTCAGAGCTTAAAAGCAAGTCCACATACTCAACTATCATTTAGTCCTTCATAATTGCTAACACTCACACAATACTTGTGGTTACGGAGTTTTAATCGGACACAGAGAAAGATAGGGGCTTATAGTTTTGCCCCACAACCTTTTACCTCAAGGGTAATGTCAACAATAATAATTCATGCTCCCCTACATCCAATTAGATATATATATATATATATATATATATATATATATATATATATATATATATATATATATATATATATATATATATATCATGTTTTTTCCAACATGCTGGGCTTGCCAAAGGATAAAATGAAAAAGGAAAGGTGAAGATCACCGTGACTCTTGCATAAGGTAGAGGATAATAATAAAAGATAGGCCCTTCGCAGAGGGAAGCAGAGGTTTCCATGCGCTTTTATGGTTGGATGCACAAAATCTCAATGCCAAAGAACGCCACTTTATATTGCCCCTTGTGATATGAACCTTTATTATGCAGTCCATCGCTTTTATTACTTCCACATCACAAGATCGTATAAAGCTTATTTCTACCACACCAATCAATCATACATGTTTAGAGCAATTTTTATTGCCTTGCACTGATGACAACTTACTTGAAGGATCTTACTCAATCCATAGGTAGATATGGTGGACTCTCATGGCTAAACTGGTTTAAGGGTATTTGGAAGCACAAGTAGTATCTCTACTTGGTGCTGAGAATTTGGCTAGCATGAGGGGGAAAGGCAAGCTCAACATGTTAGAGGATCCATGACAACATACTTTATCTCAGATATAAGAAAACATAACTCATCATGTTGTCTTCCTTGTCAAACATCAACTCTTTAGCACGTTATATTTTAATGGGTGCTCCCAATCATAAAATATGTCAATGATAATATATCTATATGTGAAACCTCTCTTTCCTTATTACTTCCTATTAATTGCAACGATGACCAAAGCTATATTTGCCAACTCCCAACAACTTTTAATCATCATACTGTTTTTATGTGAAGTCATTACTCTCAATAAGATCAATATGAACTCTTTGTTTCTTTTTATTCTTTTTCTTATTTCTTTTCTTTTGTTCACCCAAGATCATGACAAAATAATCAAGCCCTTGACTCAACACTAAACTTTATTATATATATAGCTCACAGACTCGATTACATAGAGAGATCATAAAGCAAAACTCAAAACTAGATCATGCCATGACTTTATTCTACTAAATCAAGATACTACTAAAAGGATCGAACTAAGAAAAATGGTAAAGATAGGAGTTGTGATGGTGATACGATACCGGGGCACCTCCCCCAAGCTTAGCAGTTGCCAAGGGGAGTGCCCATACCCATGTGATCATGCCTCCTTCGTTGTCGAAGAAGGTGGAGGTGTTGTTGATGATGCGGGCTTGTCGTCCACCTTCCATGGCATAGGCTCACCATCATAGAAGGATGATTGAGTCTCCGGAATCCTCAAATCTGCAGCCAAACTCATCCTTTTGAATCTATATTCATACTCACAGTTTTGATTTTGCAGATCATAGATTTGGGCTTGGAGGTGCTCGATCTTCTCATGTAGCTTGAAGATGGCCTCCTCGGTGTTCTTGGCATCCGGCTCGTAGTTGTTGGTGAACTCCGCGAGCATCGTGTGGCTAGCATTGATTCCACTCTCCACCATCCCCTGGCACTTGAAAACTTGTTGCTCCATTGCTTCGAGCCTAAACTCCACACTTCCGGTTCCCTTTGGTCCCTCAGCATCGCGGATGTGCAGCAACCCATCATTGAGGGTGTCGCAGCACCTCCGCGAGGTAAGGGTTGATCACCTTCTCGAAGAACTTATCCTTGGAAGCACTTGGGGATGTCATGATGATATAGACTTGTCGGAAAAACAGCTCGAAACAAGAACAGGAGATATTTGCATGATACGAGAGTCAAAACCTTCAGGAGAATATATAATGAATTTTTACCGACCAAAATACGTATCGTGCAAGAAAACGGAGTCCGGAGGGCACACGAGGTAGGGGGCGCGCCCGGGGGTGTAGGGCACGCCCACCACCCTCGTGGGGCCCTCGTGTCCTTCCCGGAATGCCACTTATTTTTCTATTTTTCTAAATATTCCAAAACGGAGAAATATTGCCTTAGAAATTGTTTTGGAGTCGGTTTACTCACCGTACCACATACCTAATCCTTTTCGGAGTCTGAAACGGTCTCGAAAGTGTTCCTTATGTATTCCTCCGGGGTTACGGTTTCAATAATATTGGTTTCAACATTTATGGGATTACCTGAGATATAATGTTTGATCCATTGACCGTTTACCACCTTCGGATTTGTACCTTCAAAGTTGTTGATTTTTATGGCACCGGAATGATAGACCTCCTCGATAACGTAGGGACCTTCCCATTTAGAGATAAGTTTTCCTGCAAAAAATCTTAAACGAGAGTTGTATAGCAATACATAATCACCTACATTAAACTCACGCTTTTGTATCCTTTTGTCATGCCATCTTTTAACTTTTTCTTTAAACAACTTAGCATTTTCATAAGCTTGGGTTCTCCATTCATCAAGTGAGCTAATATCAAATAACCTTTTCTCACCGGCAAGTTGAAATCATAGTTGAGCTCTTTAATAGCCCAATATGCCTTATGTTCTAGTTCGAGAGGTAAGTGACATGCTTTTCCATAAACCATTTTATACGGAGACATACCCATAGGATTTTTATATGCAGTTCTATAGGCCCATAATGCATCATCAAGTTTCTTGGACCAATTCTTTCTAGACCTATTAATAGTCTTTTGCAAAATTAATTTGAGCTCTCTATTGCTCAATTCTACTTGACCACTAGACTGTGGGTAATATGAAATGCAATTCTATGATTAACATCATATTTAGCAAGCATTTTACGGAAAGCACCATGAATAAAATGTGAACCACCATCAGTCATTAAATATCTAGGGACTAGAAACCTCGAAAAAATAACTTCCTTAAGCATTTTAATAGAAGTGTTATGATCAGCACTACTAATTGGAATATCTTCTACCCACTTAATAACGTAATCAACATCAACCAAAATATGTGTATATCCATTAGAGGCAGGAAAGGGTCCCATATAATCAAAGCCCCAAACATCAAATGGTTCAATAACAAGTGAATAATTCATAGGCATTTCTTGACGTCTACTAATATTACCAATTCTTTGACATTCATCACAAGACAAAACAAACTTACGGGCATCCTTGAAGAGAGTGGGCCAATAAAAACCGGATTGTAATACCTTATGTGCAGTTCTATCTCCAGCGTGGTGTCCTCCATAAGCTTCGGAGTGACACTTGCGTAAGATTTGTTCATGTTCATGCCCAGGCACACAACGTCTAATAACACCATCTACTCCTTCTTTATAAAGATGTGGGTCATCCCAAAAGTAATGTCGCAAATCATAGAAAAACTTTTTCTTTTGTTGGTATGTGAAGCTAGGTGGTATAAATTTAGCAACAATATAATTAGCATAATCAGCATACCATGGAGTGCTACGAGAAGTGCTTATGACATTTAATTGGTCATCAGGAAAGCTATCATCAATAGGTAGTGGGTCACCAAGAACATTCTCTAACCTAGATAAGTTATCTGCAATGGGAATCTCAGCTCCTTTTCTATCAACAATATGCAAATCAAATTCTTGCAGCAAGAGAACCCATCTAATATGTCTAGGTTTTGCATCTTTCTTTTCCATAAGATATTTAATAGCAGCATGATCAGTGTGAATAGTTACTTTAGAATCAACAATATAGGGTCTGAATTTATCACAAGCAAATACAACTGCTAAAAGTTCCTTTTCGGTAGTAGCATAATTTCTTTGAGCATTGTCTAGAGTCTTACTAGCATAATGGATAAAATTTAATTTCTTATCAACTCTTTGCCCTAGAACAGCACCTACAACATAATTTCAAAGGGTAAATTCCAATCAGGTGGCTGAACAACAGGTGCAGAGACTAATGCTTTCTTAAGTATTTCAAATGCTTCTACACAATCATCATCAAAGACAAATGGTACATCTTTTGTAATAAATTAGTCGAGGCGGAAATTTTGAGAAGTCCTTAATGAACCTCCTATAAAATCCGGCGTGACCAAGGAAACTTCTTATACCTTTGATGTCCTTGGGACATGGCATCTTTTCAATAGCATCAACCTTGGCTTTATCAACTTAAATACCTCTTTCAAAAACTTTGTGCCCCAATACAATACCTTCATTAACCATAAAGTGGCATTTCTCCCAATTCAAGACAAGATTAGTTTCTTCACATCTCTGCAAAACTCGATCAAGATTGCTCAAGCAATCATCAAAAGAGGAACCATCGACGGAAAAATCGTCCATGAAAACCTCACAATTTTTTTCACAAAAATCAGAGAATATAGCCATCATACATGTTTGAAAGGTAGTAGGTGCATTACATAAAACAAAAGTCATACGTCTATAAGCAAAATTACCAAAAGGGCAAGTAAAAGTAGTCATTGATTGATCTTTAGCCGACACAGGTATTTGAGAGAAACCATAATAACCATCTGGAAAGCAATAATGTGTATGTTTGCATAATCTTTTTAGCATTTGATCAATAAAAGGTAAGGGATAATGATCTTTCTTATTTAATTTGCGGAAATCAATTACCATCCTATAACCTGTGATAATTCTATGCGGGATCAATTCATCTTTATCATTAGGGACAATAGTAATACCTCCCTTCTTAGGGACACAATGGACAGGACTTACCCACTAACTATCAGCAACGGGATAAATTATACCTGCCTCCAGAAGCTTGAGTATTTCTTTTCTTACCACTTCTTTCATTTTAGGATTCAACCGTCATTGAGGATCACGAACTGGTTTGGCATCCGCTTCCAAATTTATTTTATGTTGACATAGAGTGGGACTAATGCCCTTAAGATCATCAAGAGTATATCCAATAGCGGCACGGTGCTTCTTCAGAGTTTTCAATAATCTTTCTTCTTCATGCTCTGAAAGGTTAGCACTAATAATAACAGGATATATTTTCTTTTCATCAAGATAAGCATATTTAAGATTATCAGGCAACGGTTTAAGCTCAAACACGTGATCACCCTTGGGTGGAGGAGGATACCCTAAGATTTCAACAGGCAAATTGTGTTTCAGAACAGGTTCCTATTTAAATAATATTTCATCTATTTCCCTTCTCTCATTCATAAACATATCATTTTCATGGTCTAGCAAATATTGTTCTAAAGGATCACTAGGAGGTATGGCAATAGAAGCAAGACCAATCATTTCATCCTTACTAGGAAATTCTTCTTCACGGTATTGTTTACTAAATTTAGAGAAATTAAACTCATGAATCATATTATCCAAGCCAATAGTAACAACATTCTTTTTGCAGTCTATCTTAGCATTAACAGTGTTGAAGAAGGGTCTACCAAATATAATTGGACAAAAGCTATCTTGTGGGGAACCAAGAACAAGAAAATCAGCAGGATATTTAGTTTTCCCACACAAGACTTCAACATCTCTAACAATTCCCACTGGCGATATAGTATCTCTATTGGCAAGTTTAATTGTAACATCGATATCTTCTATTTCAGCGGGTGCAATTTCAAGCTTAATTTCTTCATACAAGGTAATAGGTATAACACCAGCACTAGCACCCATATCACATAGCCATGATAACAATGATCTCCTATTTTAACAGAAATAACAGGCACGCCTACCACAGGTTTATGTTTATCTTTAGCGCCAGGTTTAGCTATTATAGAAGATTCACCATAGAATTGAATAACATGCCCATCAATATTATCAGACAAGAGATCTTTAACAATAGCAATATTAGGTTCTACTTTGACTTGCTCAGGAGGTGTATAAGTTCTAATATTGCTTTTACGAACAACAGTTGAAGTTTTAGCATGATCCTTTATTCTAACAGGGAAGGGTGGTTTCTCAACATAAGAAGTGGGAACAGTAGGATCATTATAAGTGACAGTCTTTTCTTCAACTTTAATAGGTGCAGCTACTTTTACTTCTATGGGATGATGATATTTAAACCACTTCTCCTTGGGGAGATCAACATAAGTAGCAAAAGATTCACAAAAAGAAGCTACTATTTCAGAGTCAAGTCCATATTTAGTGCTAAACTTACGGAAGATATCGGTATCCATAAAAGATTTAACACAATCAAACTTAGGTGTCATACCTGACTCCTTACCTTCGTCGAGATCCCAATCCTCAGAGTTGCGTTTAATTCTATCCAATAAATCCCATCTGAATTCAATAGTCTTCATCATAAAAGAGCCAGCACAAGAAGTATCGAGCATGGTGCGATTGTTATCAGAAAGCCGAGCATAAAAATTCCGAAGAATTGTCACTCTTGAGAGGTCATGATTGGGGCATGAATATAACATTGATTTAAGCCTCCCCCAAGCTTGAGCGATGCTTTCTCCTTTGCGAGGCCAAAAATTATATATATAATTGCGATCACGATGAACAAGATGCATAGGGTAATACTTTTGATGAAATTCCAATTTCAATCTTTTATAGTTCAATGATCTCGTATCATCACATAGCCTATACCATGTCAATGTGTCTCCCTTCAAAGATAAAGGGAAGACCTTCTTCTTAGCAACGTCATCAGGTATACCTGCAAGCTTAAATAATCCACAAACTTCATCCGCATATATTAAGTGCTCATCAGGATGCTTGGTTCCATCTCCAGTAAAAGAATTAGCTAGCAGTTTTTCCATCATACCCGAAGGAACTTAAAAAGGAGTTTCATTTTCAATAGGTTCAGTCGGTTGAGGAGAAACTCTTTGCTCTACTGGACAGGGTGAAGATACCCCGAACAAGCCCCTCAGAGGATTACTTTCCATAGTAACAAGTGACAGTAAATTTCAGCACACTATATAAATTTTTCCTTACCAAATTCCACCTACCAAAGGCGCTTCACTCCCCGGCAACGGCCCCAGAAAAGAGTCTTGATGACCCACAAGTATAGGGGATCTATCGTAGTCCTTTTGATAAGTAAGAGTATCGAACCCAACGAGGAGCAGAAGGAAAAGATAAGCGGTTTTCAGCAAGGTATTCTCTGCAAGTACTGAAATAAGTGGTAACAGATAGTTTTGTGACAAGATAAATTGTAACGAGCAACAAGTAACAAGAGTAAATAAAGTGCAGCAAGGTGGCCCAATCCTTTTTGTAGCAAAGGACAAGCCTGGACAAACTCTTATAATAGGAAAAGCGCTCCCGAGGACACATGGTAATATCGTCAAGCTAGTTTTCATCACGTTAATATGATTCGCGTGGGTGCTTGGGTGCTGTTCTTACTTGAACAAGCATCCCACTTATGATTAACCTCTATTGCAAGCATCCGCAACTACAACAAAAGTATTAAGGTAAGCCTAACCATAGCATGAAACATACGGATCCAAATCAGCCCCTTACGAAGCAACGCATAAACTAGGGTTTAAGCTTCTGTCACTCTAGAAACCCATCATCTACTTATTACTTCCCAATGCCTTCCTCTAGGCCCAAATAATGGTGAAGTGTTATGTAGTCGACGTTCACATAACACCACTAGAGGCTAGACAACATACATCTCATCAAAATATCGAATCGAATACCAAATTCACATGACTACTAATAGCAAGACTTCTCCTTGTCCTCGTGGAACAAACGTAACTACTCACAAAGCATATTCATGTTCATAATTAGAGGGTAATAATATGCATAAAGGATCTGAACATATGATCTTCCACCAAATAAACCAATTAGTATCAACTACGAGGAGTAATCAACACTACTACCACCAATCCCGGACTTGGAGACAAGAATTGGATATAAGAGATGAACTAGGGTTTTGAGAGGAGATGGTGCTGGTGAAGATGTTGATGGAGATTGCCCTCTCCCAATGAGAGGAGCATTGGTGATGATGATGGTGATGATTTCCCCCTCCCGAAGGGAAGTGTCCCCGGCAGAACAGCTCTGCCGGAGCCCTAGATTGGTTCCGCCAAGGTTCTGCCTCGTGGCGGCGGAGTCTCGTCCCGAAAGGTTGCTTATTATTTTTTTCTTGATGAAAGACTTCATATAGGAGAAGATGGGCATCGGAGAGCCACCAGGGGGCCCACGAGGTAGGGGGGCGCGCCCCCCACCCTCGTGAGTAGGGTGTGGGCCCCCTGGCCTTCATCTTTGGCGACGATTTTTATTTATTTATTTTAAGATATTCTGCGGAGTTTCAGGACTTTTGGAGTTGCGCAGTATAGGTCTCCAATATTTGCTCCCTTTCCATCCCAGAATTCCAGCTGCCGGCATTCTCCCTCTTCATGTAAACCTTGTAAAATAAAAAAGAACTAGCGGACGGACCCGCGCATTTGCGCGGCTAGATTTCTACATTTATGCTACATGGTATACTGATATGCTAGTGCATACATGATTAAAACCCTATACCCAAGTTGCTTGGCATTGTTTCTTAGCCAATTATTTTTCACACAATTGTTGGTTGATATAATCCTAGTAAACATACATTGGTGGTAATATTTACATACTGAAATATTTTTGGTAATATTTACATGCATTTCATACTTATATCGAATGTTACTTTGCCTTTATTTTCTTCTATCACTACATATTGCATGTCATCAATGAAAATCTTTAAAAAAATATTCTAATCAACAACTACATATCACCTATAGGTTTTACATTGATGTAGTTCTAAATAGCTAATTTTGTTTCATTGTATAGTCAAATTTCATTTTTTATCAATAAATGATTTTTTACTTCATATAGAACTAAATTGCCCACACATTAGAGTGGCTATGTTGCTTTTTAGTTATTATTTTTACATATTTTTAATTTTTAAATTAAACCACTTATAATCTATTTAATGTTTTTCTATACGTCACATTGAATTATTAAATTTCTATCATTTGTCCCTTTGCATCAACTTCATTCCTGGGTTCATGACTATTAGACATGTTGCAGAAACTCCACCAAGCATGAAGGCATTATTTTCATACTCTCACATATTAAGCATTGTTTTGTGTCAATAAATCAATCGTCAATGGAACCTCCCTGTCATTTGATTTTTAATGGCTCTTTAGCCACATGTCTTTAGCTATCGTCCTTGAACGACACATCTTATCGATAGTTGCCACTACACAACAACTTAGTAATTGTCATGTGTTACACATGTTCTTCTTGTCCCGAGTCAGTTTCTTCTCACGAATCTGTATCGCACCATAGTCCCAACAATATATAACCTTCCCCTGATTGATCAAATGGCTTCCTCTCTAGCATTTTTAGAAGGTGGCATCATACTTTGCCCGGTTTCTAAAATAGTGACTCATATGTTGTAGCCAATTGTTATGTCGCTCATTCTCTCTCACTTACTGTCCTTGTAGCCTATTGTTTATCATCGTGACCATGTTGTTTTGAGGTTTCCATCTCAAAACATTATTTTCTCCTATGGTACGATTTGGTCACTTGCATGATAGCATGTTGTCAATTATCTACCTTCTCTTATTCAATGCCATGCATGTCTATGTGGTCCTTATACATGTATGTACGCTCCAGATCCTTAGCTTAGATTGTTCGACTACCCACTGTCCATGCCTAAGCCTGTCTTTCTCCTTAAAATTAGTATTCTCTCCTACTATCTACTTATTATTTTAGAGACATCATGCATGTCTAGCGCATGGTACTTATACGTGTATATTCTCTTTGATTCCTTGTAATCTACCACTTCTCTATTGCCATTTTTGGAGAAGTCATGCATGCCTATGACTTTTTTTGAGAGAATATAAGTCAACAAATTCGAGAACTGTATTTGGTCCAACAGTTTATGCTTTTACCTATCCCTAGTCAGTTAGGGTCGTCCCTGTTCCAAGTATCAGATATAGACACTTTAAGTTACCCTCTTTTTCTTGGCACTCACATGGTCCTTCTCATGAGTAGTTTTCATGAAAAAATTGAGAGTTTATACCATTAACCATTGTGATTAGAAAACACGTCATAATTCATTTGTAAAAATAATGCAAGAATATAAATATAAATTTTTGGCACTTAGATGTAAACGTATTTTTGTATGAGTTGCTAACATCTTATAGTACTTTATTATATTAAACAAAAGTGTTTTTATATTTGTTTGCACCCACACTATATTCCATGTATGTGCACATCTACTTTTTTTTTATCTTGGCAGAGAAAGATTTTTTCCCCAAAAAAAAAGAAAAAAAATTGCCCATGCGTGAAAAATGTCTGTTATCTCAACATGAAGAACTTGTTTTTGTATTTGTTTGCACCCACACTATATTCCATGTACGTACACATCTACTTTTTTATCTCGGCAGAGAAATATTTTCCCCAAAAAGGGAAAGTTTTTTGCCCATGCATAAAAAATGTTGGTTATCTCAACATGAAGAACTAATGGAGTAGCCTAGATTGATTTTCCGTTAAAGTAAAAAAATATTATGAAAGGATTAATTTGCTGAAATAATACATTAATATTGTTTTCCTAAAATCAGAGATGTCATCATCATACATGTGGTATTGTGATCGGACTCGTCCTTTTTGGCAGCGCTGGACCTGGACTCCTTGTCAGCTGGTGTGTTCCTTTTATTTTTCTTGAGAGAGCGTTACTTTCCTTTTTGACTAGCCGTTGGCGGCCGTGTTTCTTTTTTCAGCTTTGACAGCCTTACTTACCGATGGCAACGTACGTTTATCTGTGATTGTCCTGGACATACTTTTTTTTATAGAAAGCACGTATGACTTGGATGAAAGACGTGTCATACTATTCTTACGTGATGTGCCAAATTATTTGTAGATGACTCTATTTGTATGTAACGCCGCATCTTTAAATCTGAACCATTAATCTATAAAATTAACGATCAATATAATTTAACATATGTGGACGAACGTGATGGCTTGTTTTACTTCTGTTTTAAGTATATAATAGATAGCCATAAGTATAGTGACATAATGTGAAATAACAGACCATAATGCGATAAATATCGATATAAAAGCATGATGCAAAATGGACGTATCATTACGCAGAAAATAATGATTCCTCCACCTGACAGCAGGGACCTACCGGACGGGCCACCGTATTTCGCGAAAATAACGTTTCCCCCCTGACTGTTGGGACCTACCAGCTACTTCTTCGCACGCAAGGAAGTGCGTCCATATTACGGGCAAAAAAATTGATTCGCCCTCGGACTGCTGGGACCCACCAGCTACATCTTCGCACGCAAGGAAGTGCGTCCGGGCAAAAAAAATGATTCGCCCCCTGACTGCTGGGACCCACCAGCTACATCTTCGCATGCAAGGAATTGCCTGACAGTCGGGGCCCACCTGGTCGAAGCGTACGTAGCGTTGTCATTCCGGTCGCGAACGTGTACGTACATACTGGTCGATGTAGAGGCGCGCATGTGTCGTAGTAGAGGCGCGCACGTCTCGTAGTAGAGGCGCGCACGTGATACGTCTCCAACGTATATATAATTTTTGATTGCTCCATGCTACTTTATCTACTGTTTTGGACTATATTGGGCTTTATTTTCCACTTTTATATTATTTTTGGGACTAACCTATTAACCGGAGGCCCAACCCAGAATTGTTATTTTTTGCTTATTTCAGTGTTACGAAGAAACGGAATATCAAACGGAGTCCAAACGGAATGAAACCTTCGGGAACATGATTTTCTCACCGAACGTGATCCAGGAGACTTGGACCCTACTCTAAGAAGTAACAGAGGCGGTCACGAGGGTGGGGAGCCCCCCCTAGGGCGTGCCCCCCTACCTCGTGGGCCCCCTGTTGCTCCACCGACGTACTCCTTCCTCCTATATATACCTACGTACCCCAAACGATCAGAACAGGTGCCAAAAACCTAATTCCGCCGCCGCAACTTCCTGTATCCACGAGATCCCATCTTGGGGCCTGTTCCGGAGCTCCGCCGGAAGGGCCATCCACCACGGAGGGCTTCTACATCATCACCATAACCTCTCCAATGAAGTGTGATTAGTTTACTTCAGACCTTCGGGTCCATAGCTAGTACCTAGATGGATTCTTCTCTCTTTTTGGATCTCAATACAATGTTCTCCCCCTCTCTCGTGGAGATCTATTCGATGTAATCTTCTTTTTGCGGTGTGTTTGTTGAGAACGATGAATTGTGGGTTTATGATCAAGATTATCTATGAACACTATTTGAATCTTCTCTGAATTCTTTTATGTATGATTGGTTATCTTTGCAAGTCTCTTCGAATTATCCGTTTGGTTTGGCCAACTAGATTGGTAGTTCTTGCAGGGAGAAGTGCTTAGCTTTGGGTTCAATCTTGCGGTGTCCTTTCCCAGTGACAGAAGGGGCAGCAAGGCACATATTGTATTGTTGCCATCGAGGATAACAAGATGGGGTTTTTATCATATTGCATGAATTTATTCCTCTACATCATGTCATCTTGCTTAAGGCGTTACTCTG
Organism: Aegilops longissima; assembly: GCA_021605205.1. Taxonomy (NCBI): domain Eukaryota; kingdom Viridiplantae; phylum Streptophyta; class Magnoliopsida; order Poales; family Poaceae; genus Aegilops; species Aegilops longissima. The sequence goes on from CM038677.1 coordinate 66,656,056, forward strand.
TTTTTAACTTAATATTCTAGATGCATGCTGGATAGCGGTCGATGAGTGGAGTAATAGTAGTAGATGGAGGCAGGAGTCGGTCTACTTATCTCGGACGTGATGCCTATATACATGATCATACCTAGATATTCTCATAACTATGCTCAATTCTTTCAATTGCTCAACAGTAATTTGTTCACCCACTGTAGAATACTTATGCTCTTGAGAGAAGCCACTAGTGAAGCCTATGGCCCCCGGGTCTATTCTCATCATATCAATCTCCATTACTTTAATACTAGCTTTGTTTTTACTTTGCCTTTTACTTTTCATTTTGCATCTCTATACCAAAAATACCAAAAATATTATATATCATCTCTATCAGATCTCACTCTCGTAAGTGACCGTGAAGGGATTGACAACCCCTAATCGCGTTGGTTGCGAGGAGCTATTGTTTTGTGCAGGTACGAGGGACTTGTGCATAGCCTCCTCTTGGATTGATACCTTGGTTCTCAAAACTGAGGGAAATACTTACGCTACTTTGCTGCATCATCCTCTCCTCTTCGGGGAAATCCAACGCAGTGCTCAAGAGGTAGCAAGAAGAATTTATGGCGCCGTTGCCGGGGAGGCTTACGCAAGAGCAAGTCAAGACTTGGACTCTAACAACAAGCCAATTCGGCACACGTTAAAGTCTACATACCAAGTACCCATCACAATCCCTATCTCCCGCATTACATTATTTGCCATTTGCCTCTCGTTTTCCTCTCCCCACTTCACCCTTGCCGTTTTATTCGCCCTCTCTTTCCCAACCTCCTCCTCTTTTTCCCGTTTGCCTTTTTCTCGCTTGCCTTTTGTTTGCTCGTGTGTTGGATTGCTTGTTTGTCGCGATGGCTCAAGATACTACCAAATTGTGTGACTTCACCAATACCAATAATAATGATTTCCTTAGCACTCCGATAGCTCCTCTTGCCAATATTGAATCTTGTGAAATCAATACTGCTTTGTTGAATCTTGTTATGAAAGATCAATTCGCCGGCCTTCCTAGTGAAGATGCCGCTACTCATCTGAATAACCGTTGATTTATGTGATATGCGAAAGAAAAAGATGTCGATAATGATGTCGTTAAATTGAAGCTATTTCCTTTTTCGCTTAGAGATCGTGCTAAAGCGTGGTTTTCATCTCTGCCTAAAAATAGTATTGATTCTTGGAACAAGTGCTAAGATGCTTTTTTCTCTAAGTATTTTCCTCCCGCTAAGATTATCTCTCTTAGGAACGTTATTATGAATTTTTAGCAACTTGATCATGAACATGTTGCACAAGCTTGGGAGAGAATGAAATTAATGATACGTAATTGTCCTACTCATGGTTTGAACTTGTGGATGATTATACAAAACTTTTATGTCAGATTGAATTTTGCTTCTAGAAATCTTTTAGATTCGGCCGCGGGAGGCACTTTTATTGAAATCACTCTAGGAGATGCTAATAAACTTCTAGATAATATTATGTTTAATTATTCTCAATGGCATACAGAAAGATCAACTAATAAAAAAGTGCATGCGATAGAAGAAATTAATGTTTTGAGTGGAAAGATGGATGAACTTATGAAATTATTTGCTACTAAGGGTGTGTCTTATGATCCTAATGATATTCCTTTATCTACTTTGATTGAGAGCAATAATGAATCTATGGATGTGAATTTTGTTGGTAGGAATAATTTTGGTAACAACGCGTATAGAGGGAATTTTAACCCTAGGCCTTATCCTAGTAATTCCTCTAATAATTATGGAAATTACTACAACAATTCTTATGGAAATTTTAATAAGATGCCCTCTGAATTTGAGACTAGTGTTAAAGAATTTATGAGTTCGCAAAAGAATTTTAATGCTTTGCTTGAGGAGAAATTGCTTAAAGTTGATGATTTGGCTAGGAACATTGATAGAATTTCTCTTGAAATTGATTCTTTAAAGCTTAGATCTATTCCTCCTAAGCATGATATCAATGAGTCTCTCAAAGCTATGAGAATTTCCATTGATGAGTGCAAAGAAAGAACCGCTAGGATGCGTGCTTCCAAAGATGCATTTATTAAAGCGTGTTCTTCCAATTCCTATGGAAATCAAGATGAAGATATAAAAGTTATTGATGTGTCCCCCATTAAATCTTTGTTTTGCAATATGAATCTTAATGAAACTGAATATGATCTTCCTTTACCTAGAAGTCGTTCTAAGAATTCGGAGTTTTTGGATCTTGGTGATGAAATTGATAAATGTGGGATTGAAAGAAATAAAAACCTAGATGTTGCTAAACCCACTATATTGGATCTCAAGGAATTTAATTATGAAAATTGCTCTTTAATTGATTGTATTTCCTTGTTGCAATCCGTGATAAATTCTCCTCATGCTTATAGTCAAAATAAGGCCTTTACCGAACACATTGTTGATGCCTTGATGCAATCTTATGAAGAAAAACTTGAGTTGAAGGTCTCTATCCCTAGAAAGCTCTATGATGAGTGGGAACCTACTATTAAAATTAAAATTAAAAATTATGAGTTTCATGCCTTGTGTGATTTGGGTGCTAGTGTTTCCACTATTCCCAAAACTTTGTGTGATTTGCTAGATTTCCGTGACTTTGATGATTGCTCTCTAAACTTGCATCCTGCGGATTCCAATATTAAAAAGCCTATGGGAAGAATTAATAATGTTCTTATTGTTGCAAATAGGAATTATGTGCCCGTATATTTTATCGTTCTTGATATAGATTGCAATCCTTCTTGCCCTATTATTCTTGGTAGACCTTTCCTTAGAATGATTGGTGCAATTATTGATATGAAGGAAGGGAATATTAGATTCCAATTTCCCTTAAAGAAGGGCATGGAACACTTTCCTATAAATAAAATAAAATTACCATTTGAATTTATCATGAGAGCCACCTATGGATTGCCTACCAAAGACGGCAATACTTAAATCTATCCTTGCTTTTATGCCTAGCTAGGGGCGTTAAACGATAGCGCTTGTTGGGAGGCAACCCAATTTTATTTTTTAGTTTTTTGCTTTTGCTTCTGTTTAGGAATAAATAATCCATCTAGCCTCTGTTTATATGTGGTTTTATGTTTTAATTAGTGTTTGTGCCAAGTTAGACCTATAGGATCTTCTTGGATGATAGCTATTTGATCTTGCTGTAATTTCCAGAATCTTTCTATTCACGAAAACAATTGTTAAAAATCACCAGAACGTGATACAATAGTGATTCCAATTTCTGCTGATCAATAAACAAATTTCCTAGGTCTTCCTATTTTGGCTGAATTTTTGGAGTTCCAGAAGTTTGCGTTAGTTACAGATTACTACAGACTGTTCTGTTTTTGACAGATTCTGTTTTTCGTGTGTTGTTTGCTTATTTTGATGAATCTATGGCTAGTAAAATAGTTTATAATCCATAGAGAAGTTGGAATACATTAGTTTTAACACCAATATAAATAAAGAATGAGTTAATTACAGTACCTTAAAGTAGTCTTTTGTTTTCTTTCTCTAAATGAGCTCACGAGATTTCTATTGAGTTTTGTGTTGTGAAGTTTTCAAGTTTTGGGTAAATTCTTTTGATGGATTATGGAACAAGGAGTGGCAAGATCCTAAGCTTGGGGATGCCCATGGCACCCCCAAGATAAACCAAGGACACCAAAAAGTCAAAGCTTGGGGATGCCCCGGAAGGCATCCCCTCTTTTGTCTACTTCCATCGGTAATTTACTTGGAGCTATATTTTTATTCACCACATGCTATGTGTTTTGGTTGGAGCGTCTTGTATTATTTGCGTCTTTGCTTGTTAGTTTACCACAATCATCCTTGCTGTACACACCTTTTGAGAGAGCCATACATGAATTGGAATTTGATAGAATACTCTATGTGCTTTACTTATATCTTTTGAGCTTGATAGTTTTGCTCATAGTGCTTCACTTATATCTTTGAGCGTGATAATTTTTGCTCTAGTGCTTCACTTAGATCTTTTAGAGAACGGTGGTGGATTTGTTTTAAAGAAACTATTGATCTCTCATGATTCACTTATATTATTTTGAGAGTCGTTAATAGCATGGTAATTTGCTTAATATTAATATACTTGGTATTCAAGATATGTGAAACTTTCTTTTGAGTGTGTTTAATATAAGAAAAGTTTGATGCTTGATAATTGTTTTGAGATGTGAAGATGGTGATATTAAAGTCATGCTAGTTGAGTAGTTGTGAATTTAAAGAATACTTGTGTTGAAGTTTGTGATTCCCGTAGCATGCACGTATGGTGAACCGTTATGTGATGAACTCGGAGCATGATCTATTTATTGATTGTCTTCCTTATGAGTGGCGGTCGGGGACGAGCGATGGTATTTTCCTACCAATCTATCCCCCTAGGAGCATGCACGTAACACTTTAATCTGATAACTTCTAGATTTTTGCAATAAGTATATGAGTTCTTTATGACTAATGTTGAGTCCATGGATTATACGCACTTTTTCCCATCCTTCCACCATTGCTAGCCTCTCTAATACCGCGCACTTTTCGCCGGTATCATACACCCACCATATACCTTCCTCAAAACAGCCACCATACCTACCTATCATGGCATTTCCATAGCCATTCCGAGATATATTGCCATGCAACTTTCCACTGTTCCGTTTATTATGACACGCTCCATTATTGTCATATTGCTAGCATGATCATGTAGTTGACATCGTATTTGTGACAAAGCCACCTTTCATAATTATTTCATACATGTCACTCTTGTTTCATTGCATATCCCGGTACACCGCCGGAGGCATTCATATAGAGTCACACTTTGTTCTAAGAATCGAGTTGTAATTGTTGAGTTGTAAGAAAAATAAAAGTGTGATGATCATCATTCTTTAGAGCATTGTCTCAAGTGAGGAAAGGATGATGGAGACCATGATTCCCCCACAAGTCGGGATGAGACTCCGGACGAAAAATAAAAAAAAGAAAAATTAAAAAAAAGAGGCCATAAAAAAAGAGAAAAGGCCCAAATAAAAAAATAAAAAATGAGAGAAAAAGAGAGAAGGGACAATGCTACTATCCTTTTACCACACTTGTGCTTCAAAGTAGCACCAAGATCTTCATGATAGAGTCTCTCATTTTGTCACTTTCATATACTAGTGGGAATTTTTCATTATAGAACTTGGCTTGTATATTCCAATGATGGGCTTCCTCAAATGCCCTAGGTCTTCGTGAGCAAGCGAGTGGGATGCACACCCACTTAGTTTCTTTTGTTGAGCTTTCATATACTTATAGCTCTAGTGCATCCGTTGCATGGCAATCCCTACTCACTCACATTGATATCTATGGATGGGCATCTCCATAGCCCGTTGATACGCCTAATTGATGTGAGACTATCTTCCCTCCTTTTTTCTTCTCCACAACAACCATTCTATTCCACATATAGTGCTATATCCATGGCTCACGCTCATGTATTGTGTGAAGATTGAAAAAGTTTTGAAAATGTTAAAGTATGAAACAATTGCTTGGCTTGTCATCGGGGTTGTGCATGATTTAAATATTTTGTGTGGGGAAGATGGAGCATAGCCAGACTATATGATTTTGTAGGGATAACTTTCTTTGGCCATGTTATTTTGAGAAGACATAATTGCTTAGTTAGTATGCTTCAAGTATTATTATTTTTATGTCAATATGAACTTTTGTCTTGAATCTTTCGGATCTGAATATTCATACCACAATTAAGAAGATATACATTGAAATTATGCCAAAGTATCACTCCGCATCAAAAATTCTCTTTTTATCATTTACCTACTCGAGGACGAGCAGGAATTAAGCTTGGGATGCCTCGATACGTCTCCAACGTATCTATAATTTTGATTGCTCCATGCTACTTTATCTACTGTTTTGGACTATATTGGGCTTTATTTTCCACTTTTATATTATTTTTGGGACTAACCTATTAACCGGAGGCCCAGCCCAGAATTGTTGTTTTTTGCTTATTTCAGTGTTTCGAAGAAATAAAATATTAAACGGAGTCCAAACGGAATGAAACCTTCGGGAACGTGATTTTCTCACCGAACGTGATCCAGGAGACTTGGACCCTACTCCAAGAAGTAACAAAGGCGGTCACGAGGGTGGGCCCCCCCTAGGGCGTGCCCCCCTACCTCGTGGGCCCCCTGTTGCTCCACCGACGTACTCCTTCCTCCTATATATACCTACGTACCCCCAAACGATCAGAACATGAGCCAAAAACCTAATTCCACCGCCGCAACTTCCTGTATCCACGAGATCCCATCTTGGGGCCTGTTCTGGAGCTCCGCCGGAAGGGGCATCCACCACGGAGGGCTTCTACATCATCACCATACCCTCTTCGATGAAGTGTGAGTAGTTTACTTCAGACCTTCGGGTCCATAGCTAGTACCTAGATGGCTTCTTCTCTCTTTTTGGATCTCAATACAATGTTCTCCCCCTCTCTCGTGGAGATCTATTCGATGTAATCTTCTTTTTGCGGTGTGTTTGTTGAGACCGATGAATTGTGGGTTTATGATCAAGATTATCTATGAACAATATTTGAATCTTCTCTGAATTCTTTTATGTATGATTGGTTATCTTTGCAAGTCTCTTCAAATTATCCGTTTGGTTTGGCCAACTAGATTGGTAGTTCTTGCAATGGGAGAAGTGCTTAGCTTTGGGTTCAATCTTGCGGTGTCCTTTCCCAGTGACAGAAGGGGCAGGAAGGCACATATTGTATTGTTGCCATCGAGGATAATAAGATGGGGTTTTTATCATACTGCATGAATTTATCCCTCTACATCATGTCATCTTTCTTAAGGCGTTACTCTGTTTTTAACTTAATACTCTAGATGCATGCTGGATAGTGGTCGATGAGTGGAGTAATAGTAGTAGATGCAGGCAGGAGTCGGTCTACTTGTCTTGGACGTGATGCCTATATACATGATCATACCTAGATATTCTCATAACTATGCTCAATTCTGTCAATTGCTCAACAGTAATTTGTTCACCCACCGTAGAATACTTATGCTCTTGAGAGAAGCCACTACTGAAACCTATGGCCCCCGGGTCTATTCTCATCATATCAATCTCCATTACTTTAATACTAGCTTTGTTTTTACTTTCCCTTTTAATTTTCATTTTGCATCTCTATACCAAAAATACCAAAAATATTATTTATCATCTCTATCAGATCTCACTCTCGTAAGTGACCGTGAAGGGATTGACAACCCCTAATCACGTTGGTTGCGAGGAACTATTGTTTTGTGGAGGTACGAGGGACTTGTGCGTAGCCTCCTACTGGATTGATACCTTGGTTCTCAAAAACTGAGGCAAATACTTACGCTACTTCACTGCATCATCCTCTCCTCTTCGGGGAAATCCAACGCAGCACTACTAGGAAAAGGCCTACTAATGGCGCACCGGTTTTGCCTACTAATGGCGCACTACCGGTGCGCCATTAGTATCACGCCACTAGTATTTTTTACTAATGGCACCACTGGTGCGCCATTAGTATCTGGTATACTAATGGTGCACCACCTAGTGCGCCATTAGTATGTAACACCATGCGCCATTAGTGTGCCTCCCGGGGGGCCATACGTAACCATGTGCTTTGTTATACTAATGGCGCACCTTGAGCTGATGCACCATTACTATGAATATTTGGTTTTTCTTTTTTTTTTACTTTTCTGATTTTTGCACAGGTTACAAAATATATTACTGGACAGAATATAGACAGCAGCACACAGCAAGAGTAGATTCATCGAATACAATAGAAGATTAGTCTCCGAATACAATTCATCATATTAGTCTCCGAATTCAAAAGATCGAACAAAGATAAAACATTACAAGTCTCAAGACCGCGAGTATCGAGTTTGTCTTCACATTACAAGTCGCTATCGATCATCTAAACTACCATCACATAGAAGAGAGTTGCGGTCATCACGATGAGCATCATCGCGATCAAACTGGTCTTCATCCGGTTCCTCCAACGCTCCCTCCTCTCTCCCGCTAGATAGCGGGCGTATCTAGATTAGGCCTCCGCCCTAGTGGTGTACCCTTTGTAACTGTTACCGCTGAAACGGTGAACCTGTCTCCGACACTCCTCCCGGTCGTCGTGAGACTCAGGAACCTTACCCTTGTACCACGACATACGACGGCATCTCTATGCACAAGCCAAACAATAGACAATACATAAGAAATATGTAAGTATGCAACAAAAGGATCGAAAGAGAAAAGAAAGACATTAATAGCACGATTCATGGTCCTACTAATAAATAGCATCGATTACATCTAAGTTGAACGACTGTCCAAACCAAAGAGACATACGAATTCATTAAAGTTTAATTACAACATGAGCCAATCAATGTTTCAGAACTACACATCACTACTTTCGACTCGACTCATCGGACATGAGCATGGATGAAGCCGCCGTCTATCGTGATGGTCATGAAATCGCGGTTGTTGTCACCCTGCATTTGTAGCATTTCATCTATCTCACTGTTGGACGGTTGATATCTGAGGAAGAACTTCCCCGAGGTATGAAGGACATCTTGATGGATGATGTCCGCAAACTCCGACTGGATGCGAAAGAATTCTTGTCTGAGGTCCGCGTCCTGGACTGCCGACAAGCTCGCGGCCCAACCTTTGAGATTATCTGGTAGCAGAAGTTGATTATGGTCCCTTACGATCGCCCGCATGTGATGGAGGGCGTAGTAGGCATCCTTCTGACCGCCAGGCGGCTGCTTGACGCAGCAAAACTTCGTATTGTGTGAGAACACATGCTTGTCGTACTTACGAACTGCCCTGGTGAAGGTGCCTCCAGATTTGGCGTGGCGGGAGAACATCATCAAGAACTTTCGTGACATTTGTGTAGTCTATCTTGGAGTTACGGTTGAATCGAAATACGTGGCCATGGAATATTTCGGCTTAAGAGGATGAGTGTGCAATGTGTCACTGCACATAACACGGAATGTTAGAAAAAAGAACGATCGAAATCTAAGAAATCATATGTTACGGGCGGTTAAGGGATGACTTACTCGGAAAGTAAGCCACAAGGAAGTTATCCTTATCTGGTTTGCGAATGACGCCTTCGAGGTGTGAACTCGCAACTTGGCGGTCCCCGCGCTGCTCAAGTGCTTGGCACGCATGTAGAAGGGTCGACTATCACGATGTCCGGGTCTTGTCTCTAATGATCCGCATCTCCATACTCAGCGAAAACAGCCAAACGAAGGTGTAGTGCAGCGGATGAAGGTTAAACATAGCAAAGATGTCATCAAACCGCAGGACGATCGTACCCCCGATGTCTCCATCCACAAAGCCCTTGCCCTCTGGCACCTTGGCCACGAAAACCAGGTATGCCACATCATTCTCTCTCAGACGCCGCTTCTCCAAAGAAAGAACACTGTCGTGCAGACTCCGCATAGCACCGGTTGCAGCATTCAGCATATTTGGCGGTAGCATCGTCCTACCCGCCACATGCACCCTCCTCGAGATATCCTTAGGTGAAGGTGACCCGTCCTGAGCACGGATCGAACTCGGTGCCGGCTGGCTCGCACCGGCGCCCTTGTTAGTCTTTCGTTTCCGTCCCTTCTTCTTGATCTCCTGTAATGGGACCGAGTTCTGCTCACAGACCGCCTTCTTGGCGTGTTGGGGCTGATAATATTCGCACCTCGCTTATCGAGGCTCGGTGAAGGCGGGAGCTGGAGGCGTGTCCTGAGAACTGAACGCCAGACGACGCCTGTTGCAATTGGATTTCTCCGCCGTACCAGCTAGATCGCGGTCGTCTTGGTTGAGTTCTTGAGAAAGAGGCATGCAGAACTCGTCAGCGTAACCATGTTCGGCAAAGTACTTATCAACTTTGGTAAATGTACCGTCGTCGTTGTCGTCGCCGTCCGGATCCTGTGCCATAGGGCTGTCCGGATCCTGTTCCATAGGGATGTCCGGCATGTACGGTAGGGTTGCGGAGTTCTTGCCATGGCTTGGCGCCGGCACGACTGGCGGTCTTGTCAATGGGGTGGTGTCCCCCGCCCCCAAACGAATCTGGCTCTTCGGCCAAAGCAGGGGCCAGTTTACGCAGGCGCTGAGGGTCATCTCATCTTCTTCGTCGCCCCAGCTGGTTGAATCGGAGGTAATAGCTCGTCGCAGCCTGGCAGCACCTGAACCACTTCAACCCTATACACTATGGGTGGCATCAGATTACCGTGGAACATGGGGTTGCCCGGTTGAAAGATTCTGCCCTTGGCGACATCGACCAACTCGCCGCCCACGAAGTGCAGAAGAGTGCAAGGAACGTCGGCGGCGCCCTGCGAAAACATGTAGGGCGTCAGGGATGCCCAGTCAAAGGCAAGGAGATGAAGTCATCGGCCGAGAGGCTTAGTTACCGTGATGCCATCAAGCTCGGCTAATGTCGAGGCACCGCCAACGGCGGGCGTGCAACTGACGGAGGGGCCGCTTGCTGGCGAGGTGCCAGCTGGCATACACCCGGGTGCATTAAGCTCCAATGCCCGTGTCGGCGCCGGAGACACGAATACCGCCTCCGCCGGAGACACCAATGGCGCCGCCTGCGCGCTGTGCGAGTTGCTAGCCGTGAAGCTAGGAACCGGGGGAGGCCCCTGTTGGCCTCCCGCAATCCACGTCGTCAGCCCATGAATCAACGTAGGCACCATGGCGTTGAGCTTCGTTCCCAGTTGTTGTTCCACTTGCTCTTGGACAAGCTCCGGAATCCGCGCCACTTGTGCCTTGAGTGCTTCAACCTCGCGCGACTGGCTTTCCGAGCTGGTCTTTTCTCCTTTTGCCCACCAGCGGTATAGTATGACGACCATTTTGTGGACAAGCCTTTGTCGGTCACACGACCAGCTGACGTCGGCTTACTGAGCTTATCCTTGTTTTTAATGACGTTCAACGCCCTATTTAAAGGGGTGTCGAAAAGGGAGCTACGAGGCGACCCGCGCTCATCTTTTCGGTGTCTGCGGAAGGAACATGAACCATTTAGAAATATTGGGGATTAATTAGAATGCAACCATATGGAGCTAATTACGCGGGGGTGTATTCCTTACCAGAACAAGCTCGAGCGCCCTGATCTTCGGATCCGTGGTAAGCTCCTTTGTTACCGGGTCCTCCTTGTACCGGGCCCTGAGAAAGTTCCTGGTCTGCTTGTCACGGTATTTCTCGAAGCGGGATGGTAGGCCTTGCTCGGCACGCTCCACGTCCTCCTTGTCCCATATAGGCTCCGCCACTCTGTAACCGCCGGGACCGAGTTGGTGGACCCCTAAGTTCAACTTCCGCATTTCTTTCCCCCACTGACTTGATTCGGAGGTTGCGCTGCTCTCGCACTTGATCTTGAACTCCTTGTACTCATCTTCGCTCATCAAAGGATATTTCGCCTTGATCTTGTCATAACTACCACCTTTGTCAATCATTGCCTTCACCGTGCTTCTCCAAGTAGATAGGGCCGTGCTCATCCTCGTGAGGGCGGTACTATTCACTTTATTCCCTGAGAGGCGTGTGTTTGCAAACTCAGCGGGGAACTTGTATCGTTCGTGCAGCTTCGTGAAGAGGAGGCTACGCAAATTCCCATGGTCCTTATGCCTTAGGTTCTCGGTGTTGATCGAGACGGTGCTCCAGAGAATGTACCCGAGCTGAATCGAGTACCCCTTGACTACTTGTTTGGGCGCCGTCGGATTCCCGTCGGAGTCCACTTCAGTAAATTCCTCCCTGACGGTGCCGAGCACGCTCGGGCGCCGGTCCTTCCGTTGCCTCTTCGGTTGGCTGCCATCTGTGTGTGCGCCGCCATCATCAATGGTGGCATCCTCGGCGGCACCATCAGTGGTGTCATCCCCGACGCCACTAGGGGTTGCGTAGTCAGGATTGGTGTCTTCCGCGGCGTCCTCATAGCGGTGAGGTACTTCCTCCAACTCCTGGGACAGCTCCCAGAATTTCTTGTCGCCCGAACCGCCGGCCTCATCATTGTGGGCCATGTTTCGCTCTAAATAGGAAAAAAGTTTGCTCAAAAAGTTGGTTATTGTCAAGGAACAAGATCATGGTCTCATCATTTAGGGTTTTTCGACACCGAGGCATCCTAAAAGCTAAGCTTTTATCATTTAGGGTTTGTCGACGCCGAGGCACCCTAAAAGCCTATGTTGGGTTTATTGCACTAATCACTTGGCTCTATTGCCACCTATGTTGGGTTTATCATCTAGGGTTTATTGATGCTGAGGAGAATTCTAAGTTGGGTTTAATGCAGCAAGAATAAAGGGGCAGTTGATCCTACTTAATTAAGTACTAAGATACCCATTACGCATTAGTAGCAAGTACCTCATATGTCCGATTTTTAGCAAAGTCATGCTAAAATTCACAGAAAATTTCAGCATGACCTTTGCTGAAAATAGGACATATGGAGTACCCGAATTTGCCGGAACGGAAGTTAATCGACATTCCGGCAAACTCAAGGGCCTCTCGGGGTACCTGCAAAATCATCACGACATAAAGGGCCTCTCAAGGGCCTCAAGCAGCAGCAGCGTCTCCCAGGACCCCATTTTTTTGCTAAATTCAGCATATTTCTATACAACAGCACTATAAAGATGAAGAACAGTTCTACAGCAGCCCATTTATATACAATAGCATCTTTGGTCATACCAATTTCTGAAACAATTCAAATCTGAACTGTATCTTTGGTCATACAAATCTCTGAAACTTTACAAATCTGAAATATATATTTGGTCATACAAATTTATGGAAGTAATCAAATCTGAACTGTATCTTTGGTCATACAAATCTCTGAAACTTTACAAATCTGTGGTCATACAAATTTACGGAACTTATCAAATTCTGGATTCAGAAGTTGGACTTCAAAAATATTTCAAATTACTTGAAGTACTGAAGTTAAATTGTTTTCAGTCTGTCCAGATATTGTCAGTGACAATTAGGGTCATTCAGAAAGATGCAACCCTCGAGAATTCCTAACATGAGGTTTGTCCATCACTTTTGGCTCACTTATTAATCTACTCATCCTATGTCAATATCCACATGCTATGTCATCTGATGTTCCTGAATCATTGTATTTTAGGCACCATACAAGATTGCTAGTTCAATGTGCTTTATATCCTAGTTATACTACTGCAGGAAAGGAGGATCATCATACACATATATATGTATAGCAATTGACAGGAGCTTCATCATTTTTAGTAACAACAATACATATATAGCAATTGGAAGCAAACAGATGTACACATAAGATAAAAATGTAGTGCTGAAAGTTTAATGCTTACAAAAGACTTGCTGAAATAGTGAAGAATATGGAGTCACCAAGCTGGCTAAGAAACTCCCAAGTCCACTAGCAAATCCAAGATCTAATCTGTTACACACATCATAACAATTTAAGATAATTAGGATAAGGATAGTAGGAAATGAAAAGAAAGAGCTCAAAAACAATCACTATAGTTCAGTTCAATTACTATAGTTCAAGTACCATATGCCTACATTTCAAAATCCAATCATCTCACAATCAAATAAAATTTCCAGAGGCAGAGCCACTGTACAATACTGTATCAAGGCAACAACCTAATTTCAGTAAGGAAATTAACTGAATTTAAAGAGAACTAATTTGCAATCAACCCTGAACAATAAGTAGAGTATATTTCAAACATCTGGAACTAAACTAACCTAACTAATCACAACAATGTGGCATGAATAGAAATCTGGAACTAAAGTACAATCTGGATTTATAGCACATGCTGCAGCCACTATAGAAGTTATTAACGTAACAATAAAAGCCTTCAAGGGGCAAATAAAGCCACAGTTCAAATGCTCAAACTCTCAAAGGGCCATGTAGGAGCAAACCTTGGAAGCAGCAGGAGCCGATGATGCACTCACCCAGAGGCCTAGCCAGGGAACCTGCATAATCAACAAACACATAAAGCAACCATGAATATAATTAAACACATACATAGGGCAGATTAATCTGCCATGCTAAGTGACAGCATACTAAGGTAGAACAGAAAGCACTACAACCCATTATCTGTTGTTTGGGCACTACCGCGAACACCTTGACAGATATATTTGAGAAAGTAAACAAAGGGTAGAAACAATACTATGACAAGGACAGAAATATATCATAACACAAAAAAATATTCTTGCATGAACATAGTTAACACAAGGACTATAGGACACACATCACACATATGCAAACAGGGGGTTACATCCTACAACTACTACAACAACATAAAACTACTATGCATCATCTTCCTACAACTACTCATCTTCAGCAGCAACAACATAAAATTCCTGTTTAGTTAAATTCATGTTAAACATCATTTGGACCAGAGCCCAATCCTTTCTTCTGCTTGTCAGTAGAACTATTGTTTCTTCCACTTATGCAAAAATAGAACATCATATGAAGCATTAATCACAGGGGCGGCGCTACGGGAAGCAAACGACCAAGGGGAGGAGGGGAAACTGAAGAGCATCTCACATCGGTCGCAGAGGAGTAGACGACGTGGTCGGAGGTGAGGCCGCGGTGGCCGGAGGTGGAAGAAGGCGCAGACGCCATAGACGGTGGAGGCGTTGGTGTCATAGAGGCGCCGGAGACCTTGCCCTGCGAGACAGAGAAGGGGCCGTCAGCTGCAGCAGGAGGGGGCAAGGGAGGAGGAGGAGGGGCAAGGGAGGAGGAGGAGGGGGCAAGGGAGGAGGAGGTCGGGGCGTCTGGTGCTCGTCGCTGCTCGGCGCCGACGGCGAGGAGGAGTCCGCGAGGGTCGGGCGGCGGGGGGGGCGCGGGGCGGGGGGGTGGAGTCCAGCGAGGTCGGGCGGCAGGGGTGGGGCGCGGGCGTGGGGCGGCGGGGTGGAGTCCGGCGAGGTCGGGCGGCGCGCGTGGGTCGGGCAGCGGGTGGATCTGTGTGGCGAGGAGAGAGGTCAAGGGATCTAGCGAGGAGAGGAGGATAGCTAGGGGAAGCTTACTAATGGCGCACCACCCGTCGGCGCCATTAGAAATCTTTTTAGATAGCAATGGCGCACCCAGCAGAGGTGCGCCATTAGAATGTTTTTATTACAGTTCGAGCACAAGTTATATTCCACCTAACCCAGTCCACATCGAACCCGCCCACTAGCTTTGACTGGTCAAGACGCAACACACACACCAGAGGTCTGGGTTCGATTCCTGTGCTCCCCAATATTTTTTTTGCATTTTAAATGTTGTTTGATATTTATTTGTGTTTAAATATGTTTAAACTTGTTTAAATAATAACAGTAATATTTTTTTATAAAAACTATAATAATTTTTTAAAAAATATGTTCAAATTTGTAACTTGAAAATATCATCGGCGGCGGCGGTGGAGCGTGGGAGGGTGCGGGGGGTGCCCGTTGGCGGCGATGGAGCGGGGGAGGGTGCGGGGGGCCGAGTGCTCGTCGGCGGCGGTGGAGGGGGATCGAGATCGAGTGTCCTAATGAATTCAAAAAGTGTCCATGAAATTTAAAATTATTCATGATATCAAAAAGTGCCCATGAAATACAATCGAGAAATGAAGACTACGATTTGAATACAATCAATCTTAGCTAGCTATCTGTTCACAATCTTCTTGCCCTTCTTTTTCGCAAATGGAGTTCTTCTGTGGAACGGACGTCCTTTAGGTAGGGTGGTCCTGCTTCTTCTTGTGGTGTGTGCCGCTACTTCATCGTCGTCGTCATGCTCGATCTTCGGGTCGCCGTACTTGTCGAAGTCTTGCTCATTGGCTACTCCATCTATTCCAATGATCTTCCTTTTGCCTCTCCTCACGACAACACGACTGGGCTTTGACGGGTCGGTAATGAAGAAGCTTTGGTCCACTTGGGAAGCCAATACCCATGGCTCATTTTTCGCGGTGACGTTTGCGCCCGGGGTCTTGGATTTGGCTTCGGGTATAACCATGGTGGTGAAATACCGGTCTTCTTTTAGGACGCTCTTGGCCCAACTGACACGGAAAATCGGGACCTTCTCTCCAGCGTAGCTCAGCTCCCAGATCTCCTCGATCCTTCCGTAGTATCTGTCCTTGTCGTTACCGGTGTAGGATTCCATCATTACCCTGGAGTTCTGATAACCATCGCTCTTCATGTCCTTGTTCTCGGTGTAGAATGTGTAGCCGTTGATATCGTACGCCTCATGTGTCATCAAGTTGTGCTCGGCGCCCTGTGACAAGGCGAATATGAGTTGTTCTTCCGCGGAAGAATCCTCATGTAAAGGGTACGACAGAAGCTTCTGCTTGAACCAACGCGTGAAACATGAGTTGTGCTCTTTGATTATATCTTTGTCCGTCCTCTGTTGGCCTCGGTCATTGTACGTCTTCTCAATAAAGGTTTTGTGCTCTACCACCCAATGATCGACCACGTCTATGTGTTGTAGCGCGACTAGGTTTGCTCTTTCAAAGTCGGCGAGTCGACCCTCGAAGTAGACATGCATTTCGCGGCGACCCTCACGGTGACCCCATCCAGCGAGCCTGCCGAGGTGCCCGTTGACGGGCAGACCAACAGGGTTCTCGATGCCTAGATAATTCGTGCATGGGAGATGCACTCTTGATCGAAAGCCCCCGGCTATACTTCCCTCTCGGGCGTGACATGTTGCAAACGTATCCTTTGATGACACCATTCATCCTTTCGAGCGGCATCATGCTGTGCAGGAGCGTCGGCCCGAGTTGGATGATATCCTCCACGATATGGACCAGCAGATGCACCATAACGTCAAAGAATGCGGGCGGGAAGTACATCTCAAGCTCGCATAGTATCACCGCGATCTCTTCCTGTAGCCTTCGAGTTGCCTCCGCCAATCGACTTCCGAGAGATGGCGTCGAAAAAGTTGCATAGGCCAAATAGCATTTCACGGACGCGTGCGCGTCATGATCCCACGGATTACAACTGGAAGTATCTGCGTCATCGGCCGCGTGACGACCGTGAGACTTCATCCCGCTGAACTTCGCTTCGCTGGGTCTAGGTATCTACTTATCTTCCCCGCGTAACCGTAAGGAAGTTTTACTCCTACGAGGCAGGTGAAAAACTGCTCGATCTCCTCCTGACTTAGAGTGAAGCACGCGGGAGGGTAGTCACTTCCGGTCTTCTTGGCCTTTTTGCCTTTGCGACGAGTCTCTGTGTCCTGCTTCGCCTCATCATCATCATCATCATCATCATCATCATCATCATCATCATTAGCGTGAAGCTCCTTCCTGATGCCCATTGATTTCAAGTCTGCCCTTGCTTTCGGCCCATCTTTGGTCCTCTCTGGCATGTTGAGCAGGATACCAAGCAGACTCTCGCACACGTTCTTTGTGATATGCATGGCATCAAGGCTGTGAGGCACACGGTGGATCTTCTAGTACGGCAAGTCCTAGAAAACAGACCTCATTTTCCATACCTTCAGCAGCAGCTCTGGCGCCTTTCGCTTCTTTCCCGGCTCTGGCGCCTTTTGCTTCTTTCCCGGCAGTGGGCATTCTTTCCAATTTTTCAACAGCTCGTCTATTTCCTCGCCGCTCCTCGTACGCGGGCGTTTTCGGGGTTCGGTTTCACCATCAAACAGATCCTTGCGTTTCCTCCACGGGTCATCATCGCGAAGCCTCTTTCGATGTCCCATGAACACGGTTTTCCAAGACCCGGGATCTCTATCTAGCTAGCGATACGTTGTGTCATCCATGCACCTTACGCATCCAAAAAATCCGTGGACTACCTGCCCCGCGAGATATCCATAACCGAGATAGTCGTGCACCGTCGTGAGCAGTGCGGCTCTCATAGGGAAATATTCTTTCTCTGCGGCGTCCCACGTATTGGCTGGCATTTTCCACAGCGTGTCTAGCTCCTCTTTCAGCTGCCCCAGATACAGATTGATGTCGTTCCCTGGTTGTTTCGGCCCTTCAATTAGCATACTCATGTGAATGTACTCCCTCTTCATGCACAACCTGGGGGGAAGGTTGTACATCCACACAAACACAGGCCAGGTGCTATGTGTGCTTCTCTGGCTGCCAAACGGATTGACTCCATCGGTGCTCGCACCCAGCACGATGTTCCTTGGATCCTTCCCAAATTCTGGGTATTGAAGTTCAACGCTTGCCACTGGCTCGCATCCTTAGGGTGACTCAGCATCTTGTCTTTTTTATTTATCTCCGGATCATTTCCATCATCTTCCCGCTTCTTCTCCTCCCTATCCGCGTGCCAACGCAGGAGCTTTGCTACCTTAGGGTCCGCGAAATACCGCTGCAGACGAGGAGTGATCGGAAAGTACCACACCGATTTTCGAGGAGGTTTCTTCCTCTTCTTGTATCGAGTGACGCCGCACACCGGACATATGGTAGACTCTGCGTGCTCGTCCCGATAAATGATGCAATTGTTCATGCACACATGGTATTTCACGCACGGTAAATATAGAGGACACACGATTTTCTTCGCCTCCTCGAAACTGGTCGGGCACTTGTTCCCCTTGGGAAGACGTTCGTGCCAGAATGACATGTTCTCGTCGAAGCATGCGTCGGTCATTTTGTGTTTTACCTTCATCTCCGTGAGCCATGGCGTTACTTTCAGCGGTATCCTCGGGCCTGCATCCTTCATACAATGGAGTAACCGCGTCTATCTCCAGTTGATCCAGCTTGGCCTTCTCTCGGGCGGCAGCTCTTGCGTTATCCGTCTGCTTGAGAAGCAGCTCTTGAATATGAGGGTCCTGCACCCAGCCTCCATCGTCGTCTGCTGTAGCGACCCGACCTGAATGGATCAAGTCTCTGTGCTTAAGTGTCATCCCTGGATCGGTATGCTGACACATACAGTACTCGAGGATTTATAACAGAGGTAAATCACATGTATAAATAACGTAAATACTATTACCTCACTCCAAATAGCGGAAGTAACAAGGTTGTGGATTCCCATCAACACCAACGACAAAGTTGAATGTAGAAATCATAACCCTAACGTATCACTTACTCGTCGTCTGAAAAGTCTGCAACATGAAAAGTTGCAGCCCGAAAACGGGTCAGCACATGGAATATGCTGGCAATGTAACACATAGAGAAATAATAATGTATTAAGCTATACTACATGCATATTTGGCTGGTGGAAAGCTCTATGGTTACAGTTTTTGCGAAAAGCCAATTTTTTCCTACTTCAAAGTAATAAGTTTATTAAACTATCATGGTGGTTGTTGAACATTGAGAATGGTTGACAGCATCCTCAATCCCAATTAAAAGTACTCATTAACAACCCAACAATATTAATTAGAGTAACATGATGAGATTCACATGATAATCCAAGTACTAGATACTCAAGACGTCCATAACCGGGGACACGACTAACCATGATTAGTTTATACACTCTGCAGAGGTTTGCGCACTTTTCCGCACAAGACTCAATCGCCTCCGTTGGATTTCTCGCACTACATGATTTTTGAGAAACGGATGACCGAGACACAGTCTTTCAGAAGCGCTAGCACCTTACATGTGGGTAGACCGGTACACCTACTTTCCCCTACATCTGCTAGTCTACCCGTAAGAGTTCGCACAACTTAATCAACTATGCCAGAGCCCATAATGGCTTGTGGCTGCACACGTAAGTTTCTAGTTTGAATAATCTCATGATCCCTTTGAGCCTAGGTGGCGGTCCGAAGAAATACAGGCAAATCCTGATAGAAACCAGGTGCCTCAATCCACCCAGATGTGTGTTTAAGTTGCCACCTTAAATAAACCGTTAATTTAACAATCTCACATCTGTCATGGAATACACTCACCCAATCCACGTCTACTAGCATAGCATGGCATAATAAGCAAACGTAGAAGTAACTCCCAAGGGTTTGAAAATAAACAGTTAATAGGTACTACCTCAAACTACTTCCCATCCCACAATTTAATTAGATCCTAATCATGCAATGTTTGAGGATAGATCTAATGCATAAAAACTGGGTAGTAGAAAAGTATATGATCAAACTGTTACTTGCCTGCAATGTTGATGAAGATTATTCGCACTCAAAACTCTTGATAGGTCTACTCGTCACACTCCGGTCAATCTATCGTAATCAAGCAATAGTAACCACACATAAGCAATCACTCAAAAGATCGGGGAGAACGAAGAAAACGATTCAGAAAACATCAAAACCAAGCAAATAACTCTTGTAACATAAAACAATTTCTAACAGTACCAAAATTATGTGTATTTGGCCTTATCAGAAAGTTTATGTCAAGAGCTTCGCTTTGCAAAAAGAGTCAACTCAAACGGAGTTACGAGACTCAAGTTATGAACAAAAGAAGTTTGAATATGAATCTGAACAAATTTCGAAATTTGAAAATTTCAAAAAGTTGACGTGACAGGTTAACTGGATAGGTGAAAACAAGACGAAACTATAGGTGCTGGTTTTATCTAATTTGGATGAACGAGTAAAAAATTATGGCTATTTGAAAAATCAGGGCCAAGCTGTTTTACGGAAGAAAAATAAGCTATGGAAAAAAGATACAAAGAAATATACCTTTATAAGGTAGAGAAAAGACAACTTCGGAGAGGGAAGAAGTCGCGCCGGAGAGGAGAAAAATATTTTTCTTTAAGGAATCTAGTCAAACCAAAATATTGATTTAACCCGAATCGGATGATTTTTTGAGGCTCTATGGGTCTATATTTATTGGTGGAAAAGAGGCTTAGGGGTCAAAAGCTAGGCAATGTGGGACTAAACGTATACATACGCAGATAAATTTCAAAAAAAAAATCATGCGTATTGGGCTAAGACTTCGGCCAGGCCGCGCGCGTGTACGTGTTGTTTTTTTTTTCAATGAAGGAAGAAAAAAAAACTGGAAGAGAAAAGCTGGCTGGGCCTGGCCCATTTAGGAGAAGGGAAAAAGAAAAAAAAAACAAAGGAGCGTCCATGCTATTATGCTGCGCACGTGGGCGACAGTTAGTCCCAGGCGCACGCGTAGTTTTTTTTCTAGAAACAGAAAAGGAAATCTGAATAAATAAAACCAAAATAGAATTTTATATAGGCATATTATATATCCAAATTTTCAGAAAAAGATTTCCTACAAGCTGAATATTTTTCTAGAGTCAAATAGAATACACACAAATTCAAATAAAACAAAGAGTGCTTCTGCCCTAGTAAAATCCAACAAAAATCATTTTAAAAATACCAAAATTAATTGAAATTTATTTATCTCCAATTTTCTGATGTAGGGAATCATGTTACCCTATTTTCCATATATTTTATTTTTGGAGAAAAATAATTTGAATAAAACTCAAATAACTCCAAATTGAAAAATAAATTCAAAAGAACTTTGAATTTAATTCTTTGAAACTCCCAACTCATATTTCATATGTTTTGAAGAAGTCATTTTATCTTCGCTCGTGAAAATCATTGAGTTGCATAAAGTTTCAGAATTGGAAATATTCTCAAATGAAATTCAAATATTTTCAACACCCCTTGTCATTTAAATAAATGAAAGAAGTCATGTCATCTTCTCTCCAGGGTTTTGTGATGAAAAGAATTTGAATTCCCGAAGATCATAAAAGCAAAAATGAAAGTTTGGGAAAGTCCTTTTATTCCCTCTCATTTAACTTTCAAAAGTTTCAAAATTCACTCACTTTCAGTCAATCAATCAAACAATCAATCAAAACTATCTATTTATTATAACATTCCAAAATTTAGAATTTTGGGATGTTACAAAACTACCACCCTTAAAAGGAATCTCGTCCTCGAGATTCGGAGAAACTAGAAAGAAATAGGTTAGGGTTTGGGGTCTTCTCAAAAATCCATCGATCGTCTCCGGTCTCGGGTGCTACCACCCTTAGAAGCATGGTTATGGTTCCATCAAAACTCATATGCTCCATCCTTATTATCGACAATGTCGGTCTTCTCGAGATCCTCGGATAATTACTTCTCTGGCTCTTTTGGCGTTGGCATAACCTTTACCGCAATTCTTGATCCTTTTTTCTTGGTAAGGTTATTCGAGACTGGTCTTCATAGTGATAGGTGCGGCGCCAATACTAATCAACTATCGATATCTCATGGTGGTCAACAATTTATGGTTTCTCCTGCGAGAAAGCGGGTCAGGTTGAACCTCACCGTATTTCCTACGGTTGGCAACAACTGCCTTGTACAAGGGGAAAAATTCTTATACCATTCTAAGGTTTAAACAGGGTTTTGATCGTCGTCTCTCTACTATATGTAAGTCACTCAGATTTACCATCCCATATAGCAAAGCGAATAATAAGAGTAAGTCGGTATGGTGATCAATCCATCCCTTTTAAATCATTACCTTGTACATGGTTTAGCGAATCTCGCATTCTAACACTCGGTCATCCTCACAAGCATTGCAGAATTCCTCTTGCCGACGAACCAAGTTCGGATAAATCCATTGATTCTGCAAGCCAGAAAAACATCTATCGTTCCATAACAACTCTCAGGTTTTGCGTAAACTCCTATAGAATTGTCGGTTGATAAAATCGTAACTTCTTCCAGGGTTTTTCCTTCAGCAAGAGCGTGCTTGCTTCTTGGCAGGTCCTGGGGCCTGTGGGTTATGGCCCATCTCATCACTTATAATCCTTGAACACATCATCTGGGCAACTGATCATTATCCCAACATCCACCTTCCAGTATTCTTAAATCCATCCAATTGTAATGTCTTCCTTCCTTCTATTTGCACCAAACTAGGACATGATTACTCAGACTCATCATGGAATTACAATTGCTCCATATTACCAACATCATACCGCCTTTATATCCAATAGTACTTCATCTCTTCATATTCTTGGTGTATCCAACATATCGAGAATAAAACTCGTACTTATGAAGTCCACTCTGTGGAACATCATTATCCTTTCCAGGGGTCAAGTGTCCTTACAAGGGAATATTGGCCATCTCTGCATGGCACTTCTTCAAATGGGAAACGTGAAACACATCATGAACTCCTGACAGTCCTTCGGGTGACTCCAATTTGTTGGCCACTTCTCCCATACGCTCCAAAACTCGGTATGGTCCTACAAATCTCTGGGCTAACTTTCCCTTAACTCCAAATCGTTTAACTCTTCACCGAGGGGACACATGAAGACATGCTCTATCTCCAATTTCATAGACTACCTCCTTGCGCTTTTGAGTCTGCATAACTCTTCTGCCTGGACTGAGCTACCTTCAGTCTATCTTGAATCAACTTAACATTCTCTTCTGACTCCTTGATCACATTTAATCCAAACAACTAACGGTCTCCAACTTCGTCCCACATCAACGGTGTCTGGCTCCTTCTCCCATACAAAGCTTTAAAAGAGGCCATCTTCAAACTGGCTGGGTAACTGTTGTTGTATGAGAACTCCGCGTAAGGTAGATTATCATCACTACTAGATCCATCATCTAGCGCACAAGCTCTCAACATGTCCTCCAGAATCTGATTGACACTCTCGGTCTATCCATCTGTCTGCAGATGAAAGGCTGTACTGAACGCTAGCCTAGTACCCAAAGTCTGGTGCAGCTGATTCCAAAACTTTGAGGTAAACTGTGTTCCTCTATCTGATACTATGGTCCTCGGAACTCCATGCAGACATACAATCCTGGTCAAATACATCTTGGCCAACTTCTCACTTGAATAGGTGGTTTTCACTGGGATAAGGTGAGCCACTTTGGTCAAGTGAATCAACTACTACGCAGATAGAATCATGTCCCATTCGGGTTCTGCAAAATCCGGTAATGAAATCCATGCCAAGCTTATCCTACTTCCATTCGGGTATCGGCACAGGTTGTAGTAATCCTGCTGGCTTCTGATGCTCTACCTTTACTCTCTCTGGCATGCATCACCTACGACTACATACTCCGCAATATCCTTCTTCATACCAGTCCACCAGAAACACTCCTTTAAATCCAAATGCATCTTGGTGTTTCCCGGGCGAATCGAGTTTGGTGAGTCATGAGCCTCCTGAAGTATTAACTTCCTGATCTTTGCATTATTGGGTACATGTACACTATCCTCAAACCATAAGGTGTCGTGTTCATCCTTACGAAAACCTTTGGCCTTTCCTTTGCTCATCCTCTCTTTTACCTCAGCAATCTCTTTGTCATCCTTCTGAGCTTCACGGATCTTTCCCAACAATGTAGACTAAACTTCCATTGCTGCAACAAAACCTTTGGGAACAATCTCCAACCGAAGTTCCCTGAGGTCCTCGGCTAACTCCTTTGGTAATCCTTTGCTTATGAGGGTATTTGATCTTATTTTCTTTATGGTTGTGTCCTTTTTCTCCACAAAGCTTGCATGCACTTTCTCCATATCATTTCCATAAGGCTTCAACTTCTGGGACTCAAGCCGAGACTTTAGCAGAGTCAACTTAAATTCTTTCTGAGTGGTTACTCCTTGCCATCCATTGATGGTTTGGTACATCCTCTACCAGGTAGTGGCACCTCTTTCAAAGCACTCAAGAGCATGCTGGGCCATATTCTTTCTGACTATAGGGTTATTCTTCATGTGATCCTCCATGTTCTGAATCCATCGGTCTGTCTCCAATTGACTCAACGGTCCAGAAAATACAAGCTCATCTCCATACATCCTCTAATGGGTACATGGGTTTTGGGGTGGGATAAGAGAGATAGAGAGGGATACACACAAGACAAACAATAGTTTTGAAAAGACAGGTTTTGTGGCTGTCGGAAAAACATGAAACAAATGACAGCTCACAATCGTCGCATCTAACGCAGGTATATAACAAGGGTTTGGTCTTCTAATGGTCAATAGATCTCAAAGTCATCAAACTCTTCAAGTCGTGTTCATGTCTCCGATGGCTTCCTCCGATCGTGCTTGTCTTTCTCAAGTCCTTTTTGCCAGCTCATCTCTGTTGTCGCGAAGTCTCTCGTGGCGTCCTTCAATATTTCTGGAGTTACGTTCCAACTTCTGGATTTCATCAACCTCGATATGAACGATGATCCTACTGTCCTTCAGTTCCTGACAAATCCCCGGTATCTCGAGGTTTTGTTCCTCCAGTTTGGTTACTTCAGCTTCCGGTTCCTGAGTTCTTCACCAATTGCCTTCTTGTCAAAATATTGCTTCTTGTAGGTCCATCTTAACTTCCTGATGTAACACTCCAGATCCTGGTGATACACCGGCTAAGGTTAAAACTGCATCCTTTGCTGACAGATGCTCCTTCAGCCTTCTACCATCCAATTCTTCCATGCATCTGCATGCTTAACTCCGCACGGTGACAATAGCATAAGCGACAATAATACCATGGTCAGCCGTGTCTATGCCCATGTTACTGCCATGAGCTTCATTCCATAATTGATATCTCCTACCTTAGGGTTTTCTTAACAAAAGCTTTGAGTTTTTAACTCTCCATGCTCCGGTCTTTCTCCGATACACCATGATCTTAGGTATTGACAACTTCCATAGTCTGCCAAGTTCCATAAGGGGTGCCTTACTAGGTCATACAAATCCGGAAATTCTTCAAAGCCTTCAAATTCTCCTAGTCTTCAGAGTCTTCACCGTTGTAGTTTCCGTCATTATAATGCACGGTAAAAATCCTCTTTATTCCAAAGTAGTCTTGGTTGTTCGATATCTTGTACTCCTTGGAGTGGTCTCATCGATCGAATTTTCGAGTGGTCAAAAGGGAAAAGGGGTATGGTCTCACTAAAAGGGAATATTTGAATAAGCTCAGAAGAGAAGAGAGGTAAAAGATCTTTTCGAAAATGAAGTTGTAGAGAAAAATCTTTCCTATGGGCTTGTCAGTTTCTAGGGTCACGTCCTACAGTCAACATGTGCTCTGATACCATCTTGTAGCGACCCGACCCGAATGGATCAAGTCTCTGTGCTTAAGTGTCATCCCTCAATCCAAATAGCGGAAGTAACAATGTTGTGAATTACCATCAACACCAACGGCAAAGTTGAGTGTAGAAATCGTAACCCTAACATATCACTTACTCGTCGTCTGAAAAGTCTGCAACATGAAAAGTTGCAGCCCGAAAATGGGTCAGCACATGGAATATGCTGGCAATATAACACAGAGAAATAATAATGGATTCAGCTATACTACATGCATATTTGGCTGGTGAAAAGCTCTATGGTTACAGTTTTTGCGAAAAGAAATTTTTTCCTACTGCAAAGGAATAAGTTTATTTAACTATCATGGTGGTTGTTGAACATTGAGAATGGTTGACAACATCCTCAATCCCAATTAAAAGTACTCATTAACAGCCCAACAATATTAATTAGAGTAACATGATGAGATTCACATGATAATCCAAGTACTAGATACTCAAGACGTCCATAACCGGGGACACGGCTAACCATGATTAGTTTATACACTCTGCAGAGGTATGCGCACTTTTCCCCACAAGACTCAATCGCCTCCGTTGGATTTCTCGCACTACATGATGTTTGAGAAACGGATGACCGAGACACAGTCTTTCAGAAGCGCTAGCACCTTACATGTGGGTAGACCGGTACACCTACTTTCCCCTATATCTGCTAGTCTACCCGTAAGAGTTCGCACAACTTAATCAACTATGCCAGAGCCCATAATGGCTTGTGGCTGCACACGTAAGTTTCTAGTTTGAATAATCTCATGATCCCTTTGAGCCCGGGTGGCGGTCCGAAGAAATACAGGCAAATCCTGATAGAAACCAGGTGCCTCAATCCACCCAGATGTGTGTTCAAGTTGCCACCTTAAATAAACCGTTAATTTAACAATCTCACATCTGTCTTGGAATACACTCACCCAATCCACGTCTACTAGCATAGCATGGCATAATAAGCAAACGTAGAAGTAACTCCCAAGGGTTTGAAAATAAACAGTTAATAGGTACTACCTCAAACTACTTCCCATCCCTAAATTTAATTAGATCCTAATCATGCAATGTTTGAGGATAGATCTAATGCATAAAAACTGGGTAGTAGAAAAGTATATGATCAAACTGTTACTTGCCTGCAATGTTGATGAAGATTATTCGCACTCAAAACTCTTGATAGGTCTACTCGTCACACTCCGGTCAATCTATCATAATCAAGCAATAGTAACCACACATAAGCAATCACTCAAAAGATCGGAGAGAACGAAGAAAACGATTCAGAAAACATCAAAACCAAGCAAATAACTCTTGCAACATAGAACAATTTCTAACAGTACCAAAATTATGTGTATTTGGCCTTATCAGAAAGTTTATGTCAAGGGCTTCGCTTTGCAAAAAGAATCAACTCAAACGGAGTTACGGAACTCAAGTTATGAACAAAAGAAGTTTGAATATGAATCTGAACAAATTTCGAAATTTGAAAATTTCAAAAAGTTGACGTGACAAGTTAACTGGATAGGTGAAAACAAGACGAAACTATAGGCGCTGGTTTTATCTAATTTGGATGAACGAGTAAAAAGTTATAGCTATTTGAAAAATCAGGGCCAAGCTGTTTTACGGAAGAAAAATAAGCTATGGAAAAAAATACAAAGAAATATACTTTTATAAGGTAGAGAAAAGACAACTTCGGAGAGGGAAGAAGTCGCGTCGGAGAGGAGAAAAATATTTTTCTTTAAGGAATTTAGTCAAACCAAAATATTGATTTAATCCGAATCGGATGATTTTTGGAGGCTCTATGGGTCTATATTTATTGGTGGAAAAGAGGCTTAGGGCTCAAAAGCTAGGCAATGTGGGACTAAACGTATGCATACGCAGATAAATTTCAAAAAAAATCATGCGTATTGGGCTAAGACTTCGGCCAGGCCACGCACGTGTACATGTTGTTTTTTTTCCTCAATGAAGGAAGAAAAAAAAACTGGAAGGGAAAAGCTGGCTGGGCCTGGCCCATTTAGGAGGAGTGAAAAAGAAAAAAAACAAAGGAGCGCCCATGCTACTGTGCTGCGCGCGTGGGCGACAGTTAGTCCCAGGCGCACGCGCAGTTTTTTTTAGAAACAGAAAAGGAAATCTGAATAAATAAAACAAAAATAGAATTTTATATAGGCATATTATATATCAAAATTTTCAGAAAATGATTTCCTACAAGCTGAATATTTTTCTAGAGTCAAATAGGATACACACAAATTCAAATAAAACAAAGAGTGCTTCTGCCCTAGTAAAGTCCAACAAAAATCATTTTAAAAATACCAAAATTAATTAAATTTATTTCTCTCCAATTTTCTGATGTAAGGAATCATGTTACCCTATTTTCCATATATTTTATTTTTGGAGAAAATAATTTGAATAAAACTCAAATAACTCCAAATTGAAAAATAAATTCAAAAGAACTTTAAATTTAATTCTTTGAAACTCCCAACTCATATTTCATATGTTTTGAAGAAGTCATTTTATCTTCGCTCGTGAAAATCATTGAGTTGCATAAAGTTTCAGAATTGGAAATATTCTCAAATGAAATTCAAATATTTTCAACACCCCTTGTTATTTAAATAAATGGAAGAAGTCATGTCATCTTCTCTTCAGGGTTTTGTGATGAAAAGAATTTGAATTCCCGAAGATCATAAAAGCAAAAATGAAAGTTTGGGAAAGTCCTTTTATTCCCTCTCATTTAACTTTCAAAAGTTTCAAAATTCACTCACTTTCAGTCAATCAATCAAACAATCAATCAAAATGTCGGGGGAGAGCTGATCGTGCCCCACGAGCACCTACGGGACCTGGGTCCCTTGTGGTTCGGAGGGGGGCGGAGATTGCACAAAGAGCGGATCGAGGCGATGCACATGAGCGGATTTACCCAGCTTCGGAGCTCTCCGGGGAGATAATACTCATACTGCTGCTTTGTGGATTATCTTGTGTTCTTGCTAGGGAGCAATGCGAGCTACAAGACCTAGCCTGAGTGTGGTTTCGTATGAATGTGGTGAACTAAGCCTGAGCTGGACCGAACCGAGCCGAACCCTTTCTACGTTGCCTTTGGGCCTCCTTTTATAGGCACAACGGGTCACCACATGTGGCAAGTAGACAAGGGTATGATAGTAAAAACATAGGTTGGTACACCGCTTTGTACAGTGTACAGTAATCTATACCTAACTCTGACGGCAAGGGACAAGAGTCATCAATGCCCGTCTCAGTCGCCCGAACAGTGTAACAGGGACCGTCAAGTGCGCCTCTGTTTGCCACGATGGTAGCTTGTCAGCACCGCCTGTCGCTACTCCCCGCTGGCTGCACAGCCTGTCGACACGCTTACTTGGGAGAGCCCCGTGGTGACACGTTGGCGGGTGAGCTGGGCGGAGATGAAGAGGGTCGCCCGCCCGGCAAGCGCCTTGCCGGCGCAGAACCTTGTCGCTTAGGGGCTCGGCGCCCGCCAAGCCTTCCCAAAGCTCCTCTTGCCGGGCCTTGCTTCCTTCGCCACTGAGTGGCCTTCCCGCAAGCTCCTCTTGCGGGGTCTTGACTACTTTGCTCTTGAATGGCTCACCGCAAGCTCCTCTTGCCGGAGTCTTGTTTTCGAAGGGCGCAGAGGGTCTTGGCAGACGCCTCGGCAAGGCTTGCCACGGGACGCCTGCGACCGCCGTGCCTGTTTCGGTGTACTAAGGTACCCCTACCTTAGTGCACCGACAGAGCCCTGGCCTGGGCCACACACGGTGCCGAAGCGCTGTTGGGCCAGGCCCAAACAGGCACGCAGACACGCGCGGCCTGGTCCAAACCAAATCCACTCAGATCCGCCGTTCCCTCTGTGAATTCATCGTCAATTGCGGTGTCATGGGGAAGTGGGCGGCGTCTTGAGGTCGCCTCATCTGTCGCCTCGGCTGCATCTCCGCCACGTGGTTCCCATGCTTTTGGGGTCACAGACGGTGGAAGTGGGAAGCTGGGCCGTTGCAGCAGGGGCAGCAGGTCTGCCCTGATTCCCTGCTCTTCCTATGCCTTGATTCCTTTGGCCAGGCCGAGTCCCCACCTTGCTTCTTTTAAGAAGGGCGGAAGGGGCCTTGAAGCCCGCACCTCCCATCTCTTCCTTTCCTCAGCCGCTCCCCTTTCTCCCATTCATCATGGAGAAAGGGAACCTTGGTTCTTCACCGGTGGCGGCGGTCGCAGCTAGACAGCGACCCTCCCAATCCCACCCCGGGTGGCAGAGCCAACCACAAGGGAAGAGGAGGGGACGAGGTCGTGGACGAGGTCGAGGAGCTCGGGAAGAGGCGGACGAGGCGGCGCTGCCTCCGCCTCCGGCCAGTTCCCAGGCGAGGCCGTGGACGAGGTCGAGATGCTCGGGAAGAGGCGGGCGGGCGGCGCGCCGCCTCCGCCCGCTGGCGGTTCTCTCTCCCAGGCGTCCATACAGGGATGACCCTTGCGAGTTCTTCGCAAGCTGCGCCGGGCGCCTCGTCGTCGCCTCGGCTTCCAGCTCCATTCATGGCCTTGATGGAGTCGGATCCGCCGAGACATTGAGACTGCACATGAGGGCTGTGGGATCAGCGGCACGCGAGTCCACGTTGTATTCCCAGCCCCTAATGTGATGTATCTTGATCGTGGGTGGAAGACGTTAGCCGCATCCACAACCTGCTGGCGGGGTTCACCTCCATTTTAAGTTAATGGAGGTGATCTTCTCTCCGTCAAGGTCTTGAGGATCTCGGCACTTTCGGGCGAGGTGCTGCGTGGATAGCTCCTCCGACAATAAGATTCCTCCTCGAGCGAGAGTGGCGAGGAGGAGAGCGACAGCGACGACGAGGGTAGCGGGCCCAACTAGTTGTCCGCGCCCGCCCGCGGCCACCGGCGACCCATCATCCGTGTCGCGGCTCCTTGAACTCCCGGGTCGTCTCCTTGGCGATCGTGGCGTGGGAGGCTGCGGAAGGGAAGAGGGATGGTGACAAGGCCGTCAAGTCAGAGTACGAGGGCGTTGTGCCCTCGACAGCGTGCTGATGTCCTGCCGCCTCGTCTTCGTGCCCCGCTTCCTGCGCCGCCGTCCCCGTCAAGCCCTCGGAGAGTCCCCGACATGTTCCCTTGGTGCCTTTTGGCACCTGTAGCTCGCGTAGGCGCTCCTTTTGCCCTTCCCGCCTCCTTAACCTACCTCCTGAAGAGAGGGACAGAAAAAGGATTACGGGCATCTTATCTTTTTAATTTGTAAGCCTTCGGCCTTATCCGCATTTAAAACTTGTAATCCTCTCTTTCATGTTTTCATTCTCCACGGACTGTATCCGAGTAGAATGTTTTAATGAAAAGGGATGTTTGAGAAAGGACGAAAGGCTTATCGATACCGCAGCCCCGGCAACTCGGGCTTGCCGCAGCCCCAAGAACTCGGCTTGCCGCAGCCCCGGCAACTCGGCTTGCCGGGCTTGGATGCTTGGCGCACCTTTCTTCTCTTTGCTGTTATTTCAGTTCTGAGAACAATTTAGCTAGTGCCGCGATAAGTTATTTTTGTAATATACACTATCTTAGGCAATCGAATGCACTGTTATTTCCTTTACTCGATTTCTTCCCTTGTATGTTACTGCCCTACGCTTTTAGGGAAACTTGCCGGTGCAGACACCCTTGCCGCGAGGGCCGAGTGCGGAACTTCAGCAGCCTGCTGGCGGGGTCGCTACCGACAAGTAACCTCGTCGCGGACTAGCCGCAGCTCACTTAAGTTGTTGCGTGGACTCGAAACAAAGTAAGGGCGCGACCAGTCACGATTTGGTTCCTCCGCGCACAGGTTTTCCATACAAAGTACTATCGTTCGAGGAAGATAACTTAAAAACTTAAAACTAGTCGTTTAAACTTAGCAACTTAGCTTTTCTGTTGTCCATTTTCCGGCAAGGC
Source organism: Aegilops longissima (assembly GCA_021605205.1). NCBI lineage: Eukaryota > Viridiplantae > Streptophyta > Magnoliopsida > Poales > Poaceae > Aegilops > Aegilops longissima. Next base: position 66,687,652 of record CM038677.1, read on the forward strand.
GACAGTTCCTTGAGCGACGCTTGTCGGCCCACACCATTATCTCCTCCTCCCCCCCCCCCCCCCGGTTAACTTGTGGGTGGATGAACCTCCTTCTTGTTTGAGAAGAAAGAAGAGAAAAATAAAGTTATGGAGCCTAATGGCTCATTGTCGCCATCAAAAGTGCGGGTGCTGCACAAGATCTTAGTAAACACATGCATATATGATTATGAAAGCATGTATTGACAAAATGTCGCAACCATAGGCTTTTTGATGCACGGGTTCACGCTCGCTTTGTACAAAGGTTTACATGCAACAACGGCAAGACTTGTACAAAAGGGTGGTTGCGGAACGGGTTCGGCAACCGCGCCTCATGGGTAAAACTTGCGAAGATGCTCTATGTTCCAGAATTGCTCACGGAAGGCCATCTTCGGTCTCAAAGCGGACAGCGCCGGGCCTAGTGACTCGTTTCACCCGATAAGGGCCTTCCCACTTCAAGCGTCAACTTGTTGGAATTCTTGGCGGATTGAACGCGCCAAAGAACAAGGTCGCCTTCCTCGAAGCTTCGGCATTAACTGCGGCTATGGTAGCGGCGCAAAGCTTGCCGGTAACGAGCAGCTCGTCATGCAGCTGAAGACAATCTTCCTCGAGGAGCAGCGCGTCATCTTGTCGCAGCTGCTCTTGCTCAAGCTCATCATAGCGAGCACTCGAGGTGACCCGTATCTGAGTTCCGTGGGAGAACTGCCTCCTCCGTAGACTACAGCAAAGGGTGTCTGGCCAGTGGCTCGATTTGGCGTCGTCCTGATCGACCAAAGAACCACCGGCAGCTCCTCGATCCAGTTCCTTCCGCACTTGCGTAGCCTGTCGAAAGTTCTGGTCTTGAGTCCTCGCAGCACTTCAGCGTTTGCTCTCTCTTCTTGACCGTTGCTTCTCGGATGAGCAACGGAAGCAAAGCAGATCTTGGCGCCAAGATCTTGGGCGTACTGCATGAAGGTGCGGCTCGTGAACTGTGTGCCGTTGTCGGTGATGATTCTGTTAGGAATCCCAAAACGGCAAACAATTGACCTGAAGAACTTGACGGCTGACTGTGTTGTCACCTTCCTCACTGGTTCCACTTCCGGCCACTTTGTGAGCTTGTCGATTGCGACGTACAAGTACTCAAAGCCCCGACAGCTCGGGGAAAGGGCCGAGGATGTCGAGCCCCGACCGAAAAGGGCCAGGATAAAGGGATCGCTGGAGAGCTTGAGCTGGTTGGTGTATCTGCTTTTGAATGGAACCGCACGCTTCACACTTGGTTACTTGTGCGATTGCATCTGGAGGGCTTCGCCGGAAGAAACCTTGCCGGAAAGCTTTGCGGCAAGTGCTCTTCTTGCCAATGTGGTAACCACATATGCCTCCGTGTATCTCCGCCAACAGCTTCATCCATCTTCCCGCAAATACACTTCAATTTCACTCCGTTGAGTCTTCTTACATGTGGGATGTTGTCAACAAACTGGTACATACTTGACCGCCGGGCTACTTTTTCCGCTTCTTCTTGCTCTTGGGAAGTTCTCCGTCTCAAGGAAATGGGCGATTTGTTGTGCCCATGTTGGAGCACGTGGCTCGACAACAAGGACTAAAGGCTCATCTATCATCGCGGGAACATCAGCTTCTACGGCAAGGACCTGTGGGTCCGCCGAGCTCGATGATCCCGGCAAGCTTGCGGAGCTAAACTTGTCGGGAGCGTTTGCTTCAACGACAAACTGCATGGTTTGTCGAGCAGACTGCTCCTCGGTGATACTGCGTTGGTTTTAGGGACCTTCTTGGCGGCGGCTTCAGAGAGCTCTGCCGGAAAGTAGTCGCCGGAAACCAATTTTCTCTTCTTGCTCTGTCCTGTTGATGGTGTTACGGTTGGCTGAGTTAGCTTGAGCACAAAAATCCCTGGTTCCACAGGTAACTTAAGTGCGGCACATTTGGAAAGGCCATCAGCTATATCATTCTGTGCTCTTGGAACGTGTTCCATTTGCAGGCCTTCAAAGTGCTCTTCCAGCTTCCTCACTTCATCGACGTACGCTTCCATCAACGGACTCTGATAATCTTTATTTACTTGGCGGACGACAAGTTGCGAGTCCCCGACAATGAGCTTCTTGATCCCAAGGTCCACCGCAATCCACGAGACCGCAAGCAAGCCTTCATACTCTGCAGTATTATTTGTTGCTTGTTCCTTGGGAAAGTGCATCGGACTATGTACTTGAGGTGCTCCCGGTGGAGTGCGATAAGCAGCACGCCGGCACCGGCGCTTTGCAGCGAGAAAGCTCCATCAAGTACATCAGCCACTCTTTATTTGCCTCCTTGACGGGATGCTTGTCTCGAATTTCCTCATCTTGCGTTGGCGTCCACTCTGCTATGAATTCTGCCAATGCCCTACTCGATAGTTGAAGTGCTTTCAAACTTGAGACCAAAGCTTGACAGTTCAGCGCCCACTCAACAATTCTGCTGTTGCTTGAGATTTTGCAAAATCCTCTTCAGCCGAAAGCGAGTGACAACTGTTATCTCATGTGCTTGGAAGTAATGGCGCAGCTTTCTCGAGGCCATGAGAAGGCGAAAAGCAGCTTCGCACACCGTAGTACCTTGATCTAGCCCTGCGAAGGGAATCGACAAATTAGATCGGGCGCTGCACCATCTTCTTCTGTATCTTGTCGCAACCCTGCGCTGATCCGTCCTTGTTGGGACCAGAGGTTGACGGCGGAGCCCCTTGCTTGTCGCTGGATACGCTTGCATCGGTTGCCGGCTCATCATCTGCCTCCCTCTCCGCTACTAACGCAGCACTAACCACTTGATTGATTGCCGCTATATACAGCAGCAACTTCTCTTGTGGCCTAGGTGCGACAAGTATAGGAGCGGAGGACAGGTATCTCTTCAAGTCTGCAGCGCAGCCTCCGCCGAGTCCATTTCATTGGACCTGCCTTTTCAAAATCTTGAAAAAGCGGCGAGCGCGTTCAGCAGACTTAGAGATGAACCTGCTGAGAGCAGCCACGCAACCGGCAAGCCTCCTGACATCCTTGACGCGCTTTGGTGCTTCGATCTGCTCAATGGCCTTGATCTTGTCGGGATTGGCTTCAATTCCCCGCTGAGATACAAAGAACCCGAGAAGCTTGCCGGAAGGGACTCCAAACACGCACTTCTCGGGGTTGAGCTTGAGGTTGATCTTGCGCAGGTTTGCAAACGTCTCATCCAAATCCTGAACCAGAGTCGCTCTGTTTTTGCTCTTGACCACTATGTCATCCATGTAAGCTTCTACATTCTTGTGTATCTGTGGTCCAAAGGCATCATGGACTACCCTTGCAAAGGTTGAACCAGCATTCTTCAAACCGAAAGGCACCCGTATAAAGCAGTACGTGCCACATGGTGTAATGAATGCGGTTTTCTCTTCATCCTCTTCTGCCATGAAGATCTGATGATATCCTGAAGATGCATCAAGAAATGAGAGCAGATCGCATCCAGCCGTGGAGTCAACAATCTGGTCGATACGCAGCAAGGGAAACGGGTCCTTGGGACAAGCTTTATTAACATCAGTGAAGTCAATACAAAGTCTCCATTTCCCATTAGCCTTGCGTACGACTACCGGATTGGCCAACCACGTGGGGTGGAGGACTCCTCTGACAAGCCCTGCTGCTTCCAATTTCTTGATTTCTTCTGCTATGAACTCTTGGCGCTCCACTGCCTGTTTCCTAACTCTTTGCTTGACGGGCCGCGCGTGGGGACAGACAGCTAGGTGGTGCTCAATTACTTTCTTGGGAACACCGGGGATGTCAGATGGTTGCCATGCAAACACATCTACATTCGCCCGCAGGAAAGCAACGAGCTTCGCCTTCCTATTTAGGATCAAGCGTGGCACCGATGGTGAAGGTACCACCAGCCGCCGTCCTCCTTGGCGGGCACCTTCTTGGTCTTTGGCGGAGCTGCCATCGTCTTGTTGCACTTGCCGGTGGAGCTCGATGGTGCGTCCTCGACGGTAGCGCAGCACTTCGAAGAGGTGCGCTTGCCGGAGTGGGCAACAGAGCTCTTGACGGACCTAGTGGTCTTCTTCTTCCCCCTGGGAGCTTCAGCGGTAAGTGGTTTGCTATCTGTCGCGACTGTTGCATCCCGGTAAATCTTGTCGGCGCAGATAAGTGCATCTTTCTTGTCGCCATGGACAGAAATGACGCTTATCGGGCCGGGCATCTTGAGTAGGTTGTAAGCATAATGAGAGGCAGCCATGAACTTGGCGAGTGCTGGACGGCCAAGTATGCCATTGTAGGGCAATGGGAAATCGGCGACGTCAAACGTGACCCTCTCAGTTCTGAAGTTGAGCTCGCTGCCGAATGTTACCGGCAACGTGATCTTCCCTTTGGGCTTGCTCCTTCCTGGGTTGATTCCTTGGAAAGTACCAGTTTCTTGAGCTCATTGTCGAGGATTTGAAGTTTCGCAGATCTGCAGAGGAGATCAAATTCAAGCCGCCCCGCCGTCAACCAGCATCTTTGTGACTTTGAGGTTGCGGATGGTTGGTGAGACCAACATCGGCAGCACCGACCGTAGTGATGCGATCGGGGTGATCCTCAATGTCAAAGATGATGGGCGTCTTGACCATTTCAGAGGTTTGCGTGACTCTATGGATGGTTCTCGCTGCATTGACCTCACGCATCCATTGTTTGAGTTGGCGGTCAGGTATGCGAGACGCCCCGCCGACGCAAAGGACCTCCGTTGCCTTTTAAACTCCTACTCATCAGCTCCATCGTCTTCATCGTCCTCGTCATCTTCATCTTCATCTTCTTCCTTGTCGCGCCACGGGAGGTCTCGCTCCTTGCCGCTGCTTGGCTTTGCCATGGCGCCCTCCCGACCGGGTCTCTTCTTACTTGCCGCACCTGCACCTTCTTGGGCCTTCTCCTTGTCTCGCGCTCGTACTCAGCTCTCAGTAGCTCAACAAGCTGCTCGACTTTCTTGCAGCTCGGAGATCGTGGCCTTTGGTGCGGTGGATTTTCAAGATCTTGCTTGTTGGAGCTGTCGGGCTTGTCGGCCCACCACAGCTTGGCGGTCGGCGTCACGGCAACCTCCTTGCCGGAGCCACCGGCCTTGGCTTTGTTGGCGGCACCATCCTCGCCGGACTGCTTTCGACAACTAGTACTTCTTGGTTTTTCTTCCTCCTGTTGTTCCGCCGGCTATTTCTTGCCGGGCGATCCCTCACCGTCGACTCTGCTCCCACATTCTCTCCTGGGAGTCTTCTTCCTTCTTCAGCGCGTGCACACTTGTCGGCCAGGGCGTAGAGCTCGCTGACGTCTTTCACTTTGCACATCGCCATCTCCTCCCTCATCTTGCGATTTCGTACATTCGATGGAATGCACCGATCACTGCAGCAGGTGGGCGTGCGGATGTTGTAGTGCACTGATTGAAACTCGGATGAATTTGCGCAGGACTCCCTCCTCCTGGGCAAGCAGGTGGAGATCACTCTCCTGGCCATGAGGCTTGTGGCCGCCTGTGAAGGCGCCAACAAACTGGTGGCACAAATCTGCCCAAGAAGAAATAGAGCTATCCGGCAAGTGCATGAGCCAAGATCTGACGTTTGGCTTGAGCACCAAGGGAAACTAGTTGGCGAGGATCTTGTCATCTCGTCCCCCCGCAGCTTGCACCGCGATGGTGTAAATGCTGAGGAACTCCGATGGGTGTGTCCTGCCGTCATACTTCTCGAACGTCAGTGCGAAGTTTTTCTTGTCGGGCCACCGGACTTGCCGCAGCTCACGAGTGAACGCAGGGGGCAACCTACACGTCGACAAGTCGCTGGTTCCCTGGCGCATGCATATCGACAATGGGCCCGGCGCGTTGGTCAGGTTGACGGCGCGCTTCTCTTCGGCACTCGATACGGGTTCGAGCGTCTTCTTCTTGCCGTTCTCGAAGAACTTGGTGTTGGTCGCGACGAGCTCGCGGATCAGACGATGCTGTGGAGTCGCCGTCGAGGTGGATCCGGCGAGTCGGCGATCTTAGCCTTCGAGAAGGGGAGTGTACGGTGGGTGCACCCCGCAAGTCTCGCCGCCATCGGCTCGCGCCTTGTCGCCTCGCGCGCGCGCTGCGAAGCACTTCGGTTGCCAAGGGATGCGCCGTTAAGGCGAAGTCGATGAGACTCTGAATTGTGGCCCTCCATTCGTCGACCTTATCGGCCGTTGGAGGGTAATCTAGAAGTAACTGAGCTCTTGCCAAAGCTTCCGCTGGTGTGCTCGGCGGCAACGGGCGACGAGGCGAAGAACGGATGTGCTCGACTCCTAACCAAGTTAGGAGGAGATATCCATGGCGACCGTATTCCACTCGCATCGGCATCTTTGAGGTGCATGCGGGTCTCGAGGGCCTCGATCCTCCATCTTGGCCTTGATCCAATGGCGTATGGTGCCGCGAGTATCATGACGCTGTCGGTCCCGCCCTCCTGCGAAGGACGCGGTGCAGATTCGATGCCGGCGCTGCGTGCGCTTTGTCCTTGACCTGGCGGCATCGTGGGCTCTCTCGACGACGCCGGTTCCTCCGCCAGCGTTTCCCCCACCACCTGAGGGCTCCGGTGGTGGTGGGTTCGACGCGGACGGCTCAGTTGCTGCCGAAGACTTCTTCTTCGGTGCCATGTCAACGAAGATGTCAATGAGGTTGCTCATGTGACCGCCGGATCGGGTTCACGCAGCCTCGACGCCCCCTACCTGGCGCGCCAAAGATGTCGTGGGAGAGCTGATCGTGCCCCACGAGCACCTACGGGACCTGGGCCCCTTGTGGTTCGGAGGGGGGCGGAGATTGCACAAAGAGCGGATCGTGCACACGAGCGAATTTACCCAGCTTCGGAGCTCTCCGGGGAGATAATACTCCTACTGCTGCTTTGTGTATTATCTTGTGTTCTTGCTAGGGAGCAATGCGAGCTACAAGACCTAGCCTGAGTGTGGTCTCATATGAATGTGGTGAACTAAGCCTGAGCTGGACCGAACCGAGCCGAACCCTTTCTACGTTGCCCTTGGGCCTCCTTTTATAGGCACAAGGGGTCACCACATGTGGCAAGTAGACAAGGGTATGATAGTAAAAACATAGGTTGGTACACCGCTTTATACAAAGTACAGAATCTATACCTAACTCGACGGCAAGGGACAAGAGTCATCAATGCCCGCCTCGATCGCCCGAACATTGTAACAGGACCGTCAAGTGCGCCTCTGCTTGCCACGATGGTAGCTTGTCGGCGCCGCTGTCGCTACTCCCGCTGGCTGCACAGCCCGTCGACACGCGTGCTTGGGAGAGCCCGTGGTGACACGTTGGCGGGTGAGCTGGAGCGAGATGAAGAGAGGTCGCCCGCCCGGCAAGCGCCTTGCCGCGGCAGGAACCTTGTCGCGCTTGGGGGCTCGGCGCCGCCAAGCCTTCCCGCAGCTCCTCTTGCCGGGGCCTTGCTTCCTTCACGCCCTGAGTGGCCTTCCCGGCAAGCTCCTCTTGCCGGGGTCTTGACTACTTTGCTCTTGAATGGCTCACCGCAAGCTCCTCTTGCCGGAGTCTTGTTTTCCAAGGGCCTAGAGGGTCTTGGCAGGCGCCCAGCAAGGCTTGCCACGGGACGCCATGATCGCTCGTGCCAGTGTTCGGGGTACTAAGGTACCCCTACCTTAGTGCACCGACACAAAACTATCTATTTATTATAACATTCCAAAATTTAGAATTTTGGGATGTTACATCTGCTCCGGCATCTTCATCTTCATGATCATGCCCTTCGTCTTGATCTTCCTCATCATCATGTACGACATCCTCTACATGATGACTGTGTGTAGCATCACCGTCGTGATCATGTCTTGGAGATTCTTCGTCTTCTCGCCCGCCCTCGCCGTGGTGGTTGTCTTGTTGCCCTTCCTCATTTCTTGCCCGGCCCCCATGGATGACTTCATAGTCATCTTCATCACCTTGCCACCGATAGCCATCCATGAAACCACACAAGAGCAGGTGGTCCCGCACCTGCCGGAATCCGGGTCATAATAAGGCTCTTCAGCTTGCATCTTCGACACGGACATCTTATCTCCGTCTCGTTCTTTTGAAACATCTCGGCTTCATGGAGCTCAAAACCTATTCATGATGCCTTCGGTCATCGTATGGGACCATGGTCGTCATGGGTAGAGCAAAACGATATTTTAGAACCAAGAAAAATTTGGCATGACCTTCCCTAAAAATAGGACCAAAAAGAATGCATAGTGCCAAAATTCTCACCGAAACGGAAATGAATCAACATTCCGGCAAAATATTGGCAACTATCGCATTTCAAATACCGGTACCTGCAAACACAAACATATATGCAACACCACAAACATATGCAACACCACAAACATACATAGATCTAGCTAGGCCACAAAAAGTGCATGTGCACGTTGTTGGAGCGAGCTAGGAGAAAAAAGTAGATCTACAACATGAAGATAGCTTTCCCCTTACTTACCTATCAAAAAAGGTAATTTCACCACTTAATTTTGATGAATCTATGGTGCAAATGAGGTGAGGAGGAGGAGGCAGCCGAAAACTTGGAGAAGGAGGTGGAGGGAATGAAGTGGGGAAAGTGAGTGGGTTGGTGTGGCTGTCCAAAATATCTTGTTGGGGTCCCAGGTTACTAATGGCGCACCACCTGCAAATGCGCCATTAGTAACCTGAGTTACTAATGGCGCACTGCAGTGATGCGCCATTAGTAGTTTTGCAAAAAATATATATATATATATATATATATATATATATATATATATATATATATATATATATATATATATATATATATATATATGTATATATATACACACACACATATAGCACACCATGTCATAGTGCGCCATTACTAGTTTAAACTAGTAATGGCGCACTATGACAATCTTGCTCATTAGTAGTTTCATAAAAATAAGAATAAAAATATACAGTCTTGGCAAGACTTCTGTGGCGGTGCGCCATTACTAGTTAGAACTAGTAATGGCGCACTTCACTGGATGCGCCATTAGTATGTATGGAAAAATGAAAAATTTTTACTAGTGGCGCACCTTACATGCAGTGCGCCATTAGTGTCTTCCACACTAATGGCGCACCACCGATGGTGCGCCATTAGTATATAGTAGTGGCGCACTGCTTCCCTGATGCGCCATTAGTATCAATCCCATCTATAGCCATTTTCCTAGTAGTGTAGTGCTCAAGAGGTAGCAGCACGTAGCATGTACACGTACGTTACAACGGCCAGGGTGCAAGAAAGAAAATACGGCCACGTACGTACATACGGGTGGGGTATCGAACGCCTACTCGTGCATACGTACGGCAAGGGCTCGTGTACATGGCTGGGTCGGAACAGAGAAACAGTGTCGTCGTCGTGTTCATAGGAAGGCAACGGAATGCGTCCTGTTCATGGGGAGGCAACGGAGTGCGTCGTGTTCATCGGGAGGCAACGGAACGCGTGGGAGCCAACCGGCTTGGACGGAACAGGGGATGGAAACGAGGCCTGGCGTACCGCAGAACGAAGGAAACGGCCTTGTGTTCGACCATCCACGTTCGAAACGGGATCCTGTTCATCGAGAGGGGTCTGGCGTACCGCAAAACGGAGGAAACGGACCTCCTACGGTCGAAACGGGGGTCGTGTTGATCGGGAGGGGTGTGGCGTACCGCAAAACGGACGAAACGGACTTGTGTTGGAGCGCTACGGTCGAAACTGGGGTCCTGTTGATCGGGAGGGGTGTGGCGTACCGCAAAACGGACAAAACGGACTTGTGTTGGAGCGCTACGGTCGAAACGGGGGTCCTTTTCATCGGGAGGGGTGTGGCGTACCACAAAACGGGACTCCACGTGATACTGTTCATCTCCACTGTCGATCTCCTCCAGCCTCCACGGGCTATCGTCGACCTCCTCCAGCCTCCACGGGCTCCTGTTCATCCAGCCTCCACCGTGCACTACCCACCGCCATCTTGCTCAACCACCCTCCACGGGCACCCTCCACCGCCTAATGTTCATCCAGCCCTCCACGGGTCGCCCCTGCTCATCCAGCCTCCACACCACGGGTCCCGTTCATCCAGAGGCAACGCCACCGCCATCGCTCATCGAACCCCCCGCAACGCCATTGTTCATCCGAGAGGCAGCATCGATCGGCTTCGATTAGCAGCAGAGCGGCGAATCATTCGATTGGGTTCGCCAACACCATCGATCGATCGCCGGGTTCATAGAACGTAGCTGCGGTGCAACCGCTCGGGTTCGATTAGAGCCGAACGCCTCGCTCGGGTTCGATTAGAGCTAACGCCGCACACACGCTGCAGTGTGTATGAGAGAAACACGATCGCTTCGGCCCCGACCGCCCACCGTAACGGGGAACTACCCGAAATTTTCCTCGCCCTTGCTTCTACCCCGGTTTTTTCCGTCATGGACGGCCCAAAGAATGTCATGCAGCTGCGTCTATGGTCCGCCCAGGACGAAAAGCCCATTTTCTGTCTTGGTTTTTTGTCATAGAAGTAGGAGCCCACCACATCTATGATGATACCGGGTTTTGTCACAATTATCGTCATAGAAGTGTCATATGTGTGACAGAAAAAAATTTGTTCGGCCCAAAATGTCACGGATGTGTATTTTTTTTGTACTGTGGAGAGGTAGTTTTTGCGCCCACGGAGTACGAATGGGGAATCAGACGGGTGGGCGGGGGGGGGGAGAACCATGTTTGATGCTGGGAAACGCTTGTTTTTGGATTTTTTGAACAGAAGATGGGACGCACTCGTTTGAAATTTGGGGAAAGTACAAACCTTGCCCCCCTCTTAAATTTAGGATCTACTGCGGGTTGGGAGTAGAATGGTAATCCCAGGTGTCCCAAATAGTGGGCGGGAGCGATTTTGGCCGCACGCATGTGTGCTTAGGCGGCCATTGTTTATGAATGTTTTTCGGAGGCGGTTGCGTGGCGTCTAGATGAAGCTACAAAGCTACCCCGGTTTAGACCTTTGGACGTCGGGCCGGTAGGTTTCACGGGTCGGAGTTATTAGAAAAGTAATTTCCTTGTACTACCAAACATTGGTCTCACGTTTCGGGCGAGTAGAGGCTCTTTTGGCGCTTCGTTCGAAATTCTGAAGCACAAGTATTCACGTTTAGAGTACTCTTGAACTATGAGGATTGACCTAAATAGACAACGTTAAATTTGACCTTGTATGTTTGAAAACTCATTAAATTATCCGCTTCTTTTTGAAATTTTGACACTTGAAAATCCTATAACTACGATTATTTTGGAATGGAGGAGCTAAATTTGAATCTATTTTGTACACGACTACATATGCTATTATGTACAAAATCAGAGCAAAGATTGGTGCCCCCATAATTTAGGTATGATTTACAAATGCCATGATATCAAATTCAAATAATTGAATGGACTTCATGTTGAATTCGACTTTTTAAAACCATCTTAAGTTGAATTCAAATGTATGCTAGTTCATAGGTAGCTAATTATAATGTTCATTGTGTAACTTTCGTATGTATAATGTGCTTTACACACAACATGAACTATACTCACGTTTATATTCGATTGCTAAAGCGATGCATTGTCTGGAGTTCAAAATACTAACTATGTGGATCAATTGTGTCGAATAATAACATAGACATGCTAAAATTCGATATAATGTAGATGTTTGATGGATCAATGACCATTCCTTAGGCGAATTGTAAATATCATGATCCCATCATAATATTTGGATTCAATTTATATCTTTAATCAATGTGTATAGCAGTCTTTTACGTGTAGTTTCACTCTCCCTCGGTGGTCTCCCACACATGCTCACACACTCTCTCTCGAGGTGTCTTTCTCGCACACATGCTCTCGATATAACCCTCCCTCCCTCTCGTAACCATTTACGACTGTTTTCACTAACCTTTATCACAAGCACTCTTCCTCTCGCAAGCATACACACACACAATCCCCATCAACCCTTTCTATATACGTAGACCTGCCTACGTGTCTCCTGTACGCACATTATATTTAGGCCAGTCTCTCACGCTTTGTCTCACACCTCTCTTCCTATTCGACGAGTATGATTCTAGCAGAGCATTCTGTAGGATGCCCCTTAAAGTTAGGTTGGATGAATAGTAATATCAGAGATAAAGGGGTTACCTTAGTCCGAGAACCTAGGGTTACAAATCCTAGCCGGCTCTGTCAGTGGACAGAGAGTCCTTCACAATTCTGCTATCTTTGTCTTGTACGACTAGTCATCCATGGGTCTCCCTAAATGCGTCACGGGCCGACCAATGTGGCGCAGGATGGAACCGAACGAACGGCCTCACCTCGACCCACCGGACCTCACGCGGTGACACACCCTCTGCCCCCACGTCTCGTTATCTTCTCACACCCACACATACCAACACAGACACCACACACAAAAAAGATATTCTCATGGTGCCTCTATCCCCTCCCCCTTGCATATACACACTCAAGGGAATCTCTCCCCATGACGTCATATTCGTCTCTCTCTCTAGACCACTCTCATTTCTCGTGCTATCTCTCCCACGCCCCCCCGTCGGCCCCTCTATCCATGCCTCTCTCGAATACGTAATACACACACATACCTCTCTCGGCCCTGCCAAATGCATCAACTACACATTCACACATGTTACATCACGTACCCCATTGATCTAAAAAGCCCCCTCTTCACGTTTATTTCGCATACAACACTCCTTTTGAATAAAGTGTGGCCAAAAACTTATTTTAGAATTTCTACATATATACAACATTACAAAGTTATATGGAGGAGTATGAACGCTAATTTGCATTGCATGGTGCCCACAATGTTATTTATTTCGCACTGTGAATTTGTATATTTTTATACTATATATAAAGTTAGTCATAATAAAGAGAAATGAAGAGCATCTCTCTCTCTCCATCGCATACCCCCCTCTACGCCCCTTTCACGGACGCACACAAACTATCTCCAGGTCCTCTAAAAGTAAGCCCCCAGCACATTCACACATGTTTCATCTTTCTCTCGCGATATATACAGTGACAATGATTGTATTCGAAGCGAAAGCATGATACGTACATTGGACATCAGAATCCACTCATTACGATCACCATTTAGGTTTTGTGGTTATTATACAGTCACGGGCTCACCGCACAACTTTGTATTTGCTCAAGACACGACTAGTTGACCAGTTAAACGCTCCACATGGCACCTCTAGTGTTGCATCACATTATCTCACTACCATCGGGCCCAATTGTCGGCTTGTATCTACTCTACATCTACACTCTTATAAAATACACTCTTATAAAAAACAGAGTTGGTGATGATGGTGTGCCTGCCATCCTGCAATATAGGCCGTCCGATTTATATCTGACGGATAGGAAAGAAACTATGGAAATTTTGCAAAAAGGTACCCACACACCTCTCCAGATTTGCAAATAAGGCCTTCCCTCATTCATCATTTTCTCTCACAAGATAAACTAGTCATACAAACGCATCTTGATGTTACGTGCAACGCACGGGCATCTTGCTAGTAAGAATGAAAACAAACGACAAAAAAATATGGGACGGTGGTTCGAAGTCATGACCGTGGGCACAGCGGACAAGGTGGCCTTGTATTGGTATGCTGAGCCATCTGTTTTAACACACAGGAGCTGGTGTGGTGATTATACACACACGCACGCACGCATGCACACGAACTGCATGCACGCAACACTCACACGAACACATGCACCCACGCACGCACGCAACACTCACACGTACACACGCAACCACGCACGCACGCAACACTCACACGCACACACGCACGCATGCATGCACACACCAGTACACCACACGACCAAGACACACTCTCACTCTCAAGTGCTAAACCAACACGTGCATACGCACACATCAGGCCCTGACAAGCACATACACAACCAGGTGATTCCCGCGCATGGGTTGGAGTCTTGTCACGCTTGTGTAAATTTGTGTTTATCTGACCTCTTCCCTATGCAAACTGACAGGTAGGACCCACAAGGTACGTGGTAAATTTAACTAGTCAACATGGTGCCACATAGACTATTTGGCCGATCAACAGAGTGCAATCCGATGCTGAACCGTGAGCAAGTGACCGTATAATCACCGCAAAACGTATATAGTGACAGTAATCAGCTTATTCTGAAGTTCAGTGACCATATTACGCTTTTCTCTCTGTAGGCCCTCCAAAACTACATCTCTACACGTTCTCGCATGTTACATCTAACAACTATGCAATACAACACTACTACTACACTCTAACACAATAAATCATATGTGTTTTTAGTTTTTCTAGATATCATATTGTTACTTAATTATTTAGTTTGCATACATTAAAACTGCCTTTGAAATGTATGGCCAGTATCATCTATCAAGCGGGAGAAATCCTGCCCTTTCCTGTTTAATCGGGTTTGTATCGATGGATCGTGCGAAACAGCAAAACTATAGTACTATACAGTACAAGTGACAGTTCACTAGGCCGTCGTGTCGTGTACTCCTCCGTCGTAAGAGTGGAGCGCTCATTTTCATAAATCTTCTAGTCCCTTTCACCGACATGTGGGACATCAAGCTACCTGGTCCACGTGCCATACCGATATACAGTGCAGAGCAGCCGGGGTGAAGCACCCAGTCATGGCGCCGGCGTGGTAACGAGCAATGAGGCGTTAAATCACAAAGCTGCACCTTTCCCGCAGTTAAGTTGGAGGAACGAAGTAATAATGCTAAAAAAGAATGGAGGGACGAAGAAACCATCATTTCACTCGTTGCTGAATCCGCTTCTCCCCCGCCATCCACGCGGCAAAATCACCTCCTTTTTACTAATCTTGATTCTATAATTTTTTAGATCAATATAATTGAGATTTGTATAGATAGCACACATGAGCAAAACCAAGTGGTACGGTTAAGGGCATCCACAATGTGTAGCCAAATGTGAAAATAGCTTTTGGCATCATGGGAACCATTGTGGACGGTGTTGCCAAAGCCAGAAATATGGAACCGAAGCTCCCCAATTGATTGATTGAAGGAATAGAAAAATGCAACGTCTCTCCTCTTTCTCCCATGCTTGAACGCATGTACAGTATAGAGCACAGGGTCTACTCCCTTGTCCCTTCTATCACAAATCACAAAGCAGTGAGGCGTCAAATCACAAAGCATGGACGAGGCAACCATCATTTCACTCTTCGCTGACTCCGCTTCTCCATCGTCTTCTTCGAGAAACCATCTCACCGCACTAAGCTGGATGGACGACGCTATTGTGTACTAGTAGTACTAGTACATTTACTCGTCCTTTGGTTGAACGGACTTCCTGGATGCAAATAAGGCCGTTGTCTCGGCTTGCAGGCGACACTTGCGAATGACTTACCGTGGTCTCCCTCAATGGTGTTATCCGTCGAACACACTTCGCCAAACCACAACGTTCGAGATATCATCGACGTCACCGCAATTGGAAAGGAAGTCAAATATAGTTACTACCTCCATTTTTTTCTACCCAAGGCCGGTATATCAAAATTACAATTTGGAAAAGGCCACTAACACTAATCGAGACAAAAAATTGATGGGGTTAAGGACATTAATATCCCCTGCATGCATGCGGAAGTGAGAAGGTTGGTTTGCATGACGCTACATTAATCAAGCGATGAGGAGTGAGATGGTTAGCTCTTTGGGCTTTGGAGAAAAAATACGCATTAATTGACATGTGAAACGAGGATTTGTATCGATTAATCCCGTGAAGGAAAACCCCGCCTTTCTTTTTTAACACTAGTACTCCTAGTACGTACGTACTTAGGCCAGTTCCAATGCATTGGTGTTTACATGAGGTGCTAAGCACATTAAAAACTTTAGCAACTAAAGCCCCCAATGCATAGGTGCTTAACTTGTTGGTGCTAAGCATCCTTCATTTAATGATTTTATAACTAAAGTTCTTCATGTATTGGTGGGATCCTTCCAATTTAAGTGTTTTGCCTAGGTTTTCGCGCTTGGCATTGTTTCTTCCTGGTGTCACCACACTCATCTCTCTCCTCTTAATTACCTTGCCACATCAGACTTTTTGCCTACATGGCATCCTTAGCACCTGTACAAGGTGCAACATTGGGAGGGGCCTTATCCTGTTTGGGTCTAGGCCTTGCATTGACATACTTCGGCACACATTTCTGCCAAGCTTGCCTAAACATTTCAAAATGAAAAGGAGGTACACTTGCGCACGGCTGTCGCGGTCGCACCGCACCCTCACACGGTTGCTCCTGCACGCCGCGGTCGCACCGCACCCTCACACAGTCGCTCCTGCACGCTGCAAACCCAACCAAGGGAACGCACCCTCACTGACACGTGTTGTCGCATGTGAACAAACCAAACTCAGCCATCCTACCGCTGACACATAATTTTCGTTCATAGAGTATGTTTATCCAACCGCATGTTGGGGAGTATCCGTACGGCCCGTGCGATGGTTTGTTGGGGAAGAAGAAGAGGTGAGGAAGAAGGGTTAGGAGACATAGGGTATTCATCCAACCGCCTGAAATGGTAGACTGACCCAATTCAGGCGACTTGCATAACAATATATGTTTTTACGCAGCAAAAGATCCATAAAAACAACAACATAAAGAAAAACTATCGCTGCTCGTGGAACGAGACGGCCTCGTCGGCTTTGGCTGCTGGCGCGAACCAGCCATAGCTGCCGACGTGTGTCTCTGCACTGTGGTTGTCCTCGGCCTCCAGCTACTCGTTCACGAGGAGCGTGTGGGCGCTCTGCACGGACGAGGGCACCGCCCGGTTCAAGTCGAGGACATCCGGTTTCGCCTGCAGGAGGGCCTCGATGGCAGCGGCATCCGCGCGCTCCACGTCGAGTCGAGCCTTCGCCGCCCGGTTCAAGTCCAGGACGTTCGGTTCCGCCTGCAGGAGGGCCTCGATGAGAGCAGCATCCGCGCGCTTCGCGTCGAGTTGAGCCTCTGCCGCCCGGTTCAAGTCCGGGGCGTCTGTTCCGCTGCGGGAGGCCTCGATGGCAGCGGCATCCGCGGCCGCCTCAAGTTGAGCCTTCGCCGCCCGGTTCACATCCACGACATCCGGTTATGCCTGCAGGAGAGCCTCGATGGCAGCGGCATGCGCGTGCTCCGCGTCGAGTTGAGCCTCTGCCTCCCGGTCCTCCTTTAGTATCGCCAGGTTGAACCGCTGGTCCACCTGCACCATGGGGGACTCGGACGCCGGCACGAAGTCGACGTCCATCGTCTCATACCCATCGGGGGCCTTCTGCGCCTCGACCTCCGCCATGAACATTGGATCGGCTTCCTCCTCCTCGTAGCTTGGCTCTAGAGAACTCGGGGATTGGCCCGCCGCAAAGCGAGCTTGGGAACGGAGGCCTGTGGCACTGACCGCCCCGCGATTTCAGCGGGCGCTCCGGCGCCAGCATCTTGTAGTACGTGATCTTGTGGCGCACCATGGCTTTCCGGCGAACTAGGGAATGCTTGATGCAGTCTAGGGGATCGAAAGGTGGGGAAATGGGCTAGATATTAGGTGTGGTTTTAGGGCAGTGGCTGGCGTAGGCCGAGCAACGAAGGTTTTGGTGTGAATAGTGGTTCCGATGATGACCGGTCAGTCGGTTTTGACTATAGATCGCTCTTGTCGCATTCGGTTGCAGTCCGGCATGCTGGACCCTCCACGTCGCTCACCGAATGGAATGCACTTCGTCTTGCGTTTTCGCTTGCTTGTGGGACCGCAATTGAGAGCAAACCGACGTCCCTCCCCCTCCCCCGCCCGCGTCATTTATACTACCACTCCCTCCGTTTTATGCGGAGTAAATAAAAACAGAGGGAGTACACTACGGATGAGGATCCCCTGACGTGGCTGAACCCATTGAGTAACTGACATGCGGGGCCTAGCAAGCATGGGGTCCGCCAGTAAGTGACCGAAAGGGAGGGTAAGGCAACGATACCTACATCAGAGGATCCACTTCCACTACTACTCCCTCCTTCCATTTACTATACAGGGCCTAATGCGTTTTTCAAGGCTAACTTTGACCAAATGTTAGAGTAATAATATATGACATGCAACTTACACAAAGCATACGGTCAAATTCGTATGTGAAAGGAGCTTCCAATGATATAATTTTCACATTATACATCTCATGTACTATTAATCTTGTCAATAGTCAAATGCGGTTTTGAAAGACGCATGAGAGCATGGTTAATAATATAGCCAGTCGATGGCTATAAGGAACTGCCATGTCATCTATAGCCATCATCTATTATATGCACTCATATAGTGGTGTGGGCTATAAGGTTGGCTATTTCCCGCAAAAAAAATTATAAGGTTGGCTATTGTATTAGTACTTTTTCCATCTCCTCTCTATCTCTTTCTTCATATTTATTTTATTTAACTAGGAATGCATATATAGCTAGGCTCTTGCATGAGAGCTCACTCCCCTTACTTTTTCACATCTCTCTCCTCCACATAGGCCATATATAAATGGAAGGAGGGAGTACTACTATGAGCACTGCATACTCTAGTACAGATGTTGTCAGTACTCCACTAGTACTATTGGACAGGGAGCTTAAAAAAGTTACTATTGGACTGGCTATACGTGGCGAAATCCTAGTAGGAAGAGCATGCGCGTGAGCAAGCACATTAACGTGGTTGAAAACAAATTGGAAACCATCTCGAGTACAAATCTAGGAGTACGTACGAATCTAACAATATTGATTGGGCGTTGTAGAATGTTGATACTTTTTTTTATCAAAGTAGATATACTTTGACTACACATAAAACTTATATGTAAACTAGAAAGGATAGGAGGGAGTATATTGTACGTTCAAAAATAAAACGAACATTGAATACCCTTTATATATGATTTGCGGATGCTATGATCACCGGTTCAAAATTTTAAATCCGCCTTAGGTATCATAGATGCCCCCACTCGTTCTCTCTTGATTTCATCTCGGGGTCCGGAGATCGACTGAAAGAGGACTAGGGTGGGTACAATACATTCGTTTCGCTTATGAACGTACAATATACTCCCTCTGATCCCCACAGCCCCCCCCCCCCCGCGGGTCATTTCTATCATAGAAACAGACCAAACCTTTATCTCCTTGCACGACACACAATTGATCTCTGAACATCAATCGATCTCATCAACATGTGTCGGGGCATGAACCGAATGCGATGTCAAAACTTAGACGCGAAGCGACACGTAGTGGAGGCAAAGTGAAACTTTAAACGAACCGTTTGTTTGTATGCATGTCAAACAAATTACAACATTGGAAATACAAGCATGGTCTAGGCCCACATGCGAATGATACTCGGTGGAATGTTCAAATGAGGCATGCGGGAGGATGGACTCGACCGGAGGGCGACATGATCGATGGACAAGAGGATTGGAGAGGAATGATAAATAAGCAAACGCCACATGATTATACTTGAACGGCTCAAATAAACAATAAGTTGTCTCGCTTGGCCTACATAGTGAAAGGCCTAATGCGCAACACGGAGCACTGACGCTCGAATATGGCCGGGAAAACAGGGAAACCGACATGTGGGGCACACCTGTCGGGACAACATAGCGCAGACTAGTCCAATGGAGGAGCTGGCCCACGACCTCCTCGCCACTGGCAACCGCTCATGTGGGCCGTGGGGGCCAACAACGTGGCGCAGCTCCAGCACCGCCTCTGGACACGGCGACCGGGTGAGTGACACGCTCATCATTGCTAGACACGGTCGGTTTCAGTGTGCCGAGGGTGGCGTTAGTGCTGTGGCACGACCAACAGTATGTTTTGTTTGTGCCCAAGGTTGCCCCATCAAAGCATTGTGTCGCCAAAATTTTAGTTGAGGTTTTGGTTGCCCATGATTTGGCCGACATTGGCAATAAAAATGAACTAGAGTTGGCTAGAGTTCATTGGCATGCCAAAAAAATGGCAACCATCCAAACAAAGACCAATCTTTGGGTCATGACCAAAATTTTGGTAAGGTGCACTTTGGCCACAATCCAAACACACCCCAACACCTGGCTCGTCGAGGATGCACAGGGCGCCGTGACGCGTCCGCGGAGTGGTGTAGCGCGGCCAACTGCATCCTTAGGACATGAGACCATGCCGGGCCGTCTTGCTTTTTCAATGACATGCGGGGATTGCATGTGAGCAAAGGGCATCTCCAATGTTGCCACGACCGCAGCTGACTACCCTGGCACACCAAAAACCCTCGTCCCTCGCGCCGTCGCGCGGTGCGTTCCCATCCGGCGCCAGCTGCCCGCATTCATGCCGTCCATCCATATGCCGTCGTTAAGAGGCTCGGTGCCCAAGGAACCAACTCCGGCGACTTAATGACGCACCCGGATGCTTGGCCTCACCGGAATGTGCTACTTAAAGAGGCAACGCCTAGCTAACCTCCATACCATAGCTCATCGTCCTCCTACCTGGCACCACATCCGCCATGACCGCAAGCGCGAACGCTCTGCGGGAGAGCTTGTATTCGGGGATGAAGCTCGAGGTCGCCGCCCTCGCACAAGTCGCCTCTCGCGATGCAATAGCGGCGTAGCCGGACGCGACCGCACAAGCGGTGGCCACGCTGGCGGCCGACGATGGGAGCAACGTCAGCCACACGTCCTACTTGTCGTCGTCCAACATCCGGCACCGCCGAGGTCGGGGACTCCTCCGAGGATGAGTAGGGCATGGGAGGCGGCAGAGCACGGTGTGCCAACTGGCCAGTCCGTATCCCATGTTCTACTCTTCCTCGCTGGAGACCGCACCTTCACTTCACGGGTCTTGAACCCTGCCCCCGTACATAGAGTTCGCAGATGGAGGACGTCGGTCGCCGCCATAGAATAGGTTTAGGTTCGGGTTTATTTTATTTTTCTGTCCTATAAAAGTTCGAAATGTAATGAAAATCTACCATGTTTGTATTAATCTCAACCGGTGTATATGAACTTTCACAATAGTATAGTATATTGTAGGAGTACTAGCAAGATGCCCGTGCATTGCACGGAAGATCAAGATCTTGTGGGAGAAAAGGATGAATGAGAGAAGGCCTTATCTGCAAATGTGGAGAGGAGTGCGGGTAAATTGTCATAGTTTCCTTCCTATCCGTTAGATATAGATCGGACGGTCTATATTGCAGGATGACAGGCACACCATCATCACCAACTCTGCTTTTTATTGAACCGAGACAAAGCTAACATGCGAAGTAAAATAAACACATAGGGTCCATACATACACAATTTATCTTAGGCACTCCAATAGTACGTCCACTACACATTCACGCATTTCACATCTTTCTACATCTACGGGAACCTACGAAAGGGTTAAAGTAACTTGCCTCTATATCTCTCCTCCCCTGATTTTCATGGTGGTGGGCCCCTCCCTCCAAACAATCTACAATCAACAGCTCACATGTTTCACATTATGTTAATTACGTAACTGGGATTATGTAGGTGTAGCATTACTCGTCCTAAAAGACTCAACTAAGCCAACCACCTAACATATCGCGCGGGAAAAGACCCGGCCGCGCCGTTCTAGTCGGGATTACCGGATTACTAGTAGTAGTATCGATGGATCGCGTGAAGCAACAAGTTTTTTTTTGAGGGGGCGAAGCACCTACTTTAAAAGGAAAAAAGGCGGTACACTCACAGCACCCTTGTCGCGGTCGCATTGCACCCCACACACGTTCGGTCCTGCACACGGCTCAGGCAAACGGAATGCGCTTCGACTTGCCTCTTCACTGACACGTGGGACTGCACTTGGAGAAACCGACCATGCGCCAAACTCCTCCGCCCACCGCGCGATAATCCTCCCCTCACCCACCCAAAAATTCACCCCAAATCAACCGCCCTTCGGCCAACTAGCCAATAATATTCCCCAAACCCCCCTCCCCCCGTCCCCATCCACTCCATTCGGTCCTCCAAAGCCGCCATCCCCGTCGCGCCGATACGTCGGTGCCGCGGTTCGTCGAGGGGATGCACGGCGATCTTGTCGCTCCCATAGTACGCTCTCATAGACTGTCGTCCTCTAGTCGCGCCGCCACCGCTGGCGACGTTCTTGTGGAGGCGCGCAGCGGTCAGCGCCGCCACCGCTGGCGACATTCGTGTGGAGACGCACGGCGGTCAGCTTCTCCCACGGTACGCGCATTCTAGACTGAGGCCCCGTGCATGTCGGTGTAGCGCTGAATGTTAGCTGATAGACGCTGTTAATCTCACTGTTTGCTGAAGTAGTTTACAGTCAATATGCTCTGCTTAAGAAGCTTCTTTGCCCTGTTCTGCACTCAATCTGCTTAGCTGAGATGGCATGCCAAGGCCGATTAGTTGCTAAAATATCCTGCCATATATTTATTGTGACGTAGATTGCCATGGTCTAGTAACCAATCTGTTAGGTGAAATAGCTCTACACCGTTTTATACTCAATCTTTGTTGCTGCGATGGCCTTTGATAGTTTGATGGTTGTGTGCTCGGCCTCATAGACTGCTGAAACAACCTGCCATAATTTAGCACTCAAATCTGTTTGCTGAATTAGCTTTACATATATTTCGTTACTTAGATCTGCTCGTCCAAATATCTTGCCATAGCTTTCGACATCGACCTAGGTATTTTTTCTGGACTTCATAAAAAAGCATATATGGTTTTCCTGTAATATCTAGTAGAAGAACTAATTTGCATGTCTAACAGATGGACAGGACTTGGATAACTTCTGCTCGAAGATTCTCCGCTGCATATGTCGAGGGGGTTGAAAACTTCATGAACTTTATCAGAGCTGAGTACTGTGGTCCAAAATCAGATGTGCTATGCCCGTGTAGAAGTTGTATGAATTCAGTTACAAGACCCCAGTCAACTATGCAAAATCATCTACACTTGTATGGGATGTCGGTCACATATACTAGGTGGGTTCATCATGGTGAAGCTGTGAACATCAATGATATTGACTACGTGGAAGCAGTAGATCACCATCTTGATCTGCCTGATGCTCAGGTGGAAGAGGAGGAGGAGGAGGTGGTGGCGGAGCCAGTGAGTTTGACCAACATTGAAACAATGCTACGAAATGCTCGTGCATTCCATGAACTTTCACCTGCAGAAGAAAAACGGTGGGCCCGCATGTTGGAACAATGCAATGTGGCTGTCACCCCAGTAACTAAGCTGTCAGTATTCTCAGCTATGGTCACCTTTCTTTAGGTGAAGAAATCTGAGCGGAGGACCAACAAATCGTTCGATGCAATGTTGGCTGCTTTTCGCAAATCTTTCCCAGATGCGTCTAAGCTGCCACACACGTACAGTAAAATGAAGAATTTCCTTCGTGCAGTTGGAATTGGATATGATATGATCCATGTTTGTAAGAATATTTGTGTTCTGTTCCTGAAGGATTATGCCAACTTAAGTGAATGCCCGAAATTCAAATCATCAAGATGGAAAGATGGCGATGCTATGAAGAGGATTCCTCATAATGTTCTGAGACATTTTCCAATTATACCAAGATTTTAGAGGTTGTTTCATGATGCTCAAACAAGAGAGGATGTACTGTGGCATTCTAGGAACCAGGAATACAGAGATTCGAATGTAATGAGCCATCCATCTCATGGTAGTGAGTGGAAAAGCTTCGATCATACACACAAAAAGTTTGCTGCTGACCCGAGAAACATTAGACTTGGCTTAGCTTCAGATGGATTTAACCCATTTGGCCACCAGAGCGCCACATACACCAAATAATCAAACTACATGATGGCCTTGCTCATACCAGGTCCAAAAAGTCCTGGAAAGGATTTTGATCTGTTCATGGAGCCTCTTGTGGAGGAACTTCAACAACTATGGAGGGGTGTTCTCACTCGAGACCTATATAGCAGCCCACCAGCTGATTTCTTTCTTCGTGCTGTTATAATTTGGTGCATCCATGATTATCCGGCTTTGGGCACTATGTCAGGGAAAACGACACATGGTTACAATGCATGTGTTTGCTGTGACAGGAATCCGCTGTCATACGCAATACTTAGCACGATCTGTTACATTGGACACCGCCGTTTCCTTGCCAAGGACAAGCCGCATCCTCGAAAATACCGAAGACATGTGTTCAATGCAAAGCATGAAAACCGTTATGCGCCAAAGAGGCTCACCGCCGACGAGTTGCAAGTGGAATTAGAGAAGGTCAGGCATATTACACCGTGAAACCATCCACGGTAATGGTAGCGGAAAAGGAAGCGTGGCGAGCGAAGAGAGATTATTGTTTACCCGCAGGTCCACTTTGTGGGACTTGGAGTATTGGAAAGATTTTGATCTGCGGCATAATCTTGATGTGATGCACATCGAGAAAAATATATGTGACAACATTATCGGCACACTTCTTAATATTGAAGGCAAGATGAAAGATACCTAAAAATCTAGGATTGATTTGACACACCTGGGTATCGGACAGGATTTGCACGTGTAAGATGAAGGTAAACCACGGGATATGGCACCAGCTGTGTACGTCTTGGACAAGATAAAAAGAAAAGAATTTTGCGAGGTCCTGTCACGTGTGAGATTCCCACATGGATTTGCTTCCAACCGTGAAAGGTGAGTCAGTGCAGATGGAAACAAGGTACAAGGCTTCAAAACTCATGACTGCCACGTCCTACTTCAAAGGGTTTTACCTGTTATCCATAGAGGATTGGGCATACGACTTATCTGAGCAGATTGCGAGTTGGGACAATTCTTGAGGAACTCTGCAATAGAAATATCGGGATAGATGCTTTGGAGCATCTTAGAGACAAGATACCAACTATCCTATGCGACCTTGAGAAGATATATCCTCCAGCCTTCTTTGATGTGATGGTGCATTTGGTTGTTCATCTACCTGATGAGGCACTACTTAAAAGTCCAGTATAGTATGGCTGGATGTACTCTATTGAAAGGCTGTTGGGCACTTTCAAGGGCTATGTTAGGAACAGAGCTAGACCCGAGGGTTCCATTGCAGAGGCCTACATTGCTACATAAGCGTTGACATTCTTCTCAAAATACATTGAAACAACTGATCATCTTAGCAAAGAGGTGGGTGAAGACAACCCCGGGCTCAAAGTTTTCGATTATTCTGTTCGAATTACAGGGAAGAGTCGACAAGAGGACAAACCTAAAGATTTCAACAAAATGGTTTGGTATGTGTTGAATAACTATCCTGAGATACTACCTTATATCAAGTAAGTGCTAAGTACTGCAACTTATACACCATAATCTACTAAACTTGCAGCACATTCTTATATATTTAGATGTTTGACGGGATCACTATGTTGTGCAGCATCTACAAAAAGGAGTTCTCGCCATAAAATCCAAGAAACATTGACAAACTGGTTATGGCAGGATTTGCAAAATGGTTCAAGAGCCATGTAAGCTTTTGAATTGCCTTCGTCGCTTTTTAATATATTGAGTACATAAGATGATCAGCTTGTCTATTTTCTAACCATAGGTTAAGAAGATGCGGAGGATGGGCATGCAGTTGATGATGCCCTTTACTCACTAGCAATGGGTCCCGATACTTGGGTAAGACATTATGAATCTTGCGTTGTTGGAGATGTGCGCTACAACACCCTTTGCACGAGACGAAGGCAGGAAGACACAAAAGCAGTGTCATCATGAGCACGGATACGTATGACAAAGAGACAACTGAAATATATGCTAACATAATGTACATTGTTCGATTGCAGATATATCTCGATTTCGAGGATCATCGGTGTGTGGTTACATTGTCTTTGTCATTGGTATAACCTGTTTTCCAGGATCGCAAAACCCAGAGCTGATGATTATTTCAAGTTCATCAATGTCAAGGCGGCGTACCATACCAACGAGGCTTTTATTTTGGCAAATCAAGCAACACAGATATTTTTTTTGGAAGACACATTTGCACATAGCGATGACTGGAGAGTATTGCAAAGGTTTGAGCAGAGGAATTCGTTTAATGAAGTTGCACAACAAGATGATGCTTACACTGCTCCTGATGTACAAGATAACACAGATGTTCCTAATATCTTTGAGAACCATCACATCAATGACGCCGGTGAAAAGATTGCCTGTCGTGTTGTGGACATACAAGAGTTGATCAAGAAGAAGCCAACGTTCGAGGATGTTGAGGAGGAAGAAGAAGATAACACTGTGGGGAATTACGATTCAGACTGATACATATGGCGAAGATGTTGACGCTGCTGCTGCGGATGATGATTACATTGCTTTTGTCGTATTTGCCTGTCAGAAGACGTTCTTTTATCCACTATGTGAAATTGTGTTTGCTATGACAACTGAAACCTGATGAACATGTTGTTTAGTATTTTGCTGTGAGAACATCACTTGTTATGTATGCTGATTTGTGTTTGGTGATTGTATGACGACTAAAACATGATGACATTGTTGTTTAGTTGTACTCATATTTGGCTGTGAAACTTGAATTTGATGACATAGTTTGCTGTTGGACTGCAATTTTCTCGACGTCTTCGAATGAGAACAAAGCTGACCCGACAGGGCCTCTGCTAATTTATTTATTTATTACCAAAAGGGCCTCTGCTATTTATTTATTTATGAGCAAAAGGGGATACCCCCTGATTTCCGTTAATAGAAATCATTAGATGTTCACAACACTACGCCCAGCCTGCTACACATGTTTCATTCATTATTAGTTTCAGCAAAGTGCTCATGTCATAGCCGCTGAATACATCACGAGTGCTACATACACTGCAAATAAAGAGAAAATCATCCTACAGAGCACATGGATTTTGCCAATTATCTTCACAAGCTCTTTCATCTCCTCATTGCTGTCAAGGCCATTCAACAGCTGTTGCTTGGCCACGATCAGAGGAACTGCATCTTTAACCTTCTGCTCTGCATCTTCCTCTTCTGCGGTTCCTTCAGTTACTTGTCCAACACCCCAACCTGCTAGTATTGAGATTCCTCGGCTAACCAAATAATCAGCGTAGTTGCATTCCCCCACATCAGCAACTTCCCAGAATTACAAATCACACGAATCTGCCCTTTTCTGCACAAATCAAATTGGAAGATCATCAACCAAACTATTAAAAAAATCAGCAACTGAAAGCAGCAAAACAACACTTCGGGCATTTGTAGAAGACTCGGCCAAGGTTGAGGATTGTGGTTGAGATGCGATGGATGACTCTGCGTGATTTGTAGCAGTGGCACCACACCAACGACAGCGGGGGTGTGATGAGACCCACAGGCGATGCTACGGCTGGCGACTTGGCGCATATCTGGTTGTTGCCTGCTGAAGAGCAGGGGGACGAGCAGCCAACGGACATGGTTTCTGCGGCCAGAGCTTCTGATGCTAGGCAGAGTAAGTAGAGAGAGGAGAAGTGAACGTTGGATATGTCAGTTTCATTACTTGCAGAGTAGCATAGCACCATATATAGTCATAGTCTAGGTTTGGATTCGAACCAGCTACAGGAGCACGTCTCTCTTTTTTTTTAAACTCAGCAACGTCTCTTTACTGGTACACTAGCTTGTTCTGTACGCCTTCTCAAGTCTTTGATTTTCTTTCCTTTTTTTGCGATGAAGGAAGGAGGACAAAATTAAGAGTTCCTGGGACTCGAACCCAAGACCTCTCGGTTGAAAACCAATGGTGCTAGTCACTTATGTGGCGAACGTTCCCTGGGAGGAGGACGGCAAACGAACGCATTTTTCTTCGCAGTTTTAGTTGCGACACAAGATAGAACGGTCGCAGTTTCGGGAATGTTATCAGGCGAATGAGCCCAGTTTTTCTTTTCTTCCTATATATAAAAAAGTATGCTACTTGGTGTCGGCTTAGTCAACAAACGATTGTACCAACCTTGACCGTTGGATTGACATTCAACGGCTGTCGTGTTTCTTCAGTCTCTTCTTCCTCGAGCCGCTAAAGCCAAACCAGCACTGGTGGGACCGCGTGATCCCGCCTCCCACGGCTGGCTGTGCTGCCGCGCATGCGTCGTGCCACATCGCACCCTAAAACTCTATGCATCTTCCCCGGCTCCTGTTTGTTCCCGTCCAAGGCCTTACCATCGTCCTCCACCCTGGTTTGCTCGCCGCGGCGCCGCCCTCCGGTGTTGTCAACATGGTCAACAATCGAGAGAAATAAGGAGATGACTGTACATGGTGAGGATGACAGTAGGGACCCAGCAGCGCGGCAGTAATTTTGCTTTTTCGGGACGGAGAAGGGTATCAACTGGGTTGTCTTGGACCTGTGGTCTGCCTAGCCCAGTGCTTTTATTTCATATGTTTAGCACATGACCAGCCCAGTTTGTTTTTTTTCCTTTACGAAAATGCCTAGCCAGCTATTTTGTTTTTTGCAGAATAACCAACGTAGGCCTACTTGCTTTTCTATGCCCTGCTGGGCCGGAAATCTTTCAAGACGAGGATGGATGCATTTTGCCTAGAAAATGGGCTATAAATAATAAGAAATGGGCTATAAGTAATAATAAATGGGCTATAAAATGAAAAAATATAGCAAACATGCAATTAGTTCCAAAATACTTTTTTCTTTCGGATTTTGATATTTTAAATTTCATTGTTTTTGTGCGGGTAAATTTTCATTGAATTTAAATTAAGGTATATTTAGTTTTAAAATTAATTTGAATCTAGCTAGAAATTTCAGGCTGTATGTTGTTTGGGACAGATTTGGAGGCTGACTTGTGGGTCTACTAGGTTGACGTGTATGAAAGGCTTTGTCAACTTAGTCCACAAACGATTCTAGTAAGCGAGGACTGCTGGATGTTAATCCAACGGTCGTGCTGCTTCTTCAATATCTGATCTTCTTGCTCCAGCCACCCAAACTAGCGCCAGTGGGACTGCCTGCTCCCGCTTCCCGTGGCGGCTATGTCTTTGCACAGCCGCACCGCCCACCCTACTTCATTGCTGGCCGTGCCATTCCTCTACTCACCCACACCTCCTGTTATTTTCCGGCGACGGCAGCCGGACCGTAAACCTCGACTCCCCACCGCGTGGGCAACCATTGCCGAGTCTTCCCCGGCTCCGTGTCGTTCCCTTCCTAGGCCTCGCCGTCGTCCACCGCCATGGTGCTCTCGGCGCGGCCTGGTCAACGTGGTCAACGAACGACATCCATCGGACGTGGATTGTACGTGGAGAGGCTGACAGCTGGGTCCATGGCCGCACACAAGGAAATGCCTCCTTATTATGCGCAAAATAATGATTCCCCCACCTGACATCTGGGACCCATCGGAAGGGCCTCTATATTTCGCGAAAAAAACGTGCCCCCCGTTGACAGGTCGGACCCACCAGCTATCTTCGCACGCAAGGAAGTGCCTCCTTATTACGCATAAAAATGAATACTCCCCGCCACCGGAACCCAAAGATAGTGGGAGGCTGACTTGTGGGCCTACCAAGTTGACGGGATGGAGGGCTTTGTCAACTTAGTCAATATGAACGATTCTAGCTCCGAGCCATCGTCGATGTTCATCCAACGGCCGTAGTGCTTCTTCAACCTCTGGTCTTCTTGCTCCAGCCGCCCAAACCAGCGCCGGTAGTGCCGCATGCTCCTGCCTCCCGTGGCCGGTTGTGATGCCGCAGAGGCCTCACCGCCCCTTACTACTCCCACCGCAGGCCAGGCCATCCCTCTACTCACTCACACCCCCTATTATTCTGCGGCGATGGCAACCTCACACCGCAGCCGAAACAGTGAACCCTCATACTCCTCTACGCATGGGCATCCACTGCCACGTCTTCCCGGGCTCCGCGTCGTCCCCTTCCTAGGCCTCGCCATCGTCCACCGCACTGGTGCTCTCGGCGCGGCGTGGTGAACGTGGTCAAGGAACGACTTCCATTGGAAGAGTACTGTACGTTGATAGGCTGATAGCTGGGTCCACGGCAGCCGCAAGGAATTGGCTCCTTATTACGCGCAAAATAATTATTCCTCCACCTGACAGCAGGGACCCATCGGACGGGCAACCGTATTTCACAAAAAAATGTTCCCCCCCTAACTGCTGGGACCCACCAGCTACATCTTCGCACGAAAGGAAGTGCCTCACAGTCGGGACCCACCTGGTCGAAGCGTACATAGCATTGTCATTCTGGTCGCGAACGGTATGCATATACCGGTCGATGTAGAGGCGCACGTGTCATAGTAGAGGCGCGCGTAGCATGTACACGCACGCATAACGCCGCTGTGCAAGAAAGAAAATACGCCATGTACGCATACACGGGCGGGTCTCGAACGCCTACTCATGCATACGTACGGCTAGGGCTCGTGTACATGGCTGGATCGGAACGGAGAAACTACGTCGTCATCGTGTTCATGGGGAGGCAATGGAATGCGTCGTGTTCATCAGGAGGAAACAAAATGCGTGGGAGCCAACCGGCTTGGACGGAACAGCCAATGGAAACGAGGCTTGGCATAGCGCAGAACAGAGGAAACGGCCTTGTGTTCGACCGGCCACGTTCAAAATGGGATCCTGTTCATCGGGAGGGGTCTGGTGTACCGCAAAACGGAGGAAATGAACTTGTGTTGGACCTCCTACGGTCGAAACGGGGTCCTGTTGATCGGGAGGGGTGTGGCGTACCGCAAAATGGAGGAAACAGACTTGTGTTGGAGCGCTACGGTCGAAACGGGGGTCCTGTTCATCGGGAGGGATGTGGCGTACCGCAAAACGGGACTCCACGAGATATTGTTCATCTCCACCATCGACCTCCTCCAGCCACCACGGACAACTATTCATCCACCGTCGACCTCCTCCAGTCTCCACCTACGACTGTTCATCCACGGGCTCCTATTCATCCAGCCTCCATACTGTTCAACCACCCCTCTCCACGGGCTCCTGTTCAACCACCCCTCCACGGGGCTATTGTTCATCCACCACTCGACCGTCCACTATTCATCCAGCCCTCCATGGGGTCATCCTGTTCATCCAACCCTCCACGGGGTCCTGTTCATCCAGCCCCAACCGGCTCGACCAATCGGGGTCCTGTTCATCCAGAGGCAATACCACGGGGTCCTATTCATCCACCCCCCACCGAGAACTGTTCATCCAAACCCCCCCAGCAAGGCTCATTGTTCATCCAAACCCCCCCCCCCCCGGCAAATGCTCACTGTTCATCCAAAGGCAGCATCAATCGGCTTCAGTTAGCAGCAGTAGCGAAGGAATCACTCGGGTTCAGTAACATAGCTAGTGCAATCGCTCGGGTTCAGTTAGAGCCCAACACCTCGCTTGGGTTCAGTTAGAGCCCAACGCCTCGCACACACGCGCGTACGTGTACGAGAGAAACGCGCATCGCTCGGCCCCCGACCACCCATCGTAACCGGGAACTCCCCGAAATTTTCCTCGCCCTCGCTTCTACCACGGTTTTTTCCGTCATGGACGACCCAAAGAATGTCATGCAGCTGCGTCTCCGGCCCGCCCAGGACGAAAAGCCTATTTTCTGTCATGATTTTTTGTCATAGAAGTAGGATCCCACCATATCTATGATGATACCGGGTTTTATCACAATTATCGTCATAGAAGTGTCATAAGTATGACAGAAATTTTTTCCGTTCGGCCCAAAATGTCACGGATGTGTCTTTTTTTTGTAGTGAGCACTGTCATTGATGCCATCTTCGTCCTCTGCACCGACGGCCGCTGTCGCATGGTTCATCGTTGATAGTGCATCCCCGACCTCTTCCTCGCGCTCGCTAGCCTCACTTTAAGCTCCTAGTTCTTTTCCCCTTCTCTGCGTGCTCGTTTACCTCGCCTAGCTAGCTCAACCGTCGCGCCCGAAAGCTTCTCGCTGCCGGCCATGTCGTCACCGTGCAGTCGTAGCTCATGTCCGAGCGCGTCACCATGCTCAGCACACCACCAGGAGGCCGTAGCACCCGGCCGTTCGCTCCGTCGTGCCCCACAACATCATTTCCAACCTTGCCCGAACTCCGGCCACCGCACTTTGCTTTGCCGCCGTCGTTCTGGTCCTCTCCGGCATGAGCTGATGGCTCCGTTGGATGCGGACGAGGACCAGGATCACGCATAGCCTCTTCGTCGTCCTTTTGGTCGCCGGAGGGCGAAACCCGAGCCCTCTGCCGTGCTTGTTGTCGCCGGCGACGAGCCGCCGGCGTATTAGGCCAAGTTGACCAGGGGTTTGACCACCCCTGGGTCACTGACAAGTGGGCCCAGGCCCCTGCTATTTTTGGTTAAGTGTTAATTAAATTTTATTAGCCCTGCTGATACTGACATGTGGGCCCAGGGCCTTAACTAATCTAGATTTGGATTAGATTAGTGCTAATTAACTTAGGTTAGTAAGTTAGACACTGACATGTGGGTCCTAGCCGTCAAGTTTGACCTGGGCTGCCGCCTTTGACCTGCTGACGTAGTGATGATGTCACTTCGACATCGTAAAGCCTTTTCTGGTATTCAAATAAATATAAATGATTTATTTATTTTCAAAAAATGCCCAAAACTTCAAAAATTCATAGAAAATAATCTGTAACTCCAAATGAAACAATTTATATATGAAAAATGATCAGAAAAATCCAATCTATCCATATGTACCATTTCCATGCATGTTAGAACAATTTTTGGCTACTGTTTAGGGCAAATCAAACAAATGGCATTTGAATATCCACATGTGGAGTTTGAATTTGAATCTTGGATTCAAACCAACTTCATTTAAATTGTTGCTAGTTGCATTAGCTCAAACCATAGCATATTGCCATGCCATGATCATGCATCATATTGTTGCATTGCGTTGATTGTGTTCCTTCTCTGTTGCCGGTATTTGTCCCCTCTCAGTATACGTGGTTCCGACATGAGATCGATGACACCGATGAAGAACTATACTATCTTGAGAAGTGCCAGGCAAGCAAAACCCCCTTGTCATTCTGATACAATCCCACTCTCTCGCTTCTGCTCTCTTTTACTGCATTAGGACAAAAACGATTCAACTGTTACATGCTGCGGTAGTTGAACCCCTTTCCTCTGCATGACCTATCATTGCCACAGTAAATAGATGAAACCCACTAGCATGAGTAGGAGTTGTTTGATCCCTGATGTGCCTACTCATTCATGCTTGTTGTCATGCCTGTTACTGCTTAGAGTTGAGTCAGGACTGATTCATTGGGGATGAATTGGAATGTGGTGAACATGTCCTACCATTGAGAGCTAAGTGTGTGAACACGATTTGGTAAAGGTATCGGTGAGAGGCCATGTAGGAGTACATGGTGGGTTGTCTCATTGAAGCCGTCCTTAGGAACTGAGTTCTGTGTTTGTGATCCAAGACAGTAAGTGCCCCTCTCGACTTATTAACCCCTCTGTCCTCTGTCCAGGAGTTGCAAGTAGTTTCTGGTGTTTGTAGTATGCTAGAGGCCGTACACAACACTGACCCAAGGGGTGGGCTGTGATGCGGTAGGCACGTGGCACGGTGTACCGGGACGCCCGTTTGGTGCCTCGGGAACCCTGCACACATTGTTTGGGGCCGTATGTGGAAACCTCGGCCGGACTCCCTGCGGATGGAACCTGAATAGGCGATAAAGCTGGACTAGGGACTTGTGTGGTTAGTCAGGTCATGGCCGACACCCTCGCCAGGCTTCCGCTTGAAGGTTGCCGAGATACATGACGTGTACATGGCGGTAAGTGGCGAGAGGGTGTGTGAAGAAGTACACACCTGCAGGGTTAACATGATCTATTTGAATAGCCGCGTCCACGGTAAAGGACTACCGGGTTGCTTGTGCAGTTCATAGACAAGTGAAAGTGGATACTCTAAAATGCGCAAGATAAGCGTGAGTGCTATGGATGGCGTGCTCGTAGGGAGACGGGAGCGGATCCATAGTGGTGTATTGATTGGTGAATATGTGGACTCGTGTGCACCACCTCAAAGAGTTACCAGCAGTCGTAGTACAGAATAGCCACCGAGTCAAAGCTGGCTTGCTGGAGTTAAACTCCACCACCCCCTTTGTTGATACTGATGCATATGTAGTTAGATCTGATGTAAGTCTTGTTGGGTACATTTGTACTCACGTTTGCTTAATTTATGTTTTGCAGAGAGACTTCAGTCTCACTAGTAGTTCCGCGTGGACTTTGATGTTTAGCTTGATACCTCAGCTACGGCCTTGTACCCTTGGGAGGGTCTTGTAGATAGTCAGCTTCTCAGCCTTTTTCATTTGTAGTTGTCTGTACTCAGAGATGTTATGCTTCTGTTGCTTGTATGCTCAGTATGTTGGGTCATGTGACCCCTGTTTGTAATATCTGGCTCCTCGGAGCCTACTGAATAAATACTTTGAGTTGTAGAGTTTTGTTGTGATGCCATGTTGAATTTGCACATATCGAGCATATGGTGTGTATGACTTGAAATGCTTGGTATGTGTGGGATCCGACAACCTAGTTGTTTATTCTTGGTAGCCTCTCTTATGGAGAAATGTCTCCTAGTACTTCCACTGAGCCATGGTAGCTTGCTACTGCTCCAGAACACTTAGGCTGGTCGGCATGTGTCCTCCTTCGTTACTGTGTCTGTCCCTTCGGGGAAATGCCACGCGTTGTTCCTTTAAGTCCTTGTAGCTTGCTATGACTTGGGTTCATATGTTGATGATCGACATGTTCGTTGCTGGCACTACAAAAAAAATACACTTCCGTGATGATACGTGTTTGTCGTAGTAGGTCACGTTTTCTGTCATGCATGTACATCCATGACAAATTTATGACAGAATCAAGATAGTCATACCTGTGCTGTCGTAGAAGTGTTCCATGACATTACCAAAATTATCATCACGGAAGTGTCCACTTCCATGACGATAAATCGCACGTCACAGAAGTGCTTTCGTCAAGGGTGACCATCACGTGGCATCCACCGTAACAGAACGCCGTTAAGCTATCGGGTCGGGTTTTGGATCCGATAACCCGTTAACAACCCCGACCAATGGGGAGTTTCCACGTGTAAAATCATCATTGGCTGGAGGAAACACGTGTCGGCTCATCATTGGGACAGATGTCATCCACTCACTGGACAGAAGGCGCCTATGATACGTCGACATGTGGCACAGCCCAATAGTGGCCCATTCCTGTGAAAAGGCCGGCCCGTTTGACTTGGTCAAAAGCTGGTGGGCCGGCCCATGGAAAGCCTGTTAACGGCCTGTTAGCATATAGCCCATTTACAGCCCGCTAACCCAAGGCCCGTTATGCCCTATGCGAATTAGGCCCAGTAGCGTCAACTGGGCCATCCAATATGATTCCAGCCTGTTTTCACTTCTGGCCCATGTATGGCCCATGACGTCTTTCGGCCCATATGAGGCCCTTTGTAACTCTTGGCCCATTAGCGGCCCGTCTTTGGCTTGTCCGTAATGAACGAAGTATTACTTTACACCCATTAACGGCCATGGTGAAATCGCCCGTAATGAACGATGTAACACTTTATACCCATTAACGAGCCGTTATTCCGTTGGCCGTTTCAGCCCAAGTTAACTTTCGCCTTCCGAGGGCCCATTTATTCTTGGGCTCATTTGCGAGATTCGGTTACTTATGGCCCATTCTCGTCATTTTACGCTTGTGGGCCAAATTCAGCCGATCGTTCTGATCGGCTGTTTGTGGTCCGTTAGTCTGTTGGGCCATTTTCATAGCATCACCAACACGGCCTATTAACGGCCCGTTATGGTTAGCCCATAAACGCGTCGATTTCCATTATAGGCCGTCTACGGCCCATTAAAGGCCCGTACAAGACCCATAAATGAGTCGGCGGCCCATGGATCCTACGTGACATAGAAGGCCCATGGATCCTACGAGAACTAGAAGGCCCATGGATCCTACGAGAAGTAGAAGGCCCATGGATCCTACGAGACGTAGAAGGCCCATGGATCCTACGAGACGTAGAAGGCCCATGGATCCTACGAGACGTAGAAGGCCCATGGATCCGACGGACCGTGAAGGGCCATGGTCAGGCGAGTTGGTCCCCGTTTGAACGATATAGCATATTCAAAGAATTATCCTACTCAATACTATCACCTCTAAAAAGCATACACTATACAACAAAGAGATCAAGGCATGGAAAGGTAGAATAATCCTACACTATACAATAAAGAAATTACAGCCGATTATACCCACTGGGCATTATGGTTCGGCACAGGTGATAATAAAGCATACGCAAACAGCAAATTACATACACTGGGCAAATTCAGCTCATACATCATGGACGTGCATCAACTTAACTCCATTTGAACTATAATCTCTTCAGAAAATAGGATTGGCCGGATTTAGATAGCACAAATTTCAGTCTGCAAAATCTCCAATTCCTTCATGGTTACCTCGGTGTCTTGTTTCATTTTATTGACTCCTGCATCTAATACCTGCATGTCCAGTCTCAACTTCTTGATTATACGTTGACAATCATGTACACGTTGTGTTGCCACCTCTAGTTGATGCTCGAGAACATCAGCACATTCCAATTCCAATCCATAATCATTCGGTAACGGCCATGCCGCACTGCTCGCAGATTTTTGTGTTGTTGTCACTTCATCCTGAAATGTTTCTGTAAGTACACATGACTAGGGTAAAAATATAGTTACAACAGTGAAGCAAACAAGACACTATTTTGTACTACATGGCAAAAAAGGACTAACAATAATGTAACACATCACTTTCACACAAAAAATGTTACACGTCATGAAGCATAAGCGGTGATATTTTAAAATTATAAAAAGATAGTCATGCAGCCTGCATACAAAATCCTCTTAGCTCACCAGAGGAGCATGATGTTGGGGCCTAATCGAAAACACAAACAAGTTACAAATTTAGACAACATGTTGCCTATAAGTAAGCAAGCAGTTGGCAATTCTGTACCTCAATTAAAGTCTTAGGGAACATAATGAACAGCAGAGGGTTTCATACAAACATACTACAGCAGGCAAAACTATGCAATCATTAGCGTAGTATAAACTAGATTGTGAGCGTCATGCAATAATAGTTGATTAATAGACTTCAAAGCTTCAGCACACTTGATGAGTAATTAAATGGTAAGGCCTTTAATTTATGTCAACTAATAGTGATACAAGTACCGAACATCGTGCATGATTATTTGGGCATCTCATTAGCGAGGACAAATAAAGCAATTGAAAAGAGAAAATTAACTATGCCTGAAACAAACAAGGAATTGAACTGTTGAGTTGCATACAAGGACTTACCTTAGCAGGTTGAAGAGGCTCAACAGCTCCTACTTCTCTTGCAAGGCTCCTTCCTAACATCTTGTACTTGGAAATCCTCAATCTTATCTTCATTGCACCCCTCTCGCAAGGTGACACAAACTAGTTACTCGTCTTCTTGGAAGATAAATATGCATACTTTCCAGTCTGTGAACACAAAAGGATGAGATTATAACAAAACAACACCACATAATGAAACATGCCGCATATCTTGCACTTTCACACAATGAAATGAGCATTTACTATGTCAGCACTATGTAAAAACTAGGCATACCTTCTAACTGGATCTCCAGGTACTCTTGGAGAGCCTACTGTAGTGTACAGCCAAACCTTTATGTCACCTATGAGTTAGACAAGGCCCCACTACAGCAGCCCTTAGTGTTTAAATCGTTGACAAGCTCTGTTAGAGTGTTAGGTCAAGAATAGCAAGTAATCAAAGCAAACAGTCCTAGTATGGCTGGCTGATGCAAACAAACAATTGAAC
Source organism: Aegilops longissima (assembly GCA_021605205.1). Taxonomy (NCBI): domain Eukaryota; kingdom Viridiplantae; phylum Streptophyta; class Magnoliopsida; order Poales; family Poaceae; genus Aegilops; species Aegilops longissima. The sequence goes on from CM038677.1 coordinate 66,725,139, forward strand.
AGATGTGTGAGCAAATCTTACATATCAAGAAAAGAAGCAAAGAAGGAGGCTTAAAGACCATCACTTGGTGACCAGATTTAAGGGCATTTAAACATCATGTGCAGCGATGAACTAACATAAACATTGCATATTCCAGATTCTACAATGGAATGCACATGTATTAGGTTATGCCATGTATGATGATGCCTAAATGTACAGATAGCAGGCAAGAGTGATTCATCATTGCACGCACAATTGAATTGCAGGTTAATGGCCAGTTCGATTCCGCCTTTTCAGGGCATATTGTCAAAATAAGCCATAAAAGATGTAAAGAAGTCATTTTTTAGTTATGGGCTTGGGCTTAACTAATTTCAATTTGGAGGGGGTGTTTGGGTAGAACCTCACTAAAATTGAAGGAAGGGAATAGTGAAATGACTCTGTTATGCGCCTATATTACACTCAAAATGCAATCTGCGATGCCCGTGTCACACGACCCTCAAGTAAAACAAACACGCAAGCATTCATTGCCCTGCCCGCTTGCATCTCCTCTCCCTTTCCTCTACCTCGATCCCCACTGCAAAGACTAGGGTTCCTCCAGTGAGCCGTTGCCACTTGGTCCCATCTGGCCCGGTTCTCGGCGATGTTATGTCCAGCTAGGCTACATGGCGGCGGGTGGGGCAAATCTCCTGGCTGCTCCTCCGTCTGCGCCGCCCTCATTCTCATGGTCTCCAGCTGCTCCATGTGGTTCGTCCAACGCACTACTCCGGTTGGTGCCGCACAACTCTGGTGATGCCACACTTGTGGCGGAAGGCACCTTATTCCCCTCCCCTCCTCCCGTGCCATGGCCTTGAGGTGTTGTTGAAGGATGAGCTCATCCAACAAGGTGAGGATCTCCTCTGATTTTTTGCCAAATTTTCATTCTGATCCACTATATGATGAATTGCTATGAGCTGCTTCTGCTGCTACTATATGATGCATTGCAATGAGCTGCTCCTGCTGCTGCAATATGATGAATTGCTATGAGCTGCTGATGCTGTATGATGAGTTGCTATGAGCTGCTACTGCTGCTATATGATGAATTGCTATGAGCTGCTGCTGCTGCTATATGATGAGTTGCTACAAGCTGCTCCTGCTGCTGCTATAAGATGAATTGCTATGAGCTGCTCCTGCTGCTGCTATATTATGAATTGTTATGAGCTGCTCATGCTGCTGCTATATGATGAATTGCTATGAGCTGCTGCTGGTATATGATGAATTGCAGACTGCTGCTGCTGTATGATGAGTTGCTATGAGCTGCTGCTGCTATATGATGCTTTCAGATGGTGCTGCTATATGGTAATAACCAGCCACTTGGACCATCGAATTTCAATAAATAATTGTTCTTCATTTAAATGTGGGTCATGCGTTTTTCGTTTAAATTAGGCAATGGGATCTCTATGGAAAACATTGACCAAAGTAGATTGTGCCAAGTAGATGGTATCTTTGTATTTGCATTTTGAGCAAATAGTGATGGTCTGTTTTCCTATCATATTAATTACTGCACTGGGTTCAATTTGTGATGTTTGCAAGTCAAATTAATTTCCATATGGGCAGCAAAATGAAAAATATATAATGCAATCTAGACTTTCCACTGATCATACCAAAGATAAGTTGAAAACGCAATGAAAAGAACTGGTTGGCTTATTACATGGAGCTTATATTCACAGGTGCTTATTTTCTTAGGATAACTCGTAATAACTGTCCCTAAGAAACTTGGCTAATAGAACTGCATACAAATAACATGTCACGATGATTGCAATGGAGGAGTGACGTACCATAGCACACTGTATAGGCTCACCGCTGCCTCTCCTTTTTCTGCGATGTTCCATGAAATTGCCACATACATCTTGTACTTTTTCATTGTGTAACCCTATCTGCAAGTTGACACAGCTAATTTCAGACATCTCTACATGATACTATATTTCATATCCCTTGCGCATATTTAAACCACCAATTAACGATTGTGTGCATACCATAAACTAGCCATGACTCTGTATGCTGGACTAGCAGGCACTCTAAGGAGCCTAATGTAGTGCACTGGAATTCCTACATGCCACCTACGATTTTGTGTAATGTATTGCCCTGTTCCTAAATATATGTCTTTGTAGAGATTCCAAGATGGACCACATACAGATGTATATAGATGCATTTTCGAGTGTAGATTCACTCATTTTGCTCCGTATGTAGCCTATAGTGGAATCTCTAGAAAGACTTATATTTAGGAACGGAGGTACGAGGTAGTATCATGTATGACATCTACATATCTAATTTAGTACTTTAGCAGCCAGTAGTAGAATTCATTGTCTGCACAAAGGGATTACTGATCAAAAATCCTAGCAAAGCACGCCGGCGAGCAGAACAATACAAGAGAGAGAGACGCGCTTACAAGATCATAGCAATGCCTCACCAGATCTTGGTTGGCCAAGCTGTTAGATCCGGAAGAAACATCGTCCTTGTAGTTTTGCCACCTGCATAACAGTAACAACGACCGTTAGTATATTTGAAGTACATCGGGTAGGTGATGTTGGACGGGTTTAAAGGTGACAAGTACCTAGGCCGTGGCGGGTGCTTGGCATCTCTCTAGACGGTGGGAATCAGGTTAGAAACAACGAGGGTGTTGACGCTGCACTAGCTGTCGGGGTCCGGTAAGGAGATCTAGAATCGTCGAGTAGGGTGTTTGTGTAGCGGCTTCGGTAGGGTGGACTACGGTTGGGCGAAGCGGATCTGTGGCCGTGGACGAGGGCGTAGGTGAAGCTGCTTCGGTGGTTGGATTAAGGATGGTGTCGAAGACGCGGATCTGACGGCCGTGGGCGGGCGCCGGTTGCTCCGTGGTTGGGTTAAGGATGGTGTCGATGATGCGGATCTGCGGCCGTGGGCGGGCGTCGATGCTGCTCCGATGGTTGGGTTAAGGGTGGTGTCGACGATGCGGATCTCTGGCCGTGGGCGGGCGCCGGCTACTCGGTAGGTTGGATGAGGTGCGAGGAAGCGGATCTGAGGCCGTGGACTTGTGAGTTGGCAAAGCGGCCCGGTAGGGTTGAGAATGGTATAGGCGAAGCTACTCCGGTAGGGTTGACGATGGTGTCGGCGAAGCGGCTCCGGTAGGGTTGAGGAAGGTGTCGGCGAAGAGGATCAGAGGCCGTCGACGGGGGCATCGGTGGGACGGCTCCGGGGGGTGTGGACGAAGCATCTTCGGTGGGGAGTACGAATGAGCCGCTGCAGATGCGCGGCGGTTGACGAGAGTACCAGCGAAGCAGATCCGGCGCCATGGACAAGGCCGGCACTTAACGGGCTGTGGTACAGTGGTGGATGAGCAGTCTACTTGTTTCTAGGGAAGGTGGGAAGGGTAGATGCGGCCGCAGAAGAAGATCCGGCGAGGTGGGCGCTTGTTGGCGATGAATGGGCTATAATGCGCCAAAGGATGAGCAGTCTAGGGTTTTGAGAGGGAGGGAGAAAGGGCGATGAAGTGCGGACGGCGTGATGTAAGATGCTCGTGCTTTGTGGAGTTAGTCGTTTTTGCGGGAGGGGAGAGGAAATGGGGGTGCCGTGTAGTGGGGGAAACCGGAAGTTACCAAAGCAGCCCCGACCTATCATGTAGATGAGGGCGGTATTGTAACTGTTGGTCTCCGTGCACCAAGGACAAAAGGGGGATTTCGCATGCTAAAGACTAAGGTGGCGGAAATTTTAGAAGGAGGCGGAAGATTTTGCCGCCAGGAGGCGCTTCGTATCCAGCTTCAACTAATTTTGGACCGTGCTAGCGGGAAGGTCATGCTAGATGTGTACACAGGCACGCGTCGTGATTAATAACTGTTGTGAAGTCCACCCCGGAAAAAAGACAATAACTCGGGATGATGCGCCGATAATTTGGACGTTCACACAGGCGCGGCCAATCGTACGGGTGTAGTGGCGCGTTCACAAAAAAAGGGATCAAACGCTCAGCCTATGTATTTCTCGTGTAAATAGATAATTTAGTGTCATTGGTTATTTACTTTAAACATAATGCATTGACGTGTTAGTGTAGAGGCGCACAAAAAGAAATGGATATTGTAGTTAGCTACTTAAAAGTGTTACCTCATATGATTACATAGCCTCCATTTCATAAATTGCATACCCGTTGAATTCATATATGAATATTCATATATTACTTCAAAATAGAAACTTAAATCATCCAAGACTAATAAATTTGAATGCAAGAGTAACAATGGTGCATGTACATGATAGCTACATTGGTTGTTGGAAGAAACATCACTGTAACTTTGGCATGCACAACTGAAAAGGTTTATTGAAATAGAAAAAAATGTGATATGTGAGTGTCCAATCTTTATAGCGTTGAATCGATATTGTACCTTTGTCCACGATACGAAGTAGATATTGACTTATGTTCAAGCGATGCACGTCCACGATCGCTAGATAGTGATACGTGAATGAATTGTGCAATCTCTCTCACACGCATACATATCTCATTTCCCTGTGGGCATCGGAATCACACACGCGCACTTCGTGTATTTCTCTCCCTCCGTCGGGGTTAAATTCGTCTTTCTACCCCGTCCTACAAGTCTCTCACACAGAAACACACACGCTCTCTATGTCTAACACGCCCACCCCTTTAATTCCGCCCACCCACAGCCACTAATGTCTCAAAGTATAATAATGTCTCTCACACATATGCTATCTACCTATCTCTTAATATAGCTAGATATGTGTCACACAAACTCCTTCTCCCTACTAGCAAGATGCCCATGCGTTGCACGGAACATCAAGATGCATTTTTATGAGAAGTTTATCTTATGGGAGAAAAAGGATGAACGAGGGAATGCCTTATTTGCAAATGCGGAGAGGGGTGTGGGTATCTTTTTGCAAAATTGCCATATTTTCCTTCCTGTCAGTCGGATATAAATTGGATGGCCTATATTGCAGGATGGCAGGAACACCATCATCACCAACTCTGTTTTTTTATAAGAGTAGAGATATGTGAGTGTCACTGCCCCCCCCACACACACACCCACACTTCCCAGCACCGAAGGAGTAGGGTGACACCTCGATCTTGATACTAATCTATCGACTGGCTTCTCTCTCAAACATACACACACACACTACCCGACACCGAAGGATTAGGGTGACACCTCGATCTTGATACTAATCTAACCACTGGATTCTCTCTCAAACATACACACACACACACACACACACTACCCGGCACCGAAGGAGTAGGGTGGCACATCGATCTTGATAATAATCTATCTACTCCTCTTTCAAACACACACACACGCTAGTTGTGCCGTTGTGCCTACCGCGCACACTCTCGATACGTCTTTCTCTCCCTCCCCCCCCCAACAATGACAGCAGAAGGGTGACAACTCGATCTGATCACAACTCGATCCATCTTTCTTCTTGCCTTCAATAACCACCACTGCGATCATATCATCGTGGCCTTAATTCTTATTGTGTTGTTGCATTCTCGTTCCAGTCAATACCGACATGTGCGATCCCTTTGCTTAATTATATGCATCACTGTAACTAGTACTCCATCCGTCAATTTACAAGTTGTGCTTACCTTTTCCATCAACTTCGTGCAACGCGCGGGCATCTTGCTAGAAACACTAGAATATGTCTATATAATCCGTATGTGATAGTCCATTTGAAATCTCAAAAAAGACAAATATTTAGGTACGGAGGGAGTAATATATTAGGAGTATATCAAAACAATAGTGATTTCTTTCAAGTTTGTGAACAAATACTACTATTCTACTACTTTGGATCCATCGCAACGCACGGGCAAATTGCTAGTAAAAGGAAAAGGCCGGCCGCGTTTGCGTCGCACCCCCACACGCCTGGGAATCGGGAGTACAACACGGCCCGTCCGGCATGACACATAGCTTAGGGAAGGCGTGTTGCCTAGCATTTTCACTTTCATGTGGGACCGTCGTTGAGCAAACCGACACCCCGCCCGCCGCCGGGTTGGAAAACAGAAACAAGGGGAAGATCTAGCTGTAGCACGGAAGCCAAGAAATTTTGTGTCAGACGGGGCTTGTTGATAGATTAGGAGCATTCCGTACTAGTACTACTCCTACTAGTACCAAGTTTGTACTCCTAATACTATATTACTAGTACTACCACTATACAACTAGTAGATACGTGCACGGCACAACATCGTAGGAACAAAAAATGGGAAGATCTTGTTTTGGGTGATTTATCTTTTTTTCAATCAACGTACTATGAATAATATGATGTGGGGGGCACCCATGAAGCTTATGTGGCTTGGTTGCATTGCTACGGAAGGTTAGAGAAAAATAAATAGATAATGTGTTTAGAGTGCACTCCACTAAATAGATATACATTGGATCCATTGCAACGGACCGGCACATCTATATCTATACCCCCTATATAGTGTGTGAAAAACTTTGAAAGTTGGTCGTTGGATGAAGCCAATCCGACGGTACAAATATGGCAAATCCGAGCACTACTGGCCATTGGATATCATCCACCAGATTCTGCCACATGTATAATCTAGAAGACTCCATGGTTGAACTTAATTCATGACTAACTTTGCCACAACTAAGCTTAAGCAAAGTTATTATTTCTTCAAAATGAGAGCCACAAGTTGGCAAGCCTAAGGGAATCTTGCCACATTTTTTGTGTGTATGTCATGTGGGGCCTTAGTGTGGCTTGAACCAAACACTCACCTAAGTTAATCAAACTTGCCTAACCTTACATTCCACCAGATTTTGCCACATGTTAGAATCCAGAAAACTCCACATGTAGAAGCATAATGCACAAACCACCAAAATCTCATGTGTGCAATGCACGTGTACCTTACTAGTACTAGTTGGTAGTAGTAAGAAACAAATTCCAGTTTTGGCACGAGCTCGTACTGCGGGAGCACCACAAGGCCTGCCGCAGGAGTTACATTTCCCTCTCAGGGCCCACGGGACCGAACTTCAGTGGCTTAGTGCCCGGCCTATGAGTCAATGACATGCGGACCTTAAATGCGGCTGGCCCACATGTCATTCTCATGGTGGTGGAGTGGTTCGCGACTCACTCGTTCGAGATGAACCGGCCGGTGGTGGCGTGGCCGTGGCGAGGGTGCCACAGATGAGCGTCGGAGCGTTACGAGGCGTAGATGGCCACACCGGCGGGTACTACCTGTAGTACATAAGTACTCCAGCTAGGGATTGATGCCCGGGACGAAATGTGTCACAACCGCTGGATGAAGATTCGATGGTGCGGGAGTACGGATCAGAGCACAGCAGCGGAGCAGGCAAACCGCGTCCAATCGGGTGTGTCTGTGGTAGAAAGTTGATGGTCGCCGCAGTTCAGCTGGCCCGCATGTCATGCACACAAAGGCAGAGGAGCGGTGGGGCCAAGAGGATGAGGGGCACGACCAATCCTACCATTCTGTCACTGACATGTGGGACCCATAAGCGTGGGTCCCACCTGTCAACGAAGGAAAGGCAGGGCAAGGCAGTGATAGCCACGTCAGAGGATCCATGTCCACGTCGGGGGACGTCGTGCCGTGGGTTGGAGCGGCGTTGTGGGAATCACATGTGGGTGTGGCAGTGGTAGAAACAAGAAACGTGATGGTCGCCGTAGTTCAACTTCCATGGACAAGCTGTCATGTCTGCTGACACATGTATATCAAAACTAGAGTGTTTATATTTCAACCACGTGAACAAGTATTATTCTACTAGTTTGGATCCATTGCAACGCACGGGCCAGCACATTGGTAGTAGTAGTGTCCATCTCTATCTCTAGAGGCCTTCCCTCATTCATCCTTTTCTCTCACAAGATAAACTACTCATACAAATGCATCTTGACTTTCCGTGGAACGCATGAGGATGTTTCCTTGGGGGTCTGTCCAGCGCGGCGTGGCCGTAGTTGCAAGTTGACGCCCCTTGAGATGCCGACGTTGAGGGGCACTCGGATTTCCTCCGATGAGCAGGTAAGATGAGTTTGATCACGTAGTAAATGCATTCTAAAGACTACTTCCGTGTCCATTTCCTAATTCTCCCCCTACCCACTAGTTCACAGGCTAGGCTCGGTGCGAGTGGGGATTGGCTTGCATATGTACGGGAGGGTACCAACATCAATTTGCACAACATTTACAACGGTGACACCGTTCCTGTAGAACCTTTGTCCAACATTGGGATCAGCCATGCAATGGGCCACCGCATGAATTGGTACGATGGAACCAAGGAGAGATTGAATAAGATAGCACGAACCTTGCACATGGCGGTCAAAGGCGGACCATGCTGTCTGCGGCCGATTTGTTGCCGTACGAGTAGGAAGACGTTGTGCTCCTTTCTAACCGCATCTTCGCGGTGACAAACCAGGGGACTTATTTTGTATGGGACACATCCTACGATATACTCCCTCTCTCCAAGTTTATTTGTTTTGAATCTTTTCGTTTTATAAGTTTCAAATTCATATTTAGAGCTCCCCATCACATGTTGAGATTACAATGTCCATTAAATCGTTGCGTGCATGTATAGTAAAGAAACAAATCTCGAGTTTGGCACGAGTTCGTGCTACGGGAGCACCGCAAGCCCTGGCGCAGGAGTTACATTTCCCTCTCAGGGCCGTCGGGACTGAGCTTTAGCGCCTTACTACACCTACATTTCAGTCAATAACATGTGGACCCGATAGGTGACTGATCCACATGTAATGCTCCCGAAGGCAGAGGGGCAGTGGAGCCAAGAGGGGTGAGCCGCAGGTCGGGGGACGTGTGGTTTCATGGGTTCAAGCGGCGTCGTGGGAATCGCGGGTGGCTGTGGTAGAAACTTGATGCTCGCCGCATTTTAGGTGGCCCACATGTCATGCACACAAAGGCAGAGGTGCATGCGACCGAGAGGGGTGAGGCGCACGTCGGGGGGCGTGGTGCCGTGGGTTGGAGAGGCGTCGTGGGAATCGCGAGATGAAACGTGATGTTCGCCGTAGTTGAACTTCCATGGACAAGCTGTCATGTCTACGGACACATGCACTGCATACCGATCACTGGAAGGAGTAGTAGAGAAAGCTATATATGCGGATAAATAGTTCCTTATAGTCAAGCGGACCCATGCTACTACTCTGTTCCAAAGACATGCACACCATCGAAATAGTCCATCTATATCAATATACACCGAGAGGGAACTATTTCTTTTACAAGAGAGGAAATAGTTCATCCGTCCATAATGCCCTCCTGCTGGTGCAGCATTTTCTTCTTCTTCTTCTTCTTCTTCTTCTTCTTCTTCTTCTTCTTCTTCTTCTTCTTCTTGTTCTCATTCTCTGTGGGAGACGGCCAGAACAAGCTCTTTGGACCTTGCAGCTATCTCAAACTCACACGGGCATCGAGGGCAGCATATTTTATCCGCTCAGACGTCAAAGGATAATTCTCCCATCCGATTTACCTTAATGCCACCGTCTCGTCACCCTTCTGAAGATTTTTACCGATCACAAAATTTGCTACGTCGAATAGGGATGGTGTCTGTTTAGCACAATCTTCTACAGGAATTTTGATTCTGGTTTGTAGGTCAACGATGCTTTTCAAATCAAGGTTGTACGGCTCCAGCTTCTGTTTGTCTCCTTCGATGGCTGCCCCACAGAAGTATACGTCCTCCCGAGACAAGAAATCGTGAAGCTCACCTGCAGTGGTGGAGCTAGACAAGATCTTCAGGGGGGCCAAACACAAATTATGCATGTTTGGGGGGGCAAAGGCTCTAATTTTCTAATCTAAGCAGGCTCTATTTTTTCCTTCATAGTTTTAGCAATGATGGGGGGGGGGGGGCATGGCCCCTGCACGTAGTACGTAGCTCCGCCACTGCCCACCTGGTATGGAGGGCGAGTGTATGATGTGGTACACCAAAACATCATATTCGAGGCACAGCTGAAGGACGGCGGCGCGCTGGATCTTCCCAGGGGCACGCTCCATGTACTCTACGTCGAGACCGATGACCCTCGTCTCTACCTTTTTGAGGGAGTTGGATACATTGTTGATCCACTGTCGAACAACACTTTGGTGGACGGTGACAGTGGCAAATGCGCATCGAGCCTTCGACGAGGACATGTTGGACGCTAAAAACCTGCATCTTGATCTCTTTCGCCATTTGGAACCGCTGGAACGGAGGGCTATGGTTTGGAGAATTAGGATTAGATGGCTAGTCTAACTTAAGTAGTAGATGATTATTTAAAGAGGTTAAAACAATGTGAACGCAGTGGGGTTTGGATGCAAATGAAGACGAAGGGGAGGTGAAGAAGCCGAGGCGAATCGGTTCCCGATGGAGAAGTAAATGGGAGAAGTGGCGTGCAGGCAGTTGATTAGACGGCTAGGTAGACTAAACGAAAAGGCTATGCGGGTAGACTGAGGAGTCGTACATATTCGTGTACGTGCCCATCCTTCCTGATAGGTGGGACCTATGGAAACAGATAAAAAAATGTGTCGTAGATTTTTTTTAGCGCGTGAGTGGGAGACACAGCATTCTCTGGTTAAGGAATACTCCCTCCGTTTAGGTGAGTATAAGTCACCTTATGAAAATCAGGTTTTCCCAAAACCTTTAGGCGTGGAGCATTAAATTCCTGCTTGATCCCCTCCCAGCCTCGTTAGCTAGCGTTCTCTTCCTCTGCATGCCGTCCTTGATGCACCAGAACGACCACTGCATGCATCGCGCCAGGGCGTTGATTGGGCATGCACGAGAATTTGGTTCTGCTTGCAATATGGATGATACCTGAACGATGAAGTGAACAGGCATGCTAGCACGGGAGACCTATTTCCGCTATCAATACTGGAGTACTCATGTTCCTACTAGTAGTAGTAGTAGTAGTAGTAGTAGTAGTAGTAGTAGTAGTAGTAGTAGTAGTAGTAGTAGTAGTAGTATTAGTAGTAGTAGTACAACTGCGGTACACTTGATGGTCAAAATACTATTCATCCGGTCCTCACAGTGAAGTGACAACACCTGCGCTGACACTAGTCCAGCGAGGCGGCATGTTCGGGTTACCAAAGTCAGCCTCACCACATGCCTTTGTCGATCATCACCGCCACAGATAGCACATTGGCGCCTCGCCTCATCTCCCTCTCCGCTCCCATAGCACCACTCCATCTCCATCTCCTTCTCTGTCTCCGTCTCCGTCTCCATCTCACTGTGCCCCCGTGTACCGTCGCCTCACTCGCCTCCCCCAGTACCACTATTCCCTCGCTAGCCACTCCAGCACCGACATCCTTCTCCCCCGTAAATCAAGCCCCCTTCCTAACTCCACCATGGCCGTACGCGAACCGCGGAGCATCCATATGAGCCGCGATTGGAGCAATCTCCCCGGTGACATCCTCGACCCCTGTTGTTCGTGTATGGATATGTTGACCGCCATGCGGCTGGCTGCATGTCGAGGGACATGCACACGACCATCGTCGAAGTGAGGCCTAAGATTTTCAAGACACCTGCTTGCTGCTATCTGGTCTTGCGAGATTGGCTCACCATGATACGGAGGCGTGCATGATGCCCCTCGACTTCAATCCGATCTCCATTAGCCGAAACTTCTTTGCAGGTATGTAGTGTGTCGCCGTACATCATTTCCCTCGACATCGATCCGATCACCATCGCCCAAACTTCTTGGCAGGTATGTCTTTGGGTCGGCATGAACTCCCATCGGATGGCTGCCTTGAGAGAAGACGGTAAAAGTTGGTGCTCGTGAACTTCCAGACCTCCCATGAGATTATCCTTCCTCCGTTGGATTATATAGATTACTACGTCAGTTGGACGGACCTTGTTTTGCAGAAGATTGTAATCTGCCAAGTGCCCACACGACATGCGAATGACGTAGACTTCAAGCTAATTGCCTTGTTCGACCGCGGACTCGCCTATCTTTACGCCGGTGCCTTCTTTAGCTGGAGACAACTCGGCTCGTAGTGGATCATCGTCAAAGCTGATACACACTTCTGTGATGCTATTGTACACAATGGCATCATCTACGCAATCGACAAAGCAGATGGCACCACGTATTGCTGGGACGGCGCGTGTAAGTTGTTTCCATCTCATGTTAATGATGACGCCATGAAACTATTTGAACTTTTTGTGATGATTGTCATATCCCTGTTTGAGCAGAATTTGAGTAGAACTATGGAAATATATTAGAGACGCCGTAAATCAACTATATTTGGAATGAGTTAATTCTTGCGATTGTGACCATGTCATTATAGCCAATTTGTACCCTGAATAATCAAATGGTTAGGAATATATGGATATTATCCTTATTTTACAGTAATCTATATACTACTACTAAATATGAGTGTGTATCTGTAACGCCCCCGATGCGGCTATATCTCCCACGTGTCGAGGCACGACTTAGAGGCATAACCGCATTGAAAGCAATGTCGCAAGTGAGGTAATCTTCACACAACCCATGTAATACATAAGGGAAAGAGATACATAGTTGGCTTAGAGTCGCCACTTCACACAATACATAAATAAACATCCATCATTCAGAGTACACTCAAGGTCCGACTACGGAACCAAAATAAAAGAAGATACCCCAAATGCTACACAGATCCCCGAATCGTCCCAACTGGGCACCACTACTGATCATCTGGAAAAGACACATAGTAACGACCACGTTCCTCGTCGAACTCCCACTTGAGCTCGGTTGAATCACCTGCACCGCCTCATCGGAACCTGCAACTGTTTTGAAGTATCTGTGAGTCACGGGACTCAGCAATCTCACACCGCGAGATCAAGACTATTTAAGCTTATAGGAAGGACAGAGTAGTAAAGTGGAGCTGCAGCAGCGACTAGCATATATGGTGGCTATTTCGCAAAAGAGAGCGAGAAGAGGAGCAAAGCACGGTCGTGAAACTAGTAGTGATCAAGAAGTGATCCTGAACTACTTACGTCAGACATAACTCCAACACCGTGTTCACTTCCCGGACTCCGAGAAGAGACCATCACGGTTACACACGCGTAGATGTGTATTTTATTTGAGGTCAACTTTGGGTTTTCTACAACCGACATTAACAAATTCCCATCTGCCTCATAACCGCGGGCACGGCTTTGAAAGATATTACCTGCAGGGTGTCCCAACTTAGCCCATTATAAGCTCTCACGGTCAACGAAGGATATTCCTTCTACCGGAAGACCCGATCAATCTCGGAATCCCGGACTACAAGACATTTCGACAGCAATAAAACAAGACCAGCAAAGCCACCCGAATGTGCCGACAAATCCCGATAGGAGCTGCACATATCTCGTTCTCGAGGCACACCGGATAAGCGAAGCGTCTGGGAACCGACGTAATCCATGTTGCCAAGGAATGGTCCCAAGACGGTGCTCTAGTTTGGACCAACACTCAGAGGAGCATTGGCCCGGGGGTTTAAAATAAGATGACCCTCGGGCTCGCGAAAACCCGGGGGAAAAGGCTTAGGTGGCAAATGGTAAAACCAAAGTTGGGCCTTGCTGGACGAGTCTTATTCAAAGCGAACTGTCAAGGGGGTCCCATAAATCACCCAACCATGTAAGGAACGCAAAATCAAGGAACATAACACCGGTATGACGGAAACTAGGGTGGCAAGAGTGGAACAAAACACCAGGCATAAGGCCGAGCCTTCCACCCTTTACCAAGTATATAGATGTATTAAAAATATAGCAGATATATATTGTGATATCCCCAACAAGTAAACATGTTCCAAAAGGAACAACATCTCCATGTTCCAACAAGGAACAAACTTCAGCTTCACCTGCAACTAGCAACGCTATAAGAGGGCTGAGCAAAGCGGTAACATAGCCAATCAACGGTTTGCTAGGAAAAGGATGGTTAGGGGCTGACATGGCAATATGGGTGGCATGATATAGCAAGTGGTAGGCATCGCAGCATAGGCGTAGCAAAAGAGCGAGCAACTAGCATAGCAAAGATAGAAGTGATTTCGAGGGTATGGTCATCTTGCTCGCAATGTTCTCGAGTTGTCGAAAGCTTGATCCTCGGCGTTCTCAACAGGTTCCCTGTTCACGCACTCGCCTCCGACTCTACCCAAAGCAACAACACAAACAAAGGAACCACAATAAATCACGGTGCAATGCACAATCAACATGATGCAAAACATGACATGATATGCATGATGAGATATGCAATGCTTATGTGCACTCCGGAAGGAAAATGATGAACCAGGCATCAACTTGACAAACCAAGTATGCCACTGGAAAGATGAGATGATTTCGGTTGAAATCGATATAAAGATCACCGGAATCGGATGCACGGTTTGCAAATGGCAAGCAAAACAAGAATGGCGCAAATCTGCCATTAACAGCATGATACCACTTAGCAAGCAACAAATAATTAAGCTACTGCACCCAAACGTATCAACAAAGCACATGGAAGTGATCTACACAAGATGCTCGACAAAAGATGAGCACTGAGCTACGGCTAGTTCACATCATAACAGGTTCAAACAAGCATGGCAAAAGTGCACAAAATATCAGGCTGGACATGGCAAAAACAGCATCAGGTTGCAATGTTCAGAGCAACAAAACTACATGCTACAGGAACTTAAAATAGCAAAACAAGGCATGGCATGAATCTACTCAAAGCATAGATCAAAAGTCCCTTACTGACCATAAGCCAAAAAGGATTATAAAATATAGTAACACCCATGTCAATATTGAAAGTTTCGTTAACAGATTCAGCAACATGGCATGTCAAAAACTGATAACGAGTAGGCATGTTAACATGCTCAATGCACTCACTACAGAGCCTCAAATGATAAACTAAGCATACATACATCAAGAAGACATGAAATAGAAGACATACATGGCAAGAGCAATAACATAGCATAAATGGATCGACCACAACAAGCTTGGCAAAATTGAATAACATGTATAAAATCTGCCAGGAAACATTTGGTAGCAAAAGTAGAGCTCGATTGACTCAAGCTATGGCACTCCATAATTGCAAACAAAGGCATGGATGGATAGAGAAAGACATGCTTTACAAAACACCCTTACTGAAGTATCTCAAAATATGCATAGATCTCTCGGTATCATCAAGTTAACATGGCATCAAAATCAGCTAAAACAGGGCTGAAATCAGCAACAGCAGGACACCTACTTTGCATGCTTGTGCTAGTCACCACATAGATCAAAAAAATACATGGCATACACCCCTGGAAAGATGGCATGGCATATTTCAAAACACATGTAGGACTCAAAATCATAGGGTGCACAAAATAATCATGGCAAAAATAACAAAAGTGCAACTTCTGTTACGAAACAGAAACTAACAACACATAGCACTCTTCCAACAGCATTTCGGGCATCAAGATGAGCTCAAATGAAAATGAAGCAATGTAATGAAATGATCTACTCTTCGAGACGAACATTTTGACATATTATACGCGCAAAATGGATCGAAGATGACAAAGATATACCACTTCGAAAAATGCACAAAATAACAATAGATGCAAAAACTTAGAGTAAAAAGGAGGGGGAGAAGAGAAGTCAACGGCCAGCGTGGATCGAGGCCGGATCGGGCCGGATCGATCGGATCGGCGCCCGCTCCCGAGCTCGCCGGAGGAGGCGGTCGCCAGCCGGGAGCGCGCGGCCGGACGGGCGCTGGGCGAAGGCGGCGCAAGGCGGCGCGGGGCGGCGGCGGGCCGGACGGGCGCGGCGGCGGGCGCCGCCGGAGGAAGACGCCGGCGCGCTGAGCTCGGCGGCGGGCGGCGGACCTGCAATGGCCGGCCGGCCTGCTGGCGGGCGGGCGGCGGCGGGGCCGGGAGGGCCTCGCTGGCTCCCAGGGCCAGGCGGCGCGGCGGGCGGTGAGGCCACGTGGCGGCGCGGATTCGCGTGGGCGGCGGCGGCGACGACGTCCGGTGGCGGGCGGACACGTCCGGTGGCGGGCGGACACGTCCGTGGCGCGGAGGACGATTTTGCTAGGGTTTCGGGGAAGGAAGACCCGGATTTTCGGGGGAGGTGCTTAAATAGGCATAGAGGGAGCTAGGAGAGTCCAAATGAGGTGTAGTTTTCGCCCACACGATCGTGATCGAACGACGGAGAGCATGGAAGTGACTTAGATGGGTTATTGGGCTGTTTTGAAAGGGTGTTGGGCTGCAACTTAAAAGAGGCCTTTGCGAGAGTGCGGTTAACCGTTGGAGTACCAAACGAGCTCCAAATGACCAAACTTGACCGGTGGTCTACGGTGGTATACCAAGGCCACTAGACAAACCTCGGTCCATTTCGAGAAGGTTTAGTACCCGCACACGGAAAACGTAAAAGGGACCGCCGGGGAGATAGGAGTGCCGGATTGCCAAACGGACAACGGGAAAAATGCTCGGAATCATGAGACGAACACGTATGCAAATGCGATGCACATGATGACATAAAATAAAATGCATGACATGGACAAGATGCAAAATGAAGAAAACCCAACCACGGAGGGAATATCATATCACAGTGCCGAAAATGGCAAGAGTTGGAGTTACAAATATGGAAAGTTACTTCCGGGGTGTTAAAGTATCAATGGCCATGTTAGCTTCCTCATTTTCATGATGTAGAAACATGCACCACACTGTTGGTTTCATCTAACCATACATTAGGGAAGTAAATGTGCATATGGAGAACTCTATATTTGGAAGTAGTGAAATCCTGCAATGCTTACCATGTGTACATACCTATATTCATCCTTCAGCAATCAATGGCTAGAATAATATCCTCACAAAAAATTTGCCCACAGAACATGAGTATATAACAATGCATGGTCTGTTAGTTACCTTGAAGAATTTGTTTGTGAGGACAGAACATGATTACATAACATGCATGACATGGTAGTTTCCTGTGAAGAATCGATTGCGAGATAACATGAGTATAACCATGCATGGCACTTCTATATTTTCGAACTCAGTATACATTTCCCTGTATTTTCCTCCCAGTTCCAACAGGGACATATCAATGCTATTTCTTGCATTATCTAACTCATACTCTGAACAATGCTGATATTACATTAACAATGCCTATCCTTTTTGATATGATGCGGTGTCCCTACGATTCTCGCCCTTTGTAATCACACCACCTTTGCCAAAAACAGGAAGCACAACTGGTTCCTCGCTCGATCGAGACGACGGCAAAAGACTGATGATCATTCGGACACATGAGCGGAAAAGTTATATTGCAAAAACCCCATCAGTATACAAGCACCGTAATACGTGAGTATCCGGACGATGGCTGTTACGCCCATGAGCAGGATACCAGGTTGTTGGGGCCTTTAGGATTTTTAGTTGAGGCGGTAAACAGCCTTGGTTCACACTCTCTGTTTCTCGGACTCAATTATCTGATTAACCAGGAGATCACCGTTGGCAAGGACCTTGATGGCAGAGAGGCTCTGTTTGCTATGGAAAAATGTGTCTACACGGTGAGCCCTAGGAGTTCAGGAGCAAACTCCCCTGATTGTCAACGATACAGCCTGCAGCCAAAAGAAGGTGAGAATGACAAAGGCATCCGGATTAACTTTGATCCTTGGATGTCTCAATTACAACAGGCAGTGATGTGGTTCAAGCCTTCAGGTTGATAGGTAATTGGGTTGTTGCATCGAAAGGGTTGAGTACTGGTGTCTCCGGATCACTGGTCGATGAAGCGGGGCTGGAAATTATAATGGTGTTGGATCATCTCTTCGGATGACTTTGTTGTCTTTGCTGCTGGTTCTGGATGGGTAGTTCTTTATTTTGTTGTGCATATTCCTTGTCATTTGGTCATCCTCGTCTATGTCACTCTTTCTATGTAATAGTTGCTTCTGTTTAGAATGTCATTCTCGTCTGGATCACGAGAGTCTGAGCGCTGCAGATGGGTGCGTTTTGGTGGTGTAGCAAGACTTCTTATGAACTATCATGTCTTGCTATTTATGTCAGTAGTAGTCACTAGTCAGTGTTTGAATGTTGTATATATCGTTGTTTGAACTGTTTATTGTCTCGAACTCACGGTGGGCTAAATGAGGGCATCACCATTCTCCAGTGTTCATAGTATATCTCCTTTTTTCAAGTTATATAATTTGAGCTCACTGTCTTTTCGATGATGTACACTTGTTTAGGCCAGTGAGGTGTCGTTGAATATGGGCCGAGTAGTAACGCAATGCCAAACAGGTCAATTATGACTCTCGGGCCGGGCTCTCAAAAGATCCTGAAAAAAAAAGGTCGGGCTCTCCAAAAAAGAAAGAATAAGGACTCTTAGGCCGACATGTGGGCGCCACCGGTGTTTTCGTGCACTTGCGTGCCAAGAGCATATTGGTGTGTGCTTGAAATTCATGCTACCTTTTCATCCCCAGTCTCCCGCCCCTCCCCCACATCTGGAATCTCGATTCCTACTCCAGTTCCCCCAAATCTCCCTCTTGTACTCCCTGTACTCAAGCGCACTATCATGTCGCTGGTCAACACGGATCTCCGAGCCGGAGATCCTGAGGTCCGTCCTGCCTTCGGTCGCTGCGTGTTGTCGCTCAACAGTGGCATGGCGGCGCTTGACGACCAGTTTGCCGGCAAAGTGCTGATGGTAACCATCAACAGCGACCGGCCTCCCGTCTCGGCGGACGACCTTGTCAAAGCTCTTGGCATTGCGCACGGCATCCAAATAAGTGACTTGCTCGTCGAAGTCTGTCCGCCACCGGCTGATTTCTTCGTCAGGTTCCGGACAACCTTCGACTGCAGTCGTGTGTTCGAATCTTCCCGACGTTTGTTCTGCGACGGCGCGCTGGTGATCTTTGATCGGTGGCACCCAGGATGGGGCTTGGTGCCCTCTGAGCTTGAGTTTTTAACAAAGCTTACCTTCCACGACATGCCTCGACGTGCTTAGAACAGCGAGTCCATGAACAAGCTTATCAACAACCTTGGAGGTGAGCTCGTAAGTATGTTTGTTCCTCCAGACAGCTGGGCTCTGACGGTTATGGCATGGATGAAGGAGCCGTCCACCATACCGAAGGTGATTGGTGTTGAGATACCGGTGCAGGAACCGGGGTTGTACTATTCGTTGCCACCAAGGCCGCCGCGGACCACGTTAGGGATGTACCTGTATCGAGTGTTCGTGCATGTCGAAGAAGTGGTCAATCCATCAATCGAAGTCCTGCCGCCGCCGCTGGTGCCAAGGTCCGACGACGACGTCCATTACAGGAGTCAACATCAGACTTTCCCTGTGTTGCTCGGAATGATGGATGGCACAGGGCCTACTCCATCGCGCGGCGGAGGCCACTGCATCTTTGGGAGAAGAGGCAGTGTTGGCTGCCTGGATGTGCTCTAATTTGAGGTAACAACTGAATCTTGTTAGATAGTACTAGTTAAATCCGAGCTATGGGTCTGAAGCACTGATATCCAGTACATTTGATTGTGACCTATTCTAATTTTGTACATGAACTTTTTTTAGAAAGGGCTGTACGTCAACTTAATGTGCTAGCAGAACTTATTGTGTTGTCTGTCTGTTTTCTTTTCACAACATTCAAGATATTTCCCCGTCATTTATAAAGATGATGAACCATTATGTACGACTTCGTTGGTTTCAACATAGCCCTTCTCGTAGCGATCCACCGCTTCCATCCTGATTGTGCCGCTGCGTGAAATTTTTGTATGCAAGTTCAGTGTGCTATGATGTTCTATATGATTGTGTCAACTATATAAGTTTTCTTGAGCATCAGCAATGCATATGGCTGAAAGATGTATTCTGAGCATCGACCGATGGGTCTCTCTCTCTCTCTCTCTCTCACACACACACACACACACACACACATGCTCACACGCACAAGTGGGACCCGTTGAATTATTTATTTGCTCGTGACAGCTTTTAATGAGGTTCCATTGTAATCTAACTTTTTTCTTAAGTTATTAACTGAGCTCAGTGACTTCAAAAAGTTGTACAGAAGCCTTGTTTGGGCCTTTCCGGCGTCGCTGAATGTGGGCTGAGTAACCATTTTAGGTTGTACTGTACTACACAGGCCTTTTTTCAACATCAGCAATGCAAGCTGGGCGACAGTTGTACACAATATCCGGGTCAACTTGTTATCCGCCCCGCTGGGCTGCAAAGTTTCCTAGGAGGTATGCATTAGGCTGAACAAGAAAATGGACTTTAAGAAATAATAGATGGGATGTAATTATAATAACTGGGCAATTACTATGCACCAAACACGTAATTAGTTTGAAAAATATATTATTTTTGGAATTTGGAAATTTTAATTTCATTACTTGTTCTTGCGCAATATATTTCGTTGGATTTTAACGTAATACAACTTTATTTTGAAATTATATTTAACCTGACTAGAAATTTCGGATAAAAATATTTTGGATCCCATCAAAATGTGGGAATCTTTTTTGAATTCTGTTTTGAGTGGTTGTTTGAAATTATTAATCGTTGTCCTAGCTAGAAGTTGGGTTGTACTTTTAACAAACTGTAAATGGGCTATAGTAAATTCCATTAGAATTAAAAAATGGGATGTACATTCTTACAAATCGCAAATGGGCTATGTGTTCTCTGCCAAATCCGAGCTGTGGGCCTACTAAGTTGACGCGTACCAAGGGCTTTGTCAACTTAGTCAATATAAACGATTCTAGCTGCAGTGATCGTATTGATGTCCATCCAACGGCCGTAGTGCTTTTTCAACCTCTGGTCTTCTTGCTCGAGCCACCCAAAGCAGTGCCGGTCGTGTCACGTGCTCCTGCCTTCCGTGGCCGGCTGTGATGCCGTGGAGGCCTCACCGCCCCGTACTACTCCCACCGCTGGCCAGGCCATCCCTCTACTCACCCACACCCCATGTTATTCTCAAGCGGCGGCAGCCTCACACCGCAGCCGAACCAAATAACCCTCGTACTCCTCTCCGCGGGCTTCCATCGCTGCATCTTCCCGGCTCGCGTTGTCCCTTCCTAGGCCTCGCCGTTCTCGACCACCGCCAGGTGCTCTCGGCGGGCGTGGTCAACGTGGTCAACGATCGACTTCCATCGGAAGAGTATCTTGACGTGGAGAGGCCGATACCGGGTCCAGTGACCGCAAGGAAGTGCCTCCTTATTACGCGCAAAATAATTATTCCTCCACCTGACAGCGGGGACCCACCGGACGGGCCACCTTATTTCGAAAAAAAAACGTTTCCCCCCTGACTGCTGGGACCCACCGGACGGGCCAGCGTATTTCGTGAAAAAACGTTCCCCCGCAGCCAGCTCGGACCCACCGGAAGTGCCTCCTTATTACGCACAAAAAAATGAATACTCCCCCCGCTAGCTGGGACCCACCATGGTGGGAGGCTAACTTAATGGGCCTACTAAGTTGATCGGATGGGGCCTTTGTCAACTTTAGTCAATATGAACGATTCTAGCTCCAAAGACCGTCGATGTTCATCCAACGGCCGTAGTGCTTCTTCAACCTCTGGTCTTCTTGCTCCACCGCCCAAAGCAGCGTCGGTCGTGCCGCATGCTCCTACCTCCGTGGTCGCTCAGGCGCCGCGGATGCCTCACCGCCCTACTATTCCCACCGCTGGCCAGCCCTCGCGGTGACGGCAGCCTCACACCGCAGCCGAACCAGTGAACCCTCTTACTCTGCTCCGTGCGGGCTTCCACTGCCGCGTCTTCCCCGGCTCCCCGTTGTCCCCTTCCTAGGCCTCGCCGTCGTCCACCGCCCTGGTGCTCTCGGCGCGGCGTGGTCAACGTGGTCAAGGAACGACTTCCATCGGACGTGGACTGTACGTGGAGAGGCTGACAGCTGGGTCCACGGCCGCAGCAAGGAAGTGCCTCCTTATTACGCGTAAAATAATGATTCCTCCACCTGACAGCTGGGACCCACCGGACGGGCTACTGTATTTCGTGAAAAAAACGTTTCCCCCTGACTGCTGGGACCCACCAGCTACATCTTCGCACATAAGAAAGTGTGTCCGGGCAAAAAAACAAAACGATGCGCCCCCCTGACCGATGGGACCCACCAGCGACACCTTCGCACGCAAGGAAGTGCGTCCAGGCAAAAAAAACGATTCGCCCCCCTAACTGCTGGGACCCACCAACTACATCTTTGCATGCAAGGAAGTGCGTCCGAGCTAAAAAAATGATTCGCCCCCTTGACTGCTGGGACCCACCAGCTACATCTTCGCACGCAAGGAAGTGCCTGACAGTCGGGACCCACCTGGTCGAAGCGTACGTAGCATTGTCATTCTGGTCGCGAACGTGTACGTACATATATAGTGGGGGATGTAGAGGCGCGCACGTAGCATGTACACATACGTACAGTGGCGAGGGTGCAAGAAAGAAAATACGGCCACGTACGTACATACGGGCAGGGTCTCGAACGCCTACTCGCGCATACGTACGGCCAGGGCTCGTGTACATGGCTGGGTCGGAACGTAGAAACAGCGTCGTCGTCGTGTTCATGGGGAGGCAACGGAATGCGTCGTGTTCATCGGGAGGCAACGGAATGAGTCGTGTTCATGGGGAGGCAACGGAATGCGTCGTGTTCATCAGGAGGCAACGGAATGCGTCGTGTTCATCGGGAGGCAACGGAACGCGTGGGAGCCAACCGGCTTGGACGGAACAGGCAATGGAAACGAGGCCTGGCGTACCGCACAAAGGAGAAAACGGACCTCCTACGTTCAGAACGGGGTCCTATTGATCGGGAGGGGTGTGGCGTACCGCAAAACGGAGGAAACGGACCTCCTACGGCCGGAACGGAGGGTCCTGTTGATCGGGAGGGGTGTGGCGTACCACAAAACGAAGGAAACGGTAGGCGGTCGAAACGGGGGTCCTGTTGATCGGGAGGGGTGTGGCGTACCGCAAAACGGATGAAACGGACTTGTGTTGGGCGCTTCACGGTCAAACGGGGTCCCGTTCGCGGGAGTGGTGTGGCGTACCGCAAAACGGGACTCCACGGGATACTATTCATCTCCACCGTCGACCTCCTCCAGCCTCCACGGGCTACCGTTCGACCTCCTCCAGCCTCCACGGGCTCCTCTTCATCCAGCCTCCACCGCGTGCTACTCCACCGCCATCGCTCAACCACCCTCCACGGGCACCCCTCCACGCCTCATCGCTCATCCAGCCCTCCACACCATGGGGTCCTGTTCAACCACCCCTCCACGGCCACCCCACCGTCTACTGTTCATCCAGCCATCCACACCACGGGGTCCTGTTCATCCACCCCTCCACGGCCACCCCACCATCTACTATTCATCCAGCCGTCCACACCACGGGGTCCTGTTCATCCAGAGGCAACGCCACCGCCATCGCTCATCCAACCCCCCCCTGCAAAGACTCACTGCTCATCCAATCGATCGGCTTGATTAGCGAAATAGCGAAGAATCGCCGATCGGGTTCAGTTAACAGCCATCGATCGATCGCTCGGGTTCAGTAACGCGTAGCCTGCAGTGCAATTTCAGTTAGAGCCCAACGCCTCGCTCGGGTTCAGTTAGAGCCAACACCTCGCACGTGTACGAGAGAAACACGCATCGCTCGGCCCCCGACCTCCCACCGTAACCGGGAACTCCCCGAAATTTTCCTCCCCCTCGCTTCTACCACGGTTTTTCCGTCATGGGCGGCCCAAAGAATGTCATGCAGCTGCGTCTCCAGCCCGCCCAGGACGAAAAGCCCATTGTCTGTCATGATTTTTTGTCATAGAAGTAGGAGCCCACCACATCTATGATGATACCGGGTTTTGTCACAATTATCGTCATAGAAGTGTCATATGTATGACAGAAAAAATTTCGTTCGGCCCAAAATGTCACGGATGTGTCTTTTTTTTATGGTGTGGGTCATGTATGCCTGTCCCTGTAAGTTAGCGCCACCTTGGGTTTACGACTAGTCATGTAGGCATGGGTTCTCTGTCATATGGATGCTAGCGACACTATCATATACGTGAGCCAAAAGGCGCGAACGGTCCGGGCGAGTAAGGTGGCACCATGGAATATCTTGTCGCGTGAGGCCACAAAGTGATATGATGTGTTACATGCTAGATCGGTGTGACTTAGGATCGGGGTCCTGACACACCACCGGCACGATGGTGCCCGCCGACGAGCAAGCCATGTGGACCGCCATCCGGGGTCACCGCCCCGGCCTCCTTGTCGCGAGATACCAAATGCCGCTCACTTCACAGCGCACTCAACCACGATAGGAGGAACAGAGGCATGCCCCCTACTCCTAGCCCAACATCAGTCATTGAGTCTGGGTAAGTGCCTCCACAGTAGGAGGCACCCACGCCTGCATCCCCAACCAATGCCGGTGGATTGGGGAGGATACGACCCTGTGACTGCCGACGGCCGTCGGCGAGCCAGCCCCTAGTCCTGGCCCAAGCTAGCCCACACAACGTCATGTTCATGGCCACCGGCGCCATTCCGCTCACCAGCGCCCTGGAATCACGACCACCACCGCCGACCACCGTACCCGCAAGGAGATGAAGAACACCACCTGCGAGCACCCGGACCAAACCCCACTTCACCTACCCAAAGCAAAAACTCCTATCTACCTCAGGCCCAGATCCGGTCCGCCCGAGCACAGATCCTAGGTCGTAGCCACCACCTGCCCGTACCCAGGAGAAGGAATCCCCCTTCCGCTTATTTCATTGTCTTCTTTCTCAACTCATTTTACATTCGTCCAAGGTCCAACTGTGAGTAAATAACATAAAACTACCACATTACGGGCTAGGGTTAGAAAAAACTACTATTCCTTTAATTTTTCAAAACGCTTCCACTATTTTGGTTAGTTGTTCCAAAAAACACTAGTGACTGAAGTGTTACCTTTAGTCGCAATTATGACAACGATGGCCCACCCATCAGGTCTGACATGGCATAAAGTCAATGCCGTTAGCTTTGACCGTTAGGCTGACCATTATGACATGTGGAGCCCACATGTCGGTCCCTTCAAAAAAAGCAATCGGGTCCCTAAAACTTCTTAGAAAAAGCATTTTCGTCCTTGTAACCTGTTTAAAAAGCTTCCTATACTTTTTTTGAAAAAGCAATTGAGTCCCTGTAACAAAAAAACAATCCGGTCTTGTTACTTAAAAAAAGCAATCAAGTCCCTATGTTGGCTCTGGTGGTGGCCCGCAGTGGCCACACCGGTCGTGGCTATTGTGGCCTTGGTTGCGCCACCGTGGTGTTGCTGCTGCTGCCCGCTACCCCGCAGCCACGCCATGTCTGACGCAGCAACTGTCGGTGTGCCCTGCAGCTCGCCCGTGGCTTGGGTCGTGTGAATCCCAGCATGAAGCACGCGGGTGGCCCTCAGCCAGAGACACGCTACAGAGCTTATTGGCCTCTTTTTGCTCTTCGGGTGGGATCAAGAGCACCAACCCTATGAGCCCAAGAGGACGTCCCGCCCTCCTTCATGCTGGTACAGCCGGCATGAGCGGCCATGGCGCCTGAGGCCAATGAGACCAGTCGCCCCATCGAGGCGGTGCTTGAAAGCGGCGGCATGCAGAGGGACGCCAAGGAAGGGAGATCTGGAGGGGTGCGGCAGAGCTCCGTCTCACCGGCGGCAGGCTGGCCGGGCACGGCTGTGTGCCATGGCTAGGCGACGGCTGGATCAGGATGGATGTCATGCCGGTGGGGGATGACACACTGGCTAGTGGGTAGTTTTTTTTATTTGGGCCCCACCTGTCATAACCTGACAACGGTCCGCGTAATGGTCAAAGCTAATGACAAACTGACGAGTGGACCCGAGCTGTCATAATCACTCTTAAAGTTAACCAACCTAGTCATCAGTGTGGCATGATAGTGTTTTGTAACAGTGAACCAAAATTATGGTAGATTTTTAAGAAATTAAAGAAAGTGATAGATTTATGTAACCCTAGCCCGTAATGTGGTAGTTTTTTGCTATTTAGATTAGGCTGCTACATAGCAAAAGGGAGAGGCTCAACTCATCCACACACACACACACACACACACACACACACACACAAACACACATTGTAGCCTGGTTATCGTAAACACAACAATATCATCTTTAGGCAGGAGTAGTATATCAGAACAATATGGTGGCATGAACCTGGGTATCACCGACGTGTTCTACTTTCTGCCATTTTCTCTCTGGCTCGATGCTCCCGGAAATGTAGCATGTTCAATACCTAGCCGAACTAACATAGGTTCTTCGCACACATCCCAATGTTTGGTTCTAGACACCGACATACTTTTATATCAAACTCTTATAGAAAATTTGACTACATACACTTACAGTGCCATCTGAGATATTTTATTTTGTCATTTTACTATTCTTTTATAAAATATATGATGTCCTTTTATAAATGGTGTTTAAGCTTTTCTATCATTGACAATTATAAGGCAAAGACTTTTTGAAATTATATCATATGAAAACCAAGATCATGTACAAATTTCTTGGAAATGCATAATTCTTATTTATCAGATCTGTATACATGTAAAATTAAGTTACAACTTGGAGATTGTTTAAAGCATCATGCATTTTGGAAGGAAATGCTTTAAAGAATGTACCTAAAGTAAAATTTATATATGCTTTGAAGCTTTGCCTTAACCATTTTTGTGCATATTGTTTAAATTTTAGTGGTGATAGTGAAAATATCTCCTCCATGTTCTTTTTACAAATATCACAAGAGAAGATAATTTTTCCATGTAAATATTTTAGATGACACTGAAACTTTATAATAGTGTTACTAAGTAACTATTAAGAAGGTAGTAGAATATTACATTTCAAGTTGGCATGCATGTCTCATAGACTACAGAGTGAAAAAAAAGAGGGGAGATATCAAAATGTTATTTTGCCATGTGAACATCACATATTTTCCACAAACTTGCCATGGTCTATAGAACAAAAATCCTAAACTTGCAATGTCACTATTACAAATTTTCTTATTGCCATGGTCTGTAGAACAAAAATCCTAAACTTGCAATGTCACTATTACAAATTTTCTTATTCCCATGATTTAGGAAATTAAATTGTCTAATTTTCCCTGTGAATTTTTACAATTTTTTTCAACCATGCCTTGATTTATGAAAATTAATTTTCTTAAATTGTTATATGCAAACATTTTTCAAAAATTGACATGCTTTTAGAGGACAAAATCCCTGCATTTTCCATGTGACGAATACAATATTTTCTCTAAATTTACCATGATTTTGGACATTTTTGTTTTCCTAATTATGCCATGTGACTCCATTAATTTTCCATGAGTTAGAGAACAATTTTCTTGTTTTTACCATGAGTGGCATGATTTTTTCATGCACATATAAATAAATGGAATAACTCTAGCGAAATGATTTTCAAAATTTGCCATGATTTCGGAGAAAAAATCTAATCTTTTTGCCATGTTCATATTTTGATTTTATATAAATTTACCACGTCAACATTGATTTATTATTACAATTTTCCGTGTTTCTTAGTTTCCTACTTTTTTTTTCCCTTAAATTTGCTATGTTATGGTAATTTTTTGTCATTTTTATGCTGTTTTCTCCTGGCAAATTATGTATTTTTTTGTCCTTGTTATGGTTGTTCGACATGGCAATCGTATGGGCTCCTCGCACATTCTTGTGTTTTGTCTAGGCAATTTATGCATTTTTTATTTTTTATTCACAACTGTTTACACATTTTTTGTTTGTTTGTTAAATATTATTTATCTTCCTAACAAATTTACACATTTTTTAATCATTTAGGTTAGAATTGTTTTGAGACGGCAAATTTTAGTGTCTTGGCAAAATGATGCATTTTTATGCCGTTGAATTATTATTCTTTTTTGTGTTAAAAAATTATTATTCTTTTGTTTTTGTGTTCCCAAGATATTTTAGTTTTAATGAATTTTAATTTTTCTATTGTAATAGGCAGGTAAAGTGGGTCTTTGGCGAGCTGGCCGTCGCGCAGACCTTTCGCTGGAGCGAACGTGTTGAGGACTCGATGGTGCGAGATTGTTCAACGCTAACCTGGGCGTCACAAAAATGGTCAAAATTATCCAGAAATACACGCGGACCGTGAGTCGTGTCGATTTCGTACGGATGGACGCGGAAAAGGAAAAAGTAATAGTGGGAACGCTCTTGCCGTAGATAGACATGGGCCGTCCGCAGCAAGTCATCGAACGGCGGAGGTGGAGAGTAGAAGCATTCGGTTTCCGCTTCCGCCGTCGATCGCCATCATAGTCTGCTTTTGCTTCTATATAGTTCTTCCTCCTCCGCTTCTGTTCCCTTCCGGAATCGAAGGGATGAGATCAATCTCTGTGTGATTCACCCGTCTCCGCCTCCGTCTCCTACTGCGCAATCCGTGTCGGTCTTCCAGTACCAACTCCACCGCAGCTCCGATAAATACTAGTAGCAGTAGTGTTAGATCCCATCGATATGTCAGACGACGGTCTTCTTCAATCTTTGTTCGGCAAGTTCTATCACGACGAGTCCCTGCGTCCTCCGCCGGAAAGCGCCAAAGCGGCGATGGGGAAGGCGAGGATGATTCCTGGGACTGGCATGAAGCCCTCGTCGACAACGCCGCCTACATGATCTACGAGCGTAACCACACCACTGCCCAGTGTCCCGTCTCCAGGAAAGTCAGGGGCGGCGGCGTCAAGCAGGATTTTCTGCAGGTCACTTTCTGCCTCTCCCAGCCACCTCATATTTCATACTTCTGCATGTCCTACACAAGCAGGGACCCCAGCCAGTTCCGCTGCGAGCCCACCATCTTCGCGGCGGAGGGTAACCTCGCCGTCATCGGCCTGATACACAACTGGACCTTCCACAACGCGCGGAGCTGCGTCTATTTCGTTTACCGCGCCCCAGTCCTTGGCAGTCAGTCTCCTCAACTCACACTGCTTCCGCACCCTCCCAGCGAAGTGTTTCCGGAGCAGTATGAATCTGAATGCCAATTGGGTCATAACGAAATTGGCATCCTGCGCTACCGCTCCAATAGCAGCGACGACTATGATGCCTACAAGATCGCAACGCTTTGCTACTATGGTACTAATCAGTATGTTCTCTACACCTACGATTCCGTCGCTGACGCTTGGAGCCGCACAGGGCGGAGCCAGGGGGACGAGCAGGGCCTGCCCCCACAACGATCAACAATTTTAATAGAAACGACGAGTAATTACCAACGAAATTAGATCAATATACATACTCGGCCCCCCTATACTCGAATCCTGGCTCCGCCACCCACACCCGCGGCCTTTCCACGGCCGCAGGACGCTCCTCCCGAGCATCTCTGCGACAGGGTCATCACCGTGGGAGGCGCCATGGGCTGCGTCGACCTCTGGCATGGCGTGATCCTTTGCGACGTGGTGCATGTCCCCTCTCCTGCTGGGCCCGGCCCCAGGCCGCTCCGCTACGTACCGCTGCCGGAGCCAATGCAGCCGGACAACAACCTCCGTCTTCATGGCTTCTCGTCCTTCTTCCGGGACATCGCCGTGGTGAACGGCCGGATCAAGTTCGTCGACCTTCAGCTCCATGCCATGATATGGTCGTCAATCCCATGGAGCCGTCCCTGTTTGTTGCTCACCCCACGCTCAGCTCCCATGACGAAGATGTTCTCTACCTGATGACCAAGACCAGCATGGATGACAGTGCGTCACAGGTGATCGCTGTTAACATGAAGAACAAGAAGCTGGAGCAAGCCGCAAAATACACCACGCAGAGAGAAGCTTGCATGGACTTCGCCTACACGCGCACTACCATCTCCAACTTTCTCGCTCGAGGTATGCCTCTACCTTTTCACCACTCTCTGATTGCATACACATTTTTCAACTATGTCGCACTAGCAGACTGAGTGTTGATTGTTTGATTTTTAGACTTGTCTTTTCCAAACTCATACATGGGGCTTTCTTTGGTTTGTGCAGATTCAAAGGGTAACGCAAAGCGACCCGGGCCGGTGTTACAGGGATCCTTTCGGAAGAAGTTGCGTGCGATCAATCCCAGCAAAGATCTGCCTACGCTGGGTGATGAAGGGGACACTATGGACTGGCAATAGATGTGAATCCATGTTTGGGTAGGGCACCGTTGTTTTTCGTGGCCAATAATAGTCAATGTTAGAATAATCCGAGACGCTTGATTTATCGAGTACCAAGCAATCACGCGAGGCATGACGCGGAAATTTGTTAACGAGGTACATCGACAATGGAGCCTCAAACCACATGCACGGACCGTTTGGTTGCTGGAAACGGAGCCTCAAACAACATGTTGGGAGACCCGAGCGTCTTCGCCGAGCTTGGCAAATCCATCACCGACACTATCCATTTCGGCGACGGCTCGGTGGTGAAGACCCATGGTCGTGGGATGATCGCCTTCACCGACGACAGTGGCGTGCAACACGCTTTCACCGACGTCCAGTTCATACCACACGTTGAAGAGCAGTGTGGTGATCATTCACTTAAAAAACAGAGGACTTCTAGCCAAGCTTCACTTGTGTCGTGTAAAACTGATTTTCGTCATCGAAAATGTTCTTGGTGACGGGATTCAGCCTTCACCCGTCACCCCATCGTTACTGAAGCGCCGTCACAAAAACTTAAATCTTGACGGCCTCATTTTTTCTGTCACCTAAGACGTGAAACCAGTTTTGTCATGGAACCCCATTTTCAGTGACGACTAAGACTGTCACCTTTGATTGGCTGATTTTTCACCTAGATTGTTTTCATTTGGTGACGATAATCAATCACTATTAATCGGTTCGTTAATTCAACCAGTCAACAATTATGCTGACGTGGCTGCTTCAATGTGGGTCTGGCTGGAATTTTTTTGCCGTGACCAATAGAGTGTCAGGTTTGAACTGTCAATGGTACCAGGATATGGGCCTAGTACATGCTAATGTGGCTACTTACATGTGGGTCGACAAATGAACTTTTCTTTGGCAGTGATCGTCACCAACAGTTACGATGATGGTGTTTGACTAGTCAATAATTCTGACATATGGGTCGAGTGAGATGCTAACGTGACTGCTGTCAAGTGGGTTCAGACGTGGGTGATGTGGATTCTTACATGTGGGTCCATAATTTAGCGACGACATGCATAACCATTATCGTTTGTAGACGCAATCAATTTGTTTTATATTGCAATATTCGTATTTTTTAGAATTTTAAAATGAATTTATGCAAAATTTGAATTTGAATGCAAATTTAGCTCTCGCATATGTTATTAGATCGCAAAATTGACAATTGTCAAACAAATTGTGTGAAACATTGCAAAAACCAACCATGGGACAGAGTCACGCAATCAAATAAGACACATGACACGGTTTCATGACCATCAAACAATGCACCAGTATGATGGGGTGTTTGTTTAGCTGCAGCCATGGGATGCTGGCGACGACACCCTAGCAATGAACTTAAGCATTCCATCAATATCATTTAGTCTCTTTTAAAGTCAAAATTTTCTCTTCCTTGACATTCTTGATAGATTCGAAACTGCAGCATCGATCGCCCACATTACTCTCCCTCCGGTACCCTGAAATTGATGAAGAATCGCTAGATATAACTAAGAGGACACTGCCTTTGCGTTCCAGTGGTGCCATCCTCCCGCAAGACCGTCGGTCTGCCCCGACTCTGTCGCCACCATGGTTCTCGGGTCGCAGGTAGGGCCGCGGTTTAGTTGCGGAGCAGCCAGATCTTCGAGGAAGACATAGCCAAATCAACCTGTGCGGGTTGTTGCCTCCTCTCCCTCACCCCAGATGTTTCTGAGTGATGGGAAGTTGGCTAGCTGCTGGTCCGCAGTTCCATTACCAGCCACACGCTGCTGCTCTCCTCTGAACCTCCGCCGCCATGCCTGCCAGTACGTCCCACCTCTTGATGTTTCTACGAGTGTTGGGACGTTGGTTGGGACGCCATTCCTTGGTCGGCCATCTATATCATCGAGCAAGGAAAAACGGTTGCGTGGCAGCGAGAAGCTGACTAAATCAGCAAAGGTGATTTCCATAGAGAGTCACGTCCACCTTCAGGATGGTCACATCAGCTTATCAGGTGAGCCGCCAGAGCACTCTTACATTCAACTGCGAGATGATGAATATCACTCTTGACATGCTTATGTGTGACCTGCTTCTAATTTTGCAGTTACATGCTTATCCCACTACTCACACCGCAGTATGCACCATCTGAAGCTACAACGTCACACGCCTCTGATATGTATGTAATGATTTTTTTTCACATTGATGAGGATGACTTTTCATACAGAGTGCTGGGGATCAAGACAGATCATAACATTGGGCCAAATTTTCCAAGTATTCGAACCACTTTTTATTTGGATGCTTCAAAATTATTTCCTTTCTATTAGAGACTGGCGCACATGAGAATTAGTTTGCCCCAATGGCAATCCGCCGGTCAGGTACCAAATATTTTTTTCCATATTCTTTCCATGTTACTAATTTTTCCATAATTTTCAACCTGTAATTCTATAAGGGTATATTCGTATTTCTTTCCGCAGCAACGCGCGGGGTATCATCTAGTTAATATAACACAGATGACAATAATATTGTAGCAGGCCTGCAAAATGTTTGATTGATAAGAAACATCAACAATCACGCAAAGCCAAAACCGACTGGAAATAATTATTTGAAATGACTTAATTAGGTTGGGATGGAATTCAAGAGAAGAAACTACTTTGTCTTGAGACTCATTCTTTTTTTACAAAATAAATTCAGAATGATCTGAGACAGCATATATTGAAGTTCCCAATCTTGAACTAACTCCGCGTCATCCTGGTAATAATTGACATGCAAATGATTGTGCGCGTGTTTCACAACATTTCTTTTAATAGTTCAGATAGGCGAGAGATGTATCACTAAATTTATCTTATTTGTTAACACTCTTTCCCTTGTCGTCCATTTACGTCATAGGTGAACACGCCTTTAAGGATTGCAGCAGAGTGGCCCACACACATGCACGAGCAATACCTTCATCTAGTTTACTTTTATATCAAACTCTTATACAAAATTAGACTACATATACTTACGATGCCATATGAGGTATTTTATTTTCATTTTTATTATATCTTCTATAAAATACATGATGTCCTTTATAAATGGTGATTCAATTCTATCATTGGCAATTATTAGATAAAACTTGTTGAAATTATCTTAGATAAAAATTCAAGATTTTGTATTTTTTGGAAAAGCATAATTGTTATTATTTGTAGTGCATACTTGTAAGGTTAAGTTACAAGTTGGATATTGTGTAAAACATGATGCACTTTGGAAGGGCAAGTATACTACTTTAACAAATGTACCAAATGTAATATTTATATATGCTTTCGAGCTTTGCCTTAACCAATTTAGTGCATATTGTTTAAGTTTTAGTGGTGACAATGTAAATATCCCCTTCATGTTTTTTTTTACAAATATTGAAAGAGACGATTTTTTTTCTCCATGTGCATATTGTAGAGCATTCATGACATTTGAAGCTGTGTGATAGTGTTAGTAAGTAAATGTATTAAGGAAATTCCTTACCTAGGACACCAAACGACATACAACCGTTTCCTCTCTCAAAAAATTAGGGTTCTTCTGCTTCCCGCCGGTGCTCGCACTGGTCCGCCTCTTCTCTCGTGGCATTAGGGTCATAGGGGCGTGATGGATCCCGGCCCTTGTCGGCGGGAGGGCTCCGTTTTAGGTGTTTCTTCGAGTTTTGTTAGGGTTTGTGTCCTGCTTAGGAAGGCGAGACGACGGCGGCTCCCTGAAGATGGAATAAGGTTGTCCCTGCCTAGCCCCTATTCAAGTGGCGCGTCTAGTATCGTCGGTGGGGCTGTGGAGGTGTATGTCCGGCAGATCTGTCTTTGGTGGATTTGCTCATATGTGGTTTTCGTTCATCTACGTTCTTGTTTCATCATGTTGGATCCTTTCGATCTACGCTACTCTTTATCGGTGACAGTTGTTGTTCTGGTGTGTTGTTCCTATGGGGCCTTAGCAAGGCAATTTCCCGACTGTCTACTACAACAAGTTTTGCACGGCTCCGACAAGAGAGGGGCGATGATGGCGGCGCGCCTTCAGCTTGCTTCAGTGCTTGTAATCATCGCTAGGTGGTCTATAGACCTGGATGTGATTTTTATTAGTTTTGGTATTTGTTGTACTATGCTTGAAGATGAATAGATTGGAAGTTTTCCCGCAAAAAAGTAAATATATTACGAAGGCAACAAAAATATTACACTTCAAGGTTGCATGCATGTCCCATAGATTCGCGGCGCGGGGAGGGGGGGGGGGAGTTTCAAAATATTTGCCATGTTTTGTAGAACAAATCCTAAACTTGCAACGTGACCATTACAAATTTTCTTGATTTACCTTATTTAGTAAATTAAATTGTCTAAATTTGCCATGTGACTTACCTTACAATTTTTTCTGACCTTGCCTTGATTTATGAAATGTAATTTTCTTAAATTGTCATGCGACCATTATAAACAATTTAGAAAATTTTCCATGCTTTTAGAGGATAAAATCTCTACATTTTCCATGTGACCAATACAACATTTTCTCTAATTGTACTATGATCTAGGACACAATTTTGCCACGAGCATGATTTTTCATTTACATATAGATAATTTCCATTACTCTAGCGAAATGATTTTCTAAATTTTCCTTGATTTCATAGAACAAAATTTTAAAGTTTTTTGCCATGTTTATTTCTAAATTTACCATGTCAACACTGATTTATTTTATTTGCCATGTTTCTATGTTTCCAACATTTTTTCCTTAAATTTGCTATGTTATGGCAATTTAGGTTCCTGGCATTTTTTTATGTTGTTTTCTCCTGTCAAATTATGTATTATTTCTTCTTTGTTATGATTATTCGACATGGCAATTTTAGGGGATCTTGGCAATTCTTTGCATTTTCTCCTAGCAATTTATGCATTTTTTGTTCCAATTGTTTACACATTTTTTTTTACCTGTTCTCGTTCAATATTTTTGGGCTTCCTCGCAAATTGACACATTTATTTTTATATTTTTGTTAAAATTGTTTTGAGATGGCAAGTTTTTGGACTCCTTCATGCATTTTTTATCCCGCCAAATTATATTTTGTGTTTTTGGTATTCCAAACTATTTTTGTTTTAATGAATGGTAATTTTTCTTTTGTAATGGGCTGATTTCAGGACCAACTCCACTTCGACGCCACCGCGGCGCCGCCACCCCTGATTTCTGTACCCCGCGTCCTTGTCGTCCTCGCCGCTGCACCTGGTCGCCTTAGGCCAACTCCACCGCGTGACCCTATCCTGTCCGCCCCCGTCCGTTTGGGGTAAAAGGGACAAACAAGACGGCCCAGCGCGCGGGCGCAAACGGACTTTTGTCCGCTTTGTGTCCGCTTTCGACACATCCCCGGCCCAAGTTTGCGTCGGTTTTGGGGTGAAACGGGCAGCGCGCGGACAGGTGGGACGCGCCTGCTTGTCCTCCCCTGGCCCGCCTGTCGGTGGGAGAAACCAAAACCCCCCACGCCCATTTGGCGCCATTTGCCCCAAACCCTCCCCCATCCCTCCCGCCGCCCCCTCTCTCCCCTGTCCATGGCCGACGCCCCGCCGAGTTCCGGCGGCCTGGCCGTTGACCCGCCCGCAAAGGTGAAGAAGAAGGCGCCAAGGAAGCCGCGGTCGGAGTGCACGCCGGAGGAGATCGCCAAGTTGGACGCGGAATCGATGAAGAGGAGGGAATGGAGAGCGGTCGTCAAGGTCAATGCCGCCGCGGCCAAGTTCGCCTCCCCGTGCGAGGAGCTAGAGGCCGCACGGCGCAAGGCCGCTGCCGACGAGAAGGAGGACGTCGTCAACAAAGCGCACGCCATCCTCATGCTTGGCATGGGCCGTCCTGCCGGGTTCCCTGCAGCGGCCGTCGGCCCGGCGAAAGCAGGCTCGTCGGTCGCCGTCCCCACGCCTTGCCGATCGCCGACGTCGCGCACCGCGCCATGTCGCTGGCTTTCCTCCGCCAAACACGACGGCGCACCCGTTCTCGGGGTCGCGGACGTGGGCTTGTTCGCGCCGTCCACACCGCGCCGCGGCCGTCATCGACCTCAACGTCACGCTGGGTCCAGCGGCGGCGGCCGTCCGTCGAGATGCTAAGAAAGCAGGCACGGGCACCGTTCACGGGCACCATGCCGGCCCCCGCGTCTTGTTTGACGAAATGCCAACCCCAACCCCTTCTACAACCGCTACATGGAGGACGTGATCTTCGAGGGTGGGCATGGCCGTACCTACGACCCCAAGGAGACCCAAAGTCAGGATGGCCGCGCCGAGTACGTCCCCAATGAAGAGGCTGACGACCGTGCAGACTACGACTGTGGTGACTCGTGGCATGAAGACGATGGCATCTATGTCGAAGGTGATGAAGAAGAAGAAGAAGGCAATGACGTTGATATTAGTGGTGCGCCGTTGTTCATCGACGAGCTCACCCAAAGAGCGGAGGCACAAAAGAAGAGGAAGAGCATTCGCACGTGTTCATATACACAAGATGAGGACAAGTTGATTTGCCAAGCTTGGATGGAGATTAGCCAAGATCCGAGGACCGGTGCGTAACAAAAGGGCATTGTTTTTTGGACGAGAGTCCACAAAACATTCCATTAAAGGAAGATGTTTGAGCCCTACCAAATTACAAGCAATCGTGGCATCGGCTCGATTCAAAAAAGATGGTTGTTCATCCAACAAGAGTGCAACAAGTATTACGCCGCATTTGAGAGCGTTGAAGCACGGCCCGTGAGTGGTCTCGGCGTTGGGGACATGGTATGCTCTCCTCTTTCTAGCCCTTTCCTTGCTACGGCCATGAGACTTCGGCCGTGTATATGTTTGCATGTTCACTTGTTGTTGATCATGTGGTGTAGGCATTTCAATCTTTGGAGGCACTCAAGGCCCGACACAATGACAAGCCATTCACTCTTACGCATTGTTGGACGATCATCAACAACTGCCCTAAGTTCAAGGATCAATACCGTGAACTTCAAAGAAAGAGAGGCAAGAAGACGGCCAAGTTCGCCGGAGGTGGGGATGGCGAGGCGTTGAAGAGGCCGAGGGGCAAGACCAACTCCAAGGTGGACGACATACGTGACGCCTCATCCATGGCCTTGCATGAGACTTTGCATGGCATGATGTCCCAAAAGGATGTGAGGGACGAGAAGAAGCGGCAAAGCAGGGCGAGCAAATGAAGCAATACCTAGACCTTCAAAGACGAAGCTTGAGATGGAGGAGGCGGCCAAGAGGAGGAAGATCGACATGGAGGAGGCGGCCCGGCAAAGGCAGCTCGACATGGAGGAGGCGGCCCGGCAAAGGCAGCTCGACATCGAGGCCGACAACGTCAAGGTCAGGCAGAGGCAGCTCGACATCGAGGCCACCAATGCCGCCACCAAAGCGAAGGAGGTGACCCTTGCGATCATGAGCGTGGACTTGTCGAAGATCAGCGATAAGACGAGGGCCTGGTTCGAGGCCAGGCAGAAGGAGATGCTCGACTCCGAAGGCCTGAACTAGGTCGTCCGATCGGCGTGGCCGTTCTTTTTGAGGCTGGCATGGGTGCCGCCCGCCCGTCGGGCCGCTGGCAGTGTGCCGGCGAGAAAACATTTATTTTGGAGGCCGGCTGTGTTGCCGGCCGCTGGCTGTGTTGCCGGCGAGGAGAACTATACATTTTGGAGGCTGGCTGTGTTGCCGGCCGCTGGCTGATGCCGGCGATGGACGTGTAGGCCGCTGGCTCTGTTGCCGGCGTGATGAACCGGGGCCGCTGGCCTGAACTAGGGTTTGGCATTTGAAACGTTGCTTTTAGTTTTTTAAGTAGACGCGGACAGGATGGGGCAAATGGATGCGGCCGCGCGCTGGGCGCACGGCTACCGCATCCCAGGACACGCCCGGACATGACCCCAAATCCCTACCCAAACGGATAAAATCCGGACAAAACAGACGTCCATTTAGGGTCGCGCGGTGGAGTTGGCCTTAGGTAGACGCTGCCGCCACCCCTGCTCGTCCCTAGTCGACGCCGCCGCCGCCACCCCTACTCGCCCTTGGGCGTCCTCGCCGCTGCATCTGGTCGACGCCGCCGCCACCCCTGCTCGCCACGGTCGTCCTCGCCGCCGCCCTTGCTCACGCCCGGTCGAAGACGCCGCTGCCCGAGGTAGTTCGTCCATCCCCTCCTCCTCCCTTCCTTCGCTTCCTCCTCTGCCCGCCCCCATCTCTCCTCCCTGCCTTCTCGTTCCTCCTCTCTCCTCCCCCTCCTTCCTGTCTCGTGCCTCCTCCTTCCTCCTCTGTTCTCCCTTGTTTAACTGGTTAATTACATGGATTTTCTAGCTATCGTGCTAAAAGTTACTGGTTTAGGTGTACATTTTGTAGCTAATGTGCTCAGATTTGTTTGTGCTATTAGATCAACTGTCTGCTAGTAGTAATGTCATGATGAAAAAGTGAAGATTTTAGTGCTAAGTTTGTTGTTTGCTGCTGAAGAAGTTTGTTCATTGCGAGTATTTAACCAAAAACTACCACAATTCACGGAACCGTGACGAAAAACTACCACTTTACGATTTTGTACGAAAAACTACCGCTTTTTTTCTAAACCGTGGCAAAAAACTACCAAGTCTGAAAAGAGCCCGATTTGGCTCTTTTAAGCGCGTTTCTGACAGATTTGGCCCACACTTAATAAGCGGGCTAAAAAAGCAATCGGGTCCCTGTTTTTTTTCAAAAAGCAATCCAGTCCTTTCGCTCGATGCAGCGGCGCGCGAGGAGGAGCTCGACGGCGTCCTTCTC
Source organism: Aegilops longissima (assembly GCA_021605205.1). Taxonomy (NCBI): domain Eukaryota; kingdom Viridiplantae; phylum Streptophyta; class Magnoliopsida; order Poales; family Poaceae; genus Aegilops; species Aegilops longissima. The sequence continues at coordinate 66,763,692 of CM038677.1, forward strand.
GTGGTCCACGGCGCGTCGCTTTCGGTGGACACGGCGAAGGCGCGAAGCAGAAGCGGCCTTGAAGGCAGGCGGGCAGCCAGCAGCGATGCGGCAGTAGCGGGCGCGAGCGCTGTGACCCGCCACGGGCGGGCGGCCAGGAGCCGGGGCGGCCAGCGCGCCAGCCACCATGGGCGCTACGGCACGGCCAGGGCGGCGCAGTCTTGTGACCCGCAGGCGGACGGCATGGGCGCGCGACCATGGCACGGCTAGGGGTCGGCGGCGAGCACCCAGGGGGCTCGGCTAGGGCGCGGCGGCAGGCGCGCGCGAGCGGCAAGGCGAGCAGCGGTGCCACGGGCGCGCCATGGGCACGACCAGGGGCGGCGGCTAGGCACGCCAGGAGGGTCGACGAGGGGCGCGCCATGGATGTGCTCGCCGTGCCGGGCCTCGAAGGAAGGACTGGATTGCTTTTTTTGAAAAAACAGGGACCCGATTGCTTTTTTAGCCCATTTATGTGTGGGCCAACTCTGTCAGAAACGCACTTAAAAGAGCCAAATCGGACTCTTTTCAGACTTGGTAGTTTTCTGCCACGGTTTAGGAAAAAAGTGGTAGTTTTTCGCACAAAATCGTAAAGTGGTAGTTTTTTGTCTCGGTTTCGTGAATTGTGGTAGTTTTTGGTTAAATACTCGTTCATTGCATGTCACGCTGAAAATTATCTATTTTAGTGACTCGCGCAGAGCTCCCGTTGATTCTGTAGAAGAGAACCAAAGATTCATAAGGCTTCGCTTCCTACTAATCTGATTCCAGTACCAACTCACTGCAGGCCCGATAAGCACCAGCAATCCTAGATCCCCCCTCACAGAAAATTACCAGTAGTGTATCAAGATGTTAGACAATGAAGATCCTTTTGCATCCTTGTAGGCAAGCGCTATCACGATGAGTCCCTGCGTCCTCCGCCGGAAACCGGCGACGGGGAAGCGGAGGAGGACTCCTGGGACCGGCGTGAAGCCCTCGTCGACAACAACGCCTACATGATCAACCACCGCAACCACACCACCGCCTGCTGCTCGGTCACCAGGAGAGGAAGGGGCGGCGGCAAGGAGGACACGATGTAGGTCACCTTCTGCCTCGCCCCGCCGCCGCACCTCTCCTACTTCTGCATGTCTTACAGCGGCGGTGACCCCACCCGGTTCTGCTCTGAGCCTAGGATCTTCGCGGCGGAGGCCGACCTCGCCGTCATCGGCCTGGTCCACTACTGGACCTTGCAGTACGCGCCAAGGTGCATCTATTTCGTCTACCGCGCCCCATTCATTGGCCACGGGTTGGCAGAGCTCAGGCCGCTGCCGCACCCCCCCAGTGAAGTGTTTACGGAGCAGCATGAATCTGATTGCCACTTGGGCCATAACGAGGTTGGCATCCTGTGCTACCGTTCCAGGAGCGGTAGCGAGCAACTCCAACTCCCCTTCATCAGCAGCGACGACTATGATGCCTATAAGCTCACAACGCTTTGCTTTGCAGATATGGTACTAATCAGTACGTTCTCTACACCTACGACTCCATGGCTGACGCTTGGACCCGCACACCCGCTGCCTTTCCACGGCCGCAGGACGCTCATAGTCCTCCGAAGCATCTCTGCAACATGGTCGTCACCGTAGGAGGCACCATGGGTTGGGTCGATCATTGGGACGGCATGATCCTCTGCGACGTGCATGTCCCTGCTCCTTCTGGGGAGGAGGAATCCCCCGGCCCCAGGCTGTTCCGCTACGTACCGCTGCCGGAGCCAATGCAGCCGGACAACGGCCTCCCTCTCTATGGCATGTCTTCCACGTCGTCCTCCTTCCGGGACATCACTGTTGTCAATGGCCGGATCAAGTTCGTCGACCTTCAGCTCCATGCCAACCTGGGTTCGCGCACCCCGAATATGGAGCATGGCGCCTGCTGATTCGGGTTTCACCAAGGACGGGGAGCTGAATTCCCGTGCAGTGGCGGAGCTAGGGGGGACCAGCAGGGGCCCTGGCCCCCCTATGGCATTGTACAACACAAATGATTTTGTACTTAAGGCTAGTTTAGACATGATGTTTAGACAAAATTAGCTTTCTTGGCCCCCTCTAAGTGAGAATCACCATGTTCGGCCCCGTTTAAGCTCCAATCCTGCCTCCGCCCCTGTTCCCGTGATATGGTCAACCCCATGGAGCCGTCCCTGTTTGTTGCTCACCCCACGCTCAGCTCCTGTGATGACGATGTTCTCTACCTGATGACCAAGACCAGCCTGGATGACAGTGCGTCACAGGTGATTTCTGTTAACATGAAGAACAAGAAGCTGGAGCGAGCCGCAAAATACACCACACAGAGAGATGCCTGCATGGATTTCTCATACACGCGCACTACCATCTCTAACTTTCTCGCTCGAGGTACACCTCTACCTTTTCACCAGTCTCTTTATAAGATGCACACTTTTCAACTTGATTTCAAACTGCTAGCGCTGGAGAGAATGTTGTGTTACCATAGTTAATCTGAGGTCTATTAAATGCAAGTTCATCCAAATTGGCTTCGTAAGTTCAAACGTTGTGATTTTTAGACTTCTACTCCCAGGAGTTAAACCCGTGACATCATTGAGAAATGAAAATTGTTGTTTATAAGTCTACGTCGCACTAGCAGGCTGAGTGTTGGTTGTTTGATTTTTAGACTTGTCTTTTCCTTGTTTGTTTTTTAGACTTGTCTTTTCCTTGTTTGTTTCTTAGACTTGTCAACCAAAAAATCAGGGAGGTTTAGGTGTTCAGGACCTCCAGGTTAAGAATGATGCTTGCTCAGTAAATGGCTGTTCAAGCTACTTACGGAGATGGTGTTTGGCAAGCCCTGTTGCGCAATAAGTATCTAGGCCAAAAAACGTTGTCCCAGGCATATTGGAAACCTGGTGACTCACATTTTTGGTCTGGTCTGATGGCGGTAAAGAAACATCTATTCCGCTTTGGATCATTCGTGATAAAGGACGGCTCTGAGATACGTTTTTGGGAGGACAGATGGCTAGGAAACACCACTCTTCAGGAACAGTATCCGGCCTTGTACCGAATTGTACGCGATAAGCATGATACTCTTGCGCACGTGCTCAGCTCCTCCCCGCCGAATGTATCATTTAGGAGGGATTTGATTGGCCTCCGCCTTGCGTCATGGCAACATCTTCTATCCCGTTTGGATTCGGTTAACTTGACACAAGGGAGGGATGTGTTTCGCTGGAATCTCACTACATCTGGGTCCTACACAGTTGACTCTATGTACCGTGCACTCTCGCACTTAGAGGCTCCATTGAATAATAATAAACTAATATGAAAATCAAAGATGCCACTAAAAAATAAGATTTTCATGTGGTATCTTCGGAGAGGAGTTGTGCTAACAAAAGACAACCTCGCTCGACGCAACTGGCAAGGAAGTAAGAAGTGTAGCTTTTGTACTCATGACGAGACAATTAAACACCTCTTCTTTCAATGCAAGTTCGCACGTTCTATATGGTCAGTCATCCAAATAGCGTCCAATTTGTATCCACCAACAAGTGTTGCCAATGTATATGGTCACTGGCTCGATGGAATACCAAATACTTTTAGTACGCTAATACGGGTGGGAACTCATCCCCGACGCTTTGCTGGATCGGAGCCCGGGGATCGTCATCGAGCTGAACGTGTGCTGAACTCGGAGGTGCCGTACGTTCGGTACTTGGATCGGTCAGATCGTGAAGACGTACGACTACATCAACCGCGTTGTTATAACGCTTCCGCTTACGGTCTACGAGGGTACGTGGACATACACTCTCCCCTCTCGTTGCTATGCCATCTTCATAGTCGTAGAAGCAATAGTTGGCGAGACGACAACGATGCTACGATGGAGATCAAGATGTCGCGCCGGTGACGATGGTGATCATGACGGTGCTTCGGAGATGGAGATCACAAGCACAAGATGATGATGACCATATCATATCACTTATATTGATTGCATGTGATGTTTATCCTTTATGCATCTTATCTTGCTTTGATTGACGGTAGCATTATAAGATGATCTCTCACTAAAATTATCAAAAGTGTTCTCCCGAGTATGCACCGTTCGAAAGTTCTTCGTGCTGAGACACCACGTGATGATCGGGTGTGATAGGCTCTACGTTCAAATACAACGGGTGCAAAACAGTTGCGCACGCGGAATACTCAGGTTAAACTTGACGAGCCTAGCATATAACAGATATGGCCTCGGAACACGGAGACCGAAAGGTCGAGCGTGAATCATATAGTAGATATGATCAACATATTGATGTTCACCGTTGAAACTACTCCATCTCACGTGACGATCGGACATGGTGTAGTTGATATGGATCACGTAATCACTTAGAAGATTAGAGGGATGTCTATCTAAGTGGGAGTTCTTAAGTAATATGATTAATTGAACTTTAATTTATCATGAACTTAGTCCTGGTAGTATTTTGCAAATTATGTTGTAGATCAATAGCTCGCGATGTTGCTTCCCTATGTTTGTTGCTTTCGTATGTTTATTTTGATATGTTCCTAGAGAAAATTGTGTTGAAAGATGTTAGTAGCAATGATGCGGATTGGATCCGTGATCTGAGGTTTATCCTCATTGTTGCACAGAAGAATTATGTCCTTAATGCACCGCTAGGTGACAAACCTATTGCAGGAGCAGATGCAGACGTTATGAACGTTTGGCTAGCTCAAAAGGATGAATACTTGATAGTTTAGTGCACCATGCTTAAACAGGCTTAGAATCGGGATTTCAAAGACGTTTTGAACGTCATGGACCATATGAGATGTTCCAGGAGTTGAAGTTAATATTTCCAGCAAATACCCGAGTTGAGAGATATGAAGTCTCCAACAAGTTCTAAAGCTAAAAGATGGAGGAGAATCGCTCAACTAGTGAGCATGTGCTCAGATTGTCTGGGTACTTCAATCGCTTGAATCAAGTGGGAGTTAATCTTCCAGATAAGATAGTGATTGACAGAATTCTCTAGTCACCATCACTAAGTTACTAGAACTTCGTGATGAACTATAGTATGCAAGGGATGACGAAAACGATTCCCGAGCTCTTCGTGATGTTGAAATCGACGAAGGTAGAAATCAAGAAAAGACCATCAAGTGTTGATGATTGACAGGACCACTAGTTTCAAGAGAAGGGCAAAGGGAAAGAAAGGGAACTTCAAGTGGAAAGACAAGCAAGTTGTCACTCCTGCGAAGAAGCCCAAAGCTGGACCATAGCCTGAAACTGAGTGTTTACACTGCAAAGGAAATGGTCACTGGAAGCGGAAATGCCCTGAATATTTGGTGGATAAGAAGGATGGCAAAGTGAACAAGGGTATATTTGATATACAGGTTATTGATGTGTGCTTTATTAGTGTTTATAGTATCCCCTGAGTATTTGATACTTGTTCGGTTGCTAAGATTAGTAAACTCGAAACAGGAGTTACAGAATAAACAGAAACTAGTTGAAGGGGAAGTGACGATGAGTGTTGGAAGTAGTTCCAAGATTGATATGATCATCATCGCACACTCCCTATACTATCGGGATTAGTGTTGAACCTAAATAAATGTTATTTGGCGTTTGCGTTGAGCATGAATATGATTTGATCATGTTTATTGCAATACGGTTATTCATGTAAGTTAGAGAATAATTATTGTTCTGTTTACATGAATAAAACCTTCTATGGACATACACCCAATGAAAATGGTTTGTTGGATCTCGATCGTATGATACACATATTCATAATATTGAAACCAAAAATGTAAAGTTAATAATGATAGTGCAACTTATTTGTGGCACTGCAGTTTAGGTCATATTGGTGTAAAGCGCATGAAGAAACTCCATACTGATGGACTTTTGGAATTACTTGATTATGAATCATTTGATGCTTGCGAACTGTGCCTTTTGGGCAAGATGACTAAAACTCCGTTCTCCGGAACAATGGAACGAGCTACTGACTTGTTGGAAATAATACATACCGATGTATGCGATCCAATGAATGTTGATGCTCGTGGCAAGTATCATTATTTTCTGACCTTCACAGATGATTTGAGCAGATATACGTATATCTTCTTGATGAAACATAAGTCTGAAATAGTTGAAAAGTTCTATTCGCAAAAAAAAAAAGAAATAGTTGAAAAGTTCAAAGAATTTCAGAGTGAAGTAGAAAATCATCGTAACAAGAAAATAAATTTTCCTCAATATGATCGTGGAGATGAATATTTGAGTTACGAGTTTGGTCTTCAATTAAAACAAAGTGGAATAGTTTCACAACTCACGCCACCTGGAACACCACAACGTTATGGTGTGTCCGAACGTCGTAACCGTACTTTATTTTGATATGGTGCGATCAATGATGTCTCTTACCGATTTACCAAATATCGTTTTGGGGTTATGCATTAGAGACAGCTGCATTCACAATAGGGCACCATCTAAATCCGTTGAGACGACACCGTATGAACTGTGGTTTAACAGTAAACCTAAGCTGTCGTTTCTTAAAAGTTTGGAGTTGTGATGCTTATGTGAAAAAGTTGTCACCTGATAAGCTCGAACCCAAATCGGAGAAGTGCGTCTTCATAGAATACCCAAAGGTAACTATTGGGTACACCTTCTATCACAGATCCGAAGGCAAGTTTTTCGTTGCTAAGATGGATCCTTTCTAGAGAAGAAGTTTCTCTCGAAAGAAGTGAGTGGGAGGAAAGTAGAACTTGATGAGTTAATTGTACCTTCTCCCTTATTGGAAAGTAGTTCATCACAGAAATCAGTTCCGGTGATTCCTACACCAATTAGTGAGGAAGTTAATGATGATGATCATGAAACTTCAGATCAAGTTGCTACCGAACCTCGTAGGTCTTCCAGAGTAAGATCCGCACCAGAGTGGTACGGTAATCATGTTACTAGACCATGATGAACCTACGAACTATGAGGAAGCGATGATGAGCCCAGATTCCGCGAAACGGCTTGAGGCCATAAAATCTGAGGTATGATCCATGTATGAGAACAAAAGTATGGACTTTGATTGACTTGCTCGATGATCAGCAAGCCATGTTAAATAAATGGATCTTCAAGAGGAAGACAGATGCTGATAGTAGTGTTACTATCTACAAAGCTAGACTTGTCGAAAAAGGTTTTAGACAAAGTTCAAGATGTTGAATACAATGAGATTTTCTCACTTGTATCGATGCTTAAAAGTCTGTCGAATCATGTTAGCAATTGCCACATTTTATGAAATCGGCAAATGGATGTCAAAACTGCATTCCTTAATGGTTTTCTTAAAGAAGAGTTGTATATGATGCAACCAGAAGATTTTGTCAATCCTAAAGGTGCTAACAAAATGTGCAAGCTCCAATGATCCATCAATGGACTGGTGCAAGCATCTCGAGTTGGAATATACGCTTTGATGTGTTGATCAAAGCATATGATTTTATACAGACTTTTGGAAAGGCCTGTATTTACAAGAAAGTGAGTGGGAGCACTACAGCCTTTCTGATAAGTATATGTGAATGACATATTGTTGATCGGAAATAATGTAGAATTATTCTGCAAAGCATAAAGGAGTGTTTGCAAGGAGTTTTTTCAAAGAAAGACCTCGTTGAAGCTGCTTACATATTGAGCATCAAGATCTATAGAGATAGATCAAGACACTTGATAAGTTTTTCAATGAATACATACCTTGACAAGATTTTGAAGTAGTTCAAAATGGAACACTCAAAGAAAGAGTTCTTGCCTGTGTTACAAGGTGTGAGATTGAGTAAGACTTAAAAAAACCCGACCACGGCAGAAGATAGAAAGAGAATGAAAGTCATTCCCTATGCATCAGCCATAGGTTCTATAAAGTATGTCATGCTGTGTACCAGATCTATTGCATACCCTACCACTAAGCTTGGCAAGGGAGTGCAATAGTGATCTAGGAGTAGATCAATGGACAGCGGTCAAAATTATCCTTAATGGAATAAGGATATGTTTCTCGATTATGGAAGTGAAAAAAAGGTTCGTCGTAAAGGGTTAGGCCGATGCAAGTTTTAACACTAATTGAAAGTGGGAGCAATTAGCTAGAGTAGCTCCGTGCAGAGCATTGTAGACATATAAATTTGCAAAATGCTTACGGCTCTGAATGTGACAGACCCGTTGACTAAAATTCTCTCACGAGCAAAACATGATCACACCTTAGTACTCTTTTGGGTGTTAATCACATAGCGATGTGAACTAGATTACTGACTCTAGTAAACCCTTTGGGTGTTGGTCACATGACGATGTGAACTATGGGTGTTAATCATATACAGATATGAATATTGGTGTTAAATCACATGGCGATGTGAACTAGATTATTGACTCTAGTGCAAGTGGGAGACTGAAGGAAATATGCCCTAGAGGCAATAATAAAGTTATTATTTATTTCCTTATATCATGATAAATGTTTATTATTCATGCTAGAATTGTTTTAACCGGAAACATAATACATGTGTGAATACATAGACAAACATACAGTCACTAGTATGCCTCTACTTGACTAGCTCATTAATCAAATATGGTTATGTTTCCTAACCATAGACATGTGTTGTCATTTGATTAATGGGATCACATCATTAGGAGAATGATGTGATTGACATGACCCATTCCGTTAGCTTAGCACTTGATCGTTTAGTATATTGCTATTGCTTTCTTCATGACCTATACATGTTCCTGTAACTATGAGATTATGCAACTCCGTTTACGGAGGAACACTTTAGGTACTACCAAGCGTCACAACGAATCTGGGTGATTATAAAGGAGTACTACAGGTGTCTCCAAAGGTACATGTTGGGTTGGCGTATTTGAGATTAGGTTTTGTCACTCCGATTGTCGGAGAGGTATCTCTAGGCCTTCTCGGTAATACACATCATATAAGCCTTGCAAGCATTGCAACTAATAAGTTAGTTGCAAGATGATGTATTACGGAACGAGTAAAGAGACTTGCCGGTAACGAGATTGAACTAGGTATTGGATACCGACGATCGAATCTCGGGCAAGTAACATACCGATGACAAAGGGAACAACGTATGTTGTTATGCGGTTTGACCGATAAAGATCTTCGTAGAATATGTAGGAGCCAATATGAGCATCCAGGTTCCGTTATTCGTTATTGACCAAGAATAGTTCTAGGTCATGTCTACATAGCTCTCGAACCCGTAGGGTCCGCACGCTTAAGGTTTCGATGACAGTTATATTATGAGTTTATGAGTTTTGATGTACCGAAGGAGTTCGGAGTCCCGAATGAGATCGGGGACATGACGAGGAGTCTCGAAATGGTCGAGACGTAAAGATCGATATATTGGACGACTATATTCGGAGTTCGGAAAGGTTCGAATGATTCGGTATTTTGAGTACCGGAGAGTTACGGGAATTCGCCGGGAGAAGTATTGGGCCTTATTGTGCCCTGCGGAAAGAGAGAGGGGCTGCCTAGGGCAGGCCGCGCAAGACCCCATGGCCTAGTCCGAATTGACTAGGGGAGGGCCGCACCCTCCCTCTTCCCCTTCCCCAAGTCCTAGTCCAACTAGGAAAGGGGAGTCCTACTCGGTGGGAGTAGGACTCCTCGGCGCGCCTCCCTAGGGCCGCCGCACCCCGCTTGCTCCTTTATATACGGGGCAGGGGCACCCCATAACACACAAGTTGATCTACGGATCGTTCCTTAGCCGTGTCGGTGCCCCCTCCACCATATTCCACTTCGGTCATATCGTCGCGGAGCTTAGGCGAAGCCCTGCGCCGGTGAAGTCATATCGCCGCGAGCTTAGGCGAAGCCCTGCGTCGGTGGAGCATCATCATCGCCACCACGCCGTCGTCTTGACGGAACTCATCCCCGACGCTTTGCTGGATCGGAGCCGGGGATCGCCATCGAGCTGAACGTGTGCTGAACTCGGAGGTGCCGTGACGTTCGGTACTTGGATCGGTCGGATCGTGAAGACGTCGACTACATCAACAGCGTTGTTATAACGCTTCCGCTTCACGGTCTACGAGGGTACGTGGACATACACTCTCCCCTCTCGTTGCTATGCCATCACCATGATCTTGCGTGTGCGTAGGAAATTTTTTGGAATTACTACGTTCCCCAACAGAGACCCTACGGTTGCATATCCCCCAATTCACCGTCGTTGGTCAGTGAACTTATCAATGCCACGACGGCCTCGTGGGACAGACAGAGGATTTTGGACGCGTTCATGCCTATGGACGCGCATGTGATAATGAGCATCCCCATATGTACATGGAATGCACAAGATTTCAGGTGTTGGCACTTCGAGAAGAGCGGAAACTTCACAGTCCGGTCAGCTTATAATATGATGGTGACAATTCGATAGAGAAGGGAGGCATGGCTCGAAGGCTCGCCAGGGCCTTCGTCCTCCACGAAGGAAACCACCCTGTGGAAAACAATGTGGAAAACAATGTGGAAAACACAAGTACCAGGCAAGGTTAGCATGTTCCTATGGCGCTTGTCAAAGCATTCTCTTCCTACTAATGACGTGCGGGCGCATCGGCACATGGCGGACGCCAGCACTTGTGGCTTCTGCGGAGCCGAGGACTCTTGGAAACATTCTTTGATCGACTGCACCATGTCTAGGTGTACCTGGGCCATGGTTGATGAGGAGCTGGCTCAAGTGATCGCGACAATGATGGAACCGAATGCTAAATAATGGCTTTTCACACACATAGAAGCGCTACCCCATGAGCAGTCTGTGAAGCTTTCGTTAACACTATGGGCGATTTGGGCGGCGAGACGGAAAGCTATTCATGAAGGGATCTTCCAGAGCCTGCATGCAATATGCAGTTTCATCAGCCACTATCTACAAGAACTGAATATGATCAAGGAGGTGGTGAAGCCTCACGCGCGAACCATAGTTGCTCCCAGAGGTGAACCCGTGGCTAGACCTAAAGCCCCACCTGCTGGATTTTGTAAGGTTCATGTTGATGCTGGGGTGCACTTTGCTAGTCGGGGTGCAGCCGTTGTTGTATGCAGGGATGGCGCAGGAAGGTATATGGGCAGCTCAGCCCTAGTCATAGAGGGGATGCCTGATCCAGCTATGTTGGAGGTGATAGCATGCAGGGAAGCGCTGGCTCTAGCGGCTGATCTGAATATCAATAACTTGGTGATAGCCTCTGATTCGAAGCAAGCGGTGAATGACATCAACAATGAAGCGATGGGTAGTAGTGGTGCAATAATCAGAGAGATCAAGTCTAGGTATTTGCTTTTCAATTGTAATTTTACTTACGAAAGTCGTGCTGCTAATTATGAAGCACATGCTTTAGCCAAATATTCTCGTAGGCTTCAGCAGGGTCGTCATGTATGGTTTGACCAACCTCATGACCAACATTGTATCCCACTTTCTGTGGCGTTTGATGAATAAATTTGGTCGCCCCCTCAAAAAAAAAAAAAAGGAAAAGATTCTCCAGGAGCTCCCCGCAATAATAAACTAGCGACGCCGTACAGATCCGGTGCGATTCCGGTACAGCAGCAAATCGGGGGGTTTACTTGCAGACAATCAATCGTGAGGTTTACCATTATCAATTACCACCACCGTACTTCCGTGATGCTGTAATCTTAAGCGGAGCAGCACTAGTACACAAAGTACCAGTGGCACTGAACGTGGTGGCGAGACAGTGAAAAAAAGCTGGTGGTTCTTTCTTTCTTTCTCTCATCAGGAGCGTGATGAGCGAGCGCCCAGTCACCGAAAAGATCCATGATGAGATGATCAAGGATCGGACCGGGCGCCCCCGATGTGCGTGCGCCATGCATGGCTCTGCATCCGGCATCAGGGTCCGTACGCACGCGCCGGCCAGCAGGCAGGTGCACGGCGGCCGGCCTCGGAGGGGTCGACTCGAGGATGGTCTGGCCATGGCGCTACGTACTACTAGTGGTAGTCCGGAGACTGCGTGGGAGAGGAAGAGCGGATAAAGAACTCCCATACGTACCAACCGCGTGCGTACGGAATCCATGGACCGGCCGTGCCATCCATGATCCATGATCCATCATCTCACCCCCACGACCCCAGGCCGGCCGGCCGGAGAAAAGTCTCCCTGGATCCTGGCGCACCAAATATTCGATCTCGATTGCCTGCTAACCGGAAAAGGATTCAATCAGATTTCAGACCACTGATGCGCCTGAATCTCCGGAATGCCACACTGATGCAAACCTAGGCATACAGATCGAGTTGCGCACAGTTCAGGCGCGCCTTTTAATTAGTGGAACTATAGCAATATATACCACGCTCTTGTTCTTGGCACTCGTTAGACTAGCCATAGTCAGAAGTAACTTATATCTACCCGAAAAAAAGGTAACTTATATCAGTAACATATGCATGTTACCATCTCCGAAATGTCGTGCCGGAGCCAACAACCCGACCTCATCACAAATTGCATGCATCAAATTGACCAAACACTTCATCCTCCTTCTGTCGCCCTCCAATATTTCCCGAGCCAGAGCCCTCGCCGTCCGCCACCCTTGCTCCCCATCGTCGCCACCGGTCCCGATCCGCCAATGTAGATGTCGTTGAGGGAGTCCTGGATTAGAGGGTATCCGGATAGCCGGACTATATACTTTGGCCGGACTGTTGGAACGTGAAGATACAAGACTCAAGACTTCGTCCCGTGTCCGGATGGGACTCTCCTTTGCCTGGAAGACAAGCTTGGCGATCCGGATGTTAGATCTCCTTCTTTGTAACCGACTCTGTGTAACCCTAGCTCCCTCCGGTGTCTATATAAACCGGAGGATTTAGTCCGTAGGACAAGAACAATCATAATCATCATAGACTAGTTTCTAGGGTTTAGCCTCTGCGATCTCGTGGTAGATCAACTCTTGTAATACTCATATCATCAAGATCAATCAAGCAGGAAGTAGGGTTTTACCTCCATCGAGAGGGCCCGAACCTGGGTAAAACATCGTGTCCCTTGCCTCCTGTTACCATTAGCCTTAGACGCACAGATAGGGACCCCCTACCCGAGATCCGCCGGTTTTGACACCGACATTGGTGCTTTCATTGAGAGTTCCTCTGTGTCGCCGCGTTAAGGCTTGATGGCTCCTTCAATCATCAATAACAACGCGGTCTAGGGTGAGACTTTTCTCCCCGGACAGATCTTCGTGTTCGGCGGCTTCGTACTGTGGGCCAATTCGCTTGGCCATCTGGAGCAGATCGACAGCTACGCCCCTGGCCATCAGGTCAGGTTCGGAAACTTAAACTACACGGCCGATATCCGCGGAGACTTGATCTTCGATGGATTTGGGCCTACGACAAGAGCGCCGAACAGTCACGACGAGCACGGCGTAGACCTGCTGTCAGACAATACTCGGGATATCGCACCTGCAATAGCTCCGGACTTAAATCCGGAGCAGATCGCGTCGTCCGAGGACGGGTGGATGGACCCCGCCCCGGAGGCCGCACACTCATCGGCAGTAGAGCCGAACACAGACTCCAGCCCCAAGGAAGTCTGTGTCGCCGGACCCCCGGACTTGTGTCCGACTGTAGGTTCCAGACCGCGCGCCCCCAAGCCCGCCGAATCTAGTTGGGCTCCGGTGATGGAGTTCACCGCCGCGGATATCTTCCAGCACTTGCCCTTCGGCGACATGCTGAATTCATTAAAGTATCTCTCTTTGTCATGAGACTCTTGGCCAAACTATGTCCGGCTTGAGTGGGAAGCAGGAGACGAGGAAATTTGCTTCCCACCCACCACCCACTTCATTGCCACTGTCGACGATTTGACCAACTTGCTCGACTTCGACTCTGAAGACGCCGGCGGTGTGGACGACGATGCAGGAGAAGAGCAGGAACCACCGCCCACGGGGCGCTGGACGGCCACCTCCTCGTATGGTATATATATGGTGGACACTCCCAAAGAAACCAATGGCGATGAGGCAACGGAGGATAACTCCTCAAGGAAGAAATCAAAGCATGGGCATCATCGGCGCCGCTCCAAGCCCCGCCCCAGCATCACCGGCACAAGAGACGAAAACAATCTGGATGGTGCCGAAGATGAATACAATCCCGATCAGCCTGCCTTTGAGCAGGCCGAACAGGAAGACGGGCAGGTTAGCCCAGACGAACAGGCGACCGACGGATGCTTGGAGGAGGATAACTATATGCCCCCCTCCGAAGACGAGGTGAGCCTCAGCAACGATGAATTCGGCGTGCTTGAGGATCCCGTAGAGCAGGAGCGCTTTAAGCGCAGGCTTATGGCCACTGCAAAAAGCCTGGAAAAGAAGCAGCAACAGAAGCTCCAAACTGATCAAGATCTGCTCACAGACAGATGGACCGAGGTCCTGGCAGTTGAGGAATACGGACTCGAGCGCCACCCCAAAGGTTACCCAAAACACAAGTTGCTACCTCAACTTGAGGAGGAGGCCCTAAGGCCCACACAGGACGAGGCTGATCGGCCACCTCGTGGCCAGGATAAAACGGCGTATCAGCCTGAATACCAGCCCGCACCCCCACGCCAATGCACTACGGCCCGGGGCAATAGGCAGGACCTGCGAGACATACTGGAAAACAAGGCAGGACAACCAAGATCGATCTATGGATCGCGGGGGTGCGCCCCAACACATGACGATGATCGTCATGCCGGATACACTATCAACAAGTCCGGCCGGGCCGAACATAGCCGACTAGACTTATTCGAACTGCATAGCCACATAGCCCGGCATAGAGGCGCCGCACAACCCCTCTGCTTCACTGACGAAGTGATGGATCACGAATTCCCAGAAGGGTTTAAACCGTAAACATCGAATCATACGATGGCACAACAGACCCCGCAGTATGGATCGAAGATTTCCTTCTCCACATTCACATGGCCCGCGGTGACGATCTACATGCCATCAAATATCTTCCCCTTAAACTCAAAGGACCGGCCCGACACTGGCTAAATAGCCTGCCGGCAAATTCCATCGACAGGTGGGAAAACCTGGAGGACGCGTTCCCCGACAACTTCCAAGGCACTTACGTGCGACCGCCGGATGTTGATGACTTGAGTCACATTACCCAACAGCCCGGAGAGTCATTCAGGAAATTCTGGACTCGGTTCCTAACTAAAAAGAACCAAATTGTCGACTGTCCGGACGCCGAAGCCTTGGCGGCCTTTAAGCATAATATTCGCGATGAGTGGCTCGCCCGACACCTCTGCCAGAAAAACCGAAATCCATGGCGGCCCTCACGACACTCATGACCCTCTTTTGCGCGGGTGAGGACAGCTGGTTGGCTCGCAGTAGCACCACGCCAATAAACTCCGGCACTTCAGATGTCCGCAACAATAACGGCAAGCCACGACGCAACAGACATAAGCGCAGAACAATGACGACAACACTAAAGACACGGCAGTCAACGTCGGATTCAGTGGCTCAAAATCCGGTCGGCGGAAAAAGCCGTTCAAAATAACCAATCAGGGATCGTCCAGTCTGGACCGCATACTTGATCGCTTGTGCCAAATTCACGGCACCCCTGATAAGCCAGCCAACCACACTAAGAGGGATTGCTGGGTGTTCAAACAGGCCGGCAAGATAAATGCCGAAAACAAGGACAAGGGACTGCACAGCGACGACGACGAGGAGCCTCAGTGTCCGAACACTGGGGGACAGAAGAAATTTCCTCCTCAGGTGAAAACGGTAAACATGACTTATGCCACCCACATTCCCAAACGGGAACGAAAGCGAGCACTAAGGGATGTCTATGCGATGGAGCCAGTCGCCCCAAAGTTCAACCCATGGTCAGCCTGCCCGATCACTTTTGATCGTAGGGACCACCCTACCAGCATCCGTCATGGCGGTTCAGCCGCATTGGTCCTCGACCCAATCATCGACGGATTCCACCTTACGCGAGTCCTTATGGACGGTGGCAGTAGCCTGAACCTGCTTTACCAGTACACAGTGCGCAAAATGGGCACTGATCCTTCGAGGATCAAGCCCACCAAAGCCACCTTCAAAGGTGTAATTCCAGGAGTAGAGGCCCGTTGTACGGGATCCATAACACTAGAAGTGGTCTTCGGATTCCCGGATAACTTCCGAAGTGAGAAGTTAATCTTTGATATCGTCCCTTTCCGTGTTGGCTATCATGCACTGCTCGGACGAACCGCATTCGCTCGATTCAATGCGGTACCACACTATGCATACCTCAAGCTCAAGATGCCAGGACCTCGCGGGGTTATCACAGTCAATGGAAACACATACCGCTCTCTCCGTACAGAAGAGCACACTGCAACATGATCGCCAGGCACGCCGAGAGCACGACTAGCAGTCTGGCCTCCGCCCTAGCCCCATTCAGGCAGCATTTGTGCCGCGCGTACACAATTACGCACTCAAAATACCATGGGCATAGACGGAGGCGCAATGGTGATGCGGCCAACAGTGCGGTTCAGCCGCAACATACTTTAATAACCTTCTTTCTCTTTCAGGACCCTACTTTCGGGCAGCCTTTTTAGAGAGCCAGATCATCAGACTTATCACAGGAGGGAAAACCAAGGAGGCAAAAGGCTTTATGACAAAGGAATACCTGTGGTATCTCACAATGATCATTATACCTGTTTTGCATACCCGCATGCGGCCCGCCCTTGGATAGGACATGTCAAATAGTCGTATTTGCCTCTGCTTAACGCATTAATTGTACACATACGCTCGGACGTATTATTTTACAATGGGAAGCAATATATAGTGTCAGCTTATTATTCCTATCGTCGCATTTTTCCTATAAATGTTTATTTAATATTGAATCCGTACACTTTGGTACGTTTAGTTTGCCAGGGGCTTCTTATGGTGCCCCAAAATACGGCAAGATAAGTCTGAACACTTTCGACTGTGCGGCACCCCGAACTTATAGCATTATATGCATCAGCTCCGAATCATGTCTTGGGTCAATAGTTGGGTTTGCCCGGCTCCCTTGTTTTGGTACCTTACGTTCCGTTATATCGGCTAAGGTAGCGCAGGGAGAACTACTGCGATTGTGTCCCGGTTCTTCCGGACGAGCACCTCAGTAGAGAAAGCCGAAAACTGACTATATGATGCGGCGAGAGCTGGTCGCTGTTCGAGAGGTTTTGAATCCCTAAAGTTTTTTCCGCTTCAGGCGAGGAATCGGCCTTTTCCGATTTAGGCGTGCATAGCGCCCCAATTTGGTTTTCCGAATTCTAGGGGCTTCGCCGAAATTTAAAGTTGTAGACCTCTATGGCTAAGTGAGAGTTATAAAGCCGCATAGTCCGATTGCCTTGTTCGCTATGCCGAACACCTCCTTCAAGGACCAAAAATTTGGATAAAGAGTGTTTGGGTTTTCCACGAACACCCCAGTACTAGTTACGTGGGGGCATAGGCCGACGACTGGCCTACTTTCAGAAATTTATAAACAGCCGCACAGAAGGTAATATTTTAAATCAACAAAGCGCCATATAGCGCAAACGAACTAGTTTTCATATTACAAAAGGCGACATGAGTACATTCACTCAAAGATTACGTCCTTGGTACATTCATCGGCCACGAGGCGAGCGCCTTTTATAACGCCATCATAATATTTCTCGGGGTAGTGATGTGCCTTGCCCTCCGACGGTCCATCCTTCACCAGCTTCTCTGCGTCCATCTTGGCCCAATGCATCTTCGCACGGGCAAAGGCCCGGCGGGCACCCTCAATACAAACGGATTTCTTGATAACTTCGAGCCGCGGATAGGCATTTACCATCGGCTTTACAAGGCCGAAGTAGCTGTCGGGTAGGGGCTCACCAGGCCACATCCGGACAATGAAGTCCTTCATGGCCACTTCTGCCGCCCTGTTGAGTTTCAACCAACTGCTTCAGTTCGTCACTCCGAGGCATTGGGTGTTCCGCTCCAGCATACTGGGACCAGAACAGCTTCTCCGTCGAGCTCCCCTCTTCGGCACGGTAGAACTCCGTGGCATCCGATATGTTGCGTGGCGGATCTGCCAATGCCCTTGGAGAGCTCCGAATTCGGGTAAGTAAAAGAAATGTCTCCTCCACATGCTTGCTTTGCATAATGAATGCCTTACCAGCCGCTATCTTCTTCGCCGCTTGGATTTCCTGCTGGGCCTTTTGGGCTTCTGCCCTTGCGTCTTTCGCGCTCTGAAGGGCCTTCGCAAGCTTAGACTCTTTCATCTTGAAGTCACGCTCCAAGGACTCAAACTTCTTGCCGAACTCCTGGAGCTTTTGCTGTACCTCGCCCACCCTAGCATCTTGCTTTTCACGCTCAATACGCTCTGTGGCCGCCTTGTCTTTGGCCTCGGATAGCGCTTTCTTCAGGGCCACCACTTCGGTCGTGGCCCCTATTAAAAAGTCATGACGCTTTTTGTTAGCGTCACCAATTTTTTCTCCTCTATATGACAAATGAACGGGGTATCACTTACCTTTGTTCTCTTCGAGCTGCCTCTTCGTGAGGCCGAGCTCCTCTTCGGCCTGCTTCAGGTCTCGTTCGAGTCCGGCGACCTCTGCTGTATGGGCAGCAACGGCAAGTAGCACCGCCTGTTTATTCACATAGACACATACTTTTAGATTCCTGCGGTTTAAAGTTGACCCTCCATTTGGCTTTTCTTTCCGAACACCAAACAGAGTATCAGGGGCTACTGTCTATTGGGTGATAATTGCTCACACTTTTGATTACTTACCTCAAAGCCTGTCAGGAGGCTGGTGCAGGCTTCGGTCAATCCGCTTTTGGCGGACCAAACCTTCTGAATCACCGCACTCATAAGAGTACGGTGTTCTTCATCCATGGAAGCGCCGCGAAGCATTTCCAGCAGACTATGCGACGCCTCTGGCGCAACGGAAGTCATCGGCACGGCCGGCTCGCCCTCCTTAGCGAGGGACTTCCTACCTGAATCCGGAACCTTCGGAGGTTCCAGCACAGTGTCCGGCTGGGAGCCCAACTTGCTGCGGCTCTCGTCAGCATAATCTGTGGGGATCTTACTCCCCATGTGCCCGGCGTCTGGAATTTCGCCTTGGGGAGTCTCCAGGGCTGCCTCCCCCTTCTTTGGTACCCTTTGGGACCACACCTCCGTGTCATCCGCAGGTCGAGGGGAGGTGGCCATCGGGAGCGAATTCATCACCGAATCGCTCAGAGACCCATCCGAAGAGGATATCTCGGGATGAACCCTGGCCGGACTGCATATACGTGTTTGGCGTCATAACAAACTATGAAGCTAAGTCGCACTAAAGTATTACATGGTGCGGGTACTTACGATCTCACCAGGGGCTTGCCCCTGGGAAGCCACTCCTCCTCGCTGTAGGAGGCCGTGGCGGAGTGATCCGGAAGGGACGCCTTTCCCTTCTTCGGTGTCCTAGCCTCCCCTTGCGGGGCGGCTTTCCTTTTCTTCTCCTCCCCAATGTGGGGAGGCGGAATTTCTTCGTGTTTCCCCCCGCCTCCACGGGAGGAGTCTGCCTCGTCGTCCTCGGACGACGAGTCTATGACGCCCTTGCGCCAGGAACCCTTCCTGGTCCCCAGGGCCGCCCTCTTAGACTCTTCGGCCTCCCCGGATGGGGTGGCCCTTTTCTTTTCCTCCTCCCCTTCGTGGGAGGAGCGTGCCTCATCGTCTTCGAACGAGGCGTTCGATGTGACCTTACGCCGCAGACCCTTCCTGGTCCCTGTGGCCTTCTTTTCGGCCTTCTTTTCTGGCACCTTGTAAGGCGCCGGGACTAGCATCTCCATCAGGAGAGCGGTTGTTGGATCTTCTGGCAGTGGAGCCGGATAGTCGATCCGCTCCGCCGTCACCACGTAATCCTGATTAAATACACATGATGACTTAAAATCCTCCCATGAGTATGCTGGGAAAGGTACATCTGGTGGTGGTCAGAAAACTCACCGGATGAGCGAGCCGCGTGGCGTGGAGTCCGCGGTCCTCGGATGTGGGAGGAGGTATTTCGGTGGCCTTGAACAGCACCTTCCATGCTTCCTTGTGCGTCGTGCTGTAAAGCTCTTGAATTTTCTGGTGTTCGGCCGGATCGAACTCCCATAGATTGGATGCACGTCTTTGGCACGGAAGGATTCTGCGGAAGAGCATGACCTGGACCATGTTGACAAGTTTGATCTTCTTGTCCATCATATTTTGAATGTAGTTCTGAAGTCCTGCCAGCTTCGCAGGTTCGCCCCAGGCCAGGCCTTTCTTTTCCCAGGAAGTGAGCCGCATGGGATTTTCGGATCGGAATTCGAGGGCCGCCGCCCAGTTGGCGTCGCGCGGCTCGGTGATATAGAACCACCCCGATTGCCACCCTTTCACGGTCTCCACAAAGGAACCTTCAAGCCAGGTAACATTAGGCATCCTACCCACAATGGCGCCTCCGCACTCCGCTTGCTAGCCGCTCACGATCTTCGGCTTCACGCAAAAGATTCGTAGCCACAGGCCGAAGTGGGGCTGGATGCGGAGGAAGGCCTCGCACACGATGATAAAAGCCGAGATGTTGAGGACGAAATTTGGGGCTAGATCATGGAAGTCCAGCCCGTAGTAAAACATGAGCCCGCGGACAAAGGGATTAAGTGGAAATCCCAGTCCGCGGACGAAATGGGCGAGGAACACGACCCTCTCGTGGGGTCCCAGAGTCAGAACGATCTGCCCTGCGTCCGGGAGCCGGTGCGCAATGTCTTCGGCCAAGTATCCGGCCGACCGGAGCTTCGTAATGTGCTCCTCCTTGACGGAAGAACCACCCACTTGCCTCCCGCTCCGGACATGTTTGCTTGTGCGGAGAAGGCGAGAACTAGGGCGCTGGAGCTCTAGGGTGCGAGAATGGATGAACGAAGGAGGAAGAAGGCGTGGGTAAAAATGGGAGATCCTTATCCCTTTATAGAGGTGGCGAAAATGGTGCGCCTCCCCGCTTGCCTAAGGAAATCGCCTATTTTCCAAGCACCATGGTTGAGTTACCCATACCCGTATTGATTAGGGTCCTGTGATAAGGGGGCATGATCTCTGCTTCGACAAGACGTGCCGAAGAAACTGCCTCGCAATATGTGCGGTGGCCGGCTGTGTGAAAATGGTTCGAATAAAGGCTCTGACCATGGTGTGATGTCATGTTGTCTAAATTTGTCAGCAGATTATATTTGTGGAATATCGTTCTCTCTACGGTGGAATGCGGAAATTATCTCACAGAGCCGGACACGATCCTCGATCTACTTTGGAGTATTCGAAGAAGGAACCCGCCTTGCAATGCTGAAGACAATCTGCGCGCCGGACTCATCGTCATTGAAGCTTGGTTCAGGGGCTACTGAGGGTGTCCTGGATTAGGGGGTATCCGGACAGCCGGACTATATACTTTGGCCGGACTGTTGGACCGTGAAGATACAAGGCTCAAGACTTCGTCCCGTGTCCGGATGGGACTCTTCTTTGCGTGGAAGACAAGCTTGGCGATCCGGATATTAGATCTCCTTCTTTGTAACCAACTCTGTGTAACCTAGCCCCCTCCGGTGTCTATATAAACCAGAGGGTTTAGTCCGTAGGACAAGAACAATCATAATCATCATAGGCTAGCTTCTAGGGTTTAGCCTCTGCGATCTCGTGGTAGATAAACTCTTGTAATACTCATATCATCAAGATCAATCAAGCAGGAAGTAGGGTTTTACCCGCATCGAGAGGGCCCGAACCTGGGTGAAACATCGTGTCCCTTGCCTCATGTTACCATTAGCCTTAGACGCACACATCGGGACCCCCTACCCGAGATCCGCCGGTTTTGACACCAACAGTGGTCCAGCCCATCCCCGACCGCCGCGACGGAGACGCGGTCCACCTCTTCCGTTGGCGTCCCTTCCTCGGCTCCGTCTTGCAAGGCGGAGAACATCGCCCAGAAGATGCGGCGACGCTGGCAACAAGAGAGGGAGGCGGCGGCGGTGCAAGGAGGTGCGTACATGGGCGAGCAGTTGTCTCCCCCGCCGCGCCCGGACCCCCCCTACCATCCGAGCGCCGACGAGGATTACGCCATCCAATCACGTTGGGACAGAGGAGGATTCGACTGTCGGCTGGGCCATTCCGGAGAGCTTTGTTCCCACGCAGATGCCGGTGGTCGACGTATGTGACTCGCAGCATCTTGTCCGGTCGCGGATGAGCACGGGCACCGGCGGCGCCAGGGCTGCCCTCGACATGTTCGACGGAATGACAAAACAAGAATTGGTACGTTTTGTTTGCTCCTACCCGATCAAAGTTGCATACGACATATTCAATGTTTTTCATAGAGCACTAGTGTTGGGGAACGTAGTAATTTCAAAAAATTACCTACGCACACGCAAGATCATGGTGATGCATAACAACGAGAGGGGAGAGTGTTGTATACGTACCCTCGTAGACCGAAAGCGGAAGCGTTAACACAACACGGTTGATGTAGTCGTACGTCTTCACGATCCGACCGATCAAGTACCGAACATACGACACCTCCGTGTTCAGCACACATTCAGCTCAATGACGTCCCACGAACTCCGATCCAGCAGAGCTTTGCAGGAGAGTTCCGTCAGCACGACGGCATGATGACGGTGTTGATGATGCTACTGACGCAGGGCTTCACCTAAGCACCGCTACGATATTATCGAGGTGGAATCTGGTGGAGGGGGGCACCACACACGGCTAAGAGATCAAGAGATAAATTGTTGTGTCTAGAGGTGCCCCCCTGCCCCCGTATATAAAGGATCAAGGGGGAGGGCCGGCCAGCCAGGAGGAGGCGCGCCAGGGAGGAGTCCTACTCCCACCGGGAGTAGGATTCCCTCCTTTCCTAGTCCAAGTAGGAGAGGGGAAGGAAGGGAGAGAGGAGAGGAAGGAAAGGGGGGGGGGGCGCTGATAACCCACAAGTATAGGGGATCGCAACAATTTTCGAGGGTAGAGTATTCAACCCAAATTTATTGATTCGACGCAAGGGGAGCCAAAGAATATTCTCAAGTATTAACAGCTGAGTTGTCAATTCAACCACGCCTGGAAACTTAATATCTGCAGCAAAGTGTTTGCTAGCAAAGTAATATGATAGTGGTGGTAACGGTAACAAAAGTAAAGACATCAAAAGTAATGTTTTTGGTATTTTTGTAGTGATTGTAACAGTAGCAACGGAAAAGTAAATAAGCGTAAACCAGTATATGGAAAGCTCGTGGGCACCGGATCAGTGATGGATAATTATGCCGGATGTGGTTCATCATGTAACAGTTATAACATAGGGTGACACAGAACTAGCTCCAATTCATCAATGTATGTAGGCATGTATTCCGTAAATAGTCATACGTGCTTATGGAAAAGAACTTGCATGACATCTTTTGTCCTACCCTCCCGTGGCAGCGGGGTCCTATTGGAAACTAAGGGATATTAAGGCCTCCTTTTAATAGAGAACCGGAACAAAGCATTAGCACATAGTGAATACATGAACTCCTCAAACTATGGTCATCACCGAGAAGTATCCCGATTATTGTCACTTCGGGGTTTTCGGATCATAACACATAATAGGTGACTATAGACTTGCAAGATAGGATCAAGAACACACATATATTCATGAAAACATAATAGGTTCAGATCTGAATTCATGGCACTCGGGCCCTAGTGACAAGCATTAAGCATAGCAAAGTCATAGCAACATCAATCTCAGAACATAGTGGATACTAGGGATCAAACCCTAACAAAGCTAACTCGATTACATCATAAATCTCATCCAACCCATCACCGTCCAGCAAGCCTACGATGGAATTACTCACGCACGGCGGTGAGCATCATGAAATTGGTGACGGAGGATGGTTGATGATGACGACGACGACGAATCCCCCTCTCCGGAGCCCCGAACGCACTCCCGATCAGTGCTCCCGAGAGAGATTAGGGCTTGGCGGCGGCTCTGTATCGTAAAACGCGATGATTTCTTATCTCTGATTTTTTTCTCCCCGAAATCCAATAAAAAGAGTTGGAGTTGGCGTCGGAAGGTTTCAGGGGCCCACGAGGTAGGGGGCACGCCCAGAGGGGGGGCGCCCCACCCTCGTGGATTGGGTGGGGGCCCCATGGTTCTGTTGGGGAACGAGTAATTTCAAAAAATTCCTACGCACACGCAAGACCATGGTGATGGCATAGCAACGAGAGGGAGAGTGTCCGTCCACGCACTGTGAGACCGAAAGCGAAGCGTTATAACAACGCTGTTGATGTAGTCGACGTCTTCACGATCCGACCGATCCAAGCACCGAACGTCGGCACCTCCGAGTTCTGCACACGCTCAGCTCGATGACGATCCCGGACTCCGATCCAGCAAAGTGTCGGGATGAGTTCCGTCAAGACGACGGCGTGGTGACGATGATGATGCTCCATCGACGCAGGGCTTCGCCTAAGCTCCGCGACGATATGACTTCTCCGGCGCAGGCTTCGCTTAAGCTCCGCGACGATATGACCGAAGTGGAATATGGTGGAGGGGGCACCGCACGGCTAAGGAACGATCCGTAGATCAACTTGTGTGTCATGGGGTGCCCCCTGCCCCGTATATA
The DNA here is from genome assembly GCA_021605205.1 of Aegilops longissima. Taxonomy (NCBI): domain Eukaryota; kingdom Viridiplantae; phylum Streptophyta; class Magnoliopsida; order Poales; family Poaceae; genus Aegilops; species Aegilops longissima. The sequence goes on from CM038677.1 coordinate 66,788,089, forward strand.
AAGGAGCAAGGAGGAGGTGGCCGGCCTGGGAGGCGCGCACCAGGGGGGAGTCCTACTCCCACCGGAGTAGGACTCCTCCTTTCCTAGTAGGAGTAGGAGAGAAGGAAGGGAAGGGAAGAAGGGTGCGGCCCTCCCTAGTCCAATTCGGACTAGGCCTTGGGGCGCGCGCCTGCCCTAGGCAGCCCTCTCTCTTTCCGCAGGGCCCAATAAGGCCCAATACTTCTCCCCGGCGAATTCCCGTAACTCTCCGGTACTCGAAAAATACCGAATCATTCGAACCTTTCCGAACTCCGAATATAGTCGTCCAATATATCGATCTTTACGTCTCGACCATTTCGAGACTCCTCGTCATGTTCCCGATCTCATCCGGGACTCAACTCCTTCGGTACATCAAAACTCATAAACTCATAATATAACCATCATCGAAACCTTAAGCGTGCATGGACCCTACGGGTTCGAGAACTATGTAGACATGACCTAGAACTATTCTTGGTCAATAACCAATAGCGGAACCTGGATGCCCATATTGGCTCCTACATATTCTACGAAGATCTTTATCGGTCAAACCGCATAACAACATATGTTGTTCCTTTTGTCATCGGTATGTTACTTGCCCGAGATTCGATCGTCGGTATCCAATACCTAGTTCAATCTCGCTACGGCAAGTCTCTTTACTCGCTACGTAATGCATCATTCCATAACTAACTCATTAGCTACATTGCTTGCAAGGCTTATAGTGATGTGCATTACCGAGAGGGCCGAGAGATACCTCTCCGACAATCGGAGTGACAAAACCTAATCTCAAATACGCCAACCCAACATGTACCTTTGGAGACACCTGTAGTACTCCTTTATAATCACCCGATTCGTTGTGACGTTTGGTAGCACCAAAGTGTTCCTCCGTAAACGGAGTTGCATAATCTCATAGTTACAGGAACATGTATAAGTCATGAAGAAAGCAATAGCAACATACTAAGCGATCAAGTGCTAGGCTAACGGAATGGGTCATGTCAATCACATCATTCTCCTAATGATGTGATCCCGTTAATCAAATGACAACTCATGTCTATGGCTAGGAAACTTAACCATCTTTGATTCAACGAGCTAGTCAAGTAGAGGCACACTAGTGACACTATGTTTGTCTATGTATTCACACATGTATTATGTTTCCGGTTAATACAATTCTAGCATGAATAATAAACTTTTATCATGAAATAAGGAAATAAATAATAACTTTATTATTGCCTCTAGGGCATATTTCCTTCAGTCTCCCACTTGCACTAGAGTCAATAATCTAGTTCACATCATCATGTGATTCAACACTAATATTCACATCTGTATGGGATTAACACCCATAGTTCACATCGTCATGTGACCAACACCCAAAGGGTTTACTAGAGTCAATAATCTAGTTCACATCGCCATGTGATTAACACCCAAAGAGTACTAAGGGATGATCATGTTTTGCTCGTGAGAGAAGTTTAGTCAGCGGTCTGTCACATTCAGAGCCGTATGTATTTTGCAAATATTCTATGTCTACAATGCTCGCACGGGACTACTCTAGCTAATTGCTCCCACTTACAATATGTATCCAGATTGAGACTTAGAGTCATCTGGATCAGTGTAAAAAGCTTGCATCGATGTAACTCTTTACTGACGGGCTCTTTTATCACCTCCATAATCGAGAAATATTTCCTTAGTCTTCACTAAGGATGTTCTTGACCAATGTCCAAAGATCTACTCCTAGATCACTATTGTACTCCCTTGCCAAATTCAGAGCAAGGTATACAATAGGTCTGGTACATACCATAGCATACTTTATAGAACCTATGACTGAGGTATAGGGAATGACTTTCATTCTCTTTTCTATTTTCTGTTGTGGTCGGGATTTGAGTCTTACTCAATTTCACACCTTTGCAACACAGCAAGAACTTTTCTTTGACTGTTCCATTTTGAACTTCTTCAAAATCTTGACAAGGTATGTACTTATTGAAAAACTTATCAAGCGTTTTGATCTATCTCAATAGATCTTGATGCTCAATTTGTACGCAGCTTCTCCGAGGTCCTTCTTTGAAAAACTCCTTTCAAATACTCCTTTATGCTTTGCGAATAATTCTACATTATTTCCGATCAACAATATGTCATTCACATATACTTATCAAAAATGCTGTAGTGCTCCCACTCACTTTCTTGTAAATACAGGCTTCTCCAAAAGTCTGTATAAAACCATATGCTTTGATCACACTATCAAAGCGTTTATTCCAACTCCGAGATGCTTGCACCAGTCCATAGATGGATCATTGGAGCTTGCATATTTTGTTAGCTCCTTTAGGATTGACAAAACCTTCTGGTTGCATCATATACAACTCTTCTTTAATAAATCCATTAAAGAATGTAGTTTTGACATCCATTTGCCAGATTTCATAAAATGTGGCAATTGCTAACATGATTCGGACAGACTTAAGCATCGCTACTGATTGAGAAAATCTCATTGTAGTCAACACCTTGAACTTGTCGAAAACCTTTTGCGACAAGTCGAGCTTTGTAGATAGTAATACTACTATCAGCATTTGTCTTCCTCTTGAAGATCCATTTATATAATATGGCTTGCCGATCATCGGGCAACTCCATCAAAGTCCACACTTTGTTCTCATACATGGATCCCATCTCAGATTTCATGGTCTCAAACCATTTCGCGAATCTGGGCTCATCATCGCTTCCTCATAGTTCGTAGGTTCATCATGGTCTAGTAACATGACTTCCGAATAGGATTACCGTACCACTCTGGTGCGGATCTTACTTTGGAAGACCTCGAGGTTTTGTAGTAACTTGATCTGAAGTTTCATGATCATCATCATTAGCTTCCTCACTAATTGGTGTAGGAATCATTAGAACTGATTTACGTGATGAACTACTTTCCAATTAGGGAGAAGGTACAATTACCTTATCAAGTTCTACTTTCCTCCCACTCACTTCTTTCGAGAGAAAACTCCTTCTCTAGAAAGGATCCATCTTAGCAACGAATGTTTTGCCTTTAGACCTGTGATAGAAGGTGTACCCAACAGTTTCCTTTGGGTATTCTATGAAGACGCATTTCTCCGATTTGGGTTCGAGCTTATCAGGTGAAAACTTTTTCACATAAGCATCACAACTCCAAACTTAAAGAAACGACAGCTTAGGTTTACTGTTTAAACCATAATTCATACGGTGTCGCCTCAGCGGATTTAGATGTTGCCCTATTAAACGTGAATGCAGCTGTCTCTAATGCATAACCCCAAAACGATAGTGGTAAACTGATAAGAGACATCATAGATCGCACCATATCCAATAAAGTGCGGTTACGACTTTCGGACACATCATTATGCTGTGGTGTTCCATATGGCGTGAGCTGTGAAACTATTCCACATTGTTTTATATGAAGTCCAAACTCGTAACTCAAATATTCTCCTCCACGATCAGATCGTAGAAACTTTATTTTCTTATTACGATGATTCTCCACTTCACTCTGAAATTATTTGAACTTTTCAAATGTTTCAGACTTGTGCTTCATTAAGTAGATATACTCATATCTGCTTAAATCATCTTGTGAAGGTCAGAAAATAACGATACTTGCCATGAGCTTTAACACTCATCGGACCGCATACATCAGTATGTGTTATTTCCAATAAGTCATTTGCTCGCTCCATTGTTCCGGAGAACAGAGTCTTTAGTCATCTTGCCCATAAGGCATGGTTCGCAATCATCAAGTGATTCATAATCAAGTGATTCCAAAATCCCATCAGCATGGAGTTTCTTCATGCGCTTTACACCAATATGACCTAAATGGCAGTAGCACAAATAAGTTGCACTATCATTATGCATCTTTTGGCATCAATATTATGAATATGTGTATTACTACGATCGAGATCCAACAAACTATTTTTATTGGGTGTATGACCATTGAAGGTTTTATTCATTTAAACAGAACAACAATTATTCTTTGACTTTAAATGAATAACTGTTTTGAAAACTATTTTCATTGGGTGTATGACCATCGAAGGTTTTATTCATTTAAACAGAACAACAATTATTCTTTGACTTTAAATGAATAACCGTTTTGCAATAAACATGATCAAATCATATTCATGCTCAACGCAAACACCAAATAACATTTATTTAGGTTTAACACTAATCCGAAAGTATAGGGAGTGTGCGATGATGATCATATCAATCTTGGAACTACTTCCAACACTCATCGTCACTTCCCTTCAACTAGTTTCGCTCATTCTGCAACTCCGTTTTGAGTTACTACTCTTAGCAACCGAACCAAGTATCAAATACCGAGGGGTTGCTATGAACACTAGTAAAATATACATCAATAATCTGTATATCAAATATACCTTTGTTCACTTTGCCATCCTTCTTATCCGCCAAACACTTGGGGTAGTTCCGCTTCCAAAGACCAATTCCATTGTAGCAAAAGCACTTAGTCTCGAGGCTTAGGTCCAGACTTGGGCTTCTTCACCGAGTAGCAACTTGCTTGCCGTTCTTTTGAAGTTCCCTTCTTCCTTTGCCCTTTTCCTTGAGACTAGTGGTCTTGTCAATCATCAACACTTGATGCTCTTTTCTTGATTTCTACCTTCGTCGATTTCAGCATCACGAAGAGCTTGGGAATTACTTTTGTCATCCCTTGCATATTATAGTTCATCACGAAGTTCTACTAACTTGGTGATGGTGACTAGAGAATTCTGTCAATCACTATCTTATCTGGAAGATTAACTCCCACTTGATTCAAGCAATTGAAGTACCTGACAATCTGAGCACATGCTCACTAGTTGAGCGATTCTCCTCCATCTTTTAGCTATAGAACTTGTTGGAGACTTCATATCTCTCAACTCGGTATTTGCTTGAAATATTAACTTCAATTCCTGGAACATCTCATATGGTCCATGACGTTCAAAACGTCTTTGAAGTCCCGATTCTAAGCCTTTAAGCATGGTGCACTAAACTATCAAGTAGTCATCATATTGAGCTAGCCAAACGTTCATAACGTGCGCATCCGCTCCTGCAATAGGTTTGTCACCTAGCGGTGCATTAAGGACATAATTTTTACGTGCAGCAATGAGGATAAACCTCAGATCACGGATCCAATCCGCGTCATTGCTACTAACATTTTTCAACATAATTTTTCTCTAGGAACATAAACATATGAAAGCAACAACCATAGGGAAGCAACAACGCGAGTTATTGATCTACAACATAATTTGCAAAATACTACCAGGACTAAGTTCATGATAAATTAAAGTTCAATTAATCATATTACTTAAGAACTCCCACTTAGATAGACATCTCTCTAGTCATCTAAGTGATTACGTGATCCAAATCAACTAAACCATGTCCGATCATGACGTGAGATGGAGTAGTTTCAATGGTGAACATCACTATGTTGATCATATCTACTATATGATTCACGCTCGACCTTCGGTCTCCGTGTTCGAGGCCATATCTGTTATATGCTAGGCTCGTCAAGTTTAACCTGAGTATTCGCGTGTGCAACTGTTTTGCACCCGTTGTAGATGGACGTAGAACTTATCACACCGATCATCATGTGGTGTCCGGGTACTACGAACTTTGGCAACGGTGCATACTCGAGGAGAACACTTCTTGATAATTTTAGTGAGAGATCATCTTATAATGCTACCGTCAATCAAAGCAAGATAAGATGCATAAAGGATAAACATCACATGCAATCAATATAAATGATATGATATGGTCATCATCATCTTGTGCTTGTGATCTCCATCGCCAAGCACCGTCATGATCACCATCGCCACCGGCGCGACACCTTGATCTCCATCGTAGCATCGTTGTCGCCTCGCCAACTATTGCTTCTCGACTATCGCTATCGCTTAGTGATAAAGTAAAGCAATTACATGGCGCTTGCATTTCATACAATAAAGCGACAACCATATGGCTCCTGCCAGATTGCCGATAACTCGGTTACAAAACATGATCATCTCATACAATAAAATATAGCATCACGTCTTGACCACATCACATCACAACATGCCCTGCAAAAACAAGTTAGGCGTCCTCTACTTTGTTGTTGCAAGTTTTACGTGGCTGCTACGGGCTGAGCAAGAACCGTTCTTACCTCGCATCAAAACCACAACGATAGTTTGTCAAGTTGGTGCTGTTTTAACCTTCGCAAGGACCGGGCGTAGCCACACTTCAGTTCAACTAAAGTGAGAGAAACCGACACCGCCGGTCACCTTTAAGCAACTAGTGCTCGAGCGGTGAAACCAGTCTCGCGTAAGCGTCGCGTAATGTCGGTCCGGCCGCTTCATCTCACAATACCGCCCGAACCAAAGTATGACATGCTGGTAAGCGGTATGACTTATATCGCCCACAACTCACTTGTGTTCTACTCATGCATATGACATCAACGCATAAAACCAGGCTCTGATACCACTGTTGGGGAACGTAGTAATTTCAAAAAATTTCCTACGCACACTCAAGACCATGGTGATGGCATAGCAACGAGAGGGGAGAGTGTCTGTCCACGTACCCTCGTGAGACCGAAAGCGAGCGTTATAACAACGCGGTTGATGTAGTCGTCGTCTTCACGATCCGACCGATCCAAGCACCGAACGTCGGCACCTCCGAGTTCTGCACACGTTCAGCTCGATGGCGATCCCGGACCCGATCCAGCAAAGTGTCGGGATGAGTTCCGTCGACACGACGGCGTGGTGGCGATGATGATGCTCCACCGACGCAGGGCTTCGCCTAAGCTCATGACGATATGACTTCTCCGGCGCAGGGCTTCGCCTAAGCTCCGCTGACGATATGACCGAGTGGAATATGGTGGAGGGGGCACCGCTTGCACGGCTAAGGAACGATCCAGATCAACTTGTGTGTCATGGGGTGCCCCCTGCCCCGTATATAAAGGAGCAAGGAGGAGGTGGCGGCCCAGGGGGGCGCCAAGGGGGAGTCCTACTCCCACCGGAGTAGGACTCCTTCTTTCCTAGTAGGAGTAGGAGAGAAGGAAGGGAAGGGAAGAAGAAGTGCGGCCCTCCCCTAGTCCAATTCGGACTAGGCCTTGGGGCGCGCGGCCTGCCCTAGGCAGCCCTCTCTCTTTCCGCAGGGCCCAATAAGGCCCAATACTTCTCCCGGCGAATTCCCGTAACTCTCCCAGACTCGAAAAATACCGAATCATTCGGAACCTTTCCGAACTCCGAATATAGTCGTCCAATATATCGATCTTTACGTCTCGACCATTTCGAGACTCCTCGTCATGTCCCCGATCTCATCCGGGACTCCGAACTCCTTCGGTACATCAAAACTCATAAACTCATAATATAACATCATCGAAACCTTAGCGTGCGGACCCTACGGGTTCGAGAACTATGTAGACATGACCTAGAACTATTCTTGGTCAATAACCAATAGCGGAACCTGGATGCCCATATTGGCTCCTACATATTCTCTGAAGATCTTTATCGGTCAAACCGCATAACAACATATGTTGTTCCTTTTGTCATCGGTATGTTACTTGCCCGAGATTCGATCGTCGGTATCCAATACCTAGTTCAATCTCGTTACCGGCAAGTCTCTTTACTCGTTACGTAATGCATCATTCCATAACTAACTCATTAGCTACATTGCTTGCAAGGCTTATAGTGATGTGCATTACCGAGAGGGCCCAGAGATACCTCTCCGACAATCGGAGTGACAAAACCTAATCTCAAATACGCCAACCCAACATGTACCTTTGGAGACACCTGTAGTACTCCTTTATAATCACCCGATTACGTTGTGACGTTTGGTAGCACCAAAGTGTTCCTCCGTAAACGGAGTTGCATAATATCATAGTTACAGGAACATGTATAAGTCATGAAGAAAGCAATAGCAACATACTAAGCGATCAAGTGCTAGGCTAACGGAATGGGTCATGTCAATCACATCATTCTCCTAATGATGTGATCCCGTTAATCAAATGACAACTCATGTCTATGGCTAGGAAACTTAACCATCTTTGATTCAACGAGCTAGTCAAGTAGAGGCACACTAGTGACACTATGTTTGTCTATGTATTCACACATGTATTATGTTTCCGGTTAATACAATTCTAGCATGAATAATAAACTTTTATCATGAAATAAGGAAATAAATAATAACTTTATTATTGCCTCTAGGGCATATTTCCTTCATGGTCTTCATCTTTGGCGAGGATTTTTTATTATTTATTCTAAGATATTCAATGGAGTTTCAGGTCATTCCGAGAACTTTTGTTTTCTGCACATAAAACAACATCATGGCAATTCTGCTGAAAACAGCGTCAGTCCGGGTTAGTTCCATTCAAATCATACAAGTTAGAGTCCAAAACAAGGGCAAAAGTGTTTGGAAAAGTAGATACGATGGAGATGTATCAACTCCCCCAAGCTTAAACCCTTGCTTGTCCTCAAGCAATTCAGTTGACAAACTGAAAGAGAAAAAGAAAAACTTTTACAAACTCTGTTTGCTCTTGTTGTTGTACCTATGTCAAGCCAGCATTCAGGTTTTCAGCAAAGATCATAACTAACCACATTTGCAATAACTCCTAGGTTTCATGTTTACTCATATGAATAACATAATCAGCTAACATGCCATAATAATAAATCTCGGATGACAACACTTTCTCAAAATAATCATAATATGATATAACAAGATGGTATCTCGCTAGCCCTTTCTGAGACCGCAAAACATAAATGCAGAGAACCTTCAAAGATCAAGGACTGACTAGACATTGTAATTCATGGTAAAAGAGATCCAATCATAGTCATACCCGATATAAATTAACAATAATGAATGCAAATGACAGATGTGCTCTCTAGCTAGTGCTCTTAATAAGAGGGTGATGACTCAACATAAAAGTAAATAGATAGGCCCTTCGCAGAGGGAAGCAGGGATTTGTAGAGGTGCCAAAGCTCGGTTTTGAAATAGAGATAAATTATATTTTGAGCGGCATTGAAAGTGCAACTATCCCTAGGTGGTTTTTGTAATTCATAACAACATACAGCTCATTGAGCTAATGCTATTCCAAGAAAAATATTTCAGGAAAGCTCAATGAATGGCATGGCATGGATGATGAAAGTGGATCCCTCAAAATATCAAGGACAAAGGATTTGCTCAAGCTCAAAAGCTCAAGACTCTACATTTTACATTTTAGTGATCCAAGATCACATTGAGTCTATAGGAAAAGCCAATACTATCAAGGAGGGATGAGGTGTTGCTTAATGAGCCTTTTGCTTCATGTGCTTAGTGATATGCTCCAAAACCCTCGACTACTTCCTCACATCCACATATGACCTAAACCTAAAGTCAAACTCGGCCCTACCGATTCTTTCTATCCGGCGCCACCGAGTTCAGATGTCATAGCCACTGCCACAAACCCTAGGCAAATCGGTCTCACCGATAGGGATCTCGGTCTCACCGAGATGGGATTGTAATCTCTCTATTTCCCTTCGTAACGTTTCAGTCTAACTGAAGTGAGCGATCGGTCCCACCGAGATTGCAATGTAAACTCTCTGTTTCCTTTTCGTAACTTTTCGGTCTCACCGAAAGAGCGAATCGGTCGCACCGAGTTTACCTAACCAACTCTCTGGTTCGCTAATTACCAAATTCGGTCTCACCGAGTTTGTGTAATCGGTCTCACCGAGATTACATTATGCCCTAACCCTAACCATATCGGTCCTACCGAGTTGCATGTCAGTCCCACCGAAAACCCTAACGGTCACTAGGTTTACTAAATTGGTCCAACCGAGTTTGATGATTCGGTCCCACGAGTTTGGTAAATTGTGTGTAGCAGTTAGATTTTTGTGGAGGCTATATATACCCTCCACCTCCTCTTCATTCGTGGAGAGAGCCATCGAAACAAACCTACACTTCCAACTTACCAGTTAGAGAGAGAACCACCTACTCATGTGTTGAGGCCAAGATATTCCATTCCAACCATATGAATCTTGATCTCTAGCCTTCCCCAAGTTGCTTTCCACTCAAATCTTCTTTCCTCCAAATTCAAATTCTGTGAGAGAGAGTTGAGTGTTGGGGAGACTGTCATTTGGAGCACAAGAGCAAGGAGTTCATCATCAACACACCATTTGTTACTTCTTGGAGAGTGGTGTCTCCTAGATTGGCTAGGTGTCACTTGGGAGCCTCCGACAAGATTGTGGAGTTGAACCAAGGAGTTTGTAAGGGCAAGGAGATCGCCTACTTCGTGAAGATCTACCGCTAGTGAGGCAAGTCCTTCGTGGGTGACGGCCATGGTGGGATAGACAAGGTTGCTTCTCCGTGGACCCTTCGTGGGTGGAGCCCTCCGTGGACACGCGCAACTGTTGCCCTTTGTGGGTTGAAGTCTCCATCAACGTGGATGTACGATAGCACCACCTATCGGAACCACGACAAAAACTTCCGTGTCTCTAATTGCGTTTGAATTCTCCAAACCCTTCCCTTTACATTCTTGCAAGTTGCATGCTTTATTTTCCGCTGCATATATACTCTTTGCATGCTTGCTTGAATTGCGTGAAGATTGCTTGACTTGTTCAAAGATAGCTAAAATCTGCCAAAGTCTAAAATTGGGAAAATGTTAAGTTTTTAATTGGTCAAGTAGTCTAATCACCCCCCTCTAGACATACTTCAAGGTCCTACAAGTGGTATCAGAGCTTTGGTCTCCATTTGCTTTGATTTACATAGCTTTTGGTGGTCATAGCCTTGGTTTCACAACCTAGGAGAGTATGGCGTCTAGCGAGGGAAATTATCACCGTAGAGGTCCTTACTTTGATGGCACTAATTTTGCTAGTTGGAAGCATAAGATGAAAATGCATATTCTCGGACATAACCCCGCCGTTTGGGCAATTGTGTGTATTGGTTTGCAAGGTGAATTCTTTGATGGGAGAGAACCGAACCGTGAAGCTAGTGCGGAAGAGTTGAAGATGTTGCAATACAACTCTCAAGCTTGTGATATCCTCTTCAATGGCTTGTTCCTCGAAGAATTCAACAGCATCAGCCGTCTTGAGAATGCAAAGGAAATTTGGGACACTTTGATTGATATGCATGAAGGTACCGACTCCGTCAAGGAATCCAAGTTGGATGTGCTCCAAAGTCAGCTTGACAAGTTCAAAATGAAGGATGGTGAAGGTGTCGCTGAAATGTACTCTAGGCTTGCTCTTATCACAAAGGAGATTGCCGGCTTAGGAAGTGAAGAGATGACCGACAGATTCATCATCAAAAAGATGCTAAGAGCATTGGATGGAAAATATGATACCATGTGCACATTGATCCAAATGATGCCAAATTACAAAGATCTCAAGCCAATGGAAGTCATTGGAAGAATTGTTGCTCATGAGATGTCACTCAAGGATAAGGAGGAACTTCACAAAAAGTCAAGTGGTGCTTACAAAGCCTCATGTGAAGCCCCCACATCATCAAGTGAGAAACAAACCTTCAATGAAGAATTGAGCTTAATGGTGAAGAACTTCAACAAATTCTACAAGAATAGAAGCAAAGAAAGAAGCTCCAAGTCAAGGTCCTACAACGGCAAAAGATCTTCTAGTCGAGAGCGAAATTGCTACAATTGTGGGAGACCCGGACACTACTCCAATGAGTGTACGACACCCTACAAAAGAAGATAAGATTCTCCTCAGAGAAGAAGTAGAAGAGAAGAATCACCACCAAGAGAGAGAAGGAGTAGAGATGATCGATATGAACGAAGACCCTCACGGAGAAGCAAGGATTCGGAAAGGAAGGACAAGTCATCAAAGAGCTACACAAAACGAAGACATCAAGCTCATGTTGGTGAATGGGTAACCGGCTCCGACTCTGACAATCACTCCGAGAGGAGCTATCACTCCGACTCCGAATACACTCAAGATGAAGGTGTTGCCGGTTTAGCACTTGTGTCAACCAACTCCTACGACATATTTGATTCACCAAATGAAGGAATTGGAAGATGCTTCATGGCCAAAGGTCCTAAGGTAACACACCTCGAGTATGTTGATTTTAATAGTGATGAAGATGACTTGCTAGGTGATGATGATTTACTTATTGACAACTCTAGTGATGAATACTATGATGAAACGTCAATTAATCATGCTAATCAAGATGAAACGAATGACAATGATAAGGAGAAAATTGAGCGTCTAACTAAAGAACTAAACACTCTTAACTTAGCTCATGAAACTATCTTCGAAGATCATCGAGAACTTTTAAGGGCTCATGAGAAGTTACGCTTTGAAAAGCTCAATCTTGAGCAAGAGCATGAGTTCCTAAAAGCGATCAATGATGATCTCCGTAAGAAAAGTTCTTCTTATATTGCCAAGTGTTTACTCTTATCTACTTACATGCCTCAAGTCAAGTCTAGCAACAAGAACAAGAAAGATTCTTCTTCTAGTAGTAACAATAACAATGCTAAACCCAATATTGTTGCTTCTAGTAGTTCTCTTGATTCCACTAATGATTCTCTTAGCCAAGTTACACTTGAGCAAGAAAACAGTTTATTGAAGGGAATTATAGAGAAAGGTGTATACAAGAGCCTTGCCGGGAGTAAGCAATTTGAGGAAATTGTACGCAAGCAAGGAAGGCACCGGAAGAATCAAGGTGTGGGTTTTGAACGAAATTTCAATGCCAATGGAGTTGAGTGGGAAGAAGATCAATACCCCAAGACGAAGTTTGTTCCTCAACAAGAGAAGTATGATCCTACTTCCTTCAAGGGAACACAAGCACAAGATAATCTTCCACCACAAGACCACAAGAACAAATGCAAGGACAAGCTTCAAGAGGAGATTGATGCATTTGAAGAAGCACCTAAAGCCTTGGTCAAGTGGGTTCCCAAGACTACGTTAAGTTCTACTTCATCAAGCACAACTACTACACCAAGGATTCCCATCAAGATGATGTGTATCCCGAAGAAGAAGAACTAGAGAGTTCTTGAGGGTGACTCTGCCAACATTTTTCACTCATACCATTATGGCAAGGACAAGTGCAATCATCTTCCATATCTTGCACTAGTTCAAGGAGTCACAAAACCCTCATGTTGGTAAGGCAAGGGACAAGGTAACCTAAAGTTTTCATGGACATCATTTTGTGTGTGCATCACTCTATGTCTATGGATATCCTTGTTTGTTCCTTGTGGGACTAACCCGTGTAGGTATTGAAAGTGCAACTCACTCCAAAGGATTGCTCCAAAAGATCTACATCAACATTGAGCATCCACATCTTCAACACCTACATGAAGTCATCATCGACAAAACCCAAGGTTAGTTTATCCCTCTAAGGGGGGATCTCATCTAGGGGGAGCTTAACTCTAAGGATTGAGTCAAAGCAACTCTAATGATGTGAACACATAAATGCTTTATGTAAAAGTGGTAACCCCACTTGAGCTTAAACGATGAGTATGACCTATGATCAAATGTTCTCATTTGACTCCTAAGTCAATATACTCATATATAGATGACCTAGTCATCGCCAATTGTTTGATAGATGCTAGAATTGGTTGTGCATGCTTTGGCACATATTTCATTTGTCATTTTATTGTGTGAGAATGTTGGTTGCATATTTTACTCATTCGAGGACATCCACTTGTTGTTTTGATTGATTGGCTTCTCTTTCTTTGGCCAAGTGGATGGACAACAATGCCTAAGAACCTTCTCTAGCTATCTATGCTTTTCTCGTCTCAAACTCTATTCATGCTACATCACAGAATTTGATCAAGTCAGATTCGAACCACTCTATGTGAGGAGCACTCGGAGTCCCCGATTTGTCATAGACTTAAACTTCCAAAACTTCTTTGTGATTTTCGGTATGACCGATTCCTCCATTTCGGTCATACTGAGATCACTAAGTCGATCTAGGTTTTCAATCTCGGTGCAACCGATTTGAACTTTTCGGTCACACCGAGTTGCTGTAATTGTTAACAGTTATGCATCTCGGTGCCACCGAGTTGTTCCACTCGGTCACACCGACAGTGTCGGGCTATATATTCACACGGGCAAATTTTGGAAAACTTTCTCCGAAACTCCTTTCCCGCGCATAGCTCGCTCTACCAACTAGGTCTACGGACCGTCGACTTCGTCGCCAGCCGTCTCCAGTCGCTGGTCTCCGCCGCCGTCAACGAAATTCTTCTACGCTGTTGCCGCCGTAGCAAGTTCACCGCCGAACTAGGGTATGAACTCGATCACAGTGCTATCCTCGTCTGATTCTCATCACATTGTGTTCGTAATGCATCTTGCCATGATTGAAACACCTCTATCCAGTCAAAACAATCCTTAGAATAGTTGTGATTCAAAAATTTAGGGTTAGGTTTCCCCCGAAACCATCTCGGACCCACCGAGTTGAAAAACTCGGTCCCACCCATCTGGATAACGCCATTGCACTAGTAAGTCTTGGTCTGATTGAGAATTACAAATTGGTGTGACCGATTTTAGAATTTTGTGAAACCCTAGCAGTCTCGGTGCCACCGAACTGTGACTCGGTCTGACCGAGTTCACTAGTTTAGGTTCCAAAACTGCTTCGGTATCACCGAGTTTAAAAATCGGTAGATCCGAAATGCTTTCTGTGGAAAACTAGAACTAAGTTTTTTGAATCATTCGTTTGCAAAAATCTCTGCATTTTGTGATGCTCATCCACTCTACCTCATCTATAACTATTCACAGGGTCAGCAATCAGTGTGTGCAGCATGTCAGACCGAAGTGACAGCCAGAACAGGTCAGAAGAGCAGATTCACATGAGTGAGGGCACTAGTCCCTCTAGCAGCTCAGATGAGGGGAGCAGAAGCACTCCCAGTAATTTTCCCAAGGCTGCCACAAGGACAAGAAAGAAGAAGACCTCAGAGTCTGAGGATAAAGATTATGTGGCAGTTGAGGATGAGGCCAGTTCAAGGAAGAAGGTTCTCAAGAAGGAGTACATCTCAACAACAGTTAAGCCTGGAATGAAGATCAAAAGGCCAGCAGGTAGACAACCAATGTCCAAAGCCAGAGTCTCCACTCAAGCTTCTTTGGAATCCCAACCCAAAGAGCCTGCTGCTGCTGAAGGAAAGAAAAGGAAGGAAAGGGTCAAGAAGACCATGGCCAGAGTGATTGGGAAGCCTTCTATGATGGAGGAAGAAGAAGAAGAAGAGGTTGCTGAGCCAGCACCCAAGGCACAAAAGCTGATGGGTGATGCCATAAAATCAGGGGCCGCAACTTCAAAGCCCAAAGCTGCCCCTAAGCCCAAGAGTGCACCAAAGAAGAATACCCGGAGTATACCAAAGAATCGAGAAGAACAAGGCCCCAATGCACGAGGTTGATCTTGAGGAAGATGAAGAAGGGCAGGTCCTAAGGAAGCTCAAACCCAAGATTCCAGACCACAATGATGCTCATCCTGTGGCTGAGAACATGAAGATCAGGAGAGATCAAGGGTTGAGGCTATGGAGAGAGTCAGATCCATATGCCACCAGGAGAAGGACTACTGTAGATTACAGGTTCCGCACCAAGGAGTAGCAGGACTTCTATGAGACCATCTTATTGGATAAGAAGCCCATAGTTTGTGATATGAGATGGGTCGACTGGACCTACATTCAGGAGAATGCAGAACACTATCCTGGAGTGTATAACAGCTTTAGTGCGTGTGGAGTTGCATATTTTGTTGGGCAGAAGCTCACAAACTGGAATGACGAGCTCATTATGCAATTCTACTCCACAGCATATTTCTATCCAGATGGCAGGATAGTTTGGATGTCTAAAGGAACAAGGTACCAATCAACCATAGAGGAATGGGCAAGTCTGATCAATGCCCCCAAGGAAAGTGAAGATGAATTGGACATTTATGCCAAGAAGAAGATGGGTCACAACTCAATGTCACAGATGTACAAGGAGATTACGGATGATGCACTTGAGACTTTCAAGTTTGGATCAGTTCATTTTCTTCTGTCAGGGCTGCCTACGATCAACTGGATCCTAAGGCACACTCTGTTGCCCAAATTAGGTGACCACAACATGATCAGAGGGCATGCAATCAATTTGCTTCACATTTTTGATGTGCCTCAGAAATTCAAGGTCATGAGCCTCATAGTTGAAACTATCAAGAGGACAGCAGAGACTAGAAGAGGAGCTGTGGATATGCCCCACGATTCAGGAGTTGATTAACTCAAAGATGGGCACGAGGAAGTATCATTGGATAAGGAACACATGGTTCTCTATCCTGAATTTGAGGATAATCAAGTTGTCATGACTGAGAATGAACCATCATCGGTACAAGCGCAAGAGAAGAAGGAGAAAGCAAGGAAAGAGAAGGCTGCCAAGATGCCAACTCAAGCAGAGGCATCGATTACTTTCTGAAGAACAAGCAAGAGCAGCTTGGTCACTTGATAGCATCAACTATGCGGATTGAGCAAGGGTTGGCCACCCTAACTCAAAACCAGGAGAGCTTGGAAAGAATCATGGAACAAAAATTCTATGATCTTGATGTCAAAGTAAGTGAGATTCAGTCAGCTGTGGAGTAGCTACAGGATGACATGCAGGAGAGGAAGGGCATGACAATGACTGATGCATTTCCTAGAGTGCCACGAGCTCAGAGATAAGTTGCAGAGCCAGTACAAGACACCAGAGTCACTTCATCAGCTCCAGCTATAGCTCCAGCACAACCAGCTCCAGCACCAACTCCTTCAGCTCTGTCTACATCGACTGAAGCCTTCGTTCTTGGAGTTCTCCAGACACCACCACCTGAAGACCAAGCCTGAGAGAGGATATAGTCCTATGCATTTTCTAGGAACTTTTTGGTAACTTGTTGCCAAAGGGGGAGAAAAATGTATAGATCATAGGCTTCAAGAGAGAGAGATTTGCTTTTGTTCTCTCTTGTCTTCTTGGTTGAACTTCGTTTGCTTTGATTGCTTGAGATACTATGCTTTTACATGTGAGACATTGATGATCATGTGTTTGATCATAAGCTACACTTATGCTTGTTATGATATTATCTTACTTATCCTTATATGATCACTCACTATGCTTGGTGATGAGTGCATGTATTCAATCTTTATTTATTTTGAGCGCTCCACCAAGATGTATGTGACATGGAAGAGTAACCCATGAGCCTAATTCCTTGTGCATTTGCAGTCAAAGAAAATCTTAAAATATGGACAAATTTAGGGGAGCTCTTGCTTATCACATACTTCTCAAAGTGATGATGTTTTCAATCTTATTATCATTTGTCGAAGCTTTGATCTATATGTTGTCATCAATTACCAAAAGGGGAGATTGAAAGTGCAACTATCCTAGGTGGTTTTGGTAATTCATAAGAACATATAGCTCATTGAGCTAATGCTATTCCAAGACAAATATTTCAGGAAAGCTCAATGAATGGCATGGCATGGATGATGAAAGTGGATCCCTCAAAATATCAAGGACAAAGGATTGGCTCAAGCTCAAAAGCTCAAGACTCTACATTTTACATTTTAGTGATCCAAGATCAGATTGAGTCCATAGGAAAAGCCAATACTATCAAGGAGGGATGAGGTGTTGCTTAATGAGCCTTTCGATTCATGTGCTTAGTGATATTCTCCAAAACCCTCCACTACTTTCTCACATCCACATATGACCTAAACCTAAAGTCAAACTCGGCCCTACTGATTCTTTCTATCCGGCGCCACCGAGTTCAGATGTCATAGCCACTGCCACAAACCCTAGGCAAATCGGTATCACCGATAGGGATCTCGGTCTCACCGAGATGGGATTGTAATATCTCTGTTTCCATTCGTAACATTTCGGTCTAACTGAAGTGAGCGATTGGTCCCACCGAGATTGCAATGTAAACTCTTTGTTTCCCTTTCGTAACTTTTCGGTCTCACCGAAAGAGCGAATCGGTCCCACTGAGTTTACCTGACCAACTCTCTGGTTAGCTAATTACCAAATTCGGTCTCACCAAGTTTGTGTAATCGGTCTCACCGAGATTACGTTATGCCCTAACCCTAACCATATCGGTCCTACCGAGTTGCATGTCAGTCCCACCAAAAACCCTAACGGTCACTAGGTTTACTAAATCGGTTCGACCGAGTTTGATGATTCGGTCCCATCGAGTTTGGTAAATTGTGTGTAATGGTTAGATTTTGTGTGGAGGCTATATATACCCCTCCACCTCCTCTTCATTCGTGGAGAGAGCCATCAGAACAAACCTACACTTCCAACTTACCAGTTCTGAGAGAGAACCACCTACTCATGTGTTGAGGCCAAGATATTCCATTCCAACCATATGAATCTTGATCTCAAGCCTTCCCCAAGTTGCTTTCCACTCAAATCTTCTTTCCTCCAAATCCAAATTCTGTGAGAGAGAGTTGAGTGTTGGGGAGACTATCATTTGAAGAACAAGAGCAAGGAGTTCATCATCAACACACCATTTATTACTTCTTGGAGAGTGGTGTCTCCTAGATTGGCTAGGTGTCACTTGGGAGCCTCCGACAAGATTGTGGAGTTGAACCAAGGAGTTTGTAAGGGCAAGGAGATCGCCTACTTCGTGAAGATCTACCGCTAGTGAGGCAAGTCCTTCGTGGGCGACGACCATGGTGGGATAGACAAGGTTGCTTTTTCGTGGACCCTTCGTGGGTGGAGCCCTCCGTGGACTCGCGCAACCGTTACCCTTCGTGGGTTGAAGTCTCCATCAACGTGGATGTACGATAGCACCACCCATCGGAACCACGACAAAAACTTCCGTGTCTCCAATTGCGTTTGAATTCTCCAAACCCTTCCCTTTACATTCTTGCAAGTTGCATGCTTTATTTTCCGCTGCCTATATACTCTTCGCTTGCTTGCTTGAATTGCGTGAAGATTGCTTGACTTGTTCAAAGATAGCTAAAATCTGCCAAAGTCTAAAATTGGGAAAAGGTTAAGTTTTTAATTGGTCAAGTAGTCTAATCACCCCCCCCCCTCTAGACATACTTCAAGGTCCTACAGGCATACTTTCATTGTCAACATAACAACTAAGAGATGACAATATCTTCCATGCTAAACAAATTATAGGCGGTTCCCAAACAGAATGGTAAAGTTTATACTCCCCCTCCTCCACAAGCATCAATCCATGGCTCACTCGAAACAACGAGTGCCTCCAACATTCAACGGGTCCCACGGGGAGTTTTGTTTGAAATTATTTTGATTTAGTTTGCATGAAGCATGGGATTGGGCATCCCGGTGACCAGCCATTTTCTCGTGAGTGAGGAGCGGAGTCCACTCCTCTTGAGAATAACCCGCCTAACACGGAAGATAAGGGCAGCACTAGTTGATATATGAGCTATTCGAGCATGCAAAACTGAATGTTTATTTGAAGGTTTAGAGTTTGGCACATACAAATTTACTTGGAACGGCAGGTAGATACCGCATATAGGAAGGTATAGTGGACTCATATGGAATAACTTTGGGGTTTAAGGGATTGGATGCACAAGCAGTATTCCCACTTAGTACAAGTGAAGGCTAGCAAAAGACTGGGAAGCGACCAACTAGAGAGCGACAACAGTCATGAACATGCATTAAAATTAATAAACATTGAATACAAGCATGAGTAGGATATAATACACCATGAACATAAATATCGTGAAGGCTATGTTGATTTGTTTCAACTACATGCGTGAACATGTGCCAAGTCAAGTCACTTAAATCATTCAAAGGAGGATACCACCCCATCATACCACATCATAATCATCTCAATAGCATGTTGGCACGCAAGGTAAACCATTACAACTCATAGCTAATCAAGCATGGCACAAGCAACTATGATCTCTTATTGTCATTGCAAAACATGTTTATTTATAATAAGCTCAATTAAGAACGATGAACTCATCATATTTACAAAAACAAAAGAGGCCGAGTTCATACCAGCTTTTCCCATCTCAGTCAGTCCATCATATATCATCATAATTGCCTTTCACTTGCACGGCCGAACGGTGTGAATAATAATAAGATTGCACGTGCATTGGACTAAGCTGGAATCTGCGAGCATTCAATAAATAGGAGAAGACAAGGCAATATGGGCTCTTGGTTAAATTAGCAATGATGCATATAAGAGCCACTTCAACAATTTAATCATGGTCTTCTCCTACTGACCCCCAAAGAAAAGAAAAGAAATAAAAACTATTTACACGGGAAAGCTCCCAACAAGCAAAAGAAGAACATGAAATATTTTTTGGTTTTCTTTTTAATTATTACTACTACAGCAGGAAAAATAAACTACTACTAATTTTTTTGGTTTTTCTTAAGGTTTATTAAACACACAAGAAGAAAGCAGGAAAAAGGAAATAAACTAGCATGGATATTACAGTGAAAGAGTATGAGCACCGACATCTAGCAATGAGTGTGTGTGAACATAAATGTAATGTCGGTGAGAATCGTACTCCCCAAGCTTAGGCTTTTGGCGTAAGTTGGTCTATTGCCGAGGATAGCTGGCGGATACCCGTAGGTGTAGCTGGGGTCGTACTGCGATGTAGCGGCTATCGCCTCCTGAGCTGCAGCGTGGCGTCGAGCCGCCTCCGCTCTCCTCTCGTACTCATCTGCCTCCTCTCTGGTAATAATATATCTCCCTTTTGTCTGAAAATCAAAGAAGGCAGGAGCAGGAAGAGTAACATGGACAACATGTCGTTTGTTAAAGATTAGTCGATACTGGAGAGGTGGTTCAGTCCTCTCTCTGGTGGGAAACCATAGAATCAAAATCCAAATAAGTAGGGGGTAACTCCATATCACCCTCACGAATGTCTATCTCAAGAAAATTAGCTAAGCGGGTTGCATAAATTCCTCCAAAGAAATCACCGTTATGTCTATTATGATGCAACCTACGAGCTACAGTGGCTCCCATATGATAAGATTGGTCTCCTAACACAGCACTTCTGAGAATGCTGAGATCAGGGGCACACATGTGGCATGCTTCATCCTTAGCATTTATGCATCTACCTATGAAGAGAGCAAAATAATGTATAGCAGGAAAGTGAATGCTCCCTATAGTGGCTTGTGTTATATCTCTAGATTCCCCCGCAGTTATTCTAGCAAGAAAGTCTCTATATTCAGATTTAGGGGGATCCCTGATACTACCCCAAGATGGAAGTATGCACATAAAGTGAAATCCTCTAAGTCCATGGTATAAGATTTGTCATAAAGGTCAAACATGGTGAAGGAGAATTACGCCAAGATGAAAACTCAAACCTCCCCACAAATGAACTTGTGAGATCATGATCTTGGGGCATTTGTCAACTTCAAAGTCCTCAAGACCGGCATTACGCAAATATCGTTAAATTCTTCTTTGATTCCCACTTGATCCATAAAATTTTCCGAAGGCCATTCACAGGGCCTCACAGGAGCGTCTCTTGGTGGTTCCTCGTCAGCATCACGCATTGCAAGCCTAGGACCTTGCTTCCTTGAAGAACCACCTTGGAACATCTTCCTAAACATATTGTTTTCTCTGAAAAAATTCTGAAATTTTTAGTGACTTCAAACAAAAGTGAACCAACTTCAATAAAACTGATAGCAACTACTCATACAAGTGCCTAGAGCATATATCAAGCATTAGAACAACTTGAAACCATATAAATTTGACATGCAAGCTCAAGAACATGGTCACCTATGCAGCACAAATTTGCAAAGAATAAAGCACTAGAACAAAAACTAATTGGACCAATGGAGGAGTCACATACCAAGGAACAATCTCCCCAAGCAGTTTTGCGAGAGGTGCTTTGAGCAAGGAGATCGAAAATAACAGCAAAAGTGGTGGAACTCGTGCTTGAGTTGGTTTTTCGGGTTTGTGTGAGGCAGAGGAAGAAGATGGGTGCAGGGATAAGTGGAGGAGGGCCACCGTGGGCCCACGAGGCAGGCGTGCCAGGGGGTAGGGCGCGCCCTCCACCCTCGTGGCCAGTGGCAGCTCCCATGATTATTTTTGCACAGTAAATCCTCAAATATTCCCGAAAAAATCATATTAAATTGGCATGGCATTCTAAGGACTTTTATTTTCGGGATATTTTTATATTGCATGGATAAATCAGGAAACAGACAGAAAAATACTATTTTACTTTATTTCTACTAAATAACAAAAAATATAAAGAGGGTACAGAAGGTTGTGCTTCTAGTTTCATCCATCTCATGCTCATCAAAAAGAATCCACTAACAAGGATGATCAGGTCTTGTTAACAAACTCATTCCGACTAACATGGAACCGGAGAAATTTCGAATAACACTATGTTACCTCAACGGGGATATGGACATCCCCAATAATAAGTATATCATATTTCTTCTTGACAGTAGGGAGAGGAAATTCAAAACCTCCAAATATAATCGATGGAATTTTTCCAATAGAGTTGATACTATGAACTTGAGGTTGTTTCCTCAGAAAGTGTACCGTATGCTCATTACCATTAACATGAAAAGTGACATTGCCTTTGTTGCAATCAATAACAGCCCCTGCAGTATTAAGGAATGGTCTTCCAAGAATAATAGACATACTATCATCCTCGGGAATATCAAGAATGACAAAGTCCGTTAAAATAGTAACGTTTGCAACCACAACAGGCACATCCTAACAAATACCGACAGGTATAGCAGTTGATTTATCAGCCATTTGCAAAGATATTTCAGTAGGCGTCAACTTATTCAAGTCAAGTCTACGATATAAAGAGAGAGGCATAACACTAACACCGACTCCAAGATCACATAAAGCAGTTTTAACATAGTTTCTCTTAATGGAGCATGGTATAGTAGGTACTCCTAGATCTCCAAGTTTCTTTGGTATTCCACCCTTAAAAGTATAATTAGCAAGCATGGTGGAAATTTCAGCTTCCGGTATATTTCTTTTATTTGTAACAATATCTTTCATATATTTAGCATAAGGATTCATTTTGAGCATATCAGTCAATCGCATACGCAAAAATATAGGTCTAATCATTTCAACAAAGCGCTCAAAATCCTCATCATCCTTTTTCTTGGATGGTTTCGGAGGAAAAGGCATGGGTTTCTGAACCCATGGTTCCCTTTCTTTACCATGTTTCCTAGCAATGAAGTCTCTTTTATCATAACATTGATTCTTTGATTGTGGGTTATCAAGATCAACAGCAGGTTCAACTTCTACATCATTATCATTACTAGGTTGAGCATCATCATGAACATCATCATTAACATTTTCACTAGGTTCATGTTCATTACCAGATTGTGTTTCAGCATCAGACATAGAGATACCATTTGGATTCTCCGGTGGTTCAGCAACAGGTTCACTAGAAGTTTGCACAGTTCTATCAGTTTTCTTTTTCTTCCATTTAGAAGAACTAGGCATATCAATATTATTTCTCTGAAAATCTTGCTCGATTCTCTTAGGGTGGCCTTCAAGATACAAAGGAGCCTGAGTCATTCTACCAGTTCTAGTAGCCACTCTAACAGCATAATCATTTTTCTTACTATTCATTTCATCAAGCACTTCTTTCTAAGCTTGAAGTACTTGCTCTACTTGAGTGGTAACCATAGATGCATGTTTGCTAACAATTTTAAGTTCACCTCTAATATTAGCAATATAATCACTCAAGCGTTTAATCATAAAGGTATTCTGTTTTAATTGTCTACCAAAATAAGCATTAAAGTCATCTTGCTTAAACATAAAGTTGTCAAACTCATCCAAGCACTGACTAGCAATTTTAGTAGGAGGGACTTCAGCTTTATCATATATGTAGAGAGAATTTACCTTTACTACATGTGTCGGGATATCTGGATCAGGAGGTTCTTCAATGAATAAGGAATTGAGATCATACACTTCTTCAACAGGCGGTAAATTAAGACCATGTATTTCTTCAATAGGAGGTAAATTCTTAACGTCTTCAGCTTTAATACCTTTTTCTTTCATAGATTTCTTCGCCTCTTGCATATCTTCAGGACTGAGAAATAAAACACCTCTCTTCTTCGGAGTTGGTTTAGGAATGGACTCAGTAATTGGCTCAGGAACTGGCTCAGGAGTTGTCTCAGGAGGTGCCCAATTATTTTCATTCGTCAACATATTATTCAATAAAATTTCAGCTTCATCCGGTGTTCTTTCCCTGAAAAGAAAACCAACACAACTATCCAGGTAATCTCTGGAAGCATCGGTTAGTCCATTATAAAAGATATCAAGTATTTCAAGTTTCTTAAGAGGATGATCAGGCAAAGCATTAAGCAACTTGAGAAGCCTCCCCCAAGCTTGTGGGAGACTCTCTTCTTCAATTTGCACAAAATTATATATATCCCTCAAAGCAGCTTGTTTCTTATGAGCAGGAAATATTTAGCGGAAGTAATAAATCATATCACAGGGACTACGCACACAACCAGGATCAAGAGAATTAAACCATATCTTAGCATCACCCTTTAATGAGAACGGAAATATTTTGAGTATATAAAAGTAGCGCAATCTCTCATCATTAGTAAACAGGCAGCTATATCATTTAACTTAGTAAGATGTGCCACAACAGTTTGATTCATAGCCATAAAAGGATCAGATTCAACCAAAGTAATTATATCAGGATCAACAGAGAATTCATAATCCTTATCAAGGAACACATATAGGTGAAGTAGCAAAAGCAGGTCAGGTCTCATCCTATCTCTAAGAGATTCTTTACTCCATTTAACTAGCAGCCTCTTAAGTTCATATCTATCTGGCGGGCAAAAATAGCTGCAGAAGATTCCACATCAAAAAGATAACCCTCAGGAATAGCAGGCATATCCTCATCATCACTTTCATCATTATATTCAGTTTCAATAGTTTCTCTTTCTCTAGACCTAGAAATTTGTTCATCTAGAAATTCACCAAGGGGCACAGTAGTATCAAGCATAGAAGTAGTTTCATCATAAGTATCACGCATAGCAAGTGGCATCATCAATAACGTGTGACATATCGAACGAATAGCGAAGCGAGGTTTAGGTGTCGCTAGCTTACTCATAACGGAAGGTGAATCAAGCGCAGAGCTAGATGGCAGTTCCTTACCTCCCTCGTAGTTGAGGGATAAATTGTTGTCTTAGCGTCTTTCAAGTTCTTCATAGTGTCCAGCAGATATAAATCCCAAGCGACTCAAAGAATAGAGCTATGCTCCCGACAGCGGCCTTGAGAAAAAGGTCTTGATAACCCATAAGTATAGGGGATCGCAACAGTTTTCGAGGGTAGAGTATTCAACCCAAATTTATTGATTCGACACAAGGGAGCCAAAGAATATTCTCAAGTATTAGCAGCTAAGTTGTCAATTCAACCACACGGAAACTTAATATCTGCAGCAAAGTGTTTAGTAGCAAAGTAATATGATAGTGGTGGTAGCGGTAACAAAAGTAAAGACAGCAAAAGTAATGTTTTTGGTATTTTGTAGTTATTATAACATGTAGCGGAAAAGTAAATAAGCGTAAACCAGTATATGGAAGCTCGTGGGCACGGATCGATGATGGATAATTATGCGGATGTGGTTCGTCATGTAACGATTATAACATAGGGTGACACGAACTAGCTCCAATTCATCAATGTAATGTAGGCATGTATTCGTAAATAGTCATACGTGCTTATGGAAAAGAACTTGCATGACATCTTTTGTCCTACCCTCCGTGGCAGCGGGTCCTATTGAAACTAAGGGATATTAAGGCCTCCTTTTAATAGAGAACGGAACAAAGCATTAGCACATAGTGCATACATGAACTCCTCAAACTATGGTCATCACCGAAAGTATCCCGTTTATTGTCACTTGAGGTTGTGGGATCATAACACATAATAGGTGACTATAGACTTGCAAGATAGGATCAAGAACACACATATATTCATGAAAACATAATAGGTTCAGATCTGAATTCATGGCACTCGGGCCCTAGTGACAAGCATTTAAGCATAGCAAAGTCATAGCAACATCAATCTCAGAACATAGTGGATACTAGGTATCAAACCCTAACAAAGCTAACTCGATTACATGATAAGTCTCATCCAACCCATCACCGTCCAGCAAGCCTACGATGGAATTACTCACGCACGGCGGTGAGCATCATGAAATTGGTGATGGAGGATGGTTGATGATGACGACGGCGACGAATCCCCTTCTCCGGAGCCCGAGCGGACTCGAGATCAGCCCTCCGAGAGATTAGGGCTTGGCGGCTCCTCCGTGTCGTAAAAGCGTGATGATTTCTTCTCTTTGATTTTTCTCCCGAAAGCCAATAAATAGAGTTGGAGTTGGCGTCGGAAGGTTTCGAGGGCCCATGAGGTGGGGGCACGCCCGGGGCGCCCCCACCCTCGTGGACGGTGTGGGCCCCTGGTCTTCATCTTTAGCGAGATTTTCTATTATTTATTCTAAGATATTCCATGGAGTTTCAGGTCATTACGAGAACTTTTGTTTTCGCACATAAAACAACATCATGGCAATTCTGTTGAAAACAACATCAGTCGGGTTAGTTCCATTCAAATCATACAAGTTAGAGTCAAAACAAGGGCAAAAGTGTTTGGAAAAGTATATCTGACGGAGGCAGTCAGCGCCACCCCTCCTTGTCCTATTCGGATTAGAGGGGGAGGCGCGTGACTTCTGGCCGCCCTCCTCTTCTCCACTAGGGCCCATTAGGCCCACTAAAATCCCGGGGTTCCGTAACCCCCTACTCCGATATATGTCCGAAACCTCCCGAAACACTTCCGGTGTCCGAGCATAGTCATCCAATATATCCATCTTTACGTCTCGACCATTTCGAGACTCCTTGTCATGTACGTGATCAAATCCGGGACTCTGAACTACCTTCGGTACATAAAAACACAAAAACTCATAATACCGATCGTCACCGAACTTTAAGCGTCACGGACCCTACGGGTTCGAGAACTATGTGAACATGGTGTGACCGTCTCGGTCTATAACCAATAGCGGAACATGGATGCTCATATTGGCTCCCACATATTCTCGAAGATCTTTATCGGTCGAACCGCATAACAACATATGTTGTTCCCTTTGTCATGGGTATGTTACTTGCCGAGATTCGATCGTCGGTATCTCAATACCTAGTTCAATCTAGATTCTTGGCAAGTCTCTTTACTCGTTACGTAATGCATCATCCGTAACTAACTCATTAGCTACATTGCTTGCAAGGCTTATAGTGATGTGCATTACCGAGAGGGCCCAGAGATACCTCTCCGAAAATCGGAGTGATAAATCCTGATCTCGAAATACATCAAATCAACAAGTACCTTCGGAGACACCTGTAGAGCACCTTTATAATCACCCAGTTATGTTGTGACGTTTGGTAGCACACAAAGTGTTCCTCCGATGGCGGAGTTACATAATCTCATAGTCATAGGAACATGTATAAGTCATGAAGAAAGCAATAGCAACATACTAAACGATCAAGTGCTAAGCTAACGGAATGGGTCAAGTCAATCTCATCATTCTTCTAATGATGTGATCCCATTGATCAAATGATAACTCATATCTATGGTTAGGAAACTCAACCATCTTTGATCAATGAGCTAGTCAAGTAGAGGCATACTAGTGACACTATGTTTGTCTATATATTCACACGTGTATTATGTTTCCGGTTAATACAGTTCTAGCATGAATAATAAACATTTATCATGATACGAGGAAATAAATAATAACTTTATTATTGCCTATAGGGCATATTTTCTTCAGTCTCCCACTTGCACTAGAGTCAATAATATAAATTACACAGTAATGATTCTAACACCCATCACAACAAAAAAAGACACATCCGTGACATTTTGGGCCGAACGAATTTTGTTTTTGTCATACATATGACACTTCTATGACGATAATTGTGACAAAACCCGATATCATCATAGATGTGGTGGGCTCCTACTTCTATGACAAAAAATCATGACAGAAAATGGGCTACTCGTCCTGGGCGGGCCGGAGACGTAGCTGCATGACATTCTTTGGGCCATCCATGACGGAAAAAACCGTGGTAGAAGCGAGGGGGAGGAAAATTTTGGGGAGTTGCCGGTTACGGTGGGAGGTCGGGGGCTGAGCGGTGCGCGTTTCTCGTACTGCGTCTGCAGCGTGTGTCGCGAGCATTGGCTCTAACGAACTCGGCGGCGTTGGGCTCTAATCGAACCCGAGCAATTGCCTGCGCAGCTACGCGTTCTTGAACCCGAGCAATCGATCGATGGTACATTAATTGAACCCGACCGGCGATTCCTTTGCTACTGCTGCTAAGCGAAGCCGATCTATGCTACCTACAGGATGAGCAGTGGCGTTGCGGGGGGGTTTGGATGAACAGTGAGGAGGTCGACGGTAGCCCGTGGAGGTGGAGGAGGTCGGCGGTGGAGATGAAACGGTATCCCGTGGAGTCCCGTTTGCGATGCGCCACACCCTTCCGATGAACAGGACCCCGTTTGACCGTGCCGCTCCAACACAAGTCCGTTTAATCCGTTTTGCGATCGCCACACCCTCCCGATTAACGGGACCCCGTTTGACCGTAGGAGGTCCGTTTCCTCCGTTCTGCGATCGCCACACCCTCCCGATCAACGGGACCCCGTTTCGACCGTAGGAGGTCCGTTTCCTCCGTTTTGCGGTATGCCACACCCACGATCAACGGGACCCGTTCGAGCGTGGGAGTCCGTTTCATCCGTTGTCGCGATCGCCAGGCCTCGTTTTCATCGCCTGTTCCGTCCAAGCCCTCCCGATGAACATGACCACGCATTCCATTCTTACCCAGCTGGTTGGCTCCCCATGAACACGACAACGACGATGTTTCGCCGTTCCGACCCAGCCATGTACGTATGCGCGAGTAGGCATTCGAGACCCTGCCCGTATTTACATACGTGGCCGTATTTTCTTTCTTGCACCCTCGCCGTTGTATGTACGTGTACATGCTACGTGCGTGCCTCTACTACGACACGTGCGGCGCCTCTACATCCACTAGTATATATCGTACCGTTCGCGACCAGAATGACAACGCTTCGTGCGCTTGACCAGGTGGGTCCCGGTATCGAGCACTTCCTTGCTGCGAAGATGTAGCTGGTGGGTCCCTAGCAATCGAAGCGAATCGTTTTGGGTTTTTGCGGGCGCACTTCCTTGCGTGCGAAGATGTAGCTAGTGGGTCCCAGCGATCGAGGGCCGTCGTTTTTTGCCGGACGCACTTCCTTGCGTCGCGAAGGTGTAGCTGGTGGGTCCCGGCGATCGGGGCGAATCATTTTGTTTTTGCGGACGCACTTCCTTGCGTGCGAAGATGTAGCTGGTGGGTCCAAGCGGTCAAGGGAAATATTTTTTGCAAAATCGGTGGCCCGTCCGGTGGGTCCCAGCTGTCGGTGGAGAATCATTATTTTCAGCGTAATAAGGAGGCACTTCCTTGCTGCGGCCGTGGACCCAGTATCGACCTCTCCGCGTCTGATCCACGTCCGATGGAAGTCGTTCCTTGACCACGTTGACCACGCCACGCCGAGAGCACCAGGGCGGTGGGCGGCGGCGAGCCTAGGAAGGGAAGGCGGGAGCCGGGGAAAACGCGACGATAGAAGCCAGCGGAGAGAGAGTCTGAGGTTCACCGGTTCGGCTGCGGTGTGAGGCTGCCATCGCCGTGGGCACTGGCCATTTGTGGGAATAGTAGGTGGCGGTGAGGCCTCTGCGGCAACCTGGCCCGACCACGGGAGGCGAGGAGCATCTTGATGCGACCAGCGCTGCTTTGGGCGGGTGGAGCAAGAAGACCACAGTTGAAGAAGCACTACGGCCGTTGGATGGACATCGTATGGTCCTTTGGAGCTAGAATCGTTCATATTGACTAAAGTTTACAAAGGCCCTGTCCGATCAACTTAGTAGGCCCACAAGTCATCCTCCCATCATGGTGGGTCCCAGCTAGCGGGGGTATTCATTTTTTGTGCGTAATAAGGAGGCACTTCCGGTGGGTCGAGTGACAATGAGAGCGTGTTTTTTTAAATGAAATCGCCCGGCCTGTCCGGTGGGTCCCAGCGATCGGGGAGAGCGTTTTTCAGCGAAATAAGGTGGCCCGTCCGGTGGGTCCCTCTTGTCGGTGGAGGAATAATTATTTTGCGGCGTAATAAGGAGGCACTTCCTTGCGGCCGCTGGAGCCAATTGTCGACCTCTCCACGTCTGATACTCTTTCGATGGAAGTCGATTCGTTGACCACGTTGACCACGCCTTGGCCCGAGAGCACCGGGCGGTGGTGCGGATGACAATGAGGCCTAGTAAGGGGCGATGCGGGCGGGAATCTGCAGCAGGTCGAAGCCAGCGGAGAGAGAATCTGAGGTTCACTGGTTACTGCTGCGGTGTGAGGCTGCCGTCGCCCATGAGAATAACGAGGGGTGTGGGTGAGTAGAGGATGGCACGGCTAGCGGTGGGAGTAGTATGGGGCGGTGAGGCCTCGCGGCATCACAACCCGACCCGCGAGGCAGGAGCAGCGACCGACCGGCGCTGCTTTGGTAATTGGAGCAAGAAGACCGGAGGTTGAAGAAGCACTACTGACCGTTGGGTGGACATCGTCGATCACTGCAGCTAGAATCGTTTATATTACCTAAGTTGACAAAGCCCTTGATGCGCGTCAACTTAGTAGGCCCACAGCTTCGGTTTGGCGAGAGAACATATAGCCCATTTGCGATTTGTAAGAATGGACAGCCCATTTTTTAATTCTAATGGAATTTACTACAGCCCATTTACAGTTTGTTAAAAGTACAGCCCAACTTCTAGCTAGGACAACGATTAATAATTTCAAAAAACCGCTCAAAACAGAATTCAGAAAAAATTCCCACATTTTGATGGGATCCGAAATATTTTTATCCGAAATTTCTAGTCAGGTTAAATATAATTTCAAAATAAAGTTGTATTACGTTAAAATCCAACGAAATATTGCGCGCGCAACAAGTAATGAAATTAAAATTTCCAAATTCCAAAAATAATATATTTTTCAAACTAATTACGTGTTTGGTGCATAGTAATTGCCCAGTTATTATAATTACATCCCATTTATTATTTCTTAAAGTCCATTTTCTTTTTAAGCCTAATGCATACCTCCTAGGAAACTTTGCAGCCCAGCGGGGTGGATAACAAGTTGACCCGGATATTGTGTACAACTGTCGGCCTAGTTGCATTGCTGATGTTGAAAAAAAAGGCATGTGTAATATAGTACAACCTAACATGGTTACTCAGCCCACATTCAGCGGCCTTGGCAAAGGCCCAAACAAGGCTTCATACAACTTTTTGAAGTCACTGAGCTCAATTAATAACTTAATAAAAAGGTTAGATTACAGTGGAACCTAATTAAAAGCTGTCACAAGCAAATAAATAATTCAACGGGTCCCACTTATGCGTGTGCACGTGTGTGTGTGTGTGTGAGAGAGAGAGAGAGAGAGACCCATCGGTCGATGCTCGTAAATACATCTTTCAGCCATATGCATTGCTGATGCTCAGTATAAACTTCTATAATTGACACAATCATATAGAACATCATAGCACACTGAACTTGCATACAAAAATTTCACGCAGGCGGCACAATCAGGATGGAAGCAGTGGATCGCTACGGGAAGGGCTATGTTGAAACCAACGAAGTCGTACATAACGGTTCATCGTCTTTATAAACGACGGGGAAATATCGTGAATGTTGTGCAAAGAAACCAGACAGACAACACAATAAGTTCTGCTAGCACATTAAGTTGATGTACAACCCTTTCTAAAAAAAGTTCAGGTACAAAATTAGAACAGGTCACAATCAAATGTCTGGGCATATCGATGCTTGGACCCATAGTCGGATTTAACTAGTACTATCGACAAGATTCAGTTGTTACCTCAAATTAGAGCACATCGGGCAGCCAGCCCTGCCTCTTCTCCCAAAGAAGCGGTGGCCTCCGCCCGCGCGATGGAGTAAACCTGTGCCATCCATCGTTCGAGCAACACGGGAAAGTCCGGCGTTGACTCCTGTAATGGGCGTTGTCGGCGAACCACAGCACCAGCGGTGGCGGCAGGACTTCGATTGATGGATTGACCACTTATTCGACATACGAACACTCGATACGGTACATCCCTAATGTGGTCCCGGCGGCCTTGGTGGCGACGAATAGTACAACCCGGTTCTGCACGGTATCTCAACACCAATCACCTTCGGTATGGTGGACGGCTTCTTCATCCATGCCATAACCGTCAGAGCTCAGCTGTCTGGAGGAACAAACATACTTACGAGCTCACATCCAAGGTCGTTGATAAGCTCGTTCATGGACTCGCTGTTCCAAGCACGTCGAGGCATGCCGTGGAAGGTAAGCTTTGTAGAAAACTCAAGCTTAGAGGGCACCGAGCCCCATCCTGGGTGCCACCGATCAAAGCTCACCAGCGCGCCGTCGCAGAGCAAACGCCGGGAAGATCGAACACACATTGCGGTCGAAAGTTGTCGGAACTGCGAAGAAATCAGTCGGTGGCGGACAGACTTGACGAAAGTCACTTATTTGGATGCCGTGCGCAATGCCAAGAGCTTTGACAAGGTCGTCCGGCGAGATGGGAGGCCGGTCGCCGTTGATGGTTACCATCAGCACTTTGCCGGCAAACTGGTCGTCAAGCACCGCCATGCCACTGTTGAGCGACAGCACGCAACAACCGAAGGCAGGACAGACCTCAGGATCTCCAGCTCGGAGATCCGCGTTGACCGGCGACATGATAGTGCGCTTGAGTACAGGGAGTACAGGAGGGGGCTTTGGGGGCTGGGTAGGAATCGAGATTCGAGGTGGTGGGGAGGGGGGAGGCGGGGATGAAAAGGTAGCTTGAATTTGAGCACACACAATTTGCTCTCGACGCATAAGTGCTGCGAAAACACCGGTGGTGCCCACATGTCGGCCTTTTTTGGAGAGCCCGGCCCTTTTTTCAGGATCTTTTGAGAGCCCGGCCTGAGAGTAATAATTGACCTGTTTGGCATTACGTTACTACTCGGCCCATATTCAACGACACCTCACTGGACCAAACAAGTGTACATCATTGAAAAGACAGTGAGCTCAAATTATATAACTTGAAAAAAGGAGATATACTCTGAACACTGGAGAATGGTGATGCCCTCATTTAGCCCACCAGTAGTTCGAGACAATAAACAGTCCGAAACAACGATATATACAACATTCAAACACTGACTAGTGACTACTACTGACATAAACAACAAGACATGATAGTTCATAATAAGTCTTGCTACACCACCAAAACGCACCCGTCTGCAGCGCTCAGACTCTCGTGATCCAGACGAGAATGACATTCTAAACATAAGCAACTATTACATTGAAAGAGTGACATAGACGAGGATGACCAAATGACAATGAATATGCATAACAAAAGAAAGAACTACCCATCCAGAACCAGCAGCAAAGACAACAAAGTCATTCGAAGAGATGATCCAACACCATCATAATTTGCAGCCCCGCTTCAGCGGTCAGTGATCCGGAGACACCAGTACTCCACCCTTACGATGCAACAGCCCAATTACCTATCAACCTCAAGGCTTGAACCACATCACTGCCTATCGTAATTGAGACATCCAAGGATCAAAGTTAATCTGGATGCCTTTGTCATTCTCACCTTCTTTTGGCTGGAGGCTGTATCGTTGACAATCAGGGGAGTTTGCTCCCGAACTCCTAGGGCTCGCTGTGTAGACACAGTTTTCCATAGCAAACAGAGCCTGGTGATCTCCTGGTTAATCGGATAATTGAGTCCGAGAAACAGAGAGTGTGAACCAAGGCTGTTTACCCGCCTCCAACTAAAAAATCCTAAAGGCCCCAACAACCTGGTATCCTGCTCATAAGCGTAACAGCCGTTGTCCGGATACTCACGTGTTACATGGTGCTTGTATCGATGGAGTTTTGCAATATAACTTTTCGGCGCATGTGTCCGAATGATCATCGATCTTTTGCCGTCGTACGATCGGCGAGGAACCAGTTGTTCTTCCTGTTTTTGGCAAAGGTGGTGTGATTACAAAGGCAGTAACTATAGGGACACTGCATCATATCAAAAGAACAGCATTGTTAATGTAAGATCAGCATTGTTGAGTATGAGTAGGATAATGCAAGAAACAGCGATGATATGTCCTGTTGGAACTAGGAGGAAAATACAGGAAATGTATCTTGGGTTGAAAATATAGAAGTGCCATGCATGGTTATACTCATGTTATCTACAAATCGATTCTTCACGAAACTACCATGTCATGCATGTTATGTAATCATGTTCTGTCCTCAAAAAAAATTCTTCAAGGTAACTAATAGACCATGCATTGTTATATACTCGTGTTACGTGGGCGAATTTTTGTGAGGATATTATTCTAGCCATTGATTCTTTGAAGGGCGAATATAAGTATGTACACATGGTAAGCATTGCAGGATTTCACTACTTCCAAATATAGAGTTCTCCATATGCACATTTACTTCCCTAATGTATGGTTAGATGAAACCAACAGTGTGGTGCATGTTTCTACATCATGAAAATGAGAAACTAACATGGCCATTGATACACACTCATATTTAGTAGTAGTATATAGATTCTTGTAAAATAAGGATAATATCCATATATTCCTAATTGTTTGTTTATTCAGGGTACAAATTGGCTGTAATGACATGGTCTGTCGCATGAATTAACTCATTCCAAATATAGCTGATTCTGGCGTCTCTAATATATTGCCATAGTTCTACTCAAATTCTGCTCAAACAGGGATATGCCAATCATCACAAAAAGTTCAAACAGTGTCATGGCATCATCATTAACATGAGACGGAAACAACTTACACGCACCGTCCCAGCAATACGTGGTGCCATCTGCTTTGTCGATCATGTAGATGATGCCATTGTGTTCTATAGCATCACAGAAGTGTGTATCAGCTTTGATGATGATCCACTTCGAACCGAGTTGTCTCCAGCTAAACAAGGCACCAGCATAAAGATAGGCGTGTCCGCGGTCGAACAAGGCAATTAGCTTGAAGTCTGCGTAATTCGCATGTCGTGTGGGCACTTGGCAGATTACAATCTTACGCAAAACAAGGTCCGTCCAGCGGCGTAGTAATCTAGATGACTTGGACGCGATGGTAATACTCTATATAATCCAACGGAGGAAGGATAATCTCATGGGAGGTCTGGAAGTTCACGAGCACCAACTTTTTACCGTGTTCTCTGAAGGCAGCCATCCAGTGGGACTTCATGCCGACCTTGTACATACCTGCCAAGAAGTTTTCGGCGATGGTGATCGGATCGATGTCGAGGGAAATGATGTCTGGCGACACACTACATACTTGCAAAGAAGTTTGGCTAATGGAGATCGGATTGAACTCGAGGGGCATCA
Organism: Aegilops longissima; assembly: GCA_021605205.1. Lineage (NCBI taxonomy): Eukaryota > Viridiplantae > Streptophyta > Magnoliopsida > Poales > Poaceae > Aegilops > Aegilops longissima. Next base: position 66,823,316 of record CM038677.1, read on the forward strand.
TGCGCGCCTCCGTATCATGGTGAGCCAATCTCGCAAGACCGGATAGCAGCATGCGGGGTGTCTTGAAAAGCTTAGGCCTCTCTTAGGCGATGGCGTGTGCATGTCCCTCGAGCATGCAGCCAGCCGTGGGGTGGTCAACATATCCATACCACGAACAACAGAGGTCGAGGATGTCCTTTGGGAGATTGCTCAATCGCGGCTCATATGGATCTTTCTTGTGATTCGCGTTCGGCCATGGTGGAGTTTGGAAGGGGCTTGATTTACGGGGAGAAGGATGTCGTTGGAGCGGCTAGCGAGGAATAGTGGTACTATGGGAGGCGAGTGAGCTGACGGTACATGGGGCACAGTGAGATGGAGCGGAGATGGAGAAGGAGATGGAGATGGAGTGGTGCTATGGGAGGCAGGCGGGCGCCAATGTCTGTCTGTGGCGGTGACGAGTGACAGCACGTGCACAGGGTGAGGCTGACTTTGGTAACCGAACACGCCGCCTACGCTGGACTAGTGTCGGTAGCGAGGTGTTGTCACTTCACTGTGAGGACGGATGAATAGTATTTTGACCATCAAGTGTACCACAGTTGTACTACTACTAGTAGTAATAGTAGGAACATGAGTACTCGATTGTATAGCGGAAATAGGTCTCCGTGCTAGCATGCTGTTCACTTCATCGTTCGGTATCATCCATATTGCGGCAGAACCAAATTCTCGTGCATGCCCAATCAACGCCCTGCCGCGATGCATGCGATGGTCGTTTTGTGCATCAAGGGCGGCATGCAAATCGTTCCACACTTGAGAAGAGGAAAATGGGAAGGTAGAACACGGCAGCAGAGGAAGAAGAAGCTGGCTAACGAGGCTGGGAGGGATCGGCAGGAAGTTAATGCTCCACGCCTAAAGGTTTTGGGAAAACCTGATTTTCATAAGGTGACTTATACTCACCTAAGCGGAGGGTATTCCTTAACCAAAGAATGTTGTGTCTCCCACTCACGCGCTCAAAAAAAGCTACGACACATTTTTTATCTGTTTGCATAGGTCCCACCTATCGGGAAGGATGAGCACGTACACGAACAGTACGACTCCTCGGTCTACCCGCATAGCCTTTTCGTTTAGTCTACCTAGCCGTCTAATCAACTGCCTGCCGCCACTTCTCCCATTTACTTCTCCATCGGAAGCGATTCGCCTCGGCTTCTTCACCTCCCTTCGTCTTCATTCGCATCCAAACCCCACTGTGTTCACATTGTTTTAACCTCTTTAAATAATCATCTACTACTTCAGTTAGACTAGCCATCTAATCCTAATTCTCCAAACCATAGCCCTCCGTTCCAGCGGTTCCAAATGGCAAAAGAGATCGAGATGCAGGTTTTTAGCGTCCAACATGTCCTCATCGAAGGCTCGATGCGCATAGTTGCCACCGATACCGTCCACCCAAGGGTTGTTCGGCAGTGGATCAACAATGTATCCAACTCCCTCAAAAAGGTAGAGACGAGGGTCATCGGTCTCGACGCAGAGTACATGGAGGGTGCCCCAGGGAAGATCCAGCGCGTCGCCGTCCTTCAGTTGTGCCTCGAAGATGATGTTTTGGTGTACCACATCATACACTCGCCCACCATACTAGGTGAGCTTCACGATTTCTTGTCTCGGGAGGGCATATACTTCTGTGGGGCAGCCATCGAAGGGGACAAACAGAAGCTGGAGTTGTACAACCTTGATTTGAAAAGCATCGCTAACCTGCAAACCAGAATCAAAATTCCTGTAGAAGATTGTGCTAAACAGACACCATCCCTATTCGACATAGCGAATTTTGTGATCAGTACAAATCTTCAGAAGGGTGACGAGACGGTGGCATTAAGGTCGTCCGAATAGGAGAATTATCCCTTGACGTACGAGCGGATAAAATATGCTGCCTTGATGCCCGTGTGAGTTTCGATATAGCTGCAAGGTCCAAAGAGCTTGTTGCGAAGCCGTCTCCCACAGAGAATGAGAACAAGAAGAAGAAGAAGAAGAAGAAGAAGAAGAAGAAGAAGAAAAGTAAACGATGCACCAGCAGGAGGGCATTCTAGATGGATGAACTATTTCCTCTCTTGTAAAAAAAATTATTCCCTCTCGGTGTATATTGATATAGATGGACTATTTCGATGGTGTGCATGTCTTTGGAACAGAGTAGTAGCGTGGGTCCGCTTGACTATAAGGAACTATTTATCCACATATATAGCTTTCTCTGCTACTCCTTCCAGTGATCGGTATGCAGTGCATGTGTCCGTAGACATGACAGCTTGTCCATGGAAGTTCAACAACGGCGACCTTCATGTTTCATCTCGCGATTCTCACGACGCCTCTCCAACCCATGGCACCACGCCCCCCGATGTGCGCCTCACCCCTCTCGGCCGCACCGCCCCTCTGCCTTTGTGTGCATGACATGTGGGCCACCTAAAATGCGGCGAGCATCAAGTTTCTACCACAGCCACCTATGATTCCCACGACGCCGCTCGAACCCATGAAACCACACGTCCCCCGACCTGTGGCTCACCCCTCTTGGCCCCACTGCCTTCGTGAGCATTACATGTGGACCAGTCACCTATCGGGTCCACATGTTATTGACTCAAAGGTAGGTGTAGTAAGGCGCTGAAGCTCAGTCCAGCGGCCACGAGAGGAAATGTAACTCTGCGCCGGGGCTTGTGGTGCTCCATAACCGAACTCGTGCCAAACTCGAGATTTGTTTCTTTACTATACATGCACACAATGATTTAATGGACATTGTAATCTCAACATGTGATGGGGAGCTCTAAATTTGAATTTGAAACTTATAAAACGAATAAACTAGGAGAGAGGGAGTGTATCGTAGGATCTGTCCCATACAAAATAAGTCCCATGGTTTGTCACATAAAGATGCGGTTAGAAAGGAGCATAGCGTATTCCTACTCGTACGACAACAAATCGGCTGCAGACAGCATGGTTCGCCTTTGACCGCCATGTGCAAGGTTCGTGCTATCTTATTCAATCTCACCGTGGTTCCATCGTACCAATTCATGTGGTGGCCCGTTGCATGGCTGATCCCAATGTTGGACAAAGGTTCTCTGAGGCAGTGTCACCATTGTAAATGTTGTGCAAATTGATGTTGGTACCCTCCCGTACATATGCAAGCCAATCTCCATCGCACCGAGCCTAGCTTTGTGAAATAGTGGGCAGGGAGAATTAGGAAATGGACACGAAGTAGTCTTTAGAATGCATTTACTACGTGATAAAACTCATCTTACCTGCTCATCGGAGATCAGAGTGCCCCTCAATGTCGGCATCTCAAGGCGTCAACTTGCAAATCTGACCACGCCCTTGCTGGAAGACCCCCAAGGAAACATCCTCGTGCGTTCCATGGAACATCAAGATGCATTTGTATGAGTAGTTTATCTTGTGAGAGAAAAGGATGAACGAGGGAAGGCCTCTAGAGATAGAGATGGACACTACCACTACCAATGTGCTGGCCCGTGCATTGCAATGGATCCAAACTAGTAGAATAATACTTGTTCACGTGGTTGAAATATAAACACTGTAGTTTTGATATACATGTGTCAGCAGACACGACAGCTTGTCCATGGAAGTAGAACCACGGCGACCATCACGTTTCTTGTTTCTACCACTGCCACACCCACACGCGATTCCCACGACACCCGCTCCAACCCACGGCACGACGTCCCCCGACATGGACATGGATCCTCTGACGTGGCTATCACTGCCTTGCCCTGCCTTTCCTTCGCTGACAGGTGGGACCAACGCTTATTGGTCCCACATGTCAGTGACAAAATGGTAGGATTGTTCGTGCCCCTCATCCCTCTCGGCCCCACCGCTCCTCTGCCTTTGTGTGCATGACATACGGGCCAGCTGAACTGCGGTGACCATCAACTTTCTACCACAGACACACCTGATTGGACGTGGTTTGCCTGCTCCGCTGCTGTGCTCCGATCCGTACTCCCGCACCATCGAATTTTCATCCAGCGGCTGTGACACATTTCGTCTCGGGCATCAATTCTCAGCTAGAGTACTTATGTACTACAGGTAGTACCCGTCGGTGTGGCCATCTACGCCTCGTAACGCCCTGGCGCCCAGCTGTGGCACCCTCGCCACGGCCACGCCACCACCAGTCGGTTCATCTCGAACGAGTAAGTCGTGAACCACACCACCACCATGAGAATGACATGTGGACCAGCCGCATTTAAGGTCCGCATGTCATTGACTCATAGGTCGGGCACTAAGCCACGAAGTTCGGTCCGTGGGCCTGAGAGGAAATGTAACTCTGCGGCAGGCCTTGTGGTGCTCCATGATCTGAGCTCGTGCCAAAACTGGAATTTGTTTCTTACTAGTAATACCAACTGGAGTAGTACTAGTAAGGTACATGTGCATTACGCATGAGATTACAGTGGTTTGTGCATTATGCTTCTACATGTGGAGTTTTACGATTCTAACATGTGGCAAAATCTGGTGGAATGTAAGGTTAGGCAAGTTTGATTAACTTAGGTGAGTGTTTGGTTCAAGCCACACCTTAGGAAAGCCACACTAAGGCCCCACATGACATACACACAAAAAATGGGGCAAGATTCCCTTAGGCTTGCCAACTTGTGGCTCTCATTTTGAAGAACTAATAACTTTGCCTAAGCTTAGTTGTGTCAAAGTTAGTCATGAATTAAGTTCAACCATGGAGTCTTCTAGATTATACATGTGGCAGATTCTGGTGGATGATATCCAACGACCAGTAGTGCTCGGATTTGCCATCTTTGTACCGTCGGATTGGCTTCATCCAACGACCAACTTTCAAAGTTTTTCACACACTATGTATGGGGTATAGATATAGATGTGTCGGTCCGTTGCAATGGATCCAAAGTATATCTATTTAGTGGAGTGCACTCTAAACACATTATCTATTTATTTTTCTCTAACCTTCCGTAGCCATGCAACCAAGCCACATAAGCTTCATGGGTGCCCCCCACATCATATTATTCATACTACGTTGATTGAAAAAAAGATAAATCACCCAAAACAAGATCTTCCCGTTTTCCTACGATGTTGTGGCGTGCACGTACCAACTAGTTGTATAGTGGTAGTACTAGTAATATAGTATTAGGAGTACAAACTTGGTACTAGTAGGAGTAGTACTAGTATGGAATGCTCCTATTCTATCAACGAGCCCCGCCTGACACCAAATTTCTTGGCTTCCGTGCAACAGCTAGATCTTCCCCTCGTTTCTGTTTTCCAACCCGGCGGCGGGCGGGGTGTCGGTTTGCTCAACGGCGGTCCCACATGAAAGTGAAAATGCTAGGCAACACGCCTTCCCTAAGTTATGTGTCATGCTGGACGGGCCGTGTTGTACTCCCGATTCCCGGGCGTGTGGGGGTGCGACGCGAACGCGGCAGGCCTTTTCCTTTTACGAGCAATGTGCCCGAGCCTTGCGACGGATCCAATGTAGTAGAATAGTAGTATTTGTTCACAAACTTGAAAGAAATCACTATTGTTTTGATATACTCCTAATATATTACTCCCTCCGTACCTAAGTATTTGTATTTTTTGAGATTTCAAATGGACTATCACATACGGATTATATAGACATATTCTAGTGTTTCTAGCAAGATGCCCGCGTGTTGCACGAAGTTAATGGACAAGGTAAGCACAACTTATAAATTGACGGATGGAGTACTAGTTACAGTGATGCATATAATTAAGCAAAGGGATCGCACATGTCGGTATTGACTGGAACGAGAATACAACAGCACATAAAAATTAAGGCCACGATGATGCGATCGCGATGGTGGTTCTGAAGGCAAGAAGAAAGATGGATCCATGAGCGTCGACCTCCTCCTCCTCAACTTAGTCGCCAGGCCACCCGACGGTGGCTAAGGCGGCGGCTTTGTGGCGAGTCGAGGTGCTTCTCAGCAAAGGCATCCAAGGCTTCTAGCGGTTGAGGAAAACCAGCGTAAGCGTCCTCACTGGCCTTGTAGATACCTATGTACGATTTTCGTACTGCGTGGATGTGTCGGTCGGCAATTCTAGCAGGGTGAGCCTCGCGGCGGCCGACCTCAGTGGACATTCTTCGTGGCGTCGGCGAGTAGTCGCAGGGCCACCAGTGCTTGAAAGAGGTTCCGGCCATGGAGGCCGATTAGGGTGGCAAGCAATGAGGAGCCCGGGCGCGCGGGTTGGAGGAGTATGATGACCCACAAGTATAGGGGATCTAGCGTAGTCCTTTCGATAAGTAAGAGTGTCGAACCCAACGAGGAGCAGAAGGAAATGATAAGCAGTTTTCAGCAAGGTATTCTCTGCAAGTACTGAAATAAGTGGTAACAGATAGTTTTGTGATAAGGTAAATTGTAAAGAGCAACAAGTAACAAGAGTAAATAAAGGGCAGCAAGGTGGCCCAATCCTTTTTGTAGCAAAGGACAAGCCTGGACAAACTCTTATAATAGGAAAAGCGCTCCCGAGGACACATGGGAATATCGTCAAGCTAGTTTTCATCACGCTCATATGATTCGCGTTCGGTACTTTGATAATTTGATATGTGGGTGGACCGGTGCTTGGGTGATGTTCTTACTTGAACAAGCATCCCACTTATGATTAACCTCTATTGCAAGCATCCGCAACTACAACAAAAGTATTAAGGTAAACCTAACCATAGCATGAAACATATGGATCCAAATCAGCCCTTATGAAACAGCGCATAAACTAGGGTTTAAGCTTCTGTCACTCTAGCAACCCATCATCTACTTATTACTTCCCAATGCCTTCCTCTAGGCCCAAATAATGGTGAAGTGTTATGTAGTCGACGATCACATAACACCACTAGAGGTTAGACAACATACATCTTATCAAAATATCGAACGAATACCAAATTCACATGACTACTAATTGCAAGACTTCTCCCTTGTCCTCAGGAACAAAGGTAACTAATCATAAAGCATATTCATGTTCATAATCAGAGGGGTAATAATATGCATAAAGGATCTGAACATATGATCTTGCACCAAGTAAACCAACTAGCATCAACTACAAGGAGTAATCAACACTACTAGCAACCTACTAGCACCAATCCCGGACTTGGAGACAAGAATTGGATACAAGAGATGAACTAGGGTTTGGAGATGAGATGGTGCTGGTGAAGATGTTGATGGACATTGCCCTCTCGATGAGAGGGCGTTGGTGATGATGATGGCGATGATTTCCCCCTCCGGAGAAGTGTCCCAGCGAGAACAGCTCTGCGGAGCCCTAGATTAGTTCCATGAGGTTCCGCCTCGTGGCGGCGGAATCTCGTCCCGAAAGGTTGCTTATGATTTTTTCTCATCGAAGACTTCATATAGGAGAAGATGGGCGTCGGAGAGCCACCGGGGGCCACGAGGTGAGGCGCGCCCGGGGGCGCCCTCACCCTCGTGAGCAGGTGTGGGCCCCTGGTCTTCATCTTTAGCGATGATTTTCTTTATTTATTTTAAGGTATTCCGTGGAGTTTCAGGACTTTTGGAGTTGCACAGAATAGGTCTCCAATATTTGCTCCTTTTCCAGCCCAGAATTCCGGCTGCCGGCATTCTCCCTCTTCATGTAAACCTTGTAAAATAAGAGAGAATATCCATAAGTATTGTGACATAACGTGAAGTAACAGCCCATAATGTGGTAAATATCGATATAAAAGCATGATGCAAAATGGACGTATCAACTCCCCCAAGCTTAGACCTCGCTTGTCCTCAAGCGAAAAGCCGATAACAATAAATATGTCCTCATGTTTAGAGGTAGAGGCGTCGGTAAAAATATCATGATTATTCTCATAACAGCAACATATATAAATTTGTCATATGATTACTTATGTTCAAGTCATGATCTTTTCACAATGCAAAAGTATGAATCAGTAACCTTATTGAGCATCAACAAATTATAACCTCAGTCATTGAAGCAATTGCAATTTATCATAACATTGAAAAGAGTCTATGTCAGAGCTTAAAAGCAAGTCCACATACTCAACTATCACTTAGTCCTTCATATTTCTAGCACTCACGCAATACTTGTGGTTACGGAGTTTTAATGGGACACAGAGAAAGATAGGGCTTATAGTTTTGCCCCAACCTTTTACCTCAAGGGTAATGTCAACAATAATAATTCATGCTCCCCTACATCCAATTAGATATATATATATATATATATATATATATATATATATATATATATATATATATATATATATATATATCATATTCTTTCAACATCTTGAGCTTGCCAAAGGATAAAATAAAAGGAAAGGTGAAGATCACCGTGACTCTTGCATAAGGTACAGGATAATAATAAAAGATAGGCCCTTGCAGAGGGAAGCAGAGGTTTCCATGCACTTTTATGGTTGGATGCACAAAATCTTAATGCAAAAGAATGTCACTTTATATTGCCCCTTGTATGTGAACCTTTATTATGCAGTCCGTCGCTTTTATTGCGTCCACAACAAGTTAAATACAGCTTATTTCTCTGCACTAATAAGTCATGCATATTTAGAGAGCAATTTTTATTGCTTGCACTGATGACAACTTACTTGAAGGATCTTACTCAATCCATAGGTACATATGATGGACTCTCATGGCTAAACTGGTTTGAAGGTATTTGGAAGCACAAGTAGTATCTCTACTTGGTGCTGAGAATTTAGCTAGCATGAGGGGGAAAGGCAATCTCAACATGTTAGGAGATCCATGACAATATACTTTGTCTCAGATATAAGAAAACATAACTCATTATGTTGTCTTCCTTGTCCAACATCAACTCTTTAGCATGTCATATTTTAATGAGTGTTCCCAATCATAAAAGATGTCAATGATAATATATCTATATGTGAAACCTCTCTCTCCTTATTACTTCCTATTAATTGCAACGATGAACAAAACTATATTTGCCAACTCCCAACAACTTTTATTCATCATACTCTTTCTATGTGAAGTCATTACTTTGAACAAGACCAATATGAACTCTTTGTTTCTTTTATTCTTTTCTTTTATTCACTCAAGATCATGGCAAAGTAATCAAGCCCTTGACTCAACAATAATCTTTATTATATATAGCTCATGGACTCGATTGCATAGATGGATCACAAAGCAAAACTTCAAAACTAGATCATGCCATGACTTTATTCTACTATATCAAGATACTACTAATAGGATCGAACTAAGAAAAATGGTAAAGATAGGAGTTGTGATGGTGATACGATGCAGGGCACCTCCCCAAGCTTGGCGAGTTGCCAAGGGGAGTGCCCATACCCATGTGATTATGTCCCTCCTTTGTTGTTGGCGGTGGAGGTGTTGTTGATGATGCAAGCTTGTCGTCCACCTTCCATGGCATAGGCTCACCCTCATAGAAGGATGATCGAGTCTCCGGAATCCTCAAATCTGCAATGAAACAACTCGAAAGCGAAGGCAGAGGATATTTGTGTGATCTGTCGTCAAAACCTTCGGGAGAATACATAATGAATTTTTACCGACCAAGATCGTGTCGTGTAAGAAAGCGGAGTCGGGGCGCCACGAGGTGCTCACGAGGTAGAGGCGCGCCCGGGGTAGGCGCGCCCTCCACCTCGTGAAGGCCTCGTGTCCTTCTCGGACTGCCACTTATTTTCTACTTTTCTAAATATTCCAAAACGGAGAAATATTGCCTTAAAAATTGTTTTGGAGTCGGTTTACTTACTTGTACCACATACCTATTCCTTTTGAGTGCAGGAGCGTTACGGAAAGTGTCCCTGATGTATTCCTCCGGGTTACGGTTTCAATAATATTAGTTTCAACATTTATAGGATTACGAGATATAGTGTTTGATCCTTTGACCGTTTACCACCTTGGTTTGTGCCTGCGAAGTTGTTGATTTTATGGCACGGAGCGATATACCTCCTCGATAACGTAAGGACCTTCCCATTTGGAGAGAAGTTTTCCTGCAAAAATCTTAAGCGAGAGTTGTATAGTAATACATAATCACCTACATTAAACTCAGCTTTTGTATCCTTTTGTCATGCCATCTTTTAACTTTTCTTTAAACAACTTGGCATTTTCATAGGCTTGGGTTCTCCATTCATCAAGTGAGCTAATATAAAATAACCTCTTCTCACCGGCAAGTTTGAAATCATAGTTGAGCTCTTTAATAGCCCAATATGCCTTATGTTCTAATTCGAGAGGTAAGTGACATGCTTTTCCATAAACCATTGTATATGGAGACATACCCATAGGATTCTTATATGCAGTTCTATATGCCCATAATGCATCATCAAGTTTCTTGGACCAATTCTTTCTAGACCTATTAATAGTCTTTTGCAAAATTAATTTGAGCCCTCTATTACTCAATTCTACTTGACCACTAGACTGCGGGTGATATGGAGATGCAATTCTATGATTAACATCATATTTAGCAAGCATTTTACGGAAAGCACCATGAATAAAGTGTGAACCACCACCAGTCATTAAATATCTAGGGACTCCAAACCTCGGAAAAATAACTTCCTTAAGCATTTTAATAGAAGTTTTATGATCAGCACTACTAGTTGGAATAGCTTCTACCCACTTAGTAACGTAATCAACAACAACTAAAATATGAGTGTATCCATTAGAAGCAGGAAAAGGTCCCATATAATCAAAGCCCCAAACATCAAATGGTTCAATAACAAGTGAATAATTCATAGGCATTTCTTGACGTCTACTAATATTACCAATTCTTTGACATTCATCACAAGACAAAACAAACTTACGGGCATCCTTGAAAAGAGTCGGCCAATAAAAACCAGATTGCAATACCTTATGTGCAGTTCTATCTCCAGCGTGGTGTCCTCCATAAGCTTCGGAGTGACACTTGCGTAGGATCTGTTCATGCTCAGGCACACGACGTCTAATAACACCATCTACTCCTTCTTTATAAAGATGTGGGTCATCCCAATAGTAATGTCGCAAATCATAAAAGAACTTTTTTATTTGTTGGTATGTGAAGCTAGTTGGTATAAATTTAGCAACAATATAATTAGCATAATCAGCATACCATGGAGTGCAACGAGACGTGCTTACGACAATTAATTGTTCATCAGGAAAGCTATCATCAATAGGTAGTGGGTCATCAAGAACATTCTCTAACCTAGATAAGTTGTCTGCAACGGGGTTCTCGGCTCCTTTTCTATCAACAATATGCAAATCAAATTCTTGCAGCAAGAGAACCCATCTAATAAGTCTAGGCGTAGCATCTTTCTTTTCCATAAGATATTTAATAGCAGCATGATCAGTGTGAATAGTTACTTTAGAATCAACAATATAGGGTCTGAATTTATCACAAGCAAATACAACTGCTAAAAGTTCCTTTTCGGTAGTAGCATAATTTCTTTGAGCATTGTCTAGAGTCTTACTAGCATAATGGATAACATTTAATTTCTTATCAACTCTTTTCCTAGGACAGCACCTATAGCATAATCACTAGCATCACACATAATTTCAAAGGGTAGATTCAATCGGTGGCTGAACAATAGGTGCGAGACTAATGCTTTCTTAAGTATTTCAAATGCTTCTACACAATCATCATCAAAGACAAATGGTACATCTTTTTGTAATAAATTAGTCAGAGGACGAGAAATTTTTTAGAGGTCCTTAATGAACCTCCTATAAAATCCGGCGTGACCAAGGAAACTTCTTATACCTTTGATGTCCTTGGGACATGGCATCTTTTCAATAGCATCAACCTTGGCTTTATCAACTTCAATACCTCTTTCAGAAACTTTGTGCCCCAAGACAATACCTTAATTAACCATAAAGTGGCACTTTTCCCAATTCAAGACAAGATTAGTTTCTTCACAACTCTGCAAAACTCGATCAAGATTGCTCAAGCAATCATCAAAAGAGGAACCATAGACGGAAAAGTCGTCCATGAAAACCTCACAAATCTTTTCACAAAAATCAGAGAATATAGCCATCATGCATCTTTAAAAGGTAGCAGGTGCATTACATAAACCAAAAGGCATACGTCTATAAGCAAAAGTACTAAAAGGGCATGTAAAAGTAGTCTTTGATTGAACCTTAGCCGACACAGGTATTTGAGAGAAACCAGAATAACCATCTAGAAAGCAATAATGTGTATGTTTGCATAATCTTTCTAGCATTTGATCAATAAAAGGTAAGGGTAATGATCTTTCTTAGTAGCTTTATTCAATTTGCGAAATCAATTACCATCCTATAACCTGTGATAATTCTTTGCGGAATCAATTCATCTTTATCATTAGGGACAACAGTAATACCTCCTTCTTAGGGACACAATGGACAGGACTTACCTTTGTCTATCGACAGCGGGTAAATTATACCTGCCTCCAGAAGCTTGAGTATTTCTTTTCTTACCACTTCTTTCATTTTAGGATTCAAACGTCATTGAGGATAACGAACTGGTTTGGCGTCTGCTTCCAAAATTATTTTAGGCTGACATAGAGTGGGACTAATGCCCTTAAGATCATCCAGAGTACATCCAATAGCGGCACGGTGCTTTTTCAGAGTTTTCAATAATCTTTCTTCTTCCTGCTCTGAAAGGTTAGCACTAATAATAACAGGATATATTTTCTTTTCATCAAGATAAGCATATTTAAGATTATCAGACAAGGGTTTAAGCTCAAACACGGGATCACCCTTGGGTGTAGGAGGATCCCCTAGGATTTCAACAGGCAAATTATGTTGCGGAATAGGTTCCTGTTTAAAGAATACTTCATCTATTTCCCTTCTTTCATTCATGAACATCTCATTTTCATGGTCTAGCAAATAGTGTTCCAAAGGATCACTAGGACGTACGGCAATAGAAGCAAGACCAATAATTTCATCCTTACTAGGCAATTCTTCCTCACGATGTTGTTTACTAAATTTAGGGAAATTAAACACATGAACCATATCATCCAAGCCAACAGTAACAACATTCTTTTTGCAGTCTATCATAGCATTAACAGTATTCAAGAAGGGTCTACCAAAAATAATGGGACAAAAGCTGTGGAGAACCAAGAACAAGGAAATCAGCGGGATATTTGGTTTTTCTACACAAGACTTCAACATCTCTAACAATTCCCATTGCAGATATAGTATCTCTATTGGCAAGGTTAATTGTAACATCAATATCTTCTTACTCAACAGGTGCGATAGCATGCATAATTTCTTTATATAAGTCAATGGGTATAACACTAGCACTAGCACCCATATCACATAAGCCATGATAACAATGATCTCCTATTTTAACAGAAATAACAGGCACGCCTACCACAGGTCTATGTTTATCTTTAGCACAAGGTTTAGCAATTCTAGCAGTTTCACCACAGAATTGAATAACATGCCCATCAATATTATCAGACAAGAGATCTTTAACAATAGCAATATTAGGTTCTACTTTAGCTTGCTCAGGAGGTGTATAAGTTCTAATATTTTTTTTACAAACAATAGTTGAAGCTTTAGCATGATTGAGGGAGTCCTGGACTAGGGGGTGTCCGGATAGCCGAACTATCATCTTTGGCCGGACTCCTAGATTATGAAGATACAAGATTGAAGACTTCGTCCCGTGTCCGGATGGGACTTTCCTTGGCGTGGAAGGCAAGCTTGGCGATACGGATATGTAGATCTCCTACCATTGTAACCGACTCTGTGTAACCCTAACCCTATCCGGTGTCTATATAAACCGGAGGGTTTTAGTCCGTGGGGCGAACAACAATCATACCATAGGCTAGCTTCTAGGGTTTAGCCTCTCGATCTCGTGGTAGATCTACTCTTGTACTAACCATATCATCGGTATTAATCAAGCGGGGTAGGGTATTACCTCCATCGAGAGGGCCGAACCTGGGTAAAAACATTGTGTCCTTGTCTCCTGTTACCATCCGCCTAGGCGCACAGTTCGGGACCCCTACCGAGATCCGCGGTTTGACACCGACATTGGTGCTTTCATGGAGAGTTCCTCGTATGCGTCACCGATAGGCCCGATGGCTCCTTCAATCATCAACAACAATGCAGTCGAGGGTGAGACTTTTCTCCCCGGACAGATCTTCGTATTCGGCGGCTTTGCACTGCGGGCAATTCGCTAGGCCATCTGGAGCAGATCGAAAGCTCGCTAGCCATCAGGTCAGGTTTGGAAGTTTAAACTACGGCCGACATCGCGGAGACTTGATCTTGACGGATTGAGCGCAATAAGCGCGCCGCACTATCTCGATGGGCATGATCTAACTCTGCCGCCTAACGATGTCTGGAGGTCGCACTAGTGTCGCTCCGACCATTGATTGGGATCGATCTCACCGATCGAGGATGGTTGGTTGGACACCACCTCGGGGCTGAAATCTCTCGGAGATTGGCCGAACACCATCCTGTCCTTTGCGAAGACCGTGACTCCAAGGTGCGGACTCCTCTCCGGACTCCGAACCCTCCGCGCCCCCAATCGAATCCGATTGGGCGCGGTCATGGAGTTCACGGCCGTGGACATCTTTCGGCACTTTCGCCCTTTGGCGACATCCTGAATTCACTAAAGTCTCTCTCTTTATCCGGAGAGCCTGGCGGACTACGGTCGGGAAGGTTGGGATTTGACGACGAAGAAATTCAGCGCCCACCACCACCCGCCGTAGTAGCCACCGCCGATGATTTAACCGACATGCTCGACTACGACTACGAAGATATCGGCGGTATGGGCGGCGATCTTGAGAGCGACCAGAACCAGCACCCACGAGACGCTGGAAGGCCACCTCGTCATCGACATATACATGGTGGACATCCCAAAAGATGGGAGCAGCGATGGAACAGCGGAGGATGACCCCTCCATGAAATAGTCCAGCGCCCGGCGTCGTGGCGCCGCTCTAAATCCGCCACGGTAAAAGCGGCGATTCCGCACGGAGACAATAATACCCGGACGGTGCGAAGGCGACCCCCTCGGCGAGGACTCAGCGCGGGAGGAGGGAGAAGCAAGTCCGCCTGACGGTCTGGCGAGAAAAAGGTAGAGGGCGATAATTATCGCCTCCCTCCGAAGATGAGGTAATCCTCGGCGGCGATGAATTTATCGTGCACGAGGATCCCGCCCGAACAGGAGCGTTTAAACACAGGCTTATGGCCACGGGAAGCAGCCTCAAGAAAAAGCAGCAACAGCTTAGAGCTGACCAAGACCTACTAGCTGAAGATGGACTGAAGTCCTGGCAGCCGAAAAGTGTGAACTCGAACGCCCCTCCAAAAGCTACCCCAAACGCAGGCCGTTGCCTCGATCAGAGGAGCAAGCACCCACATCACCAGCGCATGATGCGGCCGACCGGCCACCCGTGGCATGACGAAGAAGGCCTCTAGACCCTCCATTCAAGCCGCACCCGGCGCCGCTCAAAAAGTACCAAGGCATGGGAAAAGCGCGCGGACTTGCGAGATATATTGGAGGATAAGGCAAAACATACAAGATCGATCTCTGGCGGATCACTGGGCGTAACGACTCGGGATGATTACCGTCACGCGAATACAACAAACCCGGCGGGCGAACACGATGACAAAGCTCATATGAGCTACGTCGTGATATAGCCCAATATAGAGGCGCCGCACACCCACTATGCTTCATAGATGAAGTTATGGATCATCAAATCCCCGAGGGCTTCAAACCCGTAAACATCGAATCATACAATGGTACCACAGATCCTGCGGTTTGGATCGAGGACTACCTCCTCCATATCCACATGGCCCGCGGTGATGATCTACACGCCATCAAATACCTCCCACTCAAGCTTAAAGGACCAACTCGGCATTGGCTTAACAGCTTGCCAGCAGAATCAATTGGTTGTTGGGAGGACCTGGAAGCCGCATTCCTTGATAACTTCCAGGGCACATATGTGCGACCACCAGACGCCGATGAGCTTAGCCATATAATTCAGCAGCCAGAAGAATCGGCTAGACAATTCTGGACACGGTTCCTAACCAATAAAAATCAAATCGTTGACTGTCCGGATGCAGAGGCCCTTGCAGCCTTCAAACATAACATCTGCGATGAGTGGCTTGCCCGGCACCTAGGACAGGAAAAGCCGAAATCCATGGCAGCCCTCACAACACTCTGAAGGAAATATGCCCTAGAGGCAATAATAAATTTATTATTTATTTCCTTATTTCATGATAAATGTTTATTATTCAAGCTAGAATTGTATTAACCGGAAACATAATACATGTGTGAATACATAGACAAACATAGTGTCACTAGTATGCCTCTACTTGACTGGCTCGTTGAATCAAAGATGGTTAAGTTTCCTAGCCATAGACATGAGTTGTCATTTGATTAATGGGATCACATCATTAGGAGAATGATGTGATTGACTTGACCCATTCCGTTAGCCTAGCAGTTGATCGTTTAGTATGTTGCTATTGCTTTCTTCATGACTTATACATGTTCCTGTAACTATGAGATTATGCAACTCCGTTTACGGAGGAACACTTTGGGTGCTACCAAGCGTCTGGCGTAACTGGGTGATTATAAAGGAGTACTACAGGTGTCTCCAAAGGTACATATTGGGTTGGCGTATTTGAGATTAGGTTTTGTCACTCCAATTGTCGGAGAGGTATCTCGGGCCATCTCGGTAATGCACATCACTATAAGCCTTGCAAGCAATGTAGCTAATGAGTTAGTTACGGAATGATGCATTACGTAGCGAGTAAAGAGACTTGCCGACAGCGAGATTGAACTAGGTATTGGATACCGACGATCAAATCTCGGGCAAGTAACATACCGATGACAAAGGGAACAACGTATGTTGTTATGCGGTTTGACCGATAAAGATCTTAGTAGAATATGTAGGAACCAATATGGTCATCCAGGTTCCGCTATTGGTTATTGACCGAGAATAGTTCTAGGCCATGTCTACATAGTTCTCGAACCCGTAGGGTCCATTGCAACAAGGTTTCGATGACAGTTATATTATGAGTTTATGAGTTTTGATGTACGAAGGAGTTGGAGTCCCGGATGAGATCGGGGACATGACGAGGAGTCTCGAAATGGTCGAGGCGTAAAGATCGATATATTGGGCGACTATATTGGAGTTCGGAAAGGTTCGAATGATTCGGGTATTTTTGAGTCAGGGAGAGTTACAGGATTTCGCCGGGGAGAAGTATTGGGCCTTATTGGGCCCTGCGAAAAGAGGCGGGCTGCCTAGTCCGGTTGGACTAGGGGAGGGCGCACCCCTCCTTCCTTCCTTCTCTCTTCCCCTTCCTTGTCTCCTACTCCTAATACATGGAAGGACTCCTAGTTGGACTAGGAAGGGAATCCTACTCGGTGGGAGTAGGACTCCCCATGGCGCGCCCTCCTAGGGCGGCCTCCTCCTCCTCCCTCCTTTATATCTCGGGGCAGGGGCACCCCATGAACACACAAGTTGATCTACGGATCGTTCCTTAGCCGTGTCGGTGCCCCCTCCACCATATTCCACTTGGTCATATCGTCGCGGAGCTTAAGCGAAGCCTGCGCCGATGAAGTCATATCGTCGCGGAGCTTAAGGCGAAGCCCTGCGTCGGTGGAGCATCATCATCGTCCTGCCACCGTCGTCTTGTGGAACTCATCCCGACGCTTTGCTGGATCGGGCCGGGGATCGTCATCGAGCTGAGCGTGTGCTGAACTCGGAGGTGCCGTGCGTTCGGTACTTGGATCGGTCGGATCGTGAAGGCGTCGACTACATCAACAGCGTTGTTATAGCGCTTCCACTTACGGTCTCACGAGTGCGTGGACATACACTCTCCCCTCTCGTTGCTATGCCATCACCATGATCTTGCGTGTGCGTGGAAATTTTTGGAATTACTCGTTCCCCAGCGGTGGCATCGAGCCTGGTTTTATGCGTTGATGTCATATGCAGAGTAGAACACAAGTGAGTTGTGGGCGATATAAGTCATACTGCTTACCAGCATGTCATACTTTGGTTCAGCGGTATTGTGAGATGAAGCGGCCCGGACCGACATTACGCGTGCGCTTCGCGAGACTGGTTTCACCGCTTGAGCACTCGTTGCTTAAAGGTGACGGCGGTGTCTGTTTCTCTCACTTTAGTTGAACCGAGTGTGGCTCGCCGGTCTTTGCGAAGGTTAAAACAGCACCAACTTGACAAACTGTCGTTGTGGTTTTGATGCATAGGTAAGAACGGTTCTTGCTCAGCCCGTAGCAGCCACGTAAAACTTGCAACAACAAAGTAGATGGCGTCTAACTTGTTTTTGCAGGGTATGTTGTGATGTGATGTGGTCAAGGCGTGATGCTATATTTTATTGTATGAGATGATCATGTTTTGTAACGAGTTATCGGCAACTGGCAGGAGCCATATGGTTGTCGCTTTATTGTGTGAAATGCAAGCGCCATGTAATTGCTTTACTTTATCACTAAGCAGTAGCGATAGTCGTAGAAGCAATAGTTGGCGAGGCGACAACGATGCTACGATGGAGATCAAGGTGTCGCGCGGTGGCGATGGTGATCATGGCGGTGCTTGGCGATGGAGATCACAAGCACAAGATGATGATGACTATATCATATCACTTATATTGATTGCATGTGATGTTTATCCTTTATGCATCTTATCTTGCTTTGATTGGCGGTAGCATTATAAGATGATCTCTCACTAAAATTATCAAGAAGTGTTCTCCACGAGTATGCACCGTTAAAAGTTCTTCGTCACGAGACACCACGTGATGATCGAGTGTGATAGGCTCTACGTTCAAATACAACGGGTGCAAAACAGTTGCGCCCGCGGAATACTCAGGTTAAACTTGACGAGCTTAGCATATAACAGATATGGCCTCGGAGCATGGAGACCGAAAGGTCGAGCGTGAATCATATAGTAGATATGATCAACATAGTGATGTTCACCATTGAAACTACTCCGTCTCACGTGATGATCGGACATGGTTTAGTTGATTTGGATCACGTAATCACTTAGATGACTAGAGAGATGTCTATCTAAGTGGGAGTTCTTAAGTAATATGATTAATTGAACTTTAATTTATCATGAACTTAGTCCTGGTAATATTTTGGAGATTATGTTGTAGATCAATAGCTCGCGTTGTTGCTACCCTATGTTTTTATATGTGTTCCTAGAGAAAATTGTATTGAAAAATGTTAGTAGCAATAATGCGGATTGGATCCGTGATCTGAGGTTTATCCTCATTGCTGCACAGAAGAATTATGTCCTTAATGCACTGCTAGGTGACAGACCTATTGCAGGAGCAGATGCATACGTTATGAACGTTTGGCTAGCTCAATATGATGAATACTTGATAGTTTAGTGCACCATGCTTAACGGCTTAGAATCGGGACTTCAAAGACATTTTGAGCGTCATGGACCATATGAGATGTTCAGGAATTGAAGTTAATATTTCAAGCAAATACCGAGTTGAGAGATATGAAGTCTCCAATAAGTTCTATAGCTAAAAGATGGAGGAGAATCGCTCAACTAGTGAGCATGTGCTCAGATTATGCAGGTACTTCAATCGCTTGAATCAAGTGGGAGTTAATCTTCCGGATAAGATAGTGATTGACAGAATTCTCTAGTCACCATCACTAAGTTACTAGAACTTCGTGATGAACTATAGTATGCAAGGGATGGCGAAAAAGATTCCCGAGCTCTTCGTGATGTTGAAATCGACGAAGGTAGAAATCAAGAAAAGACCATCAAGTGTTAATGATTGACAGGACCACTAGTTTCAAGAGAAGGGCAAAGGGAAAGAAAGGGAACTTCAAGTGGAAAGACAAGCAAGTTGTCACTCCTGCGAAGAAGCCCAAAGCTGGACCAAAGCCTGAAACTGAGTGCTTACACTACAAAGGAAATGGTCACTGGAAGCGGAAATGCCCTGAATATTTGGTGGATAATAAGGATGGCAAAGTGAACAAAAGAATATTTGATATACAGGTTATTGATGTGTGCCTTACTAGTGTTTATAGTAGCCCTTGAGTATTTGATACTCGTTCGGTTGCTAAGATTAGTAACTCGAAACAGGAGTTCTGAGAATAAGCAGAGACTAGTTAAAGGGGAAGTGACGACGAGTGTTGGAAGTAGTTCCAAGATTGATATGATCATCATCGCACACTCCCTATACTCTCGAGATTAGTGTTGAACCTAAATAAATGTTATTTGGCGTTTGCGTTGAGCATAAATATGGTTTGATCATGTTTATTGCAATACGGTTATTCATGAAAGTTAGAGAATAATTATTGTTTTGTTTACATCAATAAAACCTTCTATGGTCATACACCCAATGAAAATGGTTTGTTGGATCTCGATCGTGTGATACACATATTCATAATATTGAAACCAAAAGATGTAAAGTTAATAATGATAGTGCAACTTATTTGTGGCACTTTGCGTTTAGGTCATATTGGTGTAAAGCGCATGAAGAAACTCCATCTTGATGGGCTTTTGGAATCACTTGATTATGAATCATTTGATGCTTGCAAACCGTGCCTTATGGGCAAGATGACTAAAAACTCTGTTCTCCGGAACAATGGAGCGAGCAAATGACTTATTGGAAATAATACATACTGATGTATGCGATCCAATGAGTGTTGCTGCTCGTGGCAAGTATCGTTATTTTCTGACCTTCACAGATGATTTGAGCAGATATGGGTATATCTACTTGATGAAACACAAGTCTGAAACATTTGAAAAGTTCAAACAATTACAGAGTGAAGTGAAGAATCATCGTAACAAGAAAATAAAAGTTTCTACGATATGATCGCAGAGGAAAAATATTTGAGTTACGAGTTTGGTCTTCAATTAAAACAAAGGTGGAATAGTTTCACAGCTCACGCCACATGGAACACCACAACATAATGGTGTGTCCGAATGTCGTAACCGCACTTTATTGGATATGGTGCGATCTATGATGTATCTTACCGATTTACCACCATCGTTTTGGGTTATGCATTAGAGACAGCTGCATTCACGTTTAATAGGGCACCATCTAAATCCGTTGAGATGACACCGTATGAACTATGGTTTAGCAGTAAACCTAAGCTGTCGTTTCTTAAAGTTTGGAGTTGTGATGCTTATGTGAAAAAGTTTTCACCTGATAAGCTCGAACCCAAATCGGAAAAGTGCGTCTTCATAGAATACCCAAAGGAAACTGTTGGGTACACCTTCTATCACAGGTCTAAAGGCAAAACATTCGTTGCTAAGATGGATCCTTTCTAGAAGGAGTTTCTCTCGAAAGAAGTGAGTGGGAGGAAAGTAGAACTTGATAAGGTAATTGTACCTTCTCCTTATTGGAAAGTAGTTCATCACGAAATCAGTTTGATGATTCCTACACCAATTAGTAAGGAAGTTAATGATGATGATCATGAAACTTCAGATCAAGTTGCTACCAAACCTCGTGGGTCTTCGAGTAAGATCCGCACCAGTGATGCGGTAATCATGTTCGGAAGTCATGTTACTAGACCATGATGAACCTCTGAAATATGAGGAAGCGATGATGAGCCCAGATTCCGCGAAATGGCTTGAGGCCATGAAATCTGAGATGGGATTCATATATGAGAACAAAGTGTGGACTTTGATGGTGTTGCCCGATGATCGGCAAGCCATATTATATAAATGGATCTTCAAGAGGAAGACAAATGCTGATAGTAGTATCTACAAAGCTCGACTTGTCGCAGAAAGGTTTTCGACAAGTTCAAGGTGTTGACTACAATGAGATTTTCTCAACTGTAGCGATGCTTAAGTCTGTCCGAATCATGTTAGCAATTGCCACATTTTATGAAATCTGGCAAATGGATGTCAAAACTACATTCTTTAATGGATTTATTAAAGAAGAGTTGTATATGATGCAACCAGAAGGTTTTGTCAATCCTAAAGGAGCTAACAAAATGTGCAAGCATCTCGGAGTTGGAATAAGCGCTTTGATAGTGTGATCAAAGCATATGGTTTTATCTGAGACTTTTGGAGAAGCCTGTATTTACAAGAAAGTGAGTGGGAGCACTACAGCATTTCGATAAGTATATGTGAATGACATATTGTTGATCGGAAATAATGTAGAATTATTACGCAAAGCATAAAGGAGTATTTGAAAGGAGTTTTTCAAAGAAGGACCTCGGTGAAGCTGCTTACAAATTGAGCATCAAGATCTATTGAGATAGATCAAAACGCTTGATAATTTTTTCAATAAGTACATACCTTGTCAAGATTTTGAAGTAGTTCAAAATGGAGCAGTCAAAAAAAGTTCTTGCACGTGTTGCAAGGTGTGAAATTGAGTAAGACTCAAATCCCGACCACAGCAGAAAATAGAAAGAGAATGAAAGTCATTCCCTATGCCTCAGTCATAGGTTCTATAAAGTATGCTATGCTATGTACCAGACCTATTGTATACCTTGCTCTGAATTTGGCAAGGGAGTACAATAGTGATCTAGGAGTAGATCACTGGACATTGGTCAAGAACATCCTTAGTGAGGACTAAGGAAATATTTCTCGATTATGGAGGTGATAAAAGAGCCCGTCGTAAAGAGTTACATCGATGCAAGCTTTTACACTGATCCAGATGACTCTAAGTCTCAATCTGGATACATATTGAAAGTGGGAGCAATTAGCTAGAGTAGCCCGTGCGAGCATTGTAGACATAGAATATTTGCAAAATACATACGGCTCTGAATGTGACCAGACCCGTTGACTAAGCTTCTCTCACGAGCAAAACATGATCATCCCTTAGTATTCTTTGGGTGTTAATCACATAGTGATGTGAACTAGATTATTGACTCTAGTAAACCCTTTGGGTGTTGGTCACATGACGATGTGAACTATGGGTGTTAATCACATACAGATGTGAAAATTAGTGTTGAATCACATGATGATGTGAACTAGATTATTGACTCTAGTGCAAGTGGGAGACTGAAGGAAATATGCCCTAGAGGCAATAATAAAGTTATTATTTATTTCCTTATTTCATGATAAATGTTTATTATTCATGCTAGAATTGTATTAACCGGAAACATAATACATGTGTGAATACATAGACAAACATAGTGTCACTAGTATGCCTCTACTTGACTAGCTCGTTGAATCAAAGATGGTTAAGTTTCCTAGCCATAGACATGAGTTGTCATTTGATTAACGGGATCACATCATTAGGAGAATGATGTGATTGACTTGACCCATTCCGTTAGCCTAGCACTTGATCGTTTAGTATGTTGCTATTGCTTTCTTCATGACTTATACATGTTCCTGTAACTATGAGATTATGCAACTCCGTTTACGGAGGAACACTTTGGTGCTACCAAGCGTCTGGCATAATGGGTGATTATAAAGGAGTACTACAGGTGTCTCCAAAGGTACATATTGGGTTGGCGTATTTGAGATTAAGTTTTGTCACTCCAATTGTCGGAGAGGTATCTCTAGGCCCTCTCGGTAATGCACATCACTATAAGCCTTGCAAGCAATGTAGCTAATGAGTTAGTTCGGAATGATGCATTACGTAGCGAGTAAAGAGACTTGCCGACAGCGAGATTGAACTAGGTATTGGATACCGGCGATCAAATCTCGGGCAAGTAACATACCGATGACAAAGGAACAACGTATGTTGTTATGCGGTTTGACCGATAAAGATCTTCGTAGAATATGTAGGAACCAATATGGGCATCAGGTTCCGCTATTGGTTATTGACCGAGAATAGTTCTAGGCCATGTCTACATAGTTCTCGAACCCGTAGGGTCCGCATGCTTAAGGTTTCGATGACGGTTATATTATGAGTTTATGAGTTTTGATGTACCGAAGGAGTTGGAGCCCGGATGAGATCGGGGACATGACGAGGAGTCTCGAAATGGTCGAGGCGTAAAGATCGATATATTGGACGACTATATTCAGAGATCGGAAAGGTTCGAATGATTCGGTATTTTGAATGCCGAGAGTTACGGAATTCGCCGGGAGAAGTATTGGGCCTTATTGGGCCCTGCGGGAGAGAGAGGGCTGCCTAGAGCAG
Source organism: Aegilops longissima (assembly GCA_021605205.1). Classification (NCBI taxonomy): domain Eukaryota; kingdom Viridiplantae; phylum Streptophyta; class Magnoliopsida; order Poales; family Poaceae; genus Aegilops; species Aegilops longissima. The sequence goes on from CM038677.1 coordinate 66,847,210, forward strand.
GCCGCCCCCCATGGCCTAGTCCGAATGGACTAGGGGATGGGCTGCACCCCTCCTTCCTTCCTTCTCTCTTCCCTTCCTTGTCTCCTACTCCTAATACATGGAAGGACTTCTAGTTGGACTAGGAAGGGGAATCCTACTCCCGGTGGGAGTAGGACTCCCCATGGCGTGCCCTCCTAGGGCCGGCCTCCTCCTCCCTCCTCCTTTATATAGGGGGCAGGGGCACCCATGAACACACAAGATGATCTACGGATCGTTCCTTAGCCGTGTCGGTGCCCCCTCCACCATATTCCACTTCGGTCATATCGTCGCGGAGCTTAAGCGAAGCCCTGCGCCGATGAAGTCATATCGTCGCGGAGCTTAAGCGAAGCCCTGCGTCGGTGGAGCATCATCATCGTCCTGCGCCGTTGTCTTGTGGAACTCATCGGCGCTTTGCTGGATCGGGCCGGGGATCATCATCGAGCTAAGCGTGTGCTGAACTTCGGAGGTGCCGTGCGTTCGGTACTTGGATCGGTCGGATCGTGAAGGCGTCGACTACATCAACAGCGTTGTTATAGCGCTTCGCTTCGGTCTCACAGTGCGTGGACATACACTCTCCCCTCTCGTTGCTATGCCGTCACCATGATCTTGCGTGTGCGTAGGAAATTTTTTGGAATTACTACGTTCCCCAACACACTCATGACCCACTTTTGCGCGGGAGGGGACAGCTGGCTAGCTCGAAGCAACAACTTGGCCAAACACCCTGGTTGTTCAGATACCAAGGACAGCAATGGCAGGTCGGCGTCGTCAACAACTTGACAAGAACAAGCGCCGCGTGCAACAAGGCGATAATGCTGAAGATCGGCGGTCAATGCGGATTCGAGCTCTAAACCGGTCAGCGGAAAAAGCCATTCAAAAGAAATACCCAGGGCCCGTCCAACTTGAATACTCGATCGCTTGTGCCAGATACATGGCACCCCCGAAAAACCAGCCAACCACACCAACAGGGATTGTCGGGTGTTCAAGCAAGCAGGCAAGCTAAGCGCCGAAAACAACGACAAGTGGCAGCATAGAGATGACGAGGAAGAGCCCCGGCCGCCGAACAATAGAGGACAGAAGGGCTTTCCCCCACAAGTGCGGACGGTGAACATGATATATGCAACCCACATACCCAAAAGGGAGCGGAAGCGTGCACTAAGGGACGTATATGCGATGGAGCCAGTCGCCCCGAAGTTCAACCCATGGTCTTCCTGCCCGATCACTTTCGATCGAAGGGACCACCCCATTAGCATCCGTCACAGCGGTTTCGCCGCATTAGTTCTTGACCCAATCATCGACGGATTTCACCTCACTAGAGTCCTGATGGACGGCGGTAGCAGCCTGAACCTGCTTTATCGGGATACGGTCGCAAAATGGGCATAGACCCTCAAGGATTAAACCCACAAAGACGACCTTTAAAGGCGTCATACCAGGTGTAGAGGCCAATTGTACAGGCTCGATTACACTCGAAGTGGTCTTGGATCCCGGATAACTTCGAGCGAAGAGTTAATCTTCGACATAGTCTCGTTCCACAAATGCTATCACGCACTGCTCGGACGAACCGCATTTGCAAAGTTCAATGCGGTGCCGCACTACGCATACCTCAAGCTCAAGATGCCAGGCCCTCGAGGAGTAATCACGGTCAATGGAAACACTGAACGCTCTCTCCGAACGGAGGAGCACACGGCGGCCCTTGCGGCGGAGGTGCAAGGCAGCCTCTCACAGCAATTCTCGAGTCCGGCCACTAAACGTCCGGACACTGTCAAGCGCGCCCGGAGTAACCTACAACAAGACCGCCTCGCACGATCCAAGCACGCGTAGCAATCCGGCTCCAACCCCAGCCCTCGCGAAATTGCGAAGCCAGTACTACGTGTACATAACTACGCTCTGGAGATACCATGGGCATAAGGGGAGGGGAACGACCACGGCACGCCCAGAATGCGGCTCGACCGCACCAGGGGCTCCCAATTGTGTCATTCTTTTTTTTCTTTTTTCTTACTTTTAGGACTCTGTTCTCCAGAAGCCCTGTCCGGCATTCGCGCCAAACTCACGACGCAGCAGCCAGGGAAACAGAAAGCTACGTCGAGTGTCTAGGTGGTCTCTAATACGAGCATTATACATGTTTTACATACCATCCCGCAGCTTACCTCTAGAGGGGGCACATGTTAAATAGTCCCATCCCTTGCTTATCGCACAATTTGTATCGTTCTACTTTTATTTGCAGTTTCTTCTTAAATAAACAATACATAGCTTTTGCCTATTATGGCACTGCTTTCTTTATCTATATATATGTTCATTCCATGACATGTTGCACCGTACGCTTTGGTACGGCCAATACACCAGGGCTTAAGTTCCCCGAATATGGTGTTAGAAGTCCGAACACTCTCACAGTCGGCACCCGAACTTAGAGCATTATATGCATCGGCTCGAATCATGTCTTGGGTCAATAGTTGGGTTTGCCCGGCTCCGTGTTTTGCTGCCTTACGTTCTGTTATATCGGCTAATGCGGCACCGGGAGAACCACTGCGATTGTGCCCGGTTGAGCTGGGTTGAGCACCTCGGTGGAAAAGCTAAAACTGACCGTCATGATAGGGCGAGAGCGGTCGCTGTTTGAGAGGTTTTTGGTCCCTAAAGACTTATGCCGCTTAGGCGAGGAGTCGGCATTGTCCGCCAAAGGCGTGGATAGCGCCCGAACTCGGTCTTCGAATACTAGGGCTTCGCCAAAATTTAAAATTATAGAATTCTATGGCTAAGTGAGAGTGTTCAAGCATTATAAGTCTGGTTGCCTTGTTCGTTCGTTGAGCGCTTCCTCGACGGACCCAAGAATGGGAACAACAGCGCTCAAGTTTATCCGAACACCCCAGCACTTTCGTGGCATGGGGGCTGAAATAACGACTTGCCATCTCTCAAATTTGATAAGCGGCCGCACATAAGGTAATATTTTAAATTAACAAGCGTTGCTTAGCGCATATGAGCAAGTTTTCAGCGCACAGGATAACAAATGCGAGTCTATTCAAAAATTACATCTTTGGAGCACTCATCCGCTATACGGCGGGCACCCTTCAGGACGCCCTCATAGTACATTTCGGGCTTGCGGTGATCCTTGCCCTTTGGTGGCCCGTCCGTCACAAGCTTCTCCGCATCCAGCTTGCCCCAGTGCACTTTAGCACGGGCAAGGGCCCAACGGGCACCTTCAATGCAGACGGAGCGCTTGATGACTTCAATCCAGGGACAGGCGTCCACCAGCCGCCGCACTAGACCAAAGTAGCTCCCTGGCATGGCTTCCAATGGCCATAGCCGAACTATGAGGCCCTTCATGGCCTATTCGGCGACCTTGTGGAGCTCGACCAGCTGCTTCAGCTGGTCGCTTAGGGGGACCAGATGTACGACCTCGGCGATGAGACCGTAAACACCTTTTCGTCGAGCTCCCTCCTTGGCGCGGTAGAACAGCGGCAGCATCGGACACCTCTGGGGGCAGATCTGCGAATGCTCCTGGAGAGCTCCGAATCCGGGTAAGTAATAGGTAATTCACTTTCACATGCTTGCTTTGCATGAAGAATGCCTTACCCGCCGCTATCTTCTTTAATGATTCAATTTCTTGGAGGACTTTTTGGGCTTCGGCCTTAGCGGCTTTGGCACTCTCAAGAGCCGAGGCGAGCTCGGACTCTCGAGTCTTGAGTCATGCTCCAAACTCGTGTTTTCCACGAGCACCGGAGCTCTTGCCGCACCTCCGCCACCCGCTCCTCCTGCTTCTCTCGCTCGGTGCGTTCCGCGGCCGCCTTGCTTTCGGCCGCAGACACCGCTTCCTTCAGGGTCGCCACCTCGTTCGTGGCCCCTACAATACCCACGTTATTCCTGTCATTTTTTGCAACCAAATCTTTTCTATAAGGTATTACTTTAATAAGGTATTACATACCTTCCTTGTCCTCGAGCTGCTTCTTGGCTTGGCCGAGCTCATTCTCAGACCGCTCGAGGCTCTGCTTCAATGCATTGACCTCCACAGTCAGTGCGGCAGAGGTCAGCAGTGCAGCCTGCATTCCCATATTGACACACCTATGTTAGACTCCTGCGTATATCTTTTTAGATCCTTAGTCCGGCTTTTCTTTCCGAACGCCGAACTAAGCATCAGGGGCTACTGTCTATGCGGTAATATTTTTACATATTCTAAACTTACCTCAAAACCTGTTAGAAGGCTGGTACAGGCTTCGGTCAGCCCGCTCTTGGCGGACTGAACTTTCTGGATCACCACACTCATAACAATGCGGTGCTCCTCCTCGATGGAGGCGCTGTTAAGCACCTCCGGTAAGCTATCCGGTGCCTCCGGTTGGACGGAGGACACCGGCGTCTTACCCTTCTTACGAAGGGGCCGCTTGCCGTACTTCGGAACCACTGAAGGTTCCGGTATGGGTCCCGGACAAGGGTCGGGCTTAGAGCCCCTGGGGGTCTCGCTCCCCCCGCGCCTGGAGTCCGGGAGGCTGCCTTGCGGCGCCTCCTGCGCCACCTCCTCTCGACCAGGCCCCCCTTGGGGCCCCACCTTGGTGTCGTCCGCAACGTGAGGTGAGGAGGCGGCCGGAAGTGAGGTACTCTCCACTTCCAACGAACTCAGGGACCCGCTCGACGAAGCGACGAACTCGTCCTTGGGTGAGCTGCATGATTGTTCGGCATTAGAGAACACTATGCAATGATAAAAAAAAGCCATGGGTATCCAGACACTTACGATCTCGCCAAGGGCTTGGCCCTTGTTGGCCACTCCTCCTCATCATTGTCGACGTTGGTGGAGAAGTCCGGAGGAAGGGTCCTTCCCTTCTTGGACCCTCCGGCCTCACCAGTTGGGGCGGCCTTCCTTTTCTTCCCTCCCCCGGCTGGGGGAGAGGCTTTTTTTTCCTCCTCCTCTTCCTCAGAGGAGGATTCCGCCTTAGGGTTGTCGGGCGATGAGTCCGACAACCCCTGGCGCCGGGAGCTCTTTCAAGTCCCCGTGGCCTCCTTCTTGGCTTTCTTCTCCGGCACCACGTGAGGTGCCGGAGCCAGCAGCCCCGTCAATCGGGCGTCCGCTGGGTCTTCTGGCAAAGGGGCCGGACAGCTAATCTATCCGGACGTCTTCAGCCAGTCCTGTCAAAGGTTAGGGAGTTTTAGATCCCGCATAGAGTCAATCTATGAAAATCAAGAATCCCATAAAGGGTAAAATAACTTTCCTCGCTGGCTTGACGCTGCGAGCTGAATCCGCGATCTTCGGTAGCGGATGCGGGAGCCTCGGCGCCCTTGAACAGCACCGTCCAGGCGTCTTCGTACGTAGTGTCGAAGAGCCTTTTCAGAGTTGGGTGCTGTGCCGGATCGAACTCCCACAATTTGAAAGCCCGTTGTTGGCATGGGAGAATCCGGCGGATGAGCATCACCTGGATTACGTTGACAAGCCTGAGATTCTTGTCCACCAGGTTTCGGACGTAGGTTTGGAGTCCGGACAGCTCGTCCGAATCCCCCCACGTTAGGCCCGTCTCTTTCCATGATGTGAGCCGCGTGGGGAAGCCAGATCGGAATTCGGAGGCCGCCGCCCATTTAGAGTCGCGCGGCTCAGTGATGTAGAACCACCCCGATTGCCACCCCTTTATGGTCTCCACAAAGGAGCCCTCGAGCCATAGGACTTTGGCCATCTTGCCAACCATGGCGCCTCCGCAATCCGCTTGGCGGCCACCCACTACCTTCGGCCTGGCATTAAAGATCTTCAGCCATAAGCCGAAGTGGGGCTGGATGCAGAGGAAGGCCTCGCACACGATGATAAACGCCGAGATGTTGAGGATGAAATTCGGGGCCAGATCGTGGAAATCTAGGCCGTAGTAGAACATGAGCCCCCGGACAAATGGGTGAAGTGGAAAACCTAGTCCGCGGAGGAAGTGGGGGAGAAACACCACCCTCTAATGGGGCCTGGGGGTTGGAATGAGCTGCCCCTCGTCGGGTAGCCGATACGCGATGTCGCTGGACAAGTATCCGGCTTTCCGCAGCTTTTTGATGTGCCCCTCCGTGACGGAGGAGGCCATCCACCTGTCTCCCGCTCCGGACATAGTTGGAGAAGGTTGAGGTGGAGTGTGCGGACTTGGGCGCTGGAGCTCGAGTGCACGGAAATGGATGAGCAAAGGAGGAAGAAGGCGTAGGTGAAAAGGTGGATCCTTATCCCCTTATATGGACGGACGAAGCTATGCGTCCCCCGCGAGTCTGGTAAAACTCAGTTATCTCCCAAGCGCCGTAATCAATGGCGCGGATGGGTTACCCACGTCCGTATTGATGGGAATCCCGGAATAAAGGGGCACGACCTATGCTTTGATAAGACGTGCCAAAGAAACCGCCTCGCTAAACGCGCTAAGGTGGAACAGTAAAAAACGATTCGAATAAAGGCTTGGCCGTGGTGTGATGTCACGCCGCCGAAAACGTCAGCAGATCTGTGCAAAAATTATTCTCTCTACGGTAGTATGTGGAACTTGTTTTGCAGAGCCGGACACTATCCTTGTGTTCAAAACCTTCAATGAAGTATTCGGATGAGGAACCTGCCTTGCAATGCCGAAGACAATATCGCGCCCGGACTGCGTCGTCATTGAAGCCTGGTTCGGGGCTCTTGAGGAGTCTGGACTAGGGGTGTCCGGATAGCGAACTATCATCTTTGGCCGGACTCCTAGATTATGAAGATACAAGATTGAAGACTTCGTCCCGTGTCCGGATGGGACTTTCCTTGGCGTGGAAGGCAAGCTTGGCGATACGGATATGTAGATCTCCTACCATTGTAACCGACTCTGTGTAACCCTAACCCTATCCGGTGTATATATAAACCGGAGGGTTTTAGTCCGTAGGAAGAACAACAATCATACCATAGGCTAGCTTCTAGGGTTTAGCCTCTCTGATCTCGTGGTAGATCTACTCTTGTACTACCCATATCATCAGTATTAATCAAGCAGGAGTAGGGTATTACCTCCATCGAGAGGGCCCGGACCTTGGTAAAAACATCGTGTCCCTTGTCTCCTGTTACCATCCGCCTAGACGCACAGTTCGGGACTCCCTACCCGAGATCCGCCGGTTTTGACACCAACAATAATCCTTTACTCTAACAGGGAAAGGTGGTTTCTCAACATAAGAGGTGGGAACAATAGGATCATTATAAGTGATAGTCTTTTCTTCAACTTTAATAGGTGCAGCTACTTTTACTTCTATGGGAGGATGATATTTAAACCACTTCTCCTTAGGGAGATCAACATAAGTAGCAAAAGATTCACGAGAAAAGCTACTATCTCAGAGTCAAGTCCATATTTAGTGCTAAACTTACGGAAAATATCGGTATCCATAAAAGATTTAACACAATCAAACTTAGGTGTCATACCTGACTCCTTACCTTCGTTGAGGTCCCAATCTTCAGACTTGCGTTTAATTCTATCCAATAAATTCCATTTAAATTCAATAGTCTTCATCATAAAAGAGCCAGCACAAGAAGTATCGAGCATGGTGCGATTGTTATCAGAAAGCCGAGCATAAAAAATCTGAAGAATTGTCACTCTTGAGAGCTCATGATTGGGGCATGAATATAACATTGATTTAAGCCTCCCCCAAGCTTGAGCGATGCTTTATCCTTCGCGAGGCCAAAAATTATATATATAATTACGATCACGGTGAACAAGATGCATAGGGTAATACTTTTGATGAAATTCCAATTTCACTCTTTTATAGTTCCATGATCTCGTATCATCACATAGCCTATACCATGTCAATGTGTCTCCCTCCAAATATAAAGGGAAAGCGTTCTTCTTGACAACATCATCAGGTATACCTGCAAGCTTAAATAGTCCACAAATATCATCCACATAGCGTAGATGCTCGTCAGGATGCTTTGTTCCATCTCCTGCAAAAGTGTTAGCTCGCAGTTTTTCCATCATACCCGAAGGAAATTCAAAAGGAGTTTCATTTTCAATAGGTTCAGTAGGTTGAGTAGGTTGAGGAGCAACTCTTTGCTCTAATGGACGGTGTGAAGATACCCCGAGCAAGCCCCTCGGACATTTACTTTCCATAGTAACAAGTGACAGAAAATTTCAGCACACTAAATAAATTTTTCCTTACCAAATTCCACCTACCAAAGGTGCTTCACTCCCCGGCAACGGCGCCAGAAAAGATTCTTGATTACCCACAAGTATAGGGGATCAATCGTAGTCCTTTCGATAAGTAAGAGTGTCGAACCCAAGGAGGAGCAGAAGGAAATGATAAGCAGTTTTCAGCAAGGTATTCTCTGCAAGTACTGAAATAAGTGGTAACAGATAGTTTTGTGATAAGGTAAATTGTAACGAGCAACAAGTAACAAGAGTAAATAAAGTGCAGCAAGGTGGCCCAATCCTTTTTGTAGCAAAGGACAAGCCTGGGCAAACTCTTATAATAGGAAAACCGCTCCCGAGGACACATGGGAATATCGTCAAGCTAGTTTTCATCACGCTCATATGATTCGCGTTCGGTACTTTGATAATTTGATATGTGGGTGGACCGGTGCTTGGGTGTTGTTCAAGCATCTGCAAGCATCCCACTTATGATTAACCTCTATTGCAAGCATCTGCAACTACAACAAAAGTATTAAGGTAAACCTAACCATAGCATGAAACATATGGATCCAAATCAGCCCCTTACGAAGCAACGCATAAACTAGGGTTTAAGCTTCTGTCACTCTAGCAAACCATCATCTACTTATTACTTCCCAATGCCTTCCTCTAGGCCCAAATAATGGTGAAGTGTTATGTAGTCGACGTTCACATAACACCACTAGAGGTTAGACAACATACATCTTATCAAAATATCGAACGGATACCAAATTCACATGACTACTAATAGCAAGATTCTCCCTTGTCCTCAGGAACAAACGTAACTACTCACAAAGCATATTCATGTTCGTAATCAGAGGGGTAATAATATGCATAAAGGATCTGAACATATGATCTTCCACCAAGTAAACCAACTAGCATCAACTACAAGGAGTAATCAACACTACTAGCAACCTACTAGCACCAATCCCGGACTTGGAGACAAGAATTGGATACAAGAGATGAACTAGGGTTTGGAGATGAGATGGTGCTGGTGAAGATGTTGATGGAGATAGCCCTCTCCCGATGAGAGGAACGTTGGTGATGATGATGACGATGATTTCCCCCTCCCGGAGGGAAGTGTCCCCGGCAGAACAGCTCTGCCGGAGCCCTAGATTAGTTCCGCCAAGGTTCCGCCTCGTGGCGGCGGAGTATCGTCCCGAAAGGTTGCTTATGATTTTTTTCTCATCGAAAGACTTCATATAGGAGAAGATGGGCGTCGGAGAGCCACCGGGGGCCCACGAGGTGAGGGCGCGCCCCACCCTCGTGAGCAGGTGTGGGCCCCTGGCCTTCATCTTTGGCGACGATTTTTCTTTATTTATTTTAAGGTATTCCGTGGAGTTTCAGGACTTTTGGAGTTGCATGAGAATAGGTCTCAATATTTGCTCCTTTTTCAGCCTGAATTCCAGCTGCCGCATTCTCCTCTTCATGTAAACCTTGTAAAATAAGAGAGAATAGCCATAAGTATTGTGACATAACGTGAAGTAACAGCCCATAATGTGATAAATATCGATATAAAAGCATGATGCAAAATGAACGTATCAGAGTACGGCGATGTCGTCCACGAGCTTCTTGAGGACGGTGAACTTGTTGCTGGTGGCAACGATCATCTGGTCCAACTGAGAGTCGTAGTTGGCGTCGACGGCGGCCATCCACCAGCCAGTCTCCAACACCGTCTGGAGACGATCCTCGGCGCCATGCCGCAGGCCGGCGTCGTGGACCATCTGGCGCATCCGCTGGCCGCTCATGTGCATCGCCGCCATGGGTCTGGAGTGAGCTCTTTTTCGCTTAGTGTAGGTGCTTAGGAAAATGCTTAGGTGCGTACGATGTGGTAGATGCATTGGAATGGAGGGGCGCCTTTATATGAGGGCAATCAGGGCAAACTGCGTTGCATTCACATCGTGCAGCCCCTTTTCCCGGACCTCCTCCTATTACTTCCCTCATGCATTAATTGAAGGAGGATGCATTGGCCGTTCAACATCTCGGGAACCGCTTCTCCCTCCTCGCTGCGCATTAAAGCCGTCTCAGGGAACTGTGTCGCCCATTGTCAAATCGAATACTCCCTCCGTCTAGGTGAGTATTAAGTCATCTTACGAAAACCAAATAGTAAACACATAGGCGTGGTGCATTAACTCTCACGTTGTTTCTTATTTTTGACATAAATAGAGGAATGACTTGTATGCTTTTACTGACTTGAGACTATCAAACATGACATGCAGTGGTCAGTTCGTTGCACAAGAACAAATACAACCCACGTCAGCACACACGCATCTTATAGCAACACATCCAATGGCTATAAAAGATGAATGAGACAAAATTATATCTTATCTAGATGAGTTCTAGCAAAACTGTATTAATAATACTTAGGCTGGTCATAGTGGGGAGTAACTTAGACTAGTAACATGTATATGTTACTAGTCTATGTTACTACCTCTATAGTTCATAGTATCATAGATTAGGATCGTAGGTGGTCTCATTTATTGCCATGCATGACACATAGTAGCATCGCATTTATTATGTGACGGTATCTACCTATGTTACTATAACCATCTTTCTCTTCTTTAATTGCCTGCCACATAAGCATGTTTGCGAGTCCCAAGTGCATGTTACTACTTATGTTGCCCCCACTATGGCCAGCCTTAGTACTCCTGCGCCATGTATCATATATTAGTATCATGTAGTATTTATTGCCATGTATGACACATAGTTCACGAGCGCTCTCTATATGTACCACCTTTTTTTTAATTTCAAGTTTTGCTCCATGGCGCAATCCATCGATACTACTACTGTACAAAAGTGGAGTATATACATTTTTTAAAGGCTAGAGGCGGGCAGTCTAGCTCGGTCGGTTTCACGAGAGGCGAGGGCCTTTGTGATTTGACGGCTCATTAATGCTGTCCGTCGAATAGTATCTGCGCCGCCGCTGCACGCCCGGCGCCTCCATTAAACCCCTCCGTTAAACCCGCATGCAAACCGATAATCCTACACCGGCCACACGTCCGTTCATGAGCGGGCCGGAATTAAACGCAACACCGGCCGAGCTCCTTCCGTCCGCCCTCAGTTTAGACGAGGCCAGACGCCGACCAAGCTCCTACCGTCCGCCCTCTATTTACACGAGGCTAGACAGACAGCAGGCAAGAATAGCACCCCTCCGTCGCTCACCCATATCCTCCTTCACCATTTTCTCCACTCTTCCGATGGCTTCCGATGAGCCGTTCTCCGGCATATTACCCGGCTGGGTGGCCCGCCGAGCCCTCCGGATACGGGCGAGGCCGCTCGGTGCTTCACTAACCTCGCTTGGCCCGACGGAGCCAGTTGCCGCCCCAAGAAGGCGCGTGGTTCAACAACTCGTCGCTCCAGTTCAGCTCGATGAGGAGTGGCGAGTTGCTCCACGCCGGCACGGCGGCGAGCAAGCCGGTACGGGCGCCATCGCTGCCGCGTCGTACCGCGCCACCAGTGTCTTCGGTGGCCGCGCCTCCCGTGCATGCGGCAGCGCCATCCAGGCAGAGACAGAAGCCGGGTGCGTGGAGAGCAACGAGTCGGTGGCCAGCTTCTCCGTGTCCGCCGCCATCATCGAGGAGAAGTAGAACACGGGAGGCCACCGCCACTTGGGACCAATGAAGGCCACCGCCGAGGCGACGACCGCGGATTCAGGTGGTTTCTTTGCTGCTTCGTCTCTTCCGAGGACCTTCGTCGACCCCGCAGGTGTCTGACGGACATGAGGAAGACAAAGGGATCCACGGGCGGCCATTTAGAACTAAAATAAGTCTAGATATATCCATTTCTAGGACAAGTATTTCCGGACGGAGGGAGTATTAATTATACAAGAGAGTCGGATTGGCACCTCTTAGTTCATGTAAATGTAATGAAATCCATCATGTTTATATGAAGATCCGGCTTTTTTATACGAAATCCTTCATGCTTATATGAAATCAGTCCGTGTTTGCATGAATTTCATTTAGTTGGTTAGAATTGTAAAAATGTATGCCACTGGCGTTTGATGTCATCCTCCGCGGAAGGAAGCGGGAGGAAATTTGCCGGCTGCCGTTGGAGATGCTCTTTATGCTGGAAATAATAGAGTGACATCCAATCCATTTGAGTTAATTGCCTGTACGATTGTCCCTCTATAAAAAGTTAATTGCACTTATAGTGTACACGTGACTTGCGAGGGTGGCTACAGCTTCGTGTAAAGTTAAAAAGAAACAAGTCCATCCTTAATATTCTAAGTACTCATGGGTTCCACTTGTCGGACAATGGCGAAAGAAGTACATATTAAATAAGTAGAGTAATATATAATATAAAAACCTAAAGTTAAAAGACAGAATTTGAACTCATGTCATCGCGTTGCGAGCATGCGGTGCTAACCAGCCCAGCACATTTTTGTTGTAGACCATGCTGGAGATATATCTCCATATCTACTCTTATATATACTCCATACGTTCCTAAATATTTGTCTTTTTCAGATTTCAAATGGACTACCACATATGGATGTGTATGTAGACATATTTTAGAGTGTAGATTCACTCATTTTGCTACGTATGTCTTTTCAGGAAGGGGTCAGATTTGTCCTTGATTTATTTATGAGGTATCCAGATGGCACTGCACTGCCAAGAAAAGAGGGTAACATCAAAATTATGGACTACTTTTTTGAGTATGTTGGTAAGGTCCGGTTAGTCACTTGTTGAAATCTCTAAAAAGACAAATACTCCCTCCGTCCGGAAATACTTGTCATCAAAATGGATAAAAGGAAATGTATTTAGACGTATTTTAGTTTTAGATACATCTCTTTTATCCATTTTGATGACAAGTATTTTCGGACGAGGAGTAGAAAACAGAGTTGGTGATGATGGTGTGCGTGCCATCCTGCAATATAGGCCTTCGGATTTATATCTAACGGATAGGAAAGAAACTATGGCAATTTTGCAAAAATATACCCACACGTCTCTCCACGTTCGCAAATAAGGCATTCCCTCGTTCAGCCTTTTCTCTCACAAGATAAACTACTCATACACATGCATCTTGATGTTCCGTGCAACGCACGGGCAGCTAGCTAATTTCTTTTAAAATAGTTCTGCGATAATTGGGTTGAAGTGATATATTTTATGTCTGCCCCGAATGATTTCAGATTCACTAGTAGTAACAAAGAAAAGGTTTCCTTGTTAATTAACAGAAAACATGGTGAAAACTATCACATGAGGCCGGTAAAAACAAGGCACACTGGGTTCAGCGTCATCGTCACTACAGTTGTGCGTGCGCGAGAAGTCTATATATCGAGGGGGCTACCGAGCGAGGCACCAAGACACAATGTTTGAGAGAGAAGCCAGTTGACAGATTATGATCAGATCGAGTTGTCACCCTTCCGCTGTCATTGTTGGGGGGAGGAGAGAAAGACGACTCAGAGTGTGCGGTAGGCACAGAGGCACAACTAGCGAGTGTGTGTGTGTGTGTGTGTTTGAAAGATGAGTAGCTAGATTATTATCAAGATCGATGTGCCACCCTACTCCTTCGGTTCCAGGTAGTGTGTGTGTGTGTGTGTGTGTATGTTTGAGAGAGAATCTAGTCGATAGATTAGTATCAAGATCGAGGTATCACCCTACTCCTTCGGTGCGGGGTAGTGTGTGTGTGTGTATGTTTGAGACAGAAGCTAGTCGATAGATTAGTATCAAGATCGAGGTGTCACCCTACTCCTTCGATGCGGGGTAGTGTGTGTGTGTGTGTGTATGTTTGAGAGAGAACCCAGTCGATAGATTAGTATCAAGATCGAGGTGTCACCCTACTCCTTCGGTGTTGGGAAGTGTGGGTGTGTGTGCATGGGGGGGGCAGTGACACTCACATATATCTACTCTTATAAAAACAGAGTTGGTGATGATGGTGTTCCTGCCATCCTGCAATATAGGCCATCCGATTTATATCCGATGACATGTGAAGGAAAATATGGCAATTTTGCAAAAGATACCCACACCCCTCTCCGCATTTGCAAATAAGGCATTCCTCGTTCATCCTTTTCTCCCACAAGATAAACTTCTCATACAAATGCATCTTGATGTTCCGTGCAACGCATGGGCATCTTGCTAGTAGGGAGAAGGAGTTTGTGTGACACATATCTAACTATATTAAGGGATAGGTAGATAGCATATGTGTGAGAGGCATTATTATACTTTGAGACATTAGTGGCTGTGGGTGGGCGGAATTAAAGGGGTGGGCGTGTTAGACATAGAGAGCGTGTGTGTTTCTGTGTGAGAGACTTGTAGGATAGGGTAGAAAGACGATTTAACCCTGACGGAGGGAGAGAAATACATGAAGTGCGCGTGTGTGATTCCGATGCCCACAGGGAAATGAGATATGTATGCGTGTTAGAGAGATTGCACAATTCATTCACGTATCACTATCTAGCGATCGTGGACGTGCATCGCTTGAACATAAGTCAATATCTACTTCGTATCGTGGCCAAAGGTACAATATCGATTCAACACTATAAAGATTGGACACTCACATATCACATTTTTTTTCTATTTAAATAAACATTTTCAGTTGTGCATGCCAAAGTTACAGTGATGTTTCTTCAAACAACCAATGTAGCTATCATGTACATGCACCATTGTTACTCTTGCATTCAAATTCATTAGTCTTGGAAGATTTAAGTTTCTATTTTGAAGTAATATATGTAATATTCATATATGAATTCAACGGGTACGCAATTTATGAAATGGAGGCTATGTAATCATATGAGGTAACACTTTTAAGTAGCTAACTATAATATCCATTTCTTTTTGTGCGCCTCTACACTAACACGTCAATGCATTATGTTTAAAGTAAATAACCAATTGCACTAAATTATCTATTTACACGAGAAATACATAGGCTGAGCGTTTGATCCCTTTTTTGTGAACGCTGCACTACACCCGTACGATTGGCCGCACCCGTGTGAACGTCCAAGTTATCGGCGCATCATCCCGAGTTATTGTCTTTTTTTGGGGGTGGACTTCACACCAGTTATTAACTGCTGACGCCTGCCCCGTGTACACAGTCTAGCATGGCCTTCCCGCTAGCACGGTCCAAAATTAGTTGAAACTGGATATGAACGATCCCGCGGGCGACAAAATCTCCCGCCTCCTTCTAAAATTTCCGCCACCTTGGTCTTTAGCATGCGAAATCCCCCTTTGTACTTGGTGCACGGAGACCAACAGTTACAATACCGCCCTCATCTACATTATAGGTCGGGGCTGCTTTGGTAACTTCCGGTTCCCCCCACTACACGACACCCCCATTTCCTCTCCCCTCCATAAAACGACTAACTCCACAGCACAGAGCATCTTACATCATGCCGTCCATACTTCATCGCCTTTCTCCCTCCCTCTTGAAACCCTAGACTGCTCATCCACCGCGCACCATAGCCCATTCATCGCCAACAAGGCCCACCTCGCCGGATCTGCTTCTACGGCCGCATCTACCCCTCCACCTCCCCTAGAAACAAGTAGACTGCTCATCCACCACTGTACCACAGCCCATTTAGTGTCGGCCTTGTCCACGGCGCCGGATCTGCTTAGCCGGTACTCTCGTCACGGCTCATTCGTACTCCCCACCGGAGACGCTTCGTCCACACCCCCCGGAGCCGCCCCACCGACGCCCCCGTCGACGGCCTCTGATCCTCTTCGCCGACACCTTCCTCAACCCTACCAGAGCCGCTTTGCCGACGCCTTCCTCAACCCTACCGGAGCCGCTTCGCCGACACCATCGTCAACCCTACCGGAGTAGCTTCGCCTATACCATTCTCAACCCTACCGGGGCCGCTTTGCCAACTCACAAGTCCACGGCCTCAGATCCGCTTCCTCGCACCCTCATCCAACCTACCGGAGCACCTTCTGACGCCCCGTCCACGGCCGCAGATCCGCATCGTCGACACCACCCTTAACCCAACCACCGGAGCAGCTTCTGACGCCCCGTCCACGGCCATAGATCCGGATCGTCGACACCATCCTTAACCCAACCACCGGAGCATCTTCTGACGCCCTGTCCACGGCCGCAGATCTGCATCGTCGATACCATCCTTAACCCAACCACCGGAGAAGCTTCACCTACGCCCTCGTCCACGGCCACAGATCCGCTTCGCCCACACCGTAGTCCACCCTACCGGAGCCGCTCCACAAACACCCTACTCGACGGTTCTAGATCTCCTTACGGACCCGACAGCCAGCAAGCAGTGTCATCACCCTCGATGTTTCTAACCTGATTCCCACTGCTCGAGAGATGCCAAGCACCCGCCACGGCCTATGTACTTGTCACCTTTAAACCCGTCCAAAGATCACCTGCCCGATGCACTTCAAATATACTAACCGGTATTTGTTACATTATGCAGGTGGCAAAACTACAAGGACGATGTTTCTTACGGATCTAACAGCTTGGCCAACCAAGATCCTGGATTGAGGCATTGTTATGATCTTGTAAGCGTCTCTCTCTCTCTTGTATTGTTACATGCTCGCCAAAGATGCTTTGCTAGGATTTTCACCAGTAATCCCTTTGTGCGGATAATGATTTCTACTACTGGCTGCTAAATTACTAAATTAGATATGTAGATGTCATACATGATACTACCTCGTACCTCCGTTCCTAAATATAAGTCTTTCTAGAGACTCCACTATAGGCTACATACGAGCAAAATGAGTGAATCTACACTCGAAAATGCATCTATATACATCGTATGTGGTCCATCTTGGAATCTCTACAAAGACATATATTTAGGAACAGGGCAAGACATTACACAAAATCGTAGGTGGCATGTAGGAATTCCATTGCACTACATTAGGCTCCCTTAGAGTGCCTGCTAGTCCAGCATCTGAGTCATGGCTAGTTTATGGTACGCACACAATCGTTAATTGGTGGTTTAAATATGCACAAGGATATGCAATGTAGTATCATGTAGAGATGTCTGAAATTAGCCGTGTCAACTTGCAGATAGGGTTACACAATGAAAAATACAAGATGTATGTGGCAATTTCATGGAACATCGCAAAAAAAGGAGAGGCAGCGGTGAGCCTATACAGTGTGCTATGGTACGTCACTCCTCCATTGCAATCATCGTGACATGTTATTTGTATGCCAGTTCTATTAGCCAAGTTTCTTAGGGACAGTTATCACGAGTTATCCTAAGAAAATAAGCACCTGTGAATATATGCTCCATGTAATGAGCCAACCAGTTCTTTACATTGCATTTTCAGCTTATCTTTGGTATTATCAGTGGAAAGTCTAGATTGCATTATATATTTTTCATTTTGCTGCCCATATGGAAATTAATTTGACTTGCAAATATCACAAATTGAACCTAGTGCAGTAATTAATATGATAGGAAAACAGACCATCACTATTTGCTCAAAATGCAAATACAAAGATACCATCTACTTGGCACAATCTACTTTGGTCAATGTTTTCCATAGAGATCCCATTGCCTAATTTAAACGAAGAAAGCATGACCCACATTTAAATGAACAACAATTATTTATTGAAATTCGATGGTCCAAGTGGCTGGTTATTATCATATAGCAGCACCACATGAAAGCATCATATAGCAGTAGCAGCAGCTCATAGCAACTCATCATACAGGAGCAGCAGTCTGCAATTCATCATATACCAGCAGCAGCTCATAGAAATTCATCATATAGCAGCAGCAGGAACAACTCATAGCAATTCATCATATAGTAGCAGCAGGAGCAGCTCATAGCAATTCATCATATAGCAGCAGCAGGAGCAGCTTGTAGCAACTCATCATATAGCAGCAGCAGAAGCTCATAGCAATTCATCATATAGCAGCAGCAGCAGCTCATAGCAACTCATCATACAGCAGCAGCAGCTCATAGCAATTCATCATATAGCAGCAGCAGGAGCAGCTCATAGCAATGCATCATATAGCAGCAGCGAAGCAGCTCATAGCAATTCATCGTAGTGGATCGAGAATGAAAATTTGGCAAAAATCGAGGAGATCCTCACCTTGTTGGATGAGCTCATCCTTCAACAACACCTCAAGGCCATGGCACAGGAGGAGGAGGGGAATAAGGTGCCTTCGCGCAAAGGTGTGGCATCACCCGTAGTTGTGCAGCGCCTTCATGGGAGTAGTGCGTTGGATGAACCACAAGGAGCAGCTCTTGGAGACCATGAGAATGAGGGCAGCGCCAGAGAGAGGAGCAGCCAGGGAAATTTGCCCCTACCCGCCGGCCATGTAGCCTAGCTGGACATAGCATCGTCGAGGACCAGGCTAGATGGGACCAGTGGCGACAACTCGCTGGAGGAACCCTAGTGCTGCAGGCAGGGGATCGAGGTAGAGGGAAAGGGGAGAGGAGATGCAAGCGGGCAAGGCAATGAATGCTTGCGTGTTCATTTTTACTTGAGGGTCAGGTGTGACACGGGCGTCAGCAGTTGCATTTTGAGTGTAATATTAGGCAGACAACATAGTCATTTCACTATTCCCCTTCCCTTCAATTTTTAGTGAGGTTCTACCCGAAACACCCCCCTCCAAAGTGAAATTAGTTAAGCCCAAGCCCATAACTCAAAAATGACTTATTTACATCTTTTATGGCTTATTTTGACAATATGCCCTGAAAAGGCAGAATCGAACTAGCCCTTAACTTGCAATTCAATTGTGCGTGCAATGATGAATCACTCCTACCTGCTATCTGTACATTTAGGCATCATCATACATGGAATAACCTAATACATGTGCATTCCATTGTAGAATCTGGAATATGCAATGTTTATGTTAGTTCATACGTTGCACATGATGTTTAAATGCCCCTTAAATCTGGTCAGTCAAGTGATGGTCTTTAAACCTCCTTCTTTGCTTCTTTTCTTGATATGTAAGATTTGCTCACACATCTGTTCAATTGCTTGTTTGCATCAGCCAGCCATACTAGGACTGTTTGCTTTGATTACTTGTTGTTCTTGACCTAACACTCTAACAGAGCTTGTCAACGATTTAAACACTAAGGGCTGCTGTAGTGGGGCCTTGTCTAACTCATAGGTGACATAAAGGTTTGGCTGTACACTACAGTAGGCTCTCCAAGAGTACCTGGAGATCCAGTTCGAAGGTATGCCTAGTTTTTACATAGTGCGGACATAGTAAATGCTCATTTCATTGTGTGCAAGTGCAAGAGATGCGGCATGTTTCATTATGTGGTGTTGTTTTGTTATAATCTCATCCTTTTGTGTTCACAGACTGGAAAGTATGCATATTTATCTTCAAGGAGACGAGTAACTAGTTTGTGTCACCTTGCGGAGGGGTGCAATGAAGATAAGATTGAGGATTTCCAAGTACAAGATGTTAGGAAGGAGCCTTGCAAGAGAAGTAGGAGCTGCTGTGAGCCTCTTCAACCTGCTAAGGTAAGTCACTTTGTATGCAACTCAACAGTTCAATTCCTTGTTTGTTTCTGGCATAGTTAATTTTCTCTTTTCAATTGCTTTATTTGTCCTCGAGTTAATGAGATGCCCAAATAATCATGCACGATGTTCGGTACTTGTATCACTATTAGTTGACATAATTAAAGGCCATACCATTTAATTACTCTGTCGAAGTGTGCCTGAAGCTTTGAAGTCTATTAACCAACTATTATTGCATGAGGCTCACAATCTAGTTTATACTACGCTAATGATTGCATAGTTTTGCCTGCTGTAGTATGTTTGTATCAAACCCTATGTTGTTCATTATGCTCCCTAAGACTTTAATTGAGGTACAGAATGGCCAACTGCTTGCTTACTTATACGGAACATGCTGTCTAAATTTGTAACTTATGCATGTTTTCGATTGGGCCCCAACATCATGCTCCTCGGTGAACTAAGAGGGATTTCGTATGCAGGCTGCACAGACTATCTTTTTTATAATTTTTAAAATATCACCTGCTTATGCTTCATGACGTGTAACATTTTTTTTGTGAAAGTAACGTGTAACATTATTGTTAGTCCTATTTTTCCATGTAGTAGAAAATAGTGTCTTGTTCGCTTCACTGTTGTAACTATATTTTTGCCCTAGTCATGTGTACTTACAGAAACATTTCAGGATGAAGTGACATCAACACAAAAATCTACGAGCAGTGCGGGATGGCCGTTACCGAATGATTATGGATTGGAATTGGAATGTGCTGATGTTCTCGAGCATCAACTAGACGTGGCAAGACAACGTGTACATGATTGTCAACGTATAATCAACAAGTTGAGACTGGACATGCAGGTATTAGATGCAGGAGTCAAGAAAATGAAACAAGACACCGAGGTAACCATGAAGGAATTGGAGATTTTGCAGATTGAAATTTGTGCTATCTGAATCCGGCCAATCCTATTTTCTGAAGAGATTATAGTTCAAATGGAGTTAAGTTGATGCGCGCCCATGATGTATGAGCTGTATTTGCCCAGTGTATGTAATTTGTAGTTTGTGTATGCTTTATTATCACATGTGCCGAACCATAATGCCAAGTGGGTATAATCGGCTGTAATTTCTTTATTGTATAGTGTAGGATTATTCTACCTTTCTATGCCTTGATCTCTTTGTCGTATAGTGTATGCTTTTTAGAGGTGATAGTATTGAGTAGGATAATTCTTTGAATATGCTATACCATTCAAACGGGGGCCAACTCGCCCGACCATGACCCTTCACGGGCCGTCAGATCCATGGGCCTTCTATGTCTCGTAGGATCCATGGGCCTTCTACCTCTCGTAGGATCCATGGGCCTTCTACGTCTCGTAAGATCCATGGGCCTTCTACGTCTCGTAGGATCCATGGCCGTCGACTCATTTATGGGTCTTGTACGGGCCTTTAATGGGCCGTACACGGGCCTATAATGGAAATCGTACGTTTTATGAGCTGAACATAATGGGTCGTTAATAGGCCGTATTTGGTGATGCTATGAAAATGGCCCAACAGACTAACGGACCACAAACGGGCCGACTGTAACGACGGGCTAAATTTAGCCCGCAAGCTGAAAATGACAGTAACGGGCCGTAAGTAACCGAATGCTGCAAATGAGCCCAAGAATAAATGGGCCCTCAGAAGGCCGAAAGTTAACTTGGGCTGGAAACGGCCCAACGGAATAACGGCCCGTTAATGGGTATAAAGTGTTACACTCTTCATTACGGGCCAGTTTCACCGCGGGCCGTTAATGGGTGTAAAGTAATACACTATTCATTACGGGTCAGTTTCAGCATGGGCCGCTAATGGGCCAAGAGTTACAAAGGGCCTCATATGGGCCGAAAGATGTCATGGGCCATACATGGGCCAGAAGTGAAAACGGGCTGGAATCATATTGGATAGCCCAGATGACGCTACTGGGCCTAATTCGCATAGGGCGTAACGGGCCTTGGGTTAGCAGGTTGTAAATGGGCTATATGCTAACAAGCCGTTAACAGGCTTTCCATGGGCCGACCCGCCAGCTTTTGACCAAGTCAAATGGGTCGGCCTTTTCATAGGAATGGGCCACTATTGGGTCGTGCCACGTGTCGACGTATCATAGGCGCCTTCTGTCCAGTGAGTGGATGACATCTGTCCCAATGATGAGCCGACACGTGTTTCCTCCAGCCAATGATGATTTTACACGTGGAAAATCCCCATTGGTCGGAGCTGTTAACGGGTTATCGGATCCAAAACCCGACCCGATAGCTTAACGGCGTTCCGTTACGGTGGATGCCACGTGTTGGTCACCCTTGACGAAAGCACTTCTGTGACGCGCGATTTATCGTCATGGAAGTGGACACTTCCGTGATGATAATTTTGGTAATGTCATGAAACACTTCTACGACAGCACACGTATGACTATCTTGATCCTGCCATAAATTTGTCATGGATGTACATGCATGACAGAAAACATGAGCTACTGTGACAAATAGGTATCATCACAGAAGTGTATTTTTTTTGTAGTGCATGGAGCCTTGGTGCTGATCATGTTTTGCTCGTGGAAGAGGCTTAGTCAACGGGTCTGCAACATTCAGATCCGTATGTATCTTGCAAATCTCTATGTATCCCACCTAGACTTGGTCCCGGATGGAATTGAAGCGTCTCTCATTGGACCCGATGCACTAGGTATGACACCTAGATCGGATATGAACTCCTTCATCCAGACTCCTTCATTTGCTGCTTCCGAAGCAGCTATGTACTCCGCTTCACATGTAGATCCCGCCATGAGGCTTTGTTTAGAACTGCACCAATTGATAGCTCCACCGTTCAATATAAACACATATCCGGTTTGCGATTTAGAATCGTCCGGATCAGTTTCAAAGCTTGCATCGACGTAACCATTTACGACTAGCTCTTTGTCACCTCCATAAACGAGAAACATATCCTTAGTCCTTTTCAGGTATTTCAGGATGTTCTTGACCGCTGTCCAGTGATCCACTCCTGGATTACTTTGGTACCTCCCTGCTAAACTAATAGCAAGGCACACATCAGGTCTGGTACACAGCATTGCATACATGATAGAGCCTATGGCTGAAGCATAGGGAACATCTTTCATTTTCTCTCTATCTTCTGAAGTGGTCGGGCATTGAGTCTGACTCAATTTCACACCTTGTATTACAGGCAAGAACCCTTTCTTTGCTTGATCCATTTTGAACTTTTTCATAACTTTATCAAGGTATGTACTTTGTGAAAGTCCAATTAAGCGTCTTGATCTATCTCTATTGATCTTGATGCCCAATATATAAGCAGCTTCACCGAGGTCTTTCATTGAAAAACTTTTATTCAAGTATCCTTTTATGCTATCCAGAAATTATATATCATTTCCAATCAACAATATGTCGTCCACATATAATATTAGAAATGCTATAGAGCTCCCACTCACTTTCTTGTAAATGCAGGCTTCTCCAAAAGTCTGTATAAAACCATATGCTTTGATCACACTATCAAAGCGTTTATTCCAACTCCGAGAGGCTTGCACCAGTCCATAAATGGATCGCTGGAGCTTGCACACTTTGTTAGCACCTTTTGGGTCGACAAAACCTTCTGGTTGCATCATATACAACTCTTCTTCCAGAAATCCATTCAGGAATGCTGTTTTGACGTCCATTTGCCAAATTTCATAATCATAAAATCTGGCAATTGCTAACATGATTCGGACAGACTTAAGCATCGCTAAGGGTGAGAAAGTCTCATCGTAGTCAACCCCTTGAACTTGTCGAAAACCTTTCGCAACAAGTCGAGCTTTGTAGACAGTAACATTACCATCAGCGTCAGTCTTCTTCTTGAAGATCCATTTATTCTCGATGGCTTGCCGATCATCGGGCAAGTCAACCAAAGCCCACACTTTGTTCTCATACATGGATCCCATCTCAGATTTCATGGCCTCAAGCCATTTTGCAGAATCTGGGCTCATCAGCGCTTCCTCGTAGTTCGTAGGTTCGCCATGGTCAAGTAACACGACCTCCAGAGTGGGATTACCATACCACTCTGGTGCGGATCTTACTCTGGTTGACCTACGAGGTTCTATAGTAACTTGATCTGAAGTTTCATGATCAATATCATTAGCTTCCTCACTAATTGGTGCAGTCATCACAGGAACCGGTTTCTGTGATGAACTATTTTCCAATAAGGGAGCAGGTATAGTTACCTCATTAAGTTCTACTTTCCTCCCACTCAATTCTTTTGAGAGAAACTCCTTCTCTAGAAAGGATCCGTTTTTAGCAATGAATGTATGATAACCCACAAGTGTAGGGGATCGCAACAGCTTTCGAGGGTAGAGTATTCAACCCAAATTTATTGATTCGACACAAGGGGAGCCAAAGAATATTCTCAAGTATTAGCAGTTGAGTTATCAATTCAACCACACCTGGATAACTTAATATCTGCAGCAAAGTATTTAGTACCAAAGTAATATGATAGTAGTGGTAACGATAACAAAAGAGTAATGAAAGCAAAAGTAATATTTTTGGTGTTTTGTAGTGATTGTAACAATAGCAACGGGAAAGTAAATAAGCGGAAACCAGTATATGGAAAACTCGTAGGCATTGGATCGGTGATGGATAATTATGTCGGACCATGGGCCCTCCACCCTCGTGGCCAGGCGGCAGCTCCCCCCGCGGTGTTATCAGTTCCATAAATCCTCAAATATTCCCGAAAAAATCATATTAAATTGGCGTGGCATTTGGAGGACTTTTATTTTCGGGATATTTTTATATTGCACAGATAAATCAGGAAATAGACAGAAAGATACTATTTTTACTTTATTTCAACTAAATAACAGAAAGTATAAAGAGGGTACAGAAGGTTGTGCCTTCTAGTTTCATCCGTCTCATGATCATAAAAAGTAATCCACTAACAAGGTTGATCAAGTCTTGTTAACAAACTCATTCCGAATAACATGGAACCGGAGAAATTTCGAATAACACTATGTTACCTCAACGGGGATATGCACATCCACTATAATAAGTATATCATATTTCTTCTTGACAGTAGGAAGAGGAAATTCAAAACCTCCAAAAATAATCGATGGAACTTTTCCAATAGAATTGATACTATAAACTTGAGGTTGTTTCCTCAGAAAGTGTATTGTGTGCTCATTACCATTAATATGAAAAATGACATTGCCTTTGTTGCAATCAATAACAGCCCCTGCAGTATTCAGAAAAGGTCTTCCAAGAATAATAGACATACTATCGTCCTCGGGAATATCAAGAATAACAAAGCCCGTTCAAATAGTAACGTTTGCAACCACAACAGGCACATCCTCACAAATACCGACAGGTATAGCAGTTGATTTATCAGCCATTTGCAAAGATATTTCAGTAGGTGTCAACTTATTCAAATCAAGTCTACGATATAAAGAGAGTGGCATGACGCTAACACCGGCTCCAAGATCACATAAAGCAGTTTTAACATAATTTCTATTAATGGAGCATGGTATAGTGGGTACTCCTGGATCTCCAAGTTTCTTTGGTATTCCACCCTTAAAATTATAATTAGCAAGAATGGTGGAAATTTCAGCTTCCGGTATCTTTCTCTTATTAGTAATGATATCCTTCATATACTTAGCATAAGGATTTGTTTTGAGCACATCGGTTAATCGCATACGCAAAAAGATAGGTCTAATCATTTCAGCAAAGCGCTCAAAATCCTCATCATCCTTTCTCTTGGATGGTTTGGGAGGAAAAGGCATGGGTTTCTGAACCCATGGTTCTCTTTCTTTACCATGTTTCCTAGCAACAAAGTCTCTCTTATCATAACGTTGATTCTTTGATTGTGGGTTATCAAGATCAATAGCAGGTTCAACTTCTACCTCATTATCATTACTAGGTTGAGCATCATCATGAAAATCATCATTAACATTTTCGCTAGGTTCATGTTCATTACCAGTTGTGTTTCAAATCGAAATAGATATATCATTTGGATTCTCGGATGGTTCAGCAATAGGTTCACTAGAAGTTTGCAAAGTCCTACCATTTTCTTTTTTCTTCCTTTTAGAAGAACTAGGCACATCGATATTATTTCTCGAGAATCTTGCTCAATTCTCTTAGGGTGGCCTTCGGGATACAAAGGTTCTGAGTCATTCTACCAGTTCTAGTAGCCACTCTAATAGCATAATCATTTTTATTACTGTTCATTTCATTGAGCAAATCATTTTGAGCCTTAAGTACTTGTTCTACTTGAGTGGTAACCATAGAAGCATGTTTGCTAATGAGTTTAAGTTCACATCTAACATTAGCCATATAGGTATTTTTTAATTGTCTACCAAAATAAGCATTAAAATTTTCTTGTTTGACAATAAAATTATCAAACTCATCCAAGCATTGTCTAGCAGACTTATAGTGAGAAATATCACCTTCATCAAATCTATAGAGAGAATTTACCTTTACTACCTTTGTCGGGTTATCGGGATCAGGAGGTTCTTCAATAGGTAATGGATCAAGATCATATGTTTCTTCAACAGGCGGTAAATTAAGACAATGTATTTCTTCAATAGGAGGTAAATTCTTAACATCTTCGGCTTTAATACCTTTTTCTTTCATAGATTTCTTTGCCTCTTGCATATCTTCAGGACTGAGAAATAGAACACCCCTCTTCTTTGGAGTTGGTTTAGGAATAGGCTCAGTAATTGGCTCAGGAGCTGGCTTGGGAAGTGTCCAATTATTTTCATTTGTCAACATATTATTCAATAGAATTTCAGCTTCATCCGGTGTTCTTCCCCTGAAAATAGAACCAGCACAACTATCCAGGTAATCTATGGAAGCATCGGTTAGTCCATTATAAAAGATATCAAGTATTTCATTTTTCTTAAGAGGATGATCAGGCAAAGAATTAAGTAACTTGAGAAGCCTCCCCCAAGCTTGTGGGAGATTCTCTTCTTCAATTTGCACAAAGTTGTATATTTCCTTTAAAGCAGCTTATTTCTTATGAGCAGGGAAATATTTAGCAGAGAAGTAATAAATCATATCTTGGGGACTACACACACAACGAGGATCTAGAGAATTAAACCATATCTTAGCATCACCTTTTAATGAGAATGGAAATATTTTAAGGATATAAAAGTAGCGAGATCTCTCATCATTAGTGAACAGGGTGGCCATATCATTTAATCTAGTAAGATGTGTCACAACAGTTTCAGATTCATAACCATGAAAAGGATCAGATTCAACCAAAGTGATTATATCAGGATCAACAGAGAATTCATAATCCTTATCGGGAACACAAATAGGTGAAGTAGCAAAAGCAGGGTCAGGTTTCATTCTATCTCTAAGAGATTCTTTACTCCATTTAACTAATAGCCTCTTAAGTTCGTTTCTATCTTTGCAGGAAAAAATAGCTGCAGAAGATTCCATATCAAAAACATAACCCTCGGGAATAACAGGCATATATTCATCATCAATTTCATCAACATTATCAATTTCAATAATTTCTTTCTCTCTAGCCCTTGAAATGTGTTCATCAAGAAATTCACTAAGGGGCACAGTAGTATCAAGCATAGAAGTAGTTTCATCATAAGTATCATGCATAGCAGAAGTGGCATCATCAATAACATGCGACATATCAGAACGAATACCAGAAGCAGGTTTAGGTGTCGCAAGCTTACTCATAACATATGGTGAATCAAGTGCAGAGCTAGATGGCAGTTCATTACCTCCCCTCGTAGTTGAGGGATAAATTTTTGTCTTAGCATCTTTCAAATTCTTCATAGTGTCCGGCAGATATAAATCCCAAGTGACTCAAAGAATAGAGCTATGCTCCCCGGCAATGGCGCCAGAAATTGGTCTTGGTAACCCACAAGTGTAGGGGATCGCAACAGCTTTCGAGGGTAGAGTATTCAACCCAAATTTATTGATTCGACACAAGGGGAGCCAAAGAATATTGTCAAGTATTAGCAGTTGAGTTGTCAATTCAACCACACCTAGATAACTTAATATCTGCAACAAAGTATTTAGTAGCAAAGTAATATGATAGTCGTGGTAATGGTAACAAAAGAGTAATGAAAGCAAAAGTAATATTTTTGGTTTTTTGTAGTGATTGTAACAATAGCAACGGGAAAGTAAATAAGCGGAAACCAGTATATGGAAAACTCGTAGGCATTGGATCGGTGATGGATAATTATGTCGGACGCGGTTCATCATGCAACAGTCATAACATAGGGTAACACAGAACTAGCTCCAATTCATCAATGTAATGTAGGCATGTATTCTGAATATAGTCATACGTGCTTATGGAAAAGAACTTGCATGACATCTTTTGTCCTACCCTCCCATGGCAGCGGGTGTCGGTGTCAAAACCGGCGGATCTCGGGTAGGGGGTCCCGATCTGTGCGTCAAGGCTGATGGTAACAGGAAGCAAGGGGCACAGATGTTTACCCAGGTTCAGGCCCTCTCGATGGAGGTAAAATCCTACTTCCTTCTTGATTAATATTGATGATATGGGTAGTACAAGAGTAGATCTACCACGAGATCGTAGAGGCTAAACCCAAAGAGTTAGCCTATGATGGTATGATTGTAATTGTGATCGGCCTTCTAAGGACCAACCTCTCCGGTTTATATAGGCACCGGAGAGGGCTAGGGTTTACATGGAGTCGGTTACAAGGAAGGAAACATAATATCCGGATCGCCAAGCTTGCGTTCCACGCTAAGGAAAGTCCCATCCGGACACGGGCCGAAGTCTTGAGTCTTGTATCTTCACGCTTCAATAGTCCGGACGTAGTACACAGTCTGGCTGCCCGAATACCCCCTAATCCATGACTCCCTCAGTAGCCCCTGAACCAGGCTTCAATGACGATGAGTCCAGCGCGCAGTCTTGTTTTCGGCATTGCAGGGCTGGTTCCTTCTCCAAATACTCCAAGGTAATTATCGAACACTCAAACCGTGTCCGGATCCACAAGATGATCTTCGTATGCCACCGTAGAGAGAATGATGTTACGCAAACGCAATCTGCTAACAACTTTTCAAGCCACACGACGTGTCATTACGGTCGGGTCAGTATTCGAACCGTCTTCCCACAACCAGCCACAGCGCATATTGCGAGGCAGTTTCCTTGACACGTCTTGTCAAAGCAGATATCGTGCCCCCTTATCACGGGATTCTCATCAATACGGGTATGGGCAGTCCCACCACATCATTAATCATGGCGCTTGGGAAGCAAGCGATTCTCAACGGGCAAGTGGGGAAGCGCACCACTTTCGTCGCCTATATAAAGGGATAAGATTTCCTCATTTTTACCCACGCCTTGCTCCTTCTCTGCCCATTCTTGCCCGCTCGAGCTCCAGCGCCCAAGCCCAAGTCTCCTCCGCACAGCTAGACATGTCCGGAGCAGGAGGCAAGTGGGTGGCTTCCACCATCGAGGAGAAGCACATCACGGATCTTCGGGCGGCCAGATACTTGGCGGCAGATATAGCGCACCGGCTACCGGATGCTGGGCAGGTCATCCCGACCCCAGGACCCCATGATAGAGTCGTGTTCGTCGCCCACTTCGTCCATGGACTGGGATTTCCACTCCATCCCTTCGTCCGCGGGGTCATGTTCTAATATGGGCTAGATTTCCATGATCTAGCCCCGAATTTCGTCTTCAACATCTCGGCGTTCTTCGTCGTTTGCGAGGCTTTCCTCCACATCCGGCCTCACTTCGGCCTGTGGCTGCAAATCTTCTGTGTGAAGCCGAAGATTGTACGCGGCCAACAAGCGGAATGCAGAGGGGCCATGGTGGGCAAGATGCCTAACGTCACCTGGCTGGACGGCTCCTTTGCGGAGACCGTAAAAGGATGGCAATCGGCGTGTTCTACATCACCGAGCCGCGCGGCGCCAACTGGGCGGCGGCCCCCGAGTTCCGATCCGGAATCCCCATGCGGCACACCTCCTGGAAAAAGAAGGGACTGTCCTGGGGCGATTCCACGGAGCTGGCCGGACTCCAGACATGCATCAAAAGCATGAAGGACAAGAACATCAAGCTTGTCAATGTGATCCAGGTCATGCTTGTTCGCCGGATCCTGCCCTGCCAAAGGCGGGCGGTAAATCTGTGGGAGTTCGTGCCAGCCGAACACCAGACGCTCCGGAAGCTCTACGGCATGACGCACAAAGGCGCATGGAAGGTGTTGTTCAAGTCCTCCGAAGTACCTCCTCCCAAATCCGAGGACGGCGGACTTCATGCAGCGCGGCCCCCAAATCCGTGAGTTTTAGGACCACCACCGGGTTTATTTTTTTTCCAATACATTCATGGGGTAGTTTTATATATTTATATATATTTGCCTCGAGGATTATGTGAAGGCAATGAGCAGATTGACTGTCCGGCTCCGGTCTTGGAAGATCCAGCGGATGCTCTCTGACGGAGATGCTAGTCCG
This sequence comes from Aegilops longissima, assembly GCA_021605205.1. Taxonomy (NCBI): domain Eukaryota; kingdom Viridiplantae; phylum Streptophyta; class Magnoliopsida; order Poales; family Poaceae; genus Aegilops; species Aegilops longissima. The sequence continues at coordinate 66,877,095 of CM038677.1, forward strand.
GCACCGTACAAGGTGCGGAGAAGAAAACGAAAAGAAGGCCCGAGGTCAGGAAGGGTCTCGGTGGGTTGCATCTGAAGCCTCGTCCAAGAAGCGACAGGCGGACTCCTCCCACGAAGGGGAGGAGGAAGAAGAAGAAGACGCCCCATCCGGGAAGGATGAGGGGCCCGGCGAAGTGGGCCAGGGGGCCGGAAAAGGCCCTCGGCGCAAGGCCGTTATTCCTCTGTCGTCCGATGACGATGAGACACATTCCTCCCACAGAAGCGGGAGGAATCAAGAAGAAATTCCACCTCCCCGCACTAGGGGGATAAGAAGAGAAAAGCCGCCTCGGAGGGGGAGGCCGGGGCGTCCAAGAAGGGGAAAACATCCCTTCCGGACTACTCCACCACGGCCGCCTACAGCGATGTAGGGTGGCTGCCCAGGGGGAAGCCCCTGGCACGATCGTAAGTGTCCGCATTCTACCGTGGTTTTAAGTCATAGATGTTTTAATGACGCCGAGTATATATGCAGTCCGGCCAGGGCTCATCCGGAGGAGTCGTCCTCGGACGGGTCTCTGAGCGCTTGAGATGAACTTCGCTCCCGGCGGCCACCACTCCTCAGCTGCGGATGACACGGAGGTGTTGTCGAAGGTTCCCAGCGGTCGGAGGTGACCACAGAGCGCCCCAAGGCGGACTTCCAAATGTCGGACATGCGGGATTCAAGGTCCCCGAGAATCGCGTTGTCGAGAGCCGCAAGAAGGCGGACTCTCGACCAAACACTGCTCCGGAACCCCCAACGGTTTTGGACTTCGGCGGGCAGCCCCTCGTTAGGGAGGGCGAGCCGCCCGTGCCGGGGACTTCCGGCGCATCAACGGCGTCGGATAGCCTGGTGGAAGCGCTCTGAGGCGCTTCCATGGAAGAAGAGCACCGTACTCTTATGAGTGTGGTGATTCAAAAGGTTCTGTCCGTAAAAGCGGACTAACGAAGCCTGCACAAACCTTCCGCGGGCTTTGGCGTAAGTAAAAATGTATGAAATGACCCCGATAGGTAGTATCCCCGATACTCTGGTTGGTGTTCTGAAATAAAAGCCAAGCGGAGGGTCAACTATAATCATGAGAGTCTAATAATAAGTATTGTTGTGAATAAGCGAGGCTGTGCTGCTTCTTCTTTGCTGCCCATCTTGCCGAGGTTGCCGAATGGGCGGCACTGGAGCAGGCGCGAGGAGAGAGCTCGTCCTCACGAAGAGGCAGCTCGAAGAGAACAACGGAAAGTAATTCCCGCTCTTATGCGTTTAAGGATAGGCAGAATTAGCGAGTCCAACACCTAAGTGTCGTGACCGTATAACAGGGGCCACCGCCAATTGGCGTCCTGAAGAAGCGCTATCGAGGCGAAGACAAAGCGGCCTCGGGCGTAAGGAGCGCGAAAAAGCAAAGTTATAGAGTGGGCGAGGTACAGCAGGAGCTCCAGGACCTCGGCAAGAAGTGCGAGTCCGTGGAGCATAATCTGAAGATGAAGGAGGCCGTGCTTGCGAAGGCCCTTGTGAATTTGAAAGATGCCAAGGCCGAAGACGAGAAAGCACAGCAGGAGATCCAGGAGGCCAAAAATATACCATCGGGTAAGGTTATTCTCCCTCCGCGATTCATAGAAGATTTTGAACACAAGGCTCTGCAAAACAAATTCCACATACCACCGTAGAGAGAATAACCTTTGCACAGATCTGTTGACGTATTCCGCGGCGTGACATCACACCACGGCCAGGCCTTTATACGAATCGTTTTACTATTCCACCTCAGCGCGTTTAGCAAGGCGGTTTCCTTGGCACGTCTTATCAGAGCGGAGATCGTGCCCCCTTATTCCGGGATTCCCATCAATACGGACGTGGGTAACCCAACCGCGCCATTGATTACGGCGCTTGGGAGATAAGAGAGTTTTACCAGGCTGGCGGGGGACGGATAGCTTCGTCCGTCCATATAAAGGGATAAGGATCCACCTTTTAACCTACGCCTTCTTCCTCCTTTGCTCATCCATTTCCGTGCACTCGAGCTCCAGCGCCTAAGTCCGCACATCCCACCTCAACCTTCTCCAACCATGTCCGGAGCGGGAGGCAAGTGGATAGCCTCCTCTGTCACGGAGGGGCACATCAAAAAGCTGCGGAAAGCCGGATACTTGTTCGGCGACATCGCGTGTCGGCTCCCCAACAAGGGGCAGCTCATCCCCACCCCCAGGCCCCATGAGAGGGTGGTGTTCCTCCCCCACTTCCTCCGCGGACTAGGGTTTCCACTTCACCCATTCGTCCGGGGGCTCATGTTCTACTACGGCCTAGATTTCCATGATCTGGCCCCAATTTCATCCTCAACATCTCGGCGTTTATAAATGGGTAATGCGAAACCTTCCTCTGCATCCAGCACCACTTGACATGGCTGAAGACCTTCAATGTCAAGCGAAGGTAGTGGGTGGCCGCCAAGTGGAGTCTTGGAGGTGCCATCTTTGGCGAGATGGCCAACGTCCTATGGCTCGAGGCTCCTTTGTGGAGACCATAAAGGGGTGGCAATCGGGGTGGTTTTACATCACCGAGCCGCGCGACTCTCAATGGTAGGCGGCCCCTGAAATCCGATCTAGCTTCCCCACACGGCTCACATCATGGAAAGAGACGGGCCTGACGTGGGGTGATTGGAAGAGCTGTCCGGACTCCAAACCTGCGTCCAAAACCTGGTGGACAAGAATCTCAAGCTTGTCAGCGTAATCCGGTGATGCTCATCCGCGGATTCTCCCATGCCAGCAATGGGCCTTCAATTTGTGGGAGTTTGATCCGGCACGGACACGAACCTTGAGCCGGCTCTTGACACTATGTGCGAAGATGCACGGAAGGTCTTGTTCAAGGCGCGAAGCTCCGCATCCGCTACCAAGATCGCGGATTCATCTCGCAGCGTCAAGCCAGCGAGGTAAGTTATTTACCCTTTATGGGACTCTTTTTTCGTAGTTTGACTCTATGCGGGATCTAAAACTCCCTAACCTTTGATAGGACTGGCTGGAGACGTCCGGACAGATTAACTGTCCGGCTCCCTTGCCAGAAGACCCAGCGGACGCCCGCTTGATGGGGCTGCTGGCTCCGGCACCTCACGTGGTGCCGGAGAAGAAGGCCAAGAAGAAGGCCACGGGGACTCGAAGGACCGCCCGACGCCAGGTGTTGTCGGACTCATTGTCCGACGACTCTGAGGCGGAATCCTCCCCTGAGGACGAGGAGGAGGAAAAAGAAGCCTCTCCCCCATTGGGGGGAGAGAAGAAAAGGAAGGCCGCCCCGACTGGGGAGGCCGGAGGGTCCAAGAAAGGAGAGTATTTAACAAAAAACTACCACATTTCATGGAAGCGTGCCTATAAACTACTACTTTATAAATTCGTGCCAAAAACTACCATTTTTTGAATAATTTTTTCTCAAAAACACTAATTTCTGCCTCATGGTAGTTTGCTGAAATTAAACAAGATTATCCTGGGCTGACCCACGTGCAGCGGCTAGGCGCTGACATAGCACTGATGGTCAACTCCCGAGGCCGTGCCTTCTGGGGAGATGCTGCGAGCCACGCACCGTGCCCGCCCCCACCGCCGGCCGACGAAACGCGCCACACATGCCATCGGTCGAAGCCAGCGTCGCGTGCTAGCTAACCGGCCAATGGAGCATCGCGGGCGTGCAAAGTATGCAGCCGTAGCCTGCTGGCTTTGCATGGTAGCTTGTGTGCGTCGCAGCGATGCGCATAACCGCCGCCCGCCGTGGCGTGTGCACCGTCCGCCCGCGGCGTGTGCTCCGTCCGCCGCCCGTGCCACCGCCCGCTCCGCCCAGCCCACCTCACCGCCGCTCTGCCCGCCCCGGCCGTAGCCCACCAGCTGCTCCGCCCTCCCTCTAGCCGAACCGCCTGCTGCGCCTCGGCCATAGCGGCCGCCATCGTGCCAAACCGCCACCCCGCTTCGGCCTGCCGACCAGCGCCTGCACCTCGTGGTATGCGCCATCGGCAGAGACCAGCGCGGAGAGGTGCTCCGCGGGCGGCGCAATGGAGAAGAGGGCGGAGTGCATATGAAGTGTTAGAAATGCGGAGAGAGAGAGGAGGAGGAGAAAGAAGAAGATTGATCTTGAGGTGGGCTGTCACATAGAAAAGCGTTTAGAAGAGGCGAATCGGGCGGTTTCCGACATGGTAGTTTTTGTCAAAGATTAGTCAAAAGTGGTAGTTTTCGGCACAAATTTGTAAAGTGGTAGTTTATAGAGCGCGGTTCCACGAAATGTGGTAGTTTTTTGTTAAATACTCAAGAAAGGAAGGACCCTTCCTCGGACTTCTCCACCAACGCCGACAACGGCGAGGAGGAGGCCACCAAGGCCAAGCCCTGGCGAGATCGTAAGTGTCCGGACTCGAATAGCTCATGACTTTTATTTGTCGCATAGTGTCTTCTAACGCCCGAATATAACCATGTAGCCCGCCCAGGGACAGGCTCGCCGCTTCGTCGGCGGCTCCCTGAATTCGTCGGATGTGAATAGCACTTCACTTCCGACCGCCTCCTCTCCTCGTGGCCTTGAGCGACACCGCGGTGGAGTCCCAAAGGCCCAGCCAGGAGGTGGTCTGGAGGCGCCGCAAAGGCGACCTCCGGACTCCGACATAAAGGGGTGAAACCCGGAGGGCTCTAAGTCGGCCCCTGTGGGACTCCGTCTGAACCTTCGGTGGTTCGAAGTCCGACAGCGGCCCCTTCCGTAAGAAGGGTAAGACTGCGACGCCGGTGACCTCCGTCCATCCGGAGGCCTTTGGATAGCTTCTTTGGGCGCTTAACGCATCCATCGACGAGGCGCCTCACTCTTATGAGTGTGGTGATCCGAAAGTTCAGTCCGCCAAGGCGGGCTGGTAGAAGCTTATACCAGCCTTCTAACGGGCTTTCGGGTAAGTTTAGAATATGTAAAATTATTACCGCATAGACGGTAGCCCTGATGCTTAGTTCGGTGTTAGGAAAGAAAAGCGGATGAGGATCTAAAAGATATCTGTGAGAGTCTAACATAAGTATGTCAATAAAGGAATGCAGGCTGCTGCCTTTGCTTGACCTCTGCCCTTGCTTGCTGCGGAGGTCAATGCATTGAAGCGAGCCTTGGCGGTCGAGCGAGCTCGGCCTTTCCAAGAAGCATCTCGAGGACAAGGAAGGTAAGTAATACCTTATTCAAGTAATACCTTATAGAAAGGATTTGGTTGCAAAAATGACAGGACTAACGTCGGTATTGTAGGGGCCATGAGCAGGTGGCGACCAGAAGAAGCGGTGTCCATGGCAGCAAAGCGGCAGCGGGCCTTGCCGAGCGAGAGAAGCAGGAGGCGCGGGTGGTGGAGGTACAGCAAGAGCTCCAGGCTCTCGTGAAAAACAAGAGAGTTTGGAGCGTGACTCAAAGACTCGAGAGTCCGAGCTCGCCTCGGCTCTTGAGAATGCCAAGGCCGCTAAGGCCGAAGCCCAAAAAGCCCTCCAGGAAATTGAATCATTAAGGAAGATAGCGGCGGGTAAGGCATTCTTTATGCAAAGCAAGCATGTGAAAGTGAATTATCTATTACTTACCCGAATCTGGAGCTCTCCAGGAGCGTTCGCAGATCTGCCCTGTTGGGGAGCGTTGCGAGAAAATTAAAAAATTCCTACGGTTTCACCAAGATCCATCTATGAGTTCATCTAAGCAGCGAGTCATGGGAGAGATTGCATCTACATACCACTTGTAGATCGCGTGCGGAAGCGTTCAAGGAGCGGTGATGATGGAGTCGTACTCGCCGTGATTCAAATCACCGATGACCAAGTGCGAGCGGACAGCACCTCCGCGTTCAACACACGTGCGGAGCAGACGGCGTCTCCTCCTTCTTGATCCAGCAAGGGAAGGAGAGGTTGAGGAAGAAGGCTCCAGCAGCAGCACATGCGTGATGATGGTGGAGAGCGATACTCGGCGAGGCTTCGCCAAGCACTCAGCGGAGGAGGAGAGTGTTGGGGAGGGAGGGCTGCGCCTTGGATGTGTGTTGCAGCCTCCCTCACCCCTCTATTTATAGGGGAAGGGGCAGGGGCGGCCCCTCTAGATGAGATCTAGAGGGGGCGGCGGCGAGGAGGGGCTTGCCCCCAAGCAAAGGCGCCCCACTGGGGTTCCCCCCAACCCTAGGCGCATGGGCCCAAGGGGCGCCCAGCCCTCGAGGCTGGTTCCCTGCCTGCGGCCCATGAGGCCCTCCGAGGGGTGGCCCCTCGGTGGACCCGGAACCTCTCCGGTGGCCCGGTACAATACCGATATGCCCCGAAACTTTCCGGTGTCCGTTTGACAACTTCCATATATAAATCTTCACCTCCGGACCATTCCGGAACTCCTCGTGACGTCAGGGATCTCATCAGGGACTCGAACAACATTCGGTAATCACATACAAGTCTTCCTAATAACCCTAAGCGTCACGAACCTTAAGTGTGTAGACCCTACGGGTTGGGAGACATCTGAACATGACCGAGGCGACTCTCGGTCAATAACCAACAGCGGGATCTGGATACCCATGTTGGCTCCCACATACTCCTCGATGATCTCATCGGATGAACCACGATGTCGAGATTCAAGCAACCCGTATACTATTCCCTTTGTCGACGGTATGTTACTTGCCGAGATTCGATCGTCGGTATCCCAATACCTCGTTCAATCTCGTTACCGGCAAGTCACTTTACTCGTACCGTAATGCATGATCCGTGACGGACACTTGGTCACTTTGAGCTCATTATGATGATGCACTACCGAGTGGGCCCAGTGATACCTCTCCGTAACACGGGTGACAAATCCGATCTCGATCCGTGTCAACCCAGAGACACTTTCGGAGATACATGTAGTGCACCTTTATAGTCACCCGATTCGTTGTGACGTTTGGTACACCAAAGCACTCCTACGGTATCCGGGAGTTACGATCTCATGGTCTAAGGAAGAGATACTTGACATTGGAAAAGCTCTAGCAAAGCGAACTACGATCTTGTGCTATGCTTAGGATTGGGTCTTGTCCATCACATCATTCTCCTAATGATGTGATCCGTTATCAATGACATCCAATGTCCATAGTCGAGAAACCATGACTATCTATTGATCAACGAGCTAGTCAACTAGAGGCTCACTAGGGACATATTGTGGTCTATGTATTCACACGTGTATTACGATTTCCGGATAATACAATTATAGCATGAATAAAGACAATTATCATGAACAAGGAAATATAATAATAATCCTTTTATTATTGCCTCTAGGGCATATTTCCAACAGTCTCCCACTTGCACTAGAGTCAATAATCTAGTTACATTGTGATGAATCGAACACCCATAGAGTTACGGTGTTGATCATGTTTTGCCCATGGAAGAGGTTTAGTCAGCGGATCTGCGACATTCAGATCCGTATGCACTTTGCAAATTTCTATGTCTCCATCTTGAACATTTTCACGGATGGAGTTGAGCGGCAACTTGATGTGCTGGTCTTCTTGTGAAACACTGGGCTCCTTGGCAAGTGCAATAGCTCGGTGTTGTCACGAAGAGTTTGATCGGCCCGACGCATTGGGTATGACTCCTAGGTCGGTGATGAACTCCTTCACCCAAATTGCTTCATCGCTGCCTCCGAGGCTGCCATGTACTCCGCTTCACATGTAGATCCCGCCACGGCGCTCTGCTTGCAGCTGCACCAGCTTCTTGCTCCACCATTCAACATATACGTATCCGGTTTGTGACTTAGAGTCATCGGATCGTGTCGAAGCTAAGCGTCGGCGTAACCCTTCTGACGAGCTCTTCGTCACCTCCATAAACGAAACATGTCCTTTGTCCTTTTCGGTGCTTCAGGATATTCTTGACCGCTGTCCGGTGTTCCTTGCGGGATTACTTTGGTACCTTCCTACCAAACTTACGGCAAGGTTTACATCAGTGCAGTACACAGCATGGCATACATAATAGATCCTATGGCGAGGCATAGGGATGACACTCATCTCTTCTTTATCTTTTGCCGTGGTGGGGCATTGAGCGAGCTCAATCTCACACCTTGCGATCAGGCAAGAACCCTTTCTTGGACTGATCCATTTTGAACTTCTTCAAAATCTTATCAAGGTATGTGCTTTGTGAAAGACCTATGAGGCGTCTCGATCTATCTCTATAGATCTTGATGCCTAATATATAACAACTTCTCCAAGGTCCTTCATTGAAAAACTTTTATTCAAGTAGGCCTTAATGCTGTCCAAGAGTTCTATATCATTTCCCATCAAAAGTATGTCATCTACATATAATATGAGAAATGCTCTGAGCTCCCACTCACTTTCTTATAGCATGAGGCTTCTCCATAAGTCGCATAAACTAAACCTTTGATCATCTCATCAAAGCGAATGTTCCAACTCGAGATGCTTGCACCAGCCCATAAATGGATCGCTGGAGCTTGCATACCTTGTTAGCATTCTTAGGATCGACAAAACCTTCCGGCTGCATCATATACAGCTCTTCCTTAAGATAACCGTTAAGGAATGCCGTTTTGGCGTCCATCGCCATATCTCATAATCATAGTATCGGCAATTGCTAACATGATTGGACGGACTTAAGCTTAGCTACGGAGAGAAAGTCTCATCGTAGTCAATCCCTTGAACTTGCCGATAACCCTTAGCGACAAGTCGAGCTTTATAGATGGTGACATTACCATCGCGTCCGTCTTCTTCTTAAAGATCCATTTGTTTTCTATCGCTCGCCGATCATCGAACAAATCTGTCAAAGTCCATACTTTGTTTTCATACATGGATCCTATCTCGGATTGCATGGCTTCAAGCCATTTGTTGGAATCTGGGCCCGCCATCGCTTCTTCATAGTTTGAAGGTTCACGTTGTCTAACAACATGATTTCCGGGACAGGGTTGCCATACCACTCGGTGTGGAGCGTGTCCTTGTGGACCTCTGAAGTTCAGTAGCAACTTGATCCGAAGTACCTTGATCATCATCATTAATTTCCTCTCCGGTAGGTGTAGGCACCACAGGAACATTTTCTGAGCTGCACTACTTTCCGGTTCAAGAGGTAGTACTTCATCGAGTTCTACTTTCCTCCACTTACTCCTTTCGAGAGAAACTCTTTTCAAGAAAGGATCCGTTCTTAACAACAAAGATCTTGCCTTCGGATCTAAGGTAGAAGGTATACCCAATGGTTTCCTTAGGGTATCCTATGAAGACGCATTTTCCGACTTGGGTTCGAGCTTTTCGGGTTGAAGTTTCTTGACATAAGCATCGCATCCCCAAACTTTTAGAAGCGACAGCTTAGGTTTCTTCCCAAACCATAATTCATACGGTGTCGTCTCAGCGGTTTAGGCGGTGCCCTATTTAAAGTGAATGTAGCTGTCTCTAGGCGTATCCCCAAAATGATAGCGGTAAATCGGTAAGAGACATCATAGATCGCACCATATCCAATAGAGTGCGATTCGACGTTCGGACACACCGTTCTGTTGAGGTGTTCGGTAGGCGTGAGTTGTGAAACGATTCCACATTTCCTTAAGTGTGTACCAAATTCGTGACTTAAATATTCTCCTCCACGATCGATCGTAAGAACTTTATTTTTCGGTCCGTTGATTCTCTACCTCATTCTGAAATTCCTTGAACTTTTCAAAGGTCTCGGACTTGTGTTTCATCAAGTAGACATACCCATATCTACTCAAGTCATCGGTGAGAGTGAGAACATAACGATATCCTCCATGAGCCTCAACGCTCATTGGACCGCACACATCGGTATGTATGATTTCCAATAAGTTGGTTGCTCGCTCCATTGTTCGGAGAAGCGGAGTCTTGGTCATTTGCCCATAAGGCATGGTTAGCATGTGTCAAATGATTCATAATCGAGAGACTCTAAAGTCCATCGAATGGAGCTTCTTCATGCGCTTGACACCAATGTGACCAAGGCGGCGATGCCACAAGTATGTGGGACTATCGTTATCAACTTTACATCTTTTGGTATTCACACTATGAATATGTGTAATATTACGTTCGAGATTCATTAAGAATAAACCATTGACCATCGGACATGACCATAAAACATATCTCTCATATAAATAGAACAACCATTATTCTCGGTTTAAATGAGTAGCCATCTCGCATTAAGCGAGATCACGATACAATGTTCATGCTCAAACTTGGCACTAAATAACAATTATTGAGGTTTAAAACTAATCCGTAGGTAAATGTAGAGGTAGCGTGCGGCGGCGATCACATCGACCTTGGAACCATTCCCGGCGCATCGTCACCTCGTCGCCGCCGATCTCCGTTTATTCCGCAGCTCTGCTGTGAGTTACAAATATGAGCAGCGGCACGGTATCAAATACCGGGGAGTTACTACAGTCTTGGTAAGGTACACATCAATTACATGTATATCAAATATACCTTTAGTGTTGCGGCCTTCTTGTCCGCTAAGTATTTGGGGCAGTTCCGCTTCGATGGCCCTTCCTTTGCAATAAAAGCACTCTGTCTCAGGCTTGGGTCCATTCTTTGACTTCTTCCGGCAACTTGCTTGCAGGCGGCGGCAACATCCTTGCCGTCCTTCTTGAAGTTCTTCTTACCCTTGCCCTTTTTGAACTTAGTGGTTTTATTGACCATCAACACTTGATGTTCTTTCTTGATTTCAACCTCTGCTGACTTCACATTGAGAATACTTCAGGAATGGTCTTCACCATCCCTGCATATTGTAGTTCATCACAAAGCTCTTGTAGCTTGGTGGGAAGCGACTGAAGGATTCTGTCAATGACCGCCTCGTCAGGAGGTTAATGTCCAGTTGGGACGGCGGTTGTGCAACCCGGACATTTTGAGTATGTGCTCCTTGTGAACTGTTTTCCTCCATCTTACAACTATAGAACTTGTCGGAGACTTCATATCTCGACCGGGCATGAGCTTGGAAAACCATTTTCAGCTCCTCGAACATCTCATATGCTCCGTGTTGCTCAAAAGCGCTTTTGGAGCCCGGTTCTAAGCTGTAAAGCATGCCGCCTTGAGCGAGGGTAATCATCGACCGAGACTGCCAAGCATTCATAATGTCTTGGTTCTCTGGGATGGGTGCTTCACCTAGCGGTGCTTCTAGGACATATTGTTTCTTGGCTGCTATGAGGATGATCCTCGGGTTCGGACCCAGTCCGAATAGTTGCTGCCATCATCTTTCAGCTTGGTTTTCTCTAGGAGCGCGTTGAAGTTCATGGTGACATGGCGTTGGCCATTTGATCTACAAGACATTTTGCAAAGATTTTAGACTAATGTTCATGATAATTAAGTTCATCTAATCAAATTATTTAATGAACTCCCACTCAGATTGACATCCCTCTAGTCATCTAAGTGTTACATGATCCGAGTCGACTAGGCGTGTCCGATCATCACGTGAGACGGACTAGTCATCGTCGGTGAACATCTCCATGTTGATCGTATCTTCCATCGACTCATGTTCGACCTTCGGTCTCTTGTGTTCGAGGCCATGTCTGTACATGCTAGGCTCGTCAAGTTAACCCTAAGTGTTTATGCATGTGTAAAACTGTCTTACACCGTTGTATGTGAGCGTAAGGATCTATCACACCGATCATCACGTGGTGCTTGAAGCGACGAACTTTAGCAGCGGTGCACAGTTAGGGGAACACTTTCTTGAAATTATTCTAAGGGATCATCTTATTTACTACCGTCGTTCTAAGTAAACAAGATGCATAAAACATAATAAACATCACATGCAATTATATAAAGTAGTGACATGATATGGCCAATATCATATAGCTCCTTTGATCTTCATCTTGAGGCTCCATGATCATCTTGTCACGGCATGACACCATGATCTCCATCATCATGATCTCCATCATCGTGTCTCCATGAAGTTGCTCGCCAACTATTACTTCTACTACTATGGCTAACACGTTTAGCAATAAAGTAAAGTAATTTACATGGCGTTGAATCAATGACGCATGGGTCATACAATAATTAAGACAACTCCTATGGCTCCTGCGGTTGTCATACTCATCGACATGCAAGTCGTGATTCCTATTACAAGAACATGATCTCATACATCACAATATATCATTCATCATTCATCACAACTTCGGCCATATCACATCACATGACAATTGCTGCAAAAACAAGTTAGGCGTCCTCTAATTGTTGTTGCATCTTTTCGTGGCTGCAATTGGGTTCTAGCAAAACGTTTTCTTACCTACGAATAACCACAGGCGTGATTTTGTCAACTTCTATTTACCCTTCATAAGGACCCTTTTCATCTAATCCGCTCCAACTAAAGTAGGAGAGCGGACACCCGCTAGCCACCTTATGCAACTAGTGCATGTCGATCGGTGGAACCTGTCTCACGTAAGCGTCGTGTAAGGTCGGTCCGGGCGCTTCATCCCACAATACCGCTGAAGCAAGAAAAGACTAGTAGCGGCAAGCAAGTTGACAAGATCTCGCCCACAACAAAATTGTGTTCTACTCGTGCAATAGAGAACTACGCATAGACCTAGCTCATGATGCCCTTTTGGGGAGCGTTGCGAAAATTAAAAATTTCCTACGGTTTCACCAAGATCCATCTATGAGTTCATCTAAGCAGCGAGTCATGGGAGAGATTGCATCTACATACCACTTGTAGATCGCGTGCGGAAGCGTTCAAGGAGCGGTGATGATGGAGTCGTACTCGCCGTGATTCAAATCACCGATGACCAAGTGCGAGCGGACAGCACCTCCGCGTTCAACACACGTCATGGAGCGGACGGCGTCTCCTCCTTCTTGATCCAGCAAGGGGAAGGAGAGGTTGAGGAAGAAGGCTCCAGCAGCAGCCGGGCGGCGTGATGATGGTGGAGAGCGATACTCGGCGAGGCCGCCAAGCACTCAGCGGAGGAGGAGGTGTTGGGGAGGGAGGGCTGCGCCTTGGATGTGTGTTGCAGCCTCCCTCACCCCTCTATTTATAGGGGAAGGGGCAGGGGCGGCCCCTCTAGATGAGATCTAGAGGCGGCGGCCGAGGGGGCTTGCCCCCAAGCAAGGGCGCCCCACTGGGGTTCCCCCACCCTAGGCGCATGGGCCCAAGGGGCGCCCAGCCCTCGAGGCTGGTTCCCTGCCTGCGGCCCATGAGGCCCTCCGAGGAGGTGGCCCCTCGGTGGACCCGGAACCTCTCCGGTGGCCCGGTACAATACCGATATGCCCCGAAACTTTCCGGTGTCCGTTTGACAACTTCCCATATATAAATCTTCACCTCCGGACCATTCCGGAACTCCTCGTGACGTCCGGGATCTCATCAGGACTCGAACAACATTCGGTAATCACATACAAGTCTTCCTAATAACCCTAAGCGTCACGAACCTTAAGTGTGTAGACCCTACGGGTTGGAGACATCTGAACATGACCAGGCGACTCTCGGTCAATAACCAACAGCGGGATCTGGATACCCATGTTGGCTCCCACATACTCCTCGATGATCTCATCGGATGAACCACGATGTCGAGATTCAAGCAACCCGTATACTATTCCCTTTGTCGAGACGGTATGTTACTTGCGAGATTCGATCGTCGGTATCCCAATACCTCGTTCAATCTCGTTACCGGCAAGTCACTTTACTCGTGCCGTAATGCATGATCCGTGACCGGACACTTGGTCACTTTGAGCTCATTATGATGATGCACTACGAGTGGGCCCGGTGATACCTCTCCGTAACACGGGTGACAAATCCGATCTCGATCCGTGTCAACCCAGCAGACACTTTCGGAGATACCTGTAGTGCACCTTTATAGTCACCCGATTACGTTGTGACGTTTGGTACACCAAAGCACTCCTACGGTATCCGGGAGTTACGATCTCATGGTCTAAGGAAGAGATACTTGACATTGGAAAAGCTCTAGCAAAGCGAACTACGATCTTGTGCTATGCTTAGGATTGGGTCTTGTCCATCACATCATTCTCCTAATGATGTGATCCGTTATCAATGACATCCAATGTCCATAGTCGAAACCATGACTATCTATTGATCAACGAGCTAGTCAACTAGAGGCTCACTAGGGACATATTGTGGTCTATGTATTCACACGTGTATTACGATTTCGGATAATACAATTATAGCATGAATAAAGACAATTATCACGAACAAGGAAATATAATAATAATCCTTTTATTATTGCCTCTAGGGCATATTTCCAACAATATAGCGGGCGTAAGGTACCAAAACATGGGGCAGGCAAACCCAACTATTGACCCAAGACATGATTGAGCTGATGCATATAATGCTATAAGTTAAGGTGCCGCACTTGTGAAAGTGTTGGACTTATCACACCATAGATTTGGGGTACTTAAGCCCACGGTGTATTGGCCGTACCAAAGTGTGCAGGTGCAACATATCATGAATGAACATATATATAGATAAAGAAAGGAGTACAATAATAGGCAAAAGCTATGTATTGTTTATTCAAAAATCTGCAATGAAAGCGAGCGATACAAATAGTCACGATAAGCAAGGGATGGGACTATCTAACATGTCCCCCTCGAGGGTAAGCTGCGGGATGGTATGTAAAACAGGTATAATGCTGCGTAATAGAGACCACACGGACACTCGGCGTAACTTTACGCTTCCACGGCTGTTGCATCGTGAGTTCGGCAATTCTAGTGCAGACGGGGCTTCTGAAGCGGAGTCTGAAAGTAAGAAAAGAAGAAAGAAAAGAATGACACAATCAGGGATCCCCAGTGCGATTGAGCGCGTGCAGGCGTGCCGTGGTCGTGCCCCTCCTTATGCCCATGGTATCTCGGGGCGTAGTTATGTACCGTAATCTTGGCTTCACAATTCGCGAGGGCTGGGGTTGGGGCGGATTACTCTGGCGATGCTCGGATCGTGCCGGCGGTCTTGTTGTAGGTTACTCGGTAGCGCTTGATGGTGTCGGACGTTTAATAGCGGACTCTAGAATTGCTGTGAGAGGCTGCTTTGCACCTCCGCGCGAGGCCACCGTATGCTCCTCCGTTCGGAGAAGCGTTCTGTGTTTCCATTGACCGTGATTACTCCTCGAGGGCTGGCATCTTGAGCTTGGCGTATCGTGGTGCGGCACCGCATTGATCTTTACCGTCACGGTCCGTCCAAGCGATCGCGTGATAGCCCTGCGGAGCAGGACTATGTCGAAGATTAACTCTTCACTTGGAAGTTATTCGGGGATCGAAGACCACTTGAGTGTAAGCGAGCCTGTACAATTGGCCTCTACACGGTATGGCGCCTTTAAAGGTCGTCTTTGTGGGTTTAATACTTGAGGGTCTATGCCCATTTTGCGCACTGTATCCTGATAGAGCAGGTTCAGGCTACTACCGCCGTCCATCAGGACTCTAGTGAGGTGAAATCCGTCGATGATTGGGTCAAGAACCAATGCGGAGAATCCGCCGTGGCAGATGCTAGTGGGGTGGTCCCTTCAATCAAAGGTGATCGGGCAGGAGGACCATGGGTTGAACTTTGGGGCGACTGGCTCCATCGCATATATGTCCCGAAGTGCATGCTTCCGCTCCCTTTTGGGTATGTGGGTTGCGTATATCATGTTCACCGTCTGAACTTGTGGGGGGAAGCCCTTCTGTCCTCTATTGTTCGGCGGCCGGGGCTCCTCCTCGTCATCGCTATACAGCCCCTTGTTATTGAGTTGACATTTAACACTGCTGCTGTTTGAAGACTCAACAATCCTGTTGGTGTGGTTGGCTGGTTTTTCGGGGTGCCATGTATTTGCACGGCGATCAGTATTCGGTCCAGATTGGGCGGGCCTGAGTATTTCTTTTGAGCGGCTTTTCGGCTGACGGGTTTAGAGCCTCTGAATCCGGCATTGACTGCCGTATCTTGACATTATCGCCGTTAATGCGGCGCTTGTGCTTGTTGCGGCGCGACCTGCCATTGCTGTCCTTGGTATCCGAACTACCGGGGTTTTTAGTCAAGTTGTTACTCTGAGCTAGCCAGCTGTCCTCTTCCGCATAAGCGGGTCATGAGTGTTGTGAGGGCTGCCATGGATTTGGCTTTTCTGTCCTAGGTGCGGGCAAGCCACTCGTCGCGGATGTTATGTTTGAAGGCTGCAAGGGCCTCGCATCCGGATAGTCAGCGATTTGATTTTTCTTGGTTAGGAACCGTGTCCGAATTCTCGGCGATTCTTACGGCTGCTGAATTATGTGGCTGAGGTCATCGGCGTCTGGTGGTCGCACATATGTGCCTGGAAGTTATCAAGGAATCGGCTTCGGGTCCTCCCAACAACCAATTGATTCTGGCGGCAAGCTGTTAAGCCAATGCCGAGCTGGTCCTTTAAGCTTGAGTGGGAGGTATTTGATGGCGTGTAGATCATCACCGCGGGCCATGTGGATATGGAGGAGGTAGTCCTCGATCCAAACCGCGGGATCTGTTGTGCCATCGTATGATTCGATGTTCTGGGTTTGAAACCCTTGGGGATATGATGATCCATCACTTAAATGCATGAAGCATAGTGGGTGTCTTGGCGCCTACATATTGGGCTATATCACGGCGCAGCTCAAATGAGCTTTGTCTCTTGTGTTCGGCCCGGCGGAATTGTTGTATCGGCGTGATGGTTATCATCACGTGTCGGTAGGCGCCATAGCGATCCGTAGATCGATCTTGTTTGCCTTGCCTTGTCCTCAATATGTCTACGCAGAGTGCAGCGCGTTTCCCCATGCCTTGGTACTTTTCGGCGGCGGAGTGCGGCTTGAATGGAGGGCCTAGAGGCCTCTCTGTCGCGACCCGCAGGGGTGGCGGTCGGCGCATCATCTTGCTGGTGATGTAGGTTTGGGTGCTTCCTCCCTAATTGGGGTAGCAGCCTGCGTTTTGGGTATCTCTTGGAGGCGTTGAGTTCGTAATCTTGGCTGCAAGGACTTGATCCATCTGTCGACTAGCAAGTCTTAGTCAGCTCTAAGCTGCTGCTGCTTTTCTTGAGGCTACTTGCGTGGCCATAAGCCTGCGTTTGAAGCGCTTATGTTGGCGGGATCCTCGGGGCGACAAATTAAATCGTCGTCGAGGCTTGCCTCATCTTGAGAGGAGGCATATAATTATCGTCCTCCACCTCCTGTCTGCGCTCTATCATGAGGCTGGCTTCTCCCTCCTCTGTGCTGAATCCTGCTGGAGGAGGTTGTCTTCAACCTTTGTTAGGGGTGTTATTATCTCCCGTGCGGAATCGCTATTTTTGCTGTGGCGGGATTTAGGCGGCGCCCGGCGCATTGGCGCTTGGGCTGTTTCTTGAGGGTCATCCTCCGCTGTTCCATCGTCGTTCCCATCTTTTAGGATGTCCACCATGTATATGTCGTATGGAGGTGGCCTTCCGGTGCCTGTGGCGCTGGTTCTTGGTAAATCTCCGGCATAAATCGTCCATCTTGTCGATGTCTTGGTCGAAGTTGAGCATGTTGGTTAAATCATCGGCAGGTGGCTACAAAGTGGGTGGTGGGTGGGCGTTGATTTTCTTAAATCGTCCGCATCCCGACCTTCTGACCGTAGTCGGCGGGGCTCTCGATAGAGAGAGACTTTAGTGAATTCAGGATGTCGCCAAAGGCGAGTGCTAAAAGATGTCATGGCGGTGAACTCCATAACGGTGCCCAATTGGATTCGATTGGTAGGGCGCGGAGGTTGGTCGGAGAGAGTCGGCACCTCGAGTCACGGTCTTCGCAAAGGACAGGGATGGAATTGGCTCAATCACCGTAGAGATCGTAGCCCCGGCGGTGTCCACCACTCGTCCTCGATCGGTGGTCGGCTCTGAGCTAAGGGTTGGGCCAGGCCAGAGATGCGGCCTCGAGGCCTTTGTTGGTGGCGAGCTAGATCATGCCCATTGAGGCAGTCTTGGCGCGCTTGGCGTGGCTCGAATCTGTCGAAGATCAAGTCTCCGCGGATGTCGGCCGTGTAGTTCAAACTCCCAAATCTGACCTGATGGCGGGCGTAGCTTCGATCTGCTCCGGATGGCCAAGTGAATTAGCCCGATGCAAAGCCGCCCGAATCTGAAGATCTGTCAGGGAGAAAAGTCTCACCACGGACCACGTCGTTATTGATGATCGAAGGAGCCATCAGGGCCTAAGGATGGCGACATAGAGGAACTCTCAATGAAAGCACCAATGTCGATTGTCAAAACCGGCGGATCTCGGGTAGGGGTCCCGGTGTGCGTCTAGGCGGATGGTAACGAGGAGACAAGGGACACGATGTTTTACCCGAGTTCGGCCCTCTCGATGGAGGTAAAACCCTACTCTGCTTGATTAATATTGATGATATGGGTAGTACAAGAGTGGATCTACCACGTGATCGGAGAGGCTAAACCTAAAAGCTAGCCTATGGTATGATTGTTGTTAGTCCTCGGACTAAAACCCTCCGGTTTATATAGACACGGATAGGGTTAGGGTTACAGTCGGTTATAATGGTAGGAGATCTACATATCCGTATCGCCAAGCTTGCCTTCACGCCAAGGAAAGTCCCATCCGGACACGGGGCGAAGTCTTCAATCTTGTATCTTCATAGTCCGAGTCCGGCCAATGGTGATAGTTCGGCTATCCGGACACCCCTATTCGGGACTCCCTCGGACTTCATAGTCCGGATGTGGCTGGTGAGCTCTGCGATAGCTACTTTGGCCTGATCAAGCGGATGGTGGATGCCTGCCAGCGGCTTGAAGTGATCAAGAGATCTGTTTGCATCGAAGGTGCCCGCCGAGCTTTGCCAGCGTCAAGGTGCATTGGGACAAAATGGATCGGAGAAGCTGGTGAAGGGCGGACGCCCGAGGTAAAGCATCGCCATCGAAATGTACTACGATGGCATGATGAAGGGTGCTCGTCTAGTTGCCAATGAGTGTACCAAGGGCGCCATATTGGAATAAATTCACTTCTGTCATGTTTGTAATTAAAGGCGAAGTTACTTGCGCTATGTAGCGCTTTTGTTATTAAAATATTACCTTACGTGCGGCTGTTTATAAAATCCTAAAAGTAGGCGATCGTCGACTTCCGCCCCAGCGTGACTAACCTTTGGGGTGTTAGTGGAAAACCGGACACTCTTTACCCAAATGTTTTGTCCCTTAAGGAGGTGTCGGCGCAGCGAACGAACAATCGAGACTATCGGCTTCTTAACTTTCCTTAGCCATAGAAGTCTACAATTTTAAATTTGGTGAAGCCCTAGAATCGAGAAGGCGAATTGGGGCACTATACGCGCCTAGATCGGACTAAGCCTATTTATCGCCTAAAGCGGAAAATCTTTAAGGTTTTTAAAACCTCTCGAACAGCGACCAGCTCTCGCCACATCATGCCGGTCAGTTTCGGCTTTCTCTACTGAGGTGCTCATCCGGAAGAATCGGGACACAATCGCGATAGTTCTCCTGCGCTACCTTAGCCGATATAGCGGGCGTAAGGCACCAAAACAAGGGAGCACAGCTATCCCAGCTGTAGACCCAAGACATGATTAGGACTGATGCATATAGTGCTATAAGTTAGGGGTGCCGCCTTGTTGAAAGTGTTAGGACTTTATTTGCCATATGATGGGGCGCCATGAGAAGCCCTGAGCAAACCGGCCGCACCAAAGTGTACGGATGCAATATCAAATAGACATTTATAAGAGAAAAAATGCTCAAATAAGAATAATAAGCTGCGGCTATATAAGATCTCCCATTGACGAAAAATAAGTTTAAGCGTACATTTACAATGGATCGTTAGCGAGAGATCAAATAGGAGTATTTGACATGTCCTATCGAGGCAGGCTGTGTTGGATAGATAAAGCAGGTATAATGATCGTAAATATAATCCACAGGTGTTTTCATACATGCACAATATACATTTGCCTCCTTGGATGTCTCTTCCCTATAAGTCCGGCAATTCGGCTCTTTTGAGGATCTTTGCGCCAGCGGTGTCTGAAAGGTAAGATGGAAAGAGTATGAAAGTATTTGGTGGTTACCGCACTATTGGTGAGTCGTTGATGGCCTCGCCTATGCCCATAGTAAATTAAGTGTGTAATTGTGTATGCGTGCACGAATGCTGCTTTGATGGGGCTTAGCGAGGCGGACTGCTAATCGCGCTCTTGGCGTGCTGGCGATCTGTTGCGAGGTGCTCGGACTCGCTTGGTGTGCTCGAAGTTGTTGTCGCGGATTGGTGCATTGGAGAAGGCGCATTGTACTTCGCCGCAAGGGCTGCGGTATGTTCTTACGTTACGTGGGGGCGGTCCATATTTCCGTTCACCGTTATGACCCGTGTGGTCTGGCATCTTGAGCTTGAGATATCGTAGTGTGGTACGCATTGAATCTGGCGAATCACGGTTCGTCCGGCGGTGCATGGTAACCACTGCGGAAGGGGCGATATCGAAGATTAACTCTTTGCCGGAAGTTATCCGAAGATCCGGAACCACTTCCAATGTTATAGAGCCCGTGCAGCGGGCCTCTACTCCAGAATTACACCTTTAAAGGTGGTTTTAGTGGGCTTGATCCTTGAAGGGTCAATGCCCATTTTTTCTTGTGTCTGGTAAAGCGGTTCAGGCTGCTGCCACCGTCCATAAGGGCAGCGTGAGTGGAATCCGTCAATGATTGGGTCTAGGACCAATGCGGCGAGCCGCCCCGTGATGAATGCTAGTAGGGTGGTCCCTACGATCGAAGGTGATCGAACAAAGTGACCATGGGTTGAATTTGGGGCGTGGCTCCATCGCATAGGCGTCTCTTAGTGCGCTTCCGTTACGCTTGGGGATATCGTGGTGTAGATCATGTTGACTGTTTTTCACAGGGAAATTTCTTCATCCCCGTGTTGGACGTCGGGGCTCCTCGTCATCGTTGTTGTGCAGCCTTGTCCTTGTCTTCAGCGTTTATCTTGCGGCCTGTTTGAATACCCAGCAATCTCTCTTGGTGTGGTTGGCTGGCTTGTCCGGTGCCATGAATTTGTACGGCGTTCGATATCGCGGTCCGATCTAGAGCGGTCCTGATTATTTCTTTTGAGCGGCTTCTTCCGCTGGCGGGCTTGGATCCACTGAATCCGGTGTTCTTGCCATGTCTTGATGTTGGCGCTGTTGTTCCGTCGCTTATATACATTACGCCGTGGCTTGCCGTTATTGTCTCGGCCATCCGAATTGCGGGCGTGGCGTAGTGCTGCTGCTGAGCCAATCAAGCTGTCCTCGCCAGCATAAGCGGGTCATTAGTGTTGTGAGCTGCCATTGACTTGGGTTTTTCTGGCGAGGTGTCGGGCGAGCCACTCGTCCCGGATATTATGCTTGAAAGCCGCTAGGGCTTGCGTCCGGACGATCAACTATTTGGTTCTTTTTAGTTAGGAGCCGAGTCCGAATTTCTGGCTGACTCTCGGGCTGTTGGTGATGTGGCTCAAGTCATCGGCGTCGGTGGTCGCACATATGTGCCACAGAAGTTGTCGAGAATCGTCTCGAGTTTTCCCAACTGCCAATGGAATTTCTTTGGAAGGTTGTTTAACCATGCTGGCTGGTCCTTTGAGCTTAAGGGAAGATATTTGATGGCGTGCAGATCATCTCCATGGGCCATGTGAATGTGGAGAAGAAAATCTTGATATATCTGCGAGGTCTTTTGTGCCATCGTAGGATTCGATGTTCTGAGTTTAAACCCTTACGAATTCATGATCCATTACTTCGTCGATGAAGCGAGAGGGTTCTTGGCGCCTGCATGCGGGCTATGTGGCTACGCATGTCGAATTGCTCTGGCTGGCTATATTCGGCCCGGCCGGACTTGTTGAAGGTGTGTCCGGTGTGACGATCCTCGTCGCGTACCGAGGAGCGCCCCCGCGATCCGTAGATCGATCTCGACTGTCCCATTTTGTTGCCCCGGGCCGTAGTATGTTGGCGTGGGGGTGTTGGCTGGTATGCGGACTGGTATGCCATTTTATCCCGGCCACGAGGTGGCCGGTCAGCCTTATGGTGCTTGAGTCCGTATTCCTCGGCTGCGGGACTTCCGTCCATCTATCGTGAGCAGATCTTGATCAACTTAGGTTGTTGTTGTTTCTTTTCAGGCTCCTCGCGGTGGCTATAAGCCCGGCGGCAAGCGCTCTGCTCTCTGAGATCCTCGAGCACGCCCGAATTTGTCGTCGCCGAGATAATTTCATCTTCGGAGGGGCATGTAGTTGTCTTCCTCCGGGTATTAAATCATCGCTTTGTTCTTACAGGCTGACTGCTCATCCTCTGTTACGCCTGCTCGGCGGGCTGATCGAGTTGTATTCTTCTTGGCACCATTGGATTGTTCTTGTCTCTGGGCGGTATTGGTGTGGCGGGGCTTGGAGTGGCGCCCGGCGCGCCATTCTTTGCTTTTTCCCGAGGTTTTATCCTCTGTTGCCTCATCGCCATTTGTTTCCTTTGGAGTGTCCACCATATATATATATATCATAAGAAGAGGTGGTTGTCCACCGCCCGGTGTCTGATGGTTCATGTTCTTCTCCTGCATCATCGTCCATACCGTCGATGTCTTGAGTCGAAGTTCGATTACCTCGGTTAAGTCATCGACCGTGGCAATGAAGTGGGTGGTGGGTGGGCGAATTCGCCGTAAATCGCCTCCCACTCAAGCGGACATAGTTCGTGAAGAGCCTCTGACAAGGAGAGACTTTAATGAGTCGACATGTAGCCAAAGGCGAATCTTTGGAAGATATCCAGCGGTGAACATCATTACGGGCCCATCCTGGCCAGCGGGCTCGGGAGTGTCGGATTTGGAACCAACGTCCGGATATGAATCCGGGGGTTGGTCGCGGGCCACCTCGGAGGTAAGGCCATGTTGGCTCCACCGCCGATGAGTGTGCGACACAGGGCGAGGTCCATCCCTCCGTCCTTAGGCAGCGCGGCCTGCTAGATCCGGAGATAATGCGGGGGCGATACCCCGAACTTCGTCCGACGGCAGGTCTAGGACATGCTCGTCGTGACTGTCCGGCGCTCCTGGCATAGGCCCAAATCCATCGAAGATCAAGTCTCGCGGATGTCCGCCGTGTAGTTCAGGTTTCGAACCTGACACGGTGGCGAGTCGTGGTGTCGATCTGCTCGGATGGCCAGCGAGTTGGCCCGTAGTCTTGACGCCGCGAACACGAAGATTTATGCAGGGGAGGAAAGTCTATACTGGGCGGTGTCGTTGATGGCGATTGGAGGAGCCATCGAGCTGACAGCGATGACGGAGAGGAACTCTCAATGAAAGCACCAATGTCGGTGTCAAAACCGGCGGATCTCGGGTAGGGGTCCCGATCGTGCGTCAAGGATGATGGTAACGAGGAAGCAAGGGACACGGATGTTTACCGAGTTGGGCCCTCTCGATGGAGGTAAAACCCTACTTCTGCTTGATTAATATTGATGATATGGGTAGTACAAGAGTAGATCTACCATGAGATCGTGAGGCTAAACCCTAGAGCTAGC
This sequence comes from Aegilops longissima, assembly GCA_021605205.1. NCBI lineage: Eukaryota > Viridiplantae > Streptophyta > Magnoliopsida > Poales > Poaceae > Aegilops > Aegilops longissima. The sequence continues at coordinate 66,900,386 of CM038677.1, forward strand.
CTATGATGGTATGATTGTAATTGTGATCGGCCTTCTAAGGACCAACCTCTCCGGTTTATATAGGCACGGAGAGGGCTAGGAATTTATATGGAGTCGGTTACAAGGAAGGAAACATAATATCCGGATCGCCAGCTTGCCTTCCACGCAAAGAAAGTCCCATCCGGACACGGGCGAAGTCTTGAGTCTTGTATCTTCACGCTTCAATAGTCGGGACGTATTACGATCCGGCTGCCGGATACCCCTAATCAGGACTCCTCAGCGGGGTCCCAATGGAAACTAAGGGATATTAAGGCCTCAATTAATAGAGAACCTGAACAAAGCATTAGCACATAGTGAATACATGAACTCCTCAAACTATGGTCATCACCGAAGTATCCTGATTATTGTCACTTGGGGTTGTGGATCATAACACATAATAGGTGACTATAGACTTGCAAGATAGGATCAAGAACACATATATTCATGAAAACATAATAGGTTCAGATCTGAAATCATGGCACTTTCGGGCCCTAGTGACAAGCATTAAGCATAGCAAAGTCATAGCAACATCAATCTCGAACATAGTGGATATTAGGGATCAAACCCTAACAAAACTAACTTCGATTACATGATAGATCTCATCAACCCATCACCGTCCAGCAAGCCTCGATGGAATTACTCACGCCGCGGCGGTGAGCATCATGAAATTGGTGATGGAGGATGGTTGATGATAACGGCGGCGACGAATCCCGTCTCCGGAGCCTGAGCGGACTCGAGATCAGCCCTCCGAGAGGTTTTAGGGCTTGGCGGCGGCTCCGTGTCGTAAAACGCGATGATTTCTTCTCTCTGATTTTTTTCTCTCCGAAAGCAAATATATGGAGTTGGTTTTGGAGGAGCTCCAGGGGGCCCACGAGGTAGGGGGCGCACCCCCCACCCTCGTGGACAGGGTGTGGGCCCCCTGGTCTTCATCTTTAGCAAGGATATTTTATTATTTTTCTAAGATGTTCCGTGGAGTTTGAGTCATTCGAGAACTTTTGTTTTCTGCATAAAACAACATCATGGCAATTTTCACTGAAAACAGCGTCATTCGGGTTAGTTCCATTCAAATCATACAAGTTAGAGTCCAAAACAAGGGCAAAAGTGTTTGGAAAAGTATATCTGACGAGCGTATCAATGTCTTTCCTTGGATCTGTGATAGAAGGTGTACCCAACAGTTTCATTTGGGTATCCTATGAAGTCACATTTCCCGATTTAGATTGAGCTTATCGAGGTTGAAGCTTTTTCACATAAGCATCACAGCCCCAAACTTTAAGAAAGCGACAACTTTGGTTTCTTGCCAAACCCTGATTCATAAGGCGTCGTCTCAACAGATTTTGATGGTGCCCTATTTAGCGTGAATGCAGCCATCTCTAAAGCATAACCCCAAAATGATAGCGGTATATCGGTAAGAGACATCATAGATCGCACCATATCTAGTAAAGTATGATTCGACGTTCGGACACACCATTACGTTGTGGTGTTCGCATGGCGTGAGATTCTTGAAACTATTCGCATTGTTTCAAATGTAGACCAAACTTCGTAACTCAAATATTCTCCTCCACGATCAGATCGTAGAAACTTTATTTCCTTGTTATGATGATTTTCCACTTCACTCTGAAATTCTTTGAACTTTTCAAATGTTTCAGACTTATGTTTCATTAAGTAGATATACCCATATCTTCTCAAATCATCTGTGAAGGTGAGAAAATAATGATACCCGCCGTGAGCCTCAATATTCATCGGACCACATACATTAGTATGTATGATTTCTAACAAATCTGTTGCTCGCTCCATAGTTAGGAGAAGCGGCGTTTTAGTCATCTTGCCCATGAGGCATGGTTACATAAGTACCAAGTGATTCATAATCAAGTGATTCCAAAGTCCATCGGTATGGAGTTTCTTCATAAACTTTACACCAATATGACCCAAGCGGCGATTGCCACAAATAATTTGCACTATCATTATCAACTCTGCATCTTTTGGCTTCAACATTATGAATATGTGTATCACAACTATCGAGATTCAATAAAATAGACCACTCTTCAAGGGTATATGACCATAAAGATATTACTCATATAAATAGAACAATCATTATTCTCAGATTTAAATGAATAAGCTGTCTCGCATTAAACAAGATCCGGATATAATGTTCATGCTCAGCGGCACCAAATAACAATTATTCAGGTCTAAAACTAATCCGAAGGTAGATGTAGAGGTAGCGTGCCGTGGCGATCACATCGACTTTGGAACCATTTCTGTTGGAAATATGCCCTAGAGCAATAATAAAATGGTTATTATTATATTTCTTTGTTCATGATAATAGTCTATTATTCATGCTATAATTGTGTTATCCGAAATCATAATACCGTGTGAATACATAGACCTAGCGTGTCCCTAGTGAGCCTCTAGTTGACTAGCTCGTTGATCAGCGAGATAGTCATGGTTTCTGACTATGGACATTGGATGTCATTGATAGCGGGATCACATCATTGGGAGAATGATGTGATGGACAAGACAATCCTAAGCATAGCTCAAAGATCGTGTAGTTCGTTTAGCTAGAGCTTTCCCAAATGTCAAGTATCATTTCCTTAGACCATGAGATTGTGCAACCCCGGATCTGATAGGAGTACTTTGGGTGTGCCAAAGCGTCCTGGCATGTTTGGGTGACTATAAAGGTGCACTACTGGTGTGGCCGGGTAATTAAGCTACTGATAATCCGCACTAATGATGCCACGTCACCTCGGTTACCGTTGACAAATCTCGCGTTAGTTCAAATCCGATTCAAAGTTCAAATTCAAAATAAAGTCAAACAATAAAAATTTTCAGATATTAAAACTAAAGTGTTGAATTGGTTCCAACTAATTCATAAGTAATTATGGCGGAGGAACCACACTTTTATAAAAGGCTTAAATACTCTAAAATGTTTTGAATAGTAGCAAAACAATTAGTTGAATGCCTTTTTCTAATAAATAAAATATTAAACTAATTTATTTTGTTGCCCAAACTTATGTGGCGGTAGCTAATTGCTAACACTAAATTAGGGACTATTTTTATAGTTTATAAAAATAAGATAAAAGTGGAACTAAATTAAAACAGAAAGCGAAAAGGAATTATAAGAATAAAATAAGCGAGAAGGGAATAAGAGGAGGGCCCCCCTTTGGGCCACCCGGCCGACCCGCCGACCCACCGGCCTTATCACGAGGAGAAACCCTAACCCACCCGATCCCCTCCCCTCGTTCCCTCGTCGCCCCCGCCCTCCCGATCAGATTTGGATCGGGGGCAATTCCGCCACTCGCCTGATCCCCTCCGCCCGCTCCTCGCTCGATCCGGCGACCCGCGTCGCCGTCGCCTGTGTGAGCCCGCCGCCCGACATGCGTCCGCCGCATCCACCCTCGCCACCACCTCGCGGCGCCATCCCATCCTCCTCCCGTCGCGGCGCCCGAGCCTCGGCGTCGCGGCCTCGCCGGTCCCGCCACCCGTTCCGGCGTCGCCGGCGCGCCGTCACTGGAATCGCTGGATCGCCGGGCCCCCCCGCCCGGATCTCCCGCGCCTCGCCGCCCGTCCTCGACCCCCTCCCGACCGGAGCTCGCCGCCACCTCACGGGCTCCTTCCCCTCGGCGCTTCGTCCTCGCCAGCCCCCCCGACCTTCCCAGCGCCGTTACCTGACCCCGCGAACTCGGTGAGACCCCGCCCTTCTCCGTTTGCCCGCCTCGCGCGCTGCTGCGTCTCGTGCCCGCAGCGCCGTGAACCACGCCCCCCCCCCCCGCTGCACCTCCGTGCCATCCGCCCGCTGCCCCCCTCGACCGCCTCCCCCCGTGGGCCGTCGCCTCCCACTGCTCCCGCATGCGGCTGAGCGCCGACTCCGCCTCCCGTGGCGCCGCCTCCGACCCTTGGCCGGCGTCGGGCGCCCGGCCACGCCCGTGGCTGCCCCCCTTCTGTCGATCTGGCGCTCGCCCAGTCGGGCGCCGACGCCCAGCGCCCGCAACCCCCTCTGGACCACAGACACATGGGGCCCACGCCCCAGAACAAAAAAAAAAGGGGATTAGAGAAAATAAATAAATAATTAAAATAATAATTAAAATGTTAATTAATTAATTAATTAATTAGAGAATTAATTAACTTAATTAAACCTGATTAATTAAACCTAATCACTAATTAACCTAATTAACTAAAGTTAATTAAATTTGATTAGGTTAATTAGATAACAGAGAATGACATGCGGGACCCACATCGGGGTTGACTCGATCAACCTGTTGGCTCTTGACGTCGGCATGACATCATCTTGGCGTCATAAATACATTTCGAATTAATTAAATAATTAATTAAATTCCAGAAATTAATAAAATCTTTAGAAAATCATATCTTTTAATCCGTAACTCAGTTAAAATATTTTCAACACGAAAGTTGCTCGAGCAGCGAGGCGAATCCGGATCGCAGTCGTTCGTCGCCACACACCCTAACCTATCGAACCTGCAAACTTTCCTCTCCGGTTCATCATCGTGAGCGTCCGGGCAGGAAAACTTTCGGGTGTTTCCCCCTTGCGGTATCGCCTAAGCGCTGCGTTAGAACACGTCTAGCTCATATGTTGTCCTTTTACGCACTTGCACTGCTATGTATTTACTGTTTCTTCCCCTCTTCTCTCGGTGACCCCGAGACCGATCTGAGATGTCCTGTGATCGACTCGTCACCGGCGACCCTCTCTCTTGCGAGCAACCAGGCAAGCCCCCCCCTTGATCACGGATATAGCCTACTCTTCTCTATCTTGCTTGCATTAGAGTAGTATAGCATATTCTTTTTTCGAGATACTCCTATCTTGATGCATAGCTTTGTCCTTGTAACCATTGTTACCTTACGCAATCCTATATGCTTAGTATAGGTTGCTAGTACTTTCATCTGAGGCCCTACATCCTTGTCCGTGCGCGTGCTATACTATCGGGTCGTGATCACTCGGGAGGTGATCACGGTATATCTATATACTTTATACTCGGGTGGTACTGTTAGGAGATGGAAATTTGAAAGGGCAGTGGTTCCATCCCGGTAGAGGTGGGCCTAGGTTCCAGCGACCCCATTGATACTTTAATGGCGGAGTGGCGGGGCAGGTTGAGACCGCCTAGGAGAGAGTGGGCTGGCCTGTTGGCGTTCAGCGGATACTTAACACGCTTAACGAGGTCTTGGTATTTGATCTGAGTTGGCTCTGAGCTTATCGCACTAACCATCTCTGCGGGAGTAGTTATGGGTATCCGGCGTCGTGGTATCGGCGAAGCACTTGAGCGTCGTCGGCCGGCGGCGCGCGCGGATTGGGCTGGAGCGCTGTTAGGCTAGATGCGCTTCGGCGCCCTCATAGCGTCTTGGTGTGCTTTCGAGGCGATGGGCGGACCCTGCGGCGCTTAGGTTTAGACCGGCGTCTTGGCCTCTGTTGTGCCTAGGTGGGGCTGCGGCGTGTTGATCTTCAGCGGCGGGCATGACCGGAAAGTGTGTCGGCCAAATGGGATCAAGCGTCTTTGGGTAAGATGGTGCACCCTGCAGTGAGTTAATCTATTCGGATAGCCGTGATCTTGATAACAGGATGACTTGGAGTTGTACCTTGAGCTTATGACAACTAGAACCGGATACTTGATAAAACACACCCTTCCAAGTGCGGATACAACGGTGGTCGCTCTCGCTCGGGGTTATGGCGGGGATTGCGGGTAGGATTATTGCTATATGATGTTACTTGGAGGACTTGATTGTTCCTCCTACATTTGCAAGGCAGAGTCGAGCGTAGTCTTCGTTAAGACTAACTATCCCCTCTTATTACGGCATTCTGCAGTTCAGTCCTTGATATGGCCTTTACATATATCCATGCATATGTAGTGTAGCTCCTTGCTTGCAGTACTTTGGATGAGTACTCACGGTTGCATTGTTTCCCCTTTTCCCCTACCTCTACTCGATTGCTGCAGCAGACGATGGAGCCGAGTCGAGGCGCCACCGCCTATGGCGACTACTACTCGGAGGTGCCTACTACTACGTGCAGCCCGGCGGCGGCGACCGGGGAGTAGCTTAGGAGGATCCCAGCCGGAGGCATGCTCCTCTTCGATCTGTATCGGTTTGTGCTAGCCTTCTTATGGCACCTTGTCTAACTTATATACGTACTCGGATATTGTTGCTTCCGCTGACTTCGTCTATGATCGAGCACTTGTATTCGAGCCCTCGAGGCCCTGGCTTGTATTATGATGCTTGTATGACTTATTTTATTTGTAGAGTTGTGTTGTGATATCTTCCGTGAGTCCACGATCTTGATCGTACACATTTGCGTGCATGATTAGTGTCTGATTAAATCGAGGCGTTACAAGTTAATATCGAGCCATTGCTGTAGAATCCCCTTCCACACTCCTTGGCCGAAGTCGAGTCTAGACATTGCAAAAACTTTTACTAACTTGGCTGTGTGCCTTACGGGCCCACGTCGCCATCGGGTGGTACTAGGATCTTTTACTCCTCGATCTTTACTCTGGGATTCTGAACTCTCTTCTATTCGGGTTAAACGATTTTGCTAAAAACAAAACTAACTTTAGGTTCTCGCAAGTACTTTCTCCCGGAGAGCCCCTCACTTCGGATGATCGTCTGCTAATCAGAAGATTCCGAAGATACTCTCTGATGTTCTCTCGAGACTTTGTGCCCATCACTTTTGCTATTTCTGATCGCCGATAAATCCGTATGGATAACTACTTACACTTGCCATTCATACGATCATCCCCCATTGACCTTGTTATTACAAGATACCCCGAAGTTTTCTCTATTGTTCCGAGAATACTTTGTGCCTACTGCCTAACAGTTCTTTGCCACATGAATACCCCTTCAAATAAATCCTCGCACTTGTCGAGTATCCGCTCAACCCCCAGTTGTTCATGTGTTTCACTAAAGTCTTCAAAATACTATTCGATCTTCCGAAAATCCTCTGGAGCCTTTGGCTCTTGAAATTCTTAACTTGCTTGCATTATGGTTAATCCCATAAGTCTCGTAGTCGTATTGACATTCCTTGTCATTACCATTTTGAGTCTATTGACTCAATATGTTTCTGAATACCATAATCATCATTGATCCTTATAAATTACCTTTACGGCTGAGATGCCATTCTTTTAAGCTGGAATTGGTTCTCGACCAATCCAATTTTAGTTGATTGTACCCTAAGGCTATTCAACTTATCCATCCCTAATCGAGCATTGCTTGATCCCTTGAATTAGGAATCATAATTCCTTTGCATTTGACAATTGAGTTAGTCGATTGTTTCTATAATTTGATCTCCTTGCGTTCTTCTTCCTCTAGTTGAGTCTTGATGCTCATGTCGGATCCCTTGTGGACCACGGATCCTTTGTTGGATTTTATCGACAACGCCTTTATATTCAATAACCTTGTGAGCCTTTCCTCGGATACATAATGCCTTTGGTAAATTGTATCCTTTGCTCTTTCAACCATGCTCGCCTTGAGCTTGAGTTGATTATTTCTAAAGATTCGGTATATGATTCCAAGAAGCCCTATGGGTTGAACATATGCCTTCACTAAACCGTGTGAACCGAAATTTTCACGAATCATACTCTTACGGTGCTTCGCGGATAAAATTTTCAACACTTTGCAACTTCATCGAGCGTGAGAAGTGAATGAAAGGTTTTGCATTGGAGAAGTGGGAGTCGACCTTGAACTTTGTGTTCATGCCCATGGACACGATGTAGATCTTATCATTAAAGCTTCTCTTAAATTAATTATTCCTTTGGTATAAGTTCCTCTTATATCTGGGATCTGGCCTTTGCAATCATGGTTCCGACCATGTTCTCTTTTAAATACCATTTCTCGTGCAAGTTTAAGCACTTGTCTTGATGAGCAATACCCCAGTCCAACTTCTACCTTGCTCTGTCGCCAGTATTACCCCACGGTATCTCAAGATTATCATGGAACTGCATAACTTCTTATGAGTTCTTCATTAAGTGCTACCGTCCCTGATTCAATTTATCACGGGTTACGAGTTGTTAAACACTCAAAGACACCGATAAGCTGAACCGAGTCCGCACTACGGTTCAACAACTCTTCGATAGCTTCTATAAGTGCGAGTTTGTACCCGACCACGCCAATTCCTAGCCTGTTTGGCAATATCATTGTCGTGATGATTTTAACTGTGCTACCGGTCCTTCTTCTCGGAGCACAATTTTCGACGATGAACTAAGCTTACGTCGATTTTCCTCGTCATCCTTTCACCTTAAGCGACAAGCTTGAGTTCGAGTTTATGTCGTAACCGTGGTTCCAATAACCTCCTGCTTCATCATTCCTTTGACTTGATGTAAATGCGATTAACTACATCTGCATGAAATCTCGCGACAATTGTGTCGTGATCGTCGACATTCGAGCTCATCCGGGATATCAATTGAATTCATGATGAGAAATACCATCCTTGCCCTCGATGAATTGTATTATCTTCGACCACTTTATTGCCTTCCCACCAACACAAGCTTGTTCATGTTTGGTGTTATACCTCGAGTTCCTTGCTACCCAGCAATTGTTCTTCCTTACCTTGGAGTATTACCATCTGTTAATATCAAGGATGTTGTGAGGACTGCTCCACCTCTTAAGAAATTCTTGGTATTGGGATGCTTCTCACCATCACCATTCTTTCTTGGTCCCCGTGTTGCTTCCAACCAGTGTACCAACAAGTGAACGGTGCTGTTTGAATTCTGCCCTTCTAGCAAGCCTCTTGCTTTGAAGTGAAATTCTTAGTCTATCGATTATTGAATCACCATTCTGACATTGGTCGTGCAACCCAACCCATCGGGCGCACCTTCCAACCAATGTTTACTTGTGTATGTTTTCCTCGAGCATACTTCCTTATATCATTTGATCTGACAAATGTTATCTCCTTGTTCACTTAATTGTGGAAGCCCATCTTCGGGGGAATCTCGGTGAATTGCCGTTGAGTCACCAGACACCTCCTTGTCCTCTCCTTGGGTTAATGATGGACTCTTGTTAACGGAAATCACTTCATAGTTCCTTTCCACCGAGTATCTTACATTGTCATCTTGTCAAATTGTGTTGCACCTTTTCTTCTCAGGTATTCTAAGTCTGAGGTATCCTGACACCAATCGGATCTGAATCTCGGTTAGATATGATGGTTGGGACAACTTTCCAAGAGTTATGATGTTGATCCTTTGATGACCCGGTAGTATGATGTCATACCTAGCACCCCCCCCCCCCGGCTGGAGGACCTATCATTATAGATTCCTTTTCAGCAAGGTTATCCATTCATCCATGAGGAAATTGTAGACTTATTCTTCAAGTTATTCTGATGGATCCCGTGTTCAAGGTCGATCTTCACACGAAGACCATGTAAATGCTATCTCGAAGCATGTCAATGGTACTCCGATTTTCAACAGGAACATTTGAAGCACGATGATAAATTTCATTTATCATTCATCCTAACACCGTTGTATGGGTAATATCATGAGATTCCTCCCCCCCCCCTTACCTAAAGAGTTTTCTACATTATATCCTGACATGGATATCATGCTCTGCTTATCCTTGGTAAGGATATATCCCTGAAATATGTGTTTAAACACATTTTCCTTCCCATTGTTCTGTTTAATATGATAATCATATTTTACTTTCCATTGGTTGTTGGAACCTTTCTGGGATATATATAATCTAGCGGTGATAATCCCACCTTACGTAAGCACCTCGTTGTACCACTCTGTAAGTAAGACCCTATTACTATTTGTCGATGACATTCGGTAACCACCGATGGGCGAGAACCTTGCCTATTGGTCCGCCTCGTTCAGAGCGGGAAAAGGTTCTCTTAGTCCCTCGCCCTTGGTACCTATGTTGTTGCCGACATGACCCTCAGACTCTCCTCTGACATGCCTTGCGTACATGATCGTGCAAGAGGTCACCAACCTCCTACTCTTAACCACATGGTGGGCCCATAACCCACAGTTTCACAGGATCGAAACCTGACTGTCCTGTACACCCCCTATTTCCAAAGTTATTCCTCGCACGTGGCCTCGTATGTAATTCACGGGCCACCGTCATAGTGATCTATTCGGTATCGGGCGATACTTACTCTCGCTATTCTCAACCCCTTTCTCACTTTGGTTCGGGCTTGAGCAACTACCTACCGCTTGGAGCCTATTATGGTACCCTCATACCTTACTCTCGAGGTATTTCATATGTTCAACTCGAGAGATAATTTTATACTAATTCATGGGTTAACCCCAGATTATTTCCTTAAAAGCACTATGTCGTGGTGAGCTGCCCTTTACCTTTACATGAAATGCGATGGAGTTCCCAAAGAAATGAAGACCGGTTTATCATGATGCATCGGAATAAAGGATTGAAGACATCAGCGAGAAGGATTAACTTCTTGAGAAGATCCGTTAGTTTATCGTAACGAGAACTTTCCCCTTGCTCCCCTCTTAAATCTCGGGACGAGATTTCTTGTAATCAGAGGAGAATTGTGGCCTTGGGTAATTAAGCTACAGTAATCCGCACTAATGATGCCACGTCACCTCGGTTACCGTTGACAAATCTCGCGTTAGTTCAAATCCGATTCAAAGTTCAAATTCAAAATAAAGTCAAACAATAAAATTTTCAGATATTAAAACTAAAGTGTTGGGTGGTTCCAACTAATTCATAAGTAATTATGGCGGAGGAACCACACTTTTATAAAAAGGCTTAAATACTCTAAAATGTTTTGAATAGTAGCAAAACAATTAGTTGAATGCCTTTTCTAATAAATAAAATATTAAACTAATTTATTTTGTTGCCCAAACTTACGTGGCGGTAGCTAATTGCTAACACTAAATTAGGGACTATTTTTATAGTTTATAAAAATAAGATAAAAGTGGAACTAAATTAAAACAGAAAATGAAAAGGAATTATAAGAATAAAACAAACGAGAAAGGGAATAAGAGAAAGGCCCCCCCTTTGGGCCACCCGGCCAGTGGCCCTACCGGGCGGCCCACCCGCCAATGGCCGACCCACCCAGCCTTATCACGAGGAGAGAAAACCCTAACCCACCCCGATCCCCACTCCCCTCGTTCCCTCGTCGCCCCCCACGCCCTCCCGATCCAGATTTGGATCGGGGCAATTCCGCCACTCGCCCGATCCCTCCGCTTGCTCCTCGCTCGATCCGGCGAGCCGCGTCACCGTCGCCTTGTGAGCCCGCCGCCCGACAGCTGCGTCCGCCGCATCCACCTCACCACCACCTCGCGGCCCGCCCATCCTCCTCCCGTCGGGCGCCCTCGGCCTTGGCCTCGCCGGTCCCGCCACCCGTTCAGCGTCGCCGGCCGCGCCGTCACAGAATCGCTGGATCGCCCGAGCCCCCCTCGCCCGGATCTCCCGCGCCTCGGCCGGGCTCGCCGCCACCTCACGGGCTCTTTCCCCTCGGCGCTTCGTCCTCATCGGCCCTCCAGACCTTCCCGTGCCGTTGCCTAGACCCGCGAACTCCGGTGAGGACCCCGCCCTTCTCCCGTTTGCCCGCCTCTGCGCCGCCCGCGCCGTCTCGTGCCGAAACCAGCGCCGTGGACCGCCCCTTCCCCGCTGCACCTCCGGCGCCATCCGCCCGCTGCCCCCCTCGACCGCCTCCCCCCGTGGGCCGTCGCCTCCCACTGCTCCGCATCTGTGAGCGCCGACTCCGCCTCCGTGGCGCCGCCTCGTCCCTTGGCCGCGTCGAGGCGCGGCGCCACGCCTGGCTGCCCCCCTTCTGTCGATCTGGCGCTCGCCCGATCGGTCGGCGCCAACGCCAGCGCGCAACCCCTCAGGCCCACAGACACATGGGGCCCACGCCTGAAACAAAAAAGAGGGATTAGAAAATAAATAAATAATTAAAATAAAAATTAAAATGTTAATTAATTAATTAATTAATTAGAAATTAATTAACTTAATTAAACCTGATTAATTAAACCTAATCACTAATTAACCTAATTAACTAAAGTTAATTAAATTTGATTAGGTTAATTAGATAACGAAGAATGACATGCGGGACCCACACTGCGGGTTGACTCGATCAACCACATTGGTCTTGACGTCGGCATGACATCATCTTGACGTCATAAATACATTTCGAATTAATTAAATAATTAATTAAATTCCAGAAATTAATAAAATCTTTAGAAAATCATATCTTTTAATCCGTAACTCAGTTAAAATCTTTAGAAAATCATATCCGGATCATGATCCGTTCGTCATCCACACACACCTAACCTATCGAACACGCAAACTTTCCTCTCGGTTCATCATGTCGACAGACGTCCGAACAGGAAAACTTTCGGGTGTTTCCCCACGCAGGTATCGCCTAAGCGCTGCGTTAGAACACGTCTAGCTCATGCATTGTCCTTTTACGCACTTGCTGCTATGTATTTACTGTTTCTTCCCCTCTTCTCTCCGGTAGACCCGAGACCGATCACGGATGTCCTGTGATCGACTCGTCACCGGCGACCCCTCTCTCTTGCCCGAGCAACAGGCAAGCCCCCCCCCCTTGATCACGGATATCGCCTACTCTTCTCTATCTGCTTGCATTAGAGTAGTATAGCATATTCTTGTTTTGAGATACTCCTATCTTGATGCATAGCTTTGTCCTTGTAACCATTGTTACCTTACGCAATCCTATATGCTTAGTATAGGTTGCTAGTACTTTCATCTGTGGCCCTACATCCTTGTCCGTCTGCCGTGCTATACTATCGGGCCGTGATCACTCGGGAGGTGATCACGGTATATACTATATACTTTATACTATTACATTACGGTGGTCTTGTTGGGAGATGAAATTTGAAAGGACGGTGGTTCCATCCGGTAGAGGTGGGCCTAGGTTCCCGACGGCCCCGATTGTTACTTTAATGGCGGAGCGGCAGGGGCAGTTGAGACCGCCTAGGAGAGAGTGGGCTGGCCTGTTCGGCGTTCGCGGATACTTAACACGCTTAACGAGGTCTTGGTATTTGATCTGAGGTTGGCTCTGAGCTTATACGCACTAACCATCTCGGGTGGGTATCCGGCGTCGTGGTATCGGCGAAGCACTTGAGACGTCGGCGACGGGCGGCCTTGCGCGGATTGGATGGAACGCTGTTAGGCTAGGTGCGCTTCGGCCGCCCTCTAACGTCTTGAGTGTGCTCGAGGCGATGGGCCCGGACCCTGGCGCTTAGGTTTTAGACCGGCGTGCTAGCCTCTCTGTTGTGCCTAGGTGGGGCTGCGGCGTGTTGATCTTCAGCGGCCGGGCATGACCGAGAAAGTGTGTCGGCCAAATGGGATCAAGCGTCTTTGGGTAAGATGGTGCACCCTGCGGTGAAGTTAATCTATTCGGATAGCCGTGATCTTGATAACAGGGCGACTTGGAGTTGTACCTTGAGCTTATGACAACTAGAACCGGATACTTGATAAAACACACCCTTCCAAGTGCGGATACAACGGTGGTCGCTCTCGCTCGGGGTTATGAGCGAGGATTGCGGGTAGGATTATTGCTATATGATGTTACTTGGAGGACTTGATTGTTCCTCCTACATTTGCAAGGCAGGAGTCGAGCGTAGTCTTCGTTAAGACTAACTATCCCCTCTTATTACGGCATTACTGCAGATTCAGTCCATGATATGGCCTTTACACATATATCCATGCATATGTAGTGTAGCTCCTTGCTTGCAGTACTTTGGATGAGTACTCACGGTTGCATTGTTTCCCCTTTTCCCCTACCTCTACTCGATTGCTGCAACGAGCGATGGAGCCGAGTCGTCGCGCCACGCGTGTGGCGACTACTACTCGGAGGTGCCTACTACTACGTGCAGCCCCGTGACAACGACCAGGAGTAGCTTAGGAGGATCCCGCGGGAGGCCTGCTCCTCTTCGTCTGTATCCCGGTTTGTGCTAGCCATCTTATGGCACCTTGTCTAACTTATGCGTACTCGGATGTTGTTGCTTCGGCGACTTCGTCTATGATCGAGCACTTGTATTCGAGCCCTCGAGGCCCCTGGCTTGTATTATGATGCTTGTATGACTTATTTTATTTGTAGAGTTGTGTTGTGATATCTTCCCGTGAGTCCCTGATCTTGATCGTACACATTTGCGTGCATGATTAGTGTACGATTAAATCGGGGGCGTTACAACGGGTATCTCCGAAAGTGTCGGTTGGGTTGGCACGAATCGAGACTGGGATTTGTCACTCCGTATGACGGAGAGGTATCTCTGGGCCCACTCGGTAATGCACCATCATAATGAGCTCAATGTGACCAAGTGTCTGGTCACGAAATCATGCATTACGGAACGAGTAAAGTGACTTGCCGGTAACGAGATTAAACGAGGTATTGTGATACCGACGATCGAATCTCGGGCATGTAACGTACCGATTGACAAAGGGAATTATATACGGGGTTACTTGAATCCTCGACATCGTGGTTCATCCGATGAGATCATCGAGGAGCATGTAGGAGCCAACATGGGTATCCAGATCCGCTGTTGGTTATTGATTTGGAGGCGTCTCGGTCATGTCGCATGTCTCCCGAACCGTAGGGTCTACACATAAGGTTCGGTGGCCTTGAGGTTTAGAGATATGAATATCAGTAACCCAAAAGTTGTTGAGTCCGGATGAGATCCGGACATCATGAGGAGTTCGGAATGGTCAGAGGTAAAGAATTATATATAGGAAGTCAGGTTTGACCATCGGGAAAGTTTGGGGTCACGGTATTGTCTGGGACCACGGAAGGGTCGAGGTCCACCGGTGGGGCCACCTATCCGGAGGGCCCCATGGGCTGAAGTGGGAGGAACCATCCTGGTGGGCTGGTCGCCCCTTGGGCCCCCTGCGCCCGGGGTTGGGAAACCCTAGGGGTGGGCGCCTCCACCAGCTTGGGAAGCCACCCCAGCCGCCGCCCCTTGGAGATCCCATCTCGGGGCCGCCCGCCCCTAGGGGCCTATATAAGAGGGGAGGGAGGGCAGCCGCACCATGCTCTTGGCGCCTCCCTCTCCCTTGCTACACCTCTCCCTCTCGCGGGCCTTGGCGAAGCCTGCCGAGATCATTCTTGCATCCCCCACCACGCCGTCGTGCTGCTGGATCGTCATCAACCTCTCCTTCCCCTTGCTAGATCAAGAAGGAGGAGTCTTACCCAACCGTGCGTGTGTTGAGCGCTGAGGTGCTGTCCGTTCGACACTAGGATCATCGGTGATTTGGATCACGACGAGTACGACTCCCTCAACCCCGTTCTCTTGAACGCTTCCGCTCGATCTACAAGGGTATGTAGATGCACTCCTCTCTCTTGTTTCTAGATGAACTCATAGATTGATCTTGGTGAAACCGTAGAAATTTTTTATTTTCTGCAACGTTCACCAACATTTCCCACGCGCATCGTCACCTCGTCCTTAGCCAGTCTTTGCTTAATCTGTAGTCCCTGTTTCGAGTTGCAAATATTAGCAACAAAACCAGTATCAAATACCTAGGTGCTACTGCGAGCTCTGGTAAGGTACACATCAATAACATGTATTTCACATATACCTTTGTTTACCTTGCCATCCTTCTTATCCGCCAAATACTTGGGGCAGTTCCGCTTCAGATGACCGATCGCTTGCAGTAGAAGCACTCAGTCTCAGGCTTGGGTCCAGACTTGGGTTTCTTCTCTTGAGCAGCAACTTGTTTGCCGTTCTTCTTGAAGTTCCCCTTCTTCTTCCCTTTACCATTTTTCTTGAAACTGGTGGTCTTGTTGACCATCAACACTTGATGCTCCTTCTTGATTTCTACCTCCGCATCCTTTAGCATTGCGAAGAGCTCGGGAATTATCTTGTTCATCCCTTGCATATTATAGTTCATCACGAAGCTGTTGTAGCTTGGTGGCAGTGATTGAAAAATTATGTCAATGACACTATCATCAGGAAGATTAACTCCCAGTTGAATCAAGTGATTGTTATACCCAGACATTTTGAGTATATGTTCACTGACAGAACTATTCTCCTCCATCTTGTAGCTATAGAACTTATTGGAGACTTCATATCTCTCATTCCGGGCATTTGCTTGAAATATTAACTCCAACTCCTGGAACATATCATATGGTCCATGACATTCAAAACGTCGTTGAAGTGCCGGTTCTAAGCCGTAAAGCATGGTACACTGAACTATAGAGTAGTCATCGGCTTTGCTCGCGAGCGTTCTTAACGTCGTCGGTTGCATCTCTACGAGGCACTGGCACCCAGCGGTGCTTCGAGGACATAATTCTTTTGTGCAGCAATGAGGATAATCCTCAAGTTACGGACCCAGTCGGTGTAATTGCTACCATTATCTTTCAACTTTGCTTTCTCAAGGAACACATTAAAATTTAGCGGAACAACAACACGGGCCATCTATCTACAACAAACATAGACAAGCAAAATACTATCAGGTACTAAGTTCATGATAAATTTAAGTTTAATTAATCATATTACTTAAGAACTCCCACTTATATAGACATCTCTCTAATCGTCTAAGTGATCACGTGATCCAAATCAACTAATCCATAACCGATCATCACGTGAAATGGAGTAGTTTTCAATGGTGAACATCACTGTGTTGATCATATCTACTATATGATTCACGTTCGACCTTTCGGTCTTAGTGTTCCGAGGCCATATCTACATATGCTAGGCTCGTCAAGCTTAACCCGAGTATTCTGCATGTGCAAAACTGGCTTGCACCCGTTGTAGATGGACGTAGAGCTTATCACACCCGATCATCACGTGGTGTCTCGGCACGACGAACTTTGTCAACGGTGCATACTCAGCGAGAACACTTCTTTCTTGAAATTTGGTGAGAGATCATCTTATAATGCTACCGTCAATCAAATCAAAATAAGATGCATAAAGGATAAACATCACATGCAATCAATATAAGTGATATGATATGGCCATCACCATCTTGTGCTTGTGATCTCCATCTCCGAAGCACCGTCGTGATCACCATCGTCACCGGCGCGACACCTTGATCTCCATCGTCGCATCATTGTCGTCTCGCCAACTATTGCTTCTACGACTATCGCTACCGCTTAGTGATAAAGTAAAGCAATTCTGAAGCGTTGCATTGCATACAATAAAGCGACAACCATATGGCTCCTGCCAGTTGCCGATAACTCGGTCACAAAACATGATCATCTCATACAATAAAATATAGCACGTCTTGCCCATATCACATCACAACATGCCCTGCAAAAACAAGTTAGACGTCCTCTACTTTGTTGTTGCAAGTTTTACGTGGCTGCTATGGGCTGAGCAAGAACCGTTCTTACCTACGCATCAAAACCACAACGATATTTCGTCAAGTTAGTATTGTTTTAACCTTCTCAAGGACCGGGCATAGCCACACTCGGTTCAACTAAAGTTGGGGAAACTGACACCCGCCAGCCACCTATGTGCAAAGCACGTCGGTAGAACCAGTCTCGCGTAAGCGTCTGGCGTAATGTCGGTCCGGTCGCTTCATCCAACAATACCGCCCGAACCAAAGTATGACATCTTTGGTAAGCGGTATGACTTATATCGCCCACAACTCACTTGTGTTCTACTCGTGCATATAACATCTACGCATAAAACCAGGCTCGGATGCCCTTTGTTGGGGAGCGTAGTAATTTAAAAAATTCCTACGCATTACGCAAGATCATGGTGATGCATAGCCGAGAGGGATAGTGTTGTCCATGTACCCTCGTGAGACCGAAAGCGGAAGCGTTAACTGCTTAGCGGTTGATGTAGTCGTCGTCTTCATGATCCGACCGATCAAGTACGAACGTACGGCACCTCCGAGTTCAGCACACGTTCAGCTCGATGACGTCCCACGAACTCCGATCCAGCAGAGCTTTGCAGGAGAGTTCCGTTAGCACAATAGCGTGATGACGGTGTTGATGATGCTATCGACGCAGGGCTTCACCTAAGCACCGCTATGATATTATCGAGGTGGAATCTGGTGGAGGGGGGCACCGCACACGGTAAGAGATCAAGAGATCAATTATTGTGTCTAGAGGTGCCCCCCTACCCCCGTATATAAAGGATCAAGGGGAAGGGGGCGGCCGGCCAGGAGGAGGCGCGCCAGGGAGGATTCCTACTCCCACCGAGAGTAGGATTCCCTCCTTTCCTAGTCCAAGTAGGAGAGGGGAAGGAAGGAAGAGAGGAGAGGAAGGAAAGGAGGGGCGCCACCCCCCTCCTTGTCCTATTCGGACTAGAGGGGGAGGGGGCGCGCGGCCTGCCCTGGCTGCCCCTCCTCTTCTCCACTAGGTCCCATTAGGCCCACTAAAATCCCCGGGGTTCAGTAACCCCACCCCCCGGTACTCCGGTATATGTCCCAAACCTCCCGAAGCACTCCCGGTGTCCGAACATAGTCATCCAATATATCTATCTTTATGTCTCGACCATTTCGAGACTCCTCTTCATGTCCGTGATCATATCCGGGACTCCAAACTACCTTCGGTACATCAAAACACAAAACTCATAATACTGATCGTCACCGAACTTTAAGCGTGCGGACCCTACGGGTTCGAGAACTATGTAGACATTACCGAGACACGTCTCCAGTCAATAACCAGTAGCGGAACCTGGATGCTCATATTGGCTCCCACATATTCTACGAAGATCTTTATCGGTCAAACCGCGTAACAACATATGTTGTTCCCTTTGTCATCGGTATGTTACTTGCCCGAGATTCGATCATTGGTATCTCAATACCTAGTTCAATCTCGTTACCGGCAAGTCTCTTTACTCGTTACGTAATGCATCATCCCGTAACTAACTCATTAACTACATTTCTTGCAAGGCTTATAGTGATGTGCATTACCGAGAGGGCCCAGAGATACCTCTCCGACAATCGAAGTGACAAATCCTAATCTCGAAATACGTCAACTCAACAAGTACCTTCGGAGACACCTGTAGAGCACCTTTATAATCACCCAGTTACGTTGTGACGTTTGGTAGCACACAAAGTGTTCCTCCGGTAAGCAGGAGTTACATAATCTCATAGTCATAGGAACATGTATAAGTCATGAAGAAAGCAATAGCAACATACTAAACGATCAAGTGCTAAGATAACGGAATGGGTCAAGTCAATCTCATCATTCTTCTAATGATGTGATAACATTGATCAAATGATAGCTCATATCTATGGTTAGGAAACTCAACCATCTTTGATCAACAATGACCTAGTCAAGTAGAGGCATACTAGTGACACTATGTTTGTCTATATATTCACGCATGTATTATGTTTCCGGTTAATACAATTCTAGCATGAATTCTAAAAAATTATCATGATATGAGGAAATAAATAATAACTTTATCATTGCCTCTAGGGCATATTTCCTTCAGTCTCCCACTTGCAAGAGGTCCGGCATTCTCAAGATTTGAGGACATCTTGTTGGTCAAAGCTTGATTGGCCACAACAATGGATCCAATATGCGGCACCAAGTAAAAGGGGAACAAGTATTGGGAGAAGATTTGGAAGGAGTATCACGAACAAAAGGAGTATGTGGAGCCGCATCTTATCGTGACCAACCGCAATGTGGCATCTCTCCAACATCGATAGGGGGTCATTCAAGGGGAAGTGAACAAGTATGTTGGCTACTACTCACAAGTGACCAAACACTCAAAGCGGGATGAGAGTGGCAACTCATGTAAGATCAATTGCTTCATCTTGTCATCATTTGCATATGCTTCTTGTGTTTGTATTCTCGTGCTCATACGTATGTTGTTTGCTAGACGGTGGTGGCAGCCACTTTGTATCATGAGACTGAGATGAAGCCGTTTGCTTTTAGCCATTGTGGGATCCTATTAAATAGGGTGCCCAAGTGGACACAACTTGTGATCGATCTCAAAGCCGACAAGAGAGAAATGATGGCTCAAGCTCCCACCAATCAATTAGGTTGGATGATGAAGACGGCAATGTTGTTGTCGAGAATGGAAGAGCCATTGTGCCAAAGGATAAGCGACAAGTTACGGGAAACAAGTGAGGGAAGGCAAGGGGATCACGTGACTACGCGGCTTCAAAAATGTCTTTCACATGGACGGGCATTTTTTTTCAACAAGGGAGAACAAGAAAGGGGAGAGGTACAAGGTCATGTTCGATGCGCAAGAGAAGAGGATGGAGTGGGACTGGAAGAGGGCGGAGAAGAAGCTGAAAATTGAGAGGGAGAAGATCGAGTTGGAGAAGCAAGAGGCGGAGATCAAATGGGAATACGAGAAGGCCAGGACATTTGGAGAGATTGAGCTTGAGCAAGAGAGGTTGCAATTCACATGGGACACGGAGGATGCGAAGATCATGTTGGCGGACGAAACCCTCTTGGATGAGAAATCAAAGAAGTGGCTTGCGGATAAGAAGGAGATCAACAACTGTAGGAAAGTACGAGGCGGCGAGGGCGGCTGCAACGGATCATGCGGCGAGGATGCAGGCGGAGGCGGAGCAAGCAGCCCAGATGCGGGCGGAGCAAGCAGCCCGGATGCAGGAGGAGCAGGACGAAGGACGCAAGCATGGGCTCGGAGCAGGCGGCATGGATGGTGTCCGCCCAGTGACCTGACAAGCGAGCCATCCGTCACGCTCGGACATTGGTTTCATTTTGATATGTCCGATTTGTTGAACTATGATTTGCTTTGCTTTGTTTCGAACCATTGGATTCAAATAATTTGTGTTGGAAGGGAGAGAGGGAATTGGTGGAATTGTTAATTGTATTGCTTGAGCCTCGTGGGCATATATATAGGAGTACAAAGACCAACTTGGAGTACAAGACAAGGCAGGACCAAATCCTAGTCTATCATATACTTCCTAATAATCTTTATACTCAACATCCCCCGCAGTCACAACGGTAGCGACGCAGACGGTGAGACTGGAGAAGAATCCGAAGGCAAGCCGACGGACACCCCCCCATAGTTGTAACGGTCGACGCATCGCGGAGTCGTGACTGGAGTGGCAACCGACAAGGTTGCTCAAGCAAGGCGGTAGCCCTTTGTGTCGTTTGTCGATGTAGCCGAGAGCGGAGGGTGGTGTAGCCGTGGTCGAGGTAGCCGTGCGAAGAATGCCGTGGTCGAGGTCAAGTCGGGGAGCCGGTGTTGAGGATGTCGCCATGGAGCCACGGGCGCAAGGGTGCGCCGAGTTAGCATGGGCGCAGTGGTGCGCCGGAAAGGAGATGTTGTTGATGACGCGTCGCGGCGGGTTTGCCAAGCCCGAGGACACATCATAGACGAAGGCACGCACTAGTGTTGCCAGCACCGGGCATGCGTAGACGGACGAAGACGAAGTTGACGAAGCGCCGCACCAGGCTTGCTAGGCCCGGGGACACGTCGTGGACGAAGGCACGCGGCGGTGTTGCCAGCACCGGGCATGCGTAGACTGGGACCTGCACGAGCTGTACGCCATGTCGAAGAAGTCGGAGGGGCCAGCACAGAAGAACTCGACGACGATTGCGGCGTACATCGACGCGGGGCCGATGTCACCAACGATGGTCGGAGTAGACGAAGTGGTCGGGGTAGATGACAATGGCACTGGTGACGGGCTGGTGCTGGACGAAGACGAACGGGGTGGACGGGCGGCAGCGGCGGCTAGGGAGGTAGCGGCGGCGGCGGCAGCCTGACGGCGGCGGCGACGGCTTGGTTAGGAAGTCGCGGGCGGTGCTCGAAGTAAGCGAAATGCACCGACAAGATAGCGAAGACCGGCGCGACGGTGGCGTTCCGATGCCAAGGAGACGGCGCGCGATACCACGGAGGTCAACATGCGATGACGGCGGAGTGGACCGCGGGCGCAGGCGGTTCTGACGGGCGAAGAAGCGGCGGCGGCGGCAGGTCGGGTGACGGCGGTAAGACCTCGGGGCGGCGGAGACCATGAGCAGCGCGACAGCCCGAAGAAGCGGCGCGCGCGACGAAAAGGGCAGGGCAACCGCGGGGCGGCCTCGGGACAGCTGCGTGGACCACGTGCCACGCTCGCTTCTGACCCGACGGGCGGCAGCGGTGGCGCTAAGGGATCTGACCTGAGGATGACTAGGAGCGACGGCCTCGGGCGGCGGTGGACCGCGGGCGCGGCACTCTGACGGCTGGAGGCGGCGAACGGTGGCGCTGGTCGGTGCAGCCGGTAGAAGAACCACGGGGCGACGGCGCTGCGGCCCGACGGGGCGACGCAGCGGCAGCCCGTTGCTCGATCGATGGAGGGACGCGCTGAACTCGGGACGATCTTCACGGGACCTGCGGGAGGCCCGCGCAACTGACAGGCCAGGTCGGTCGCACGACGTAGATGAGGCGGATTGCGGCGGCGGGCGGGTGATCAATCCGATCGCGAGCGAGGTCGGGGACGCCGCTCGGTGGAGACGGGGTGGCGGCGGAGTCCGAGATGAAGTCGGCGACGGCGGCGCGGCGGCGGCTATGATTAGCGCCGCATGGCGCGAGGCCGCGGGTCGGGTGATCTGAGTCGGTCGGAGCAGCGGTGACGGCCGAGTAGATCGACGGGCGGGCGGGCTGCGAAGAACGGCGCGAAGGGCGCCGCATAATATGCCGCGCGGGTCGAACAACCGATGGGCGACAGCAGACGACACGCGAGGCCGCTTGGTCGAAGCGACCGGCAGCGACGCCTTGAGCCATCGGATCGCTGAAGAAGCCGGCTGATCGCGCCGGGGTTGGAGTAGAGGTGCACGGGGTCGACGGCGGCGCTGGGCGATGCAAACTGATCTAGATTAGATCGAAAAACCAAAAAGAAACCGACGATCAAGATGACCGGCGGGAGAGAGAAAACCCCGGAGCAAGGGCTAGGGGAAAAGACTCTCTAGGGCAGTCGGCCAACACGGCCGGCGAACGAACCCTAGGTACGGGCGGCTTGGCCCCCGGCGGCGGTCATGGAGGCCGACCGCCCCAGGGGCGGCGCGCGGGTGCGGAAGCGGCGGCGGCTAGGGTTTAGAATCGACTTGCGATAGATACCATGTTGGAAGGGAGAGAAGGAATTGATGGAATTGTTCGTTGTATTGCTTGAGGCTCGTGGGCATATATATCTATACCTACTAATAAAGCAACATGCGTTTCTCCAATTTTTTCATCCGTTCACCATTAAAAGATTTTTTTTCCTATCGAGGTGGTACTAAATTTTTTTCGTCATCTGTTAGCAAAGGAAAAACGATTTCTGCAAAATTACGTGTGTGGGCCGCGCGAGCTATGGCCCAGTAAAGTCAGCCCGGTTTTCCCTGCCCACGCAGCAATGAGAAATCATATTTCCTGCACAGTGCGACAAATAGTTCAGTTACGCATAGGGCGCCCAAGACTCGGCGGCCCATTTCTGTTTGTGTTCAGTTTCAATTTTTCTTTTTCTATTTCTTTCTCTTTGTAGTTCCTGTTTCTTTTTTATTTTTCCCATTCTATGTCTACTTTTCACTTTTTCTTCGAAAATCAAAATTTTCAAAATATGTTTGCAATTTCAATTTTTATTCAAAATTTCGTAAAATGTTACGAATGAAAAAATGTGTTCCTATTCTAAAAAATGTTTGGATTTCTTTTTTCATGCCAATAATTGTTCAAAATTTGAAAAATACTCCCATTTTCTAGAAAAATGTTCTTATTTTGAAAAAGCAAGATTAAAAAATCATTTGACAAATGTTCCAAATTCGAATAATATTTTGTTTTAGCGATATGTGCAAAAATGAAAATAATGTTTGCATTAAAGAAACACATTTTTCAAAATTCTTATGAATTTTCAAAACATCTTCCATTTTCAAAATTGTTCACAACTTAAAATAATCGTATTTTTTGTAAAGGTTCTTGTTTTAGGAAATTTATGTGAATTTCGGAAATGTTCCGTTCAAATTTTTGGTCTTAAAATCTATGGAATTTTCAAAAAATTGTTAAGTAATTTGGAAGATTTTTCACGTTGCGAATTATATTTGGTAATTCATGTTATGAATTCCAAAATTGTGTTCATTATAAAAAGTGTTTACAATTTTAATTTTTTGTCATTCGAATTTTGAAAATTATTCCAGTTTTTGAAAAAATATTTGTGTTTTTACGAATTTGTTGAAGATTTAAAATTGTTAAAATTTTGAAAAATATTCTTCTTTTAGTGATATGTTGAGAATGTTGAAAATGTTTTTGCATTAAAAGAGACATTTTCTAAATTTCTTCTATATGTTCAAAATATGGTCCCATTTTTTAAAATTGTAAACAAATTAAAAAATATCATACTTTATAAAATCTTCATGCTTTTAAGAAAAGTTTGTGAATTTCAACAAATGTTCCGTTCAAAATTTGTTTCGTGTTTTTTAAAATGTACGGAATTTTCAAAAAAAAATGTTCGTAATTTGGAAAATTGTTCGTGTTGCCAAGTATTTTTGGCAGTCGATAGTAATCAATGTCTGAAAAGATTAAAAATAAATAAAAATGTTTTGAAGCGGACGTTGCATTATATTCTTTAATGTTCACGCTGACCATAGCAGGACGTGTTTGTTTGAGTGGCTAGCAACATGTGGTCGGGTCTTTAAGGTCGTGAGTTCAATCACTCCCATCCTGGGCCTGCTCTGCATCTAGCACATCGAGCTAAGTCGGCTTGTTCAGAATAAGGGGTGCCATAAATTATTAATGGTGATAGCTTCCATATACCAATAAAAAAAGAATATGTAGGTTAATTGTAATTCAAAGAAATTGTGGGCACATGCCAATACAACAGAATCTACTGGTTTGGCTCTAATTAAAGGGTGCCTTGCTGAATTAGAGAATACGGTCATGTGGGGGTCTTGATCCATTCTTATATTAAGCTAGAGGCATTTAATTTTATTATCCCGTTGCAACGCATGAGCATGTGTGCTAGTAGGAGTATAAAGATCAACTTGAAGTACAAGACAAGACAGGACTAAATCCTAATCTATCCCATACTTCCTAATAATCCTTATACTCAACAATTTGTATCGTGTGATCGTTATGGGTAGTCTTGTTAGCGAAGGAATCAAAACGAGTACAAACATAGGAACTTGTTGTTAACATGGGAACTTGAGTCCTTCACTCGCCTATCATGCTCACTCACTCTCCATACAATAGTTCTACTAGCACCTCTGGTGATCTCAAGCAAAGCTAATCAACCAATTAACTAAGCAGGCTCCATCAATCGATGAAATCCCTCATAGGTTTTGCCCTTTTCGGAACGGGAGGCGGCCACGCAAAGGCAGAAATTCTGAAAACTCCAGCAGAAAGAAAGAAAAGGTCCTCGGAATATATAAAGGTCCTGGGCAGTGGCAGTGGTGGTACTCTGTGCATCATAAAAGAAGCTGGAAATGTGGTGGCAGTAGGGTGCTGGTGGGGGCACAGCCGGTCTATTTGGAAAGGAATTTCGCCGTCCCATCACCGTTGCATGTCAAGTTCCCATTGGCCCGAGCCGTATCTGCTCAGACCCCTCTCTCTCTCCCTCCCTCCCTCCCTCCCTCTTCCCCACAGCAGAATTTCTTTATCTTCTGCGGTATTCTTTCCATGCAAAGGATGAGTGAGAAGAGATCGGTACTGTCGATGCGCCGCTGCTGCTGCCGCTACTATCCTTTTGGTTTGTACTACTACTACTACTACTACACGAACTGCATATTATTTTCAGGTTTCTGAAACAAAAAAATGTTACAGGAGCAGGTGTTGGCAAAGGCAGGGGAAAGAGGGCAAGCTTTATTCTCCATCATGCCATCACATGACTAAAGTGCCACTTACTCAAAGTCATTAGCTTGCAGGATTAGTTGCTGACACAAGCTTACCTAGATTGATGCACAACTCAGCCGGCCACTCTCAGAGCATCTGCTCTCCCTCCATGCTTTTTATGCAAGTGCCAATTAAGAAATGTGCAACAAATGGCAGCACAGTACTGGCAAGAACAGGAGAGGAAAGGAGCCATGCTAATGGCGGCCGGTACAGTATTATTTTAGGGCTAAGCGGATTTGGGTGTCCCCCTGAATCCCCGACGCCCTGGAGCTCCCCAAAGGGGAAAGATGCCGCCGAATGCAGAGCCGCCACGTGGCGCCCATAATCCCGCATCCGAGCATTCTTATAATCTCCACTTAACCACTCCCCATCGAGCTGCAGATCTGGTCTGCACGCTGGCGAGCCCCGCCACGTGGCCAGCTCCCAGCAATGTCCCACCCCCAGCCACACTTGCAGCAAGGGCAAGAGATTAAAAAAAACTGCAGTCTCTGCAGGCGCAGCTTGCAGCAGATGGCCCAGCCAGCCAATGCGTACGCGGATGGGCCGCCCGGTCAAGAGGCCTGTTTGGCCAACCTCACCGCGCGACCCTATCCTGTCTGGCTCGTCTGTTTAGAGTAAAACAGATAAATAGCCCGGCCTAACGCATGGCCTCAAACGGATAAATGTTCGGATTCCGTCCGTTTTCGACCCATCTCCGGTCTAAACTTGCGCTCGGTTTGGGGTGAAATGGACGCGCACGGACGGACTGGATGCACGCCCTTGTCCCCCCCTCCCCCTGGCCCGCCTGTCGGGGACACTAGCAGTCCCTCCGCTCCCAACGCTTCCACCCTCTCTCTCCCGCCCCGCCCAGCCGCCGGCGCCGCCACTATTCTCCGGCCGCCTCCTCACTGCGCAGCCTCCGGCCGTCCCTACCAAACCACTTCTCGACATGGCCGCCACCACGCCCGTGCTTTGGCCATAGTTTTGGCCGTCGATAGGAGGTTTGGCCGTTGTCGTCTTTGCCGGCCGCGGAGGGGACAGGACCGCCGGCGACGCACCACAGCGTCCTCGGCAGCTTTCGACGAGAGCTCCACAGCGGCCAGTAGCCGGCCGGCAACCACCCCTGCTGCGTCGAGGTGATCATCGCGGCCTCTTCGCCACCACGACCGCAAGGTGTTCGGCATTTTGCCCACAAAGGTATGGACGATGGAGACGAGTTATTCTTCCATCACTTCCTTTGTTCAAGGGACGATTCGTCGTCGGATGATGAAGATCTTGTGGTGGCTGCACTGGTCGTTCACGACCACATTCTACGGCAGCTTCCTCGGTACAGGGGGTCAGTCCCTAGCCGTGCTCCCAACTCTAACCGCAACAGGGAGAGAGGCCACGCCCTGCTCTATGTTGATTACTTTGCCAACACCCCGCTCTTCAAGCCGGATAAATTCCGTCGCCGTTTTCGAATGGCAAGGCATGTGTTCAATCGTATCCGAGAAGGAGTGGTTGCTCATGACCCATACTTCGAGTGCAAGACGGATGCCCTTGGCAAGCTTCGATTCTCCTCTTACCAGAAATGCACCACGGCCATCCCATGCTTGCATATGGAATTTCAGGCGATCTGGTAGATGAGTATGTGCGTATGAGTGAGACAACATGTCTGATGTCAATGTATAAGTTTTGCCAGGCTGTGATCGAGGTGTTTGGCCCAGAGTACTTGAGGCAGCCAACTGCCGACGTCTGAGAGATTGTTGGCGACCAACGCAGCTAGAGGCTTTCGAGCATGCTTGGCAGCATAGATTGTATGCTTTGGGAGTGGAAGAACTGTCCATTTGCTTGGCGGGGCGATACAAGGGGCATGTTAACGGGTGCCTTGTCATATTAGAAGCGGTGGCCGCAAGATCTTTGGATATGGCATTCTTTCTTGACATGGCAGGTTCTCACAATGATATCAACGTCTGCAGCGTTCTCCTGTCTTCGCGAGGCTTGCGAAGGCCACTCCCCACCACAACTTTGAGATCAACGGCCACCATTACAACAAGGGATATTATCTAGCGGATGGTATATATCATCGATGGTCAACTTTTGTGAAGACAATCTCGAAACCCCAAGGTGAGAAGAGAAAGAGATTTGCCCAAATGCAAGAGAGTGTTAGAAAGGATGTGGAGCGTGCTTTTGGTGTGCTTCAATCGGCGGGTATCGTTGAAACCCTGCACTGTCATGGGATGAAAGGAAGCTTTGGGAGGTGATGACTGCTTGTGTGATCATGCACAACATGATCGTCGAGGACGAGCGTGATGAGAGTATCTTTGACCAAGGATTTGATTATCAAGGTGAAAATATTGAGCCCATGCACCAAGACCCGGCCACATTTGAACAGTTTGCCCAATTCCATCGTGAGATGCGTGGTTGGCACACTCATTTGAATCTTCAAAATGACTTGGTTGAGCACGTGTGGGATCACATTGGCAACCAATAGATGTATTGGTCCATTTTATGTTCAGTCAAGACAATTTCGATTTGGTTGTAAAACTATTTTATTAAAGACAATTTCAATTGGGTTGTAAAACTATTTTAATTTTCAGACAAATATTTGGGTTGGAAACTAGTTTTGATGAATATTTGGGCATTTTTTGCCCTGACGGACAGGATGGGGCAAAAGGATGCGGCCGCGCGCTGGGCGTACGGCCACCGCATTTCAGGACACGTCCGGACACGATCTCAAATTCTTACCCAAACCGACAGAAACCGAACAAACGTACATCCGTTTGGGGTCGCGCGTGAAGGTGGCCTTTTACCGCACTGTAAATCTCGTGAGCGGTGAAATCAAGGGCCTGACCGACCACTGCGACGTTGCATGGCATGCATGCACGCATGCACGGCCATGGTCAGGACGGCAGGAGTCAATAATATGTTTGCGCTCTGAGGAGGAAACAGGAGATCGTAGTCGTACCGCGCCAATTATCGGCGCGGCATTTCGCCGAATGGACCGGACCGGACGGGGAGAGAGGATTTTCACTTGCGCACCTCGACCTCGGAGCGGTCGAGGGCCTAGAAAGCAAAGCAAAGCAACAGGAGTTCGGCAATTATTACCTTTCCATGTATGATTTCATCTCGTCCCTTCATTTTTTCTAGATGGATGAATGTGATCTCCTCCCTCACTTTCCAACTTGCTTGCAAGACCGTATTTTCTTTTCGTGGACATTGGAGGACAATGCTCGTCGGACCGGCTCCGCGTTCAAGGATGCATACGTACATGGTTTTTTCGTTTTTACAAATTGTCTTACACATGCATTGCTGAGTTACAATGTATATTTTGTCATAGTTTTGCTGAATTACAAATTGTCTGACAAAGTTTATAGAAATTTTACCAATATGTACGTTATCAAAACAATACAAGTAGATTCATCAGAAAAATATTCTTATAAAATATATACCCGGTGGGTGTCATATTATTGGAAACACTTTTTTCGATAAACACTCGAGACACCCGGATAATGTTTTTGCATCTGTTACATTATTTTGATATTTCACCCGACACCTGAGTTCGTAGTACCAAAATCAGACGCCAATTATTGGTACAACACTTAGCTGAATGGACCGAACGGGGGAAATCTTTTTCTCTCTCTCTCTCGTGCTCAGCAGCATCCGACGTACACCTAGGGACAACCGACGGTAGAAAACAAGCATCATGAGTTCACCAATTATCATCTTTCCATGGACGGTTTGATCTCATGAAATTGCTTGTTCTTTTAATGGGTGATTTGATCTTCTCACTGTTGAACTTGCTTGCGAGATTTATTTTTCTTTCTCATACATGGGAGGAGAGATCAACATTCTCTACACTACCATTAGGAACATTGTTCCACATTTCTCTCTTTGGACATATAGGTTTGAAGAGCCTTTCCAATAAAGTGTCGCTGTGTCTTGGCGACAATACCTCTTCTCGCATTACCACACAATCTTTGTGACTTTTTGAGTAATATATTGAGGTGAGGACCCTCTCTCTCGGTAATTGTTGTAAAAAAAATAGTTAGCTGCAAGATCAACTGTTCCTTTGTTTTAGACATGGGAGGAAGACACTCTTCGAGACACCTCTGCATCGGATGATGCGCACATGTAGCTATTTTATTATTTGCGGCCATTGTCTTAGAAGTTAGTGTTCCTTCATTAGTGTATTCTTTAATTTCCGCCTTTTCTCAAGGAATAAGGAAGATCCATATGCCACTAATGCTAAATGCCCAACTGGCATCATCAGTGGCCGCTTTGGTGGAGCAAGGTGTGATAATTAGCATCATTAGAGGATACAACTTTGTTATGGATCTTGCTTACAAGAGAGGCTTTATCGGGCCATGCCATTGGACGAGGAAAGATGTGTGTGTGTGTGTGTGTTCCTTCAAGGCAAAGGTGGGGGAGGAGTCGTTGTTTCATGCAACGGGAACCGATGAATAAACAAGCTAAAACTTTGGTGTGCTCAGCCATCATCACCCCCCGCAATACTCGATTAACTAGGTCTAATTACGTCCTTGCAACAACAAAAAACTAGGTCTAATTACGGGCTGCCAGGGCTAATGGAGGCACAAGGAATTTTCCTCCGAGTGGTGTCGTGTGGCCTGAAGTTGCCATTTCCACTTCGAGCGGTGGCTTTTCTGCCTTTGGTAGGAGTGGATTCCCCTTCCTCGGCCAGGCTTAATTTGAGCATACGAATATGAATGTATATGATGGTGTTTGGTTGGCTCCTAGGACAAAAATATATACAACCTCATCTGCCTACCCGCATGAAGGAAAATAAATAATTGAGACCAGGCATTTTTTGTTTCTCTCTTTTGAGCGTTGATGATAAAACAAGGACGTGAACCCAAGTTGAAAGCCCCAAAAAACTCCTTTTGTTATTCAATGAGCTTCAGCTTCGTGCCTCTGGTGTGGCCCAACCGGCACTCTCCTCTTATTATTGTTGCCCTACTCATCATTAGTGTCACTCTCTCACTCACTGCTCCTACTGTTCACCTCGGCCAAAAATATAATGCCGCTGCCCAAGCTGTAGCACTGAAGGCATCGTCGTCTCCTCTTTCACCACCAGCTCCAGCTCCCTCTCTGCCTCTCCCCCTTTTAGCACCCCCCCTTCTCCCCCACACGGCCGGCCGGAGCCCCTCTTGCGGCAATCCTAAATTAATACTCTCCTCTGCCTCACCGGATTCTGATCTGGTCCCGAGCTTGCAGGTAAAACAGGCAAGAACTGCACATTTTCTTTCTTTCTCTCTTTATCAATCCCCACCTCTTCTTGGCATGGTTACGATTTCTTTTCGTTGACCGGCCGGCCGAGGTGGTTGCTGTTCTTTCCGTTTGTAATGGCGTGTGGTTTCCCTGTTTGACCTCTGCTGGCTGGCTGCAGCTGATCGCGACACGTGAGGTGAGGGGGTGGCTGTCGGAGCATGAACCTGGAGGACCTCCTGCGCAGGGTGCTCCCCGCCGCCGACGCGGAGCCGCGCGGGGTGGGGAACGGCAAGAAGACGGTGGACGAGGTGTGGCGCGACATCGAGAGCGCCGGCCGCGGCCGCCAGCCGACGGTGGGCGAGATGACGCTGGAGGACTTCCTCTCGCGCGCCGGCGTGCCCTGCGCCGGCGCGCATTGGCTTCACGAGTACCACCCGCCGCGTGACCCGTCCCCGTGCTGGACGCCGTGTACGAGGGCGGCGCTAGTTTATTAGTACTATTGCTGTAAAGTTTAGCTACGTATCATCAGGGTTTTGGTTAGCGCTCTAAATTTCAAGATTTACCAGTTACCGCGTATTTGCATGCTCCTCGGTAAATGGGCATTTCAAGGAAAAAAATTCAAAATTTTAAATATTTTGAATTTAAACGCTCAATGTGTAGTAAAGTATGGCAGTGTCTCAATTATTTCAACATAGTTAGTTTTGGTGTGGTGGTAACAACCTATTTTCACCTTTAAAAGGTAGCTTGTTCTAGTTCTCTTTCTTGCACCATTTTTTTTTATAATATAAGTTCAAGTGCTATCTACATCTATTTAAAAAAAGAATTATAAAACGGAATCATAAATTTCGTTCGAAATTTTGAGCAAATATTTAACTGTGGTACCAGTCCCCCACGGTAAAATTGCCCCATTCGGTAACCAAAACAGTGCGTATCAGTTGACTGATTTTCGACTTCGGGGTCAGTCGATTTTTCAATGAAGGAAGGAGAAGGAAGGGTGTCACCGGAGATAAGGAAGGGGCTCGCCGACATCACGCCATTATCTATGGTACAAGTTGGGGGCGGTAGGGTTGGGGTGGTGGCGCACTTTGCCGGAGAGAAAAAATCCAATGGCGGGCGGGGATAGAGGGATGGCCTGGGTGGCGGCTAGACCGGTGGTGGGGGCGATTTCAGGGAGGGCAAGGCGGCCAGGCAGTTGTGGGAGCGCCGCTGGCCGCGGGTGGCGGTGGCCGACGGTTCGGCCGGCGGCATGTTTGGCGGTCTGTGAGGTGAGAAAGAAGAAGATCCAGACAGCACACGATTCTCATCCAACGGTCTATAAATCGACTAACCCTAACCGAAAAATTCAGTCGACTGATGTGTAGCCTCTCCTATACGAACCGACCCAAAGGGTTGTGGACCTATGGTGACCCAAAGAACATCCCGCCGCCCGCTGATCACTCGCTGACCTACAGTAGTACTCCCTCTGTCCAGAAATACTTGTCGAGGAATGAATGTATGTAGATGTATTTTAGTTCTAGATATGTCTGTTTTTATGCATATCTGCGACAAGTATTTCTAGACCAAAGATGGAAAAGATTCTGCACGAGCTCCCCGCAAAAATAAACAAGCGACGCCGTACAGATTGGGTACGATTCCGGTACAGCAGCGCATCGGGAATTTTTTCTACCTGCAGACAATCAGTCGTCAGGTTTATCAATTGGTTTACCTTTACCACCACCGTACTTCCGTGATGCTAATCTCAAGCGGACCGGTACACAAGTACTAGTGGTACTGAAGATGGTGGCGACACAGTGAAAAAAAGCTGGTGGTTCTTTCTTTCTTTCTCTCTCGTCAGGAGCGTGATGAGCGAGCGCCGAGTCACCGAAAGGATCCATGATGAGATGATCAGGGATTGGACCGGGCGCCGATGTGCGTGCGCCATGCATGGCTCTCTATGTATCCGGCATCAGGGCCCGTACGCACGCGCCGGGCAGCGAGGGGGCAGCTGCCGCAACGCTGTAGCGCCGTGCCGGGAGTACGAGCGAACCGGCGATGCAGCTAGCGCGGCATGGTGGGGCTAAATTTCATGTTTTAACCCTTTCTACGTATACAATCGGGATTTGACCTTGATATAAAAATTTTTCAAGATTTGACCCTTTTGCTATCACCGGAGGCCCTGACGGTAGGTACGTACAGGCTAGCGCCGCCCCTCGTGGCGGTAGGTTCCCTGACGCCGTCTGGCCGTTAACGGCCGTGTACACGTGGCAAAGTGACCTACCGCCACCGGCTATGACGGTAGGTTCTTGCAACCTACCGCCAGGCTCTCTGGCGGTAGGTTCCTGGATAAGGTTGTGAGGGGAGGGGGATGTGCTGCTCTCCACCCACTCATTCACCCCACTCTTCTTTTCGAGCTCAAGCTCTCTCCCCCTCTTCTCCCCCACCAAATCACCCACTAGATCCCCCTCCATTGCTTGAGATTTGGCCGGTGGATCGAGACCATTTGCATCACCCAAGGTACCTCCCCCATGCCCCCTTCATTTGGTTGGTTCAAATCATGCATTTTGCTCATTTTGTTGGAATCACTAGTTCAGGGTTTTGTTGTGGTGAAATCAATGTATATGATGCATTTAGGGTAATGTTTGTGCTTTGACAATGTATTGTGTCACTAGCATTGTTTGTGTAGTAAGAAATATCATTTAGGGTTTTGTTAGGGTTAGGTATAATAACATGGTTAGGGTTAAGGTTATGGTTATGGTTATGCTTAAGTAAATGCCTATATGACGAACGTTATGGTTATAGCTTAATTAGGGTTTTGTTAGAGTAGTTACCTCGAATTATAGCTCGATCTATTCCTAGGGTTATAGTTTTTGTCAAGAGACGGTTAGGATTTTTGCCTTGGATGACCGTTATAGTAATCCATCGACTTGTAGGATGGGATCATCTTTGTTGAGACTTCCGCGGAGGCGGCGACGAAGCGTGAACGTGCAGTCATTGAGGAAAAGATGGACTTGTGGGTCAAAGCCGTTGATGCATCGAATGCGGCTTGTAGAGATTTTTCAAAGTATTATGTGTCGAAGTGCGACGATGCCAGAGTTAAGTTATACCAAGCTAAAGAGAAAAACATAAGCAAACTCAAGAAGGAAGAGAAAATTCATCGACGCGCTCTTGCAAGGAAAATTGCATTGTGTGGAACAAGGGATGAAGTGAATGAGATGGAATTTAACAAACCTGGCCAGATCATTGATTGGCTAGTTAGGCAACCATCATCGGCGATACTTAGTCGGGCAACTCGTTGGGCTTTGGTCCGTAAAAGAAATGATGTCATTTGTTGCAACCCCGGGCCGTACGACAAAGATGTCTTGTTGATGGAGTAGTAGAGGGGGTTGAAACAAATGATGTTGTAGTGTCATTTGGACTGTAATGGCATGTACCCTTATCATTTATGTAACCTATGTCATTTGAACCAGTGAGAACATTATGTAACCTAGGTCATTATAAATAAGTTATGCTTTGTGTTTGTATTGTATCATTTGATTTGAGTTTTGGTTTGTTCCATTTCATGTAGCATGGAAAACATGACACCGGAGGAGATGAAGAAAGTATATGAGAAGTGTTGTGACATTGCATCTAAGAGTCTGGTGGTAGCGTCTGAGAAGATTGTAGCGGAGCGAGAACTTGGTATCAAGAGGGAGCTTGAAGCATGGTTCAAGAGCAATGATGGGGTGATTGCTGCCATGATGAATTCCAACAAGTAGGGGTGGGTATAAAAACCGACGAACTGAAGACCAAACCGATACCGAAACTGAAAAAACCGAAATTTTGGTTTTTAATGTTAGTACAGAAAAATTCGGTTAGTATCTCTGCTAACCGAACTGGATTCGTTTGGTTTGGTATAAGCATGGTAACCGAACAGAAAAACCGAATATAGCTTAGGATGCGTGCAACAACGAGCTGTTCCCGTGCCAGGTGGCCTCGAGCACGTGCTTTAGTCGCGACAAAACAAAATACTGGGCCAAGCCGGCGAGCGACGACCTGCATGCAAGGCCCAAGCTGGATCTCGTTTCCTGTGTGTGCCCGACGTAGTCAATTTGTACGTGCGTACGAGAGCCGTTGCGGGCTAGTGGTTTAGTCCCACCTCGGCCAGCCACGCACATGGAGATGGATAGCTAGTCTATATATAGAGCGCATGTGGAATGGAAGCTAGCCTCACAGCTGATTCGTTGGCACATTGGCTAATACGGTAGAAACCGATTCCCAAACCGAAAATCTCGGTTAACCGAATATTCGGTTTCCTATTTTGGGATGCCTTTTTCGGTTTTCATCTTGGCTAACTGAATTTACAAAATAACCGAATGGTAGAAACCGAATTTCTGGTTTATACTGAATGCCCATGCCTATCAACAAGTATCCATTCATGGAGGAATCTAAGTCTTCATTCATGGAGGAACCTTCTGATCTTAAGGAAAGAAAGGTTTTCCGTAGGCTTGTGAAAGAAAAATAGAAGATACTTAATGAGCTGCATGAAATGGAATATGCTTGCAGACATTCTGTGGCAACTGAGATCAATGGCAATTGAGATCTTTTTCTCTGTGAACATAGAAGAATTCCGCGAGCTGGACTTGAGAAAACCCGGACAGGACATTGGATAAGGCAAGTCGGAGATTCCGGAACGCCGTGCTCGATGGGCCTGGTTCGGCGAAACGAAAGGTGTGTTGGAGAATTGGGCGGGATCGTCGGATTATCAACTGAAGCCTAATCCTGATCGTGACGCACAAATTGAACGTCTTATACATTTTAGATCTTTCTTTTGTTGTAGAAAATGTATGCTCGAGCTTGAGCTTGTAGTTTGAACTCATGTCATTCGAATCGCTAGATGTTTTAAGTCATTTGAACAAGTGTCATTTGTGGATTAATGAACTATGCTCGGTTATGTATGTCTTTGCTACTCCATCATTTCTGCATGTCATTTGTGGATGCTTAGTTCACAGAAATTTGTAAGAAATGCAAAGGCAAAGGGCTAAAAAAGATAGGAAAAGGGCAAGGGAGCAGAACCCTACCGCCATATGCTCCGGCGGTAGGATGGCCAAACCTACCGACAAACGAATGGCCAATTTGGTCACAACAGTAATGGTCGTAGGGTGGCCAACCCTACCGCCATGACCCCTGGCGGTAGGGTGGCCAACCCTACCACCAGAAATATCGCCGATTTGGTGGCAGAACAAGCAGCTTGGGTGGCCAACCCTACCGCCGAGGATCATGGCGGTAGGGTGGCCAACCCTACCGGCAGAAATATCACCGATTTGGTCACAGAACAAGGAGCGGAGCACGCAGTTGGGTGGCCACCCTACCGCCGTCTACCATGGAGGTAGGATGGCCAACCCTACCGCAAAACAGGGGAGAGTTTGCGTTCCAGGAGTTTGCTGTGGGTTTAATTGCTTACCGCCAACGCCCATGGCGGTGGGA
Source organism: Aegilops longissima (assembly GCA_021605205.1). Classification (NCBI taxonomy): domain Eukaryota; kingdom Viridiplantae; phylum Streptophyta; class Magnoliopsida; order Poales; family Poaceae; genus Aegilops; species Aegilops longissima. Next base: position 66,936,652 of record CM038677.1, read on the forward strand.
TTTCATAGCCTACCACCAGAGGCCTCGGCAGTAGGGTCCAAAGCATAGCAGAGTTTACTTTGTTTTTCTTCTTAATCATTTGAAGACAAGTCAAGTCACAGCAACAACACAACAAACATAGTTCATGAGATAGTTTCATCACAAGTTTCACAAATCGAAGACATAGCTCATGACAGGTTTCACAACTAAAGTACATAGTTCATGACAGGTTTCACAAATCAAAGACATAGTTCATCACATGTTTCTCGAATCGAAGACATAGTTCATGAGTAGTTTTTTGAAACGAAGGCCTTATTGGGTCACACGAGGCCATTTTCCTTTCTTGTCGCGTGCCTCATCCTCCTCTTGGGCTTCACGAGACCTTGCAAGCTTTCTTGCTCTCTCCTCTTGACGAGCAATCTTCTCCTTGCATGCCCTCTCCTCCTCACGTTTCTTTCGCTCCATCCTCTCCTTTTCACGACGCTCTTCATCCAAGCCTCTCTGAAATGCTTCCTCAAACAACCGATGCCTCCTTAGACAATATCGATATTGATCTTTCTTAACATCTTCTGGCACATCTTGATCTATCCATGTGAAGTACTTACAAAGTGGAGGCGGCGACTACGTACGGATAAAGAACAAATGTGATCATTAGTAAGATAGGTTCAAGTTGTAGCAACGGTTGAATACTCTTTGAACTTGAACAACTTACCGGCGGTACATCATAGGCGTGAGCTGGACGAGGACGATCGTAGGCATAGTTGGGGCAAACAAAATATCTTCTTCCTTCCGTCCATGATTTCTTGCGGTCGGTGGATACCTTAACTTTGCAAACATCTCCACACCAACATAATGGAGTTCTCATATCTTTGTCCTTCACCTTATCCAACTGGGCGTCTGTCCACTTGTCCGGCATGTCCTCGCGGTTAGCACACGGTGGCCTCGTCATGGAACAGGAAGAAGCCATGCCTATAAAGACAAATTTGGTAGTTAGTAAAGTAAAATAACATGTACGTATTCAAGAAAAACAAATAAACAAGACCAAATAACAAGTACCATTCACATTATTTCAACCATCTGGGTTAAGCAAGATGTCAATAGGCCTTCCTCTATCAACCCTTCTCGTCCTACGACCACGGCGATCGGTACCCGACCGTCCCCCACGCCCTCTAAGACTGTTTCCTCGTCCACTACCGCCAAGATTTGTCCGTCCTCCACGCGCACCACTCCTGCCTCCTCGTCCACTACCACTTCGACCTCCTTGTGTGCCACCGGTAACTCCTCTTCGGGCACCACTTTGACTAGTGGGATCCGGAGTGTTGGCATCGGTCCGTGGCTTTTTGGTGCATTTCCTAACATTGTGTCCCGGCTCATCACATTTACCACAACTATTGATGTTCGTGCCTCCATGAAATGACCGCTACCAAATTGTTTCATTCTGGTGTGTATCCAGCTAGGTCATCCATGTCACCCCTAAACCTCTTCTTTCTTCTTCTTCCCTTTGTAGGCACCATGAGTTTGGGGTCAGGGACGATGTGTGGCCCATCATACTCAGGCCACTGTGAATGATCTAGGAAGGTATGAAACCGAGGAGCCCATGTCAACCTCGTTCGTTCCAATGTGAACTCATGCAACCCCAAGGTGGTACCATCGGATACTTTCAAGTTTCTGAACCTTGCGGCAGTCATCACATGCGAGCAAGGCCAATGATACTTGTGGTCTCTCGCACTGACACCACCGGGTCTCGAGGCACACCTCATATGCTACTCCACCGTTCGTCATGCCGTCCCTTGTTGTGCCACCCGGCTCATCGACTTGGTAGATTTGTTCTTTTTCATTGAAACTAATGATTTGTTGATACCAAGATTTGCGCGCTTGATGCTTCAACCAATCCTCAACTTTGAAGGGAAATTCCATTTTCTCACCTATCCATTTAGCCGTCTCTTTGGAATGCCTCAGAAAATACTCGATGAGCTTGAAGAAGGTATATTTCACTATTGCAGTGAGCGGCAAGGAACGGACACCCTTGAGCACATTGTTGAAGCATTCCACCATGTTACTTGTCATGTCTCCGTATCGGAAACCTCCTTCGTCGTAAGCACGTGACCACTTATGATTCTCCGAAAAATGCCTTGTCAAGAATTCTCTCCCTCCTTTGTTCTTCTCTAACGCCTTGAATAGCTTATCATAGCAGCTTTGGAATGTGTCGTTGTTGAATGCCACACAAACATGGGTAAGATCTTTGCAAAACTCCTTACTCTTGCATGTACGGTAAAAGTTTGCCACAAAATGCCTCATGCACCAACGGTGTTGGAGCTTCGGATAGCCTGGAATGCCAACTTCTATTGCTTTGAGAATCCCATGATGGCGATCCGATATGATGCACTCCTCTCTTTTGGGGCCAATCACCTTTGTCCTCACATGATCCTTAAACCACTCCCAATTATCATCGTGCTCAGAAGGCACCAACGCAAATGCCACCGGCAACACATTGTCATTGGACGAGTGAGCCATTGCTACCATCAACGTGCCCTTGTACTTTCCGGTCAAGAACGTGCCATCAATTGACAAGACGGGGTGGCAATGCCTAAATGCATCGATGCATTGCCCAAAGCTCCAAAAAGCTCGATGAAACACTCCCTTGATTGACTCGACCCTATGGCGCATGCCCGGGTTCCGATGAGCAATGGCTCCCAACATTCTCGGAAGAATGTTGTACGCGGCGACATAATCACCATGCAACATCCTTATAGCGTTTGCGTTGGCCATCCACACCTTTCCATACTTGAACGGGTAGCCAAATCGTTCGAAGACCGAACTCATGAGGAACTTCACCTTCACGGTTGGGTCATGGGGTATCTCATTCAACAATTTGTAGCCTAGATACTCGGACGTGAGTTGGCGGTGTCCCTTGCTTCGGTCCGCTTTCTCCGGCGGTATGCACTCGTGGGGGCCACACAACTCTTTGATGACCCACAAGTATAGGGGATCTATCGTAGTCCTTTCGATAAATAAGAGTGTCGAACTCAACGAGGAGCAGAAGGAAATGATAAGCGGTTTTCATCAAGGTATTCTCTGCAAGCACTGAAATAATAGGTAACAAATAGTTTTGTGACAAGATAATTGTAACGAGCAACAAGTAACAAAAGTAAATAAAGTGCAGCAAGATGGCCCAATCCTTTTTGTAGCAAAGGACAAGCCTTGACAAACTCTTATATAGAGAAAAGCGCTCCCGAGGACACATGGGAATTATTGTCAAGCTAGTTTTCATCATGTTCATATGATTCGCGTTCGGTACTTTGATAATTTGATATGTAGGTGGACCGGTGCCTGGGTGTTGTTCTTACTTGAACAAACATCCCACTTATGATTAACCTCTATTGCAAGTGTCCACAACTACAACAAAAGTAAGGTAAACCTAACCATAGCATGAAACATATGGATCCAAATCAGCCCCTTACGAAGCAACACATAAACTAGGGTTTAATCTTCTGTCACTCTAGCAACCCATCATCTACTTATTACTTCCCAATGCCTTCATCTAGGCCCAAATAATGGTGAAGTGTTATGTAGTCGACGTTCACATAACACCACTAGAGGATAGACAACATACATTTCATCAAAATATCGAACGAATACCAAATTCACATGACTACTAATAGCAAGACTTCTCCCATGTCCTCGGGAAAAAACGCAACTACTCACAAAGCATATTCATGTTCATAATCAGAGGGGTATTAATATGCATATAGGATCTGAACATATGATCTTCCACCAAATAAACCGACTAGCATCAACTACAAGGAGTAATCAACACTACTAGCAACCTACTAGTACCAATCCCGGAATTGGAGACAAGAATTGGATACAAGAGATGAACTAGGGTTTTGAGAGGAGATGGTGCTGGTGAAGATGTTGATGGAGATTGCCCTCTCCCGATGAGAGGAGCGTTGGTGATGACGATGGCGATGATTTCCCCCTCCCGGAGGGAAGTGTCCCGGCAGAACAGCTCTGCCGGAGCCCTAGATTGGTTCCGCCAAGGTTCCGCCTCGTAGCGGCGGAGTCTTGTCCCGAAAGGTTTCTTATTATTTTTTACTGGACGAAAGACTTCATATAGCAGAAGATGGCCACTGGAGAGCCAACAGGGGGCCCACGAGGCAGGGGGGCGCCCTGGGGGTAGGGCGCGCCCCCACCCTCGTGGGCAGGTGGTGGCCCCCCTGACGTATTTCTTCCGCTCAATATTTTTTATTATTTCCAAAAATTAACTTCCGTGGAGTTTCAGGACTTTTGGAGTTGTGCATAATAGGTCTCTAATATTTGCTCCTTTTCCAGTCCAGAATTCCAGCTGCTAGCATTCTCCCTCCTTATGTAAACCTTGTAAAATAAGAGAGAATAGGCATAAGTATTGTGACATAATGCATAATAACAGCCCATAATGCAATAGATATCGATATAAAAGCATGATGCAAAATGGACGTATCAACTCCCCCAAGCTTAGACCTCGCTTGTCCTCAAGCGGAAGCCGATAACGATAAATATGTCCACATGTTTAGAGGTAGAGGTGTCGATAAAACAAAATACGGACATGAGGGCATCATGATTATTCTTATAACAGCAACATAGATGGATATTGGCATATGATTTCTTATGCTCAAGTAATAATCTATTCACAATGCAAAGTATGAATCCGAAACTTTATTGAGAACTAACAAACTATAATCTCAGTCATTGAAGCAATTGCAATTTATCATAACATCAGAAAAAGTCTATGTCAGAGCTTTCTAGCAAGTCCACATACTCAACTATCATTTAGTCTTTCATAATTGCTAACACTCACGCAATACTTGTGGTTACGGAGTTTTAGTCAGACACAAAGAAAGATAGGGGCTTATAGTTTCTCCTCCCAACCTTTTACCTCAAGGGTAATGTCAACAATAATAGTTCATGCTAACCCATATCCAATTAGATATATCTATCAGGATCTTTCCAACACCCTGTGCTTGCCAAAGGATAAAATAAAAAGGAAATGTGAAGATCACCATGACTCTTGCATAAGGTAGAAGATAATAGTAACAGATAGGCCCTTTGCAGAGGGAAGCAGAGGTTGCCATGCGCTTTTATGGTTGGATGCACAAAATCTTAATGCAAAAGAACGTCACTTTATATTGCCACTTGTGATATGAACCTTTATTATGCAGTCCGTCGCTTTTATTTCTTCCACATCACAAGATCGTACAAAGCTTATTTCCTCCACACCAATCAATCATACATATTTAGAGAGCAATTTTTATTGCTTGCACCAATGACAACTTACTTGAAGGATCTTACTCAATCCATAGGTAGATATGGTGGACTCTCATGGCAAAACTGGTTTAAGGGTATTTGAAAGCACAATTAGTATCTCTACTTGGTGCTAAGAATTTGGCTAGCATGAGGGGGAAAGGCAAGCTCAACATGTTGGATGATCCATGAAAACATACTTTATCTCGAATATAAGAAAACATGACCCATTACGTTGTCTTCCTTGTCCAACATCAACTCTTTAGCAGGTCATATTTTAATGAGTGCTCCCAATCATAAAAGATGTCCAAGATAGTATATTTATATGTGAAACCTCTCTTTCTTTATTACTTCCTATTAATTGCAACGATGACCAAAGCTATGTTTGTCAACTCTCAACAACTTTTAATCATCATACTCTTTCTATGTGAAGTCATTACTCTCAATAAGATCAATATGATATTTTTATTTCTTGTTATTCTTTTCTCTTTTCTTTTATTCACTCAAGATCATAGCAAGATAATCAAGCCTTTGACTCAATACTAATCTTTATTATAAGCTCACGGACTCGATTACATAGAGAGATAATAAAGCAAAACTCAAAACTAGATCATGCCATAGACTTTTATTCTACTAGATCAAGATACTACTAATAGGATCGAACTGACAAAAACGGTAAAGATAGGAGTGTGATGGTGATACGATACCGGGGCACCTCCCCCAAGCTTGGCAGTTGCCAAGGGGAGTGCCCATACCGATGTGATTATGTCTCCTTTACTGGTGAGGAAGGTGGCGGGGTTGTTGATGATGGATAGTCGCACATCGAGCGTAAGAGGTCCTCCAGCTTGCGGATAATGCCCTTGAATGCAATGATATGCTCCTTCAACAAAATATTTTCACGTGTGAGATACTTGTTCTGTATACGAGCTAACTCAATCATCTTGAAAGCTTCGATCTCAGTTGGGGTAAGAAGATTGTGATCAAGTTGAAGGATGTCTTCTGCTGCCGTAGCTTGATCCTCTGTGGCCTTCTTGATCCCTTCATCCTTGTTGATCTCCATGGGTTCTTCCCTCTTTAGCTCTATCTTCATTAGCCAAGCATCATTGTCACCATTGTTGAAGGAGGGGGACGACATGATGCCTGGCCTTGACAACCCTGACAGAAAACAGCTCGAAACAAGAACAGAGGATAATTGTGTGATACGGTGGTCAAAACCTTCGGGAGAATATATAATGAATTTTTACTGACCAAAATACATAACGTGCAACAAAACGGAGTCCGGAGAGCACACGAGGTGCCCACGAGGTAGGGGGCGCGCCCAGGGGGGTAGGACGCGCCTCCACCCTCTTGGAGCCCTCGTGTCCTTCCTGGATCGCTTCTTATTTTCTATTTTCTAAATATTCCAAAACGGAGAAATATTGCCTTAAAACTGTTTTGGAGTCGGTTTACTTACCGTACCACATACCTATTCCTTTCGAGTCCAAACGTTCCTAAAGTGTCCCTTATATATTCCTCCGGGGTTACGGTTTCAATAACATTGGTTTCAACATTTATAGGATTACCTGAGATATAATGTTTGATTCTTTGACCATTCACCACCTTCAGATTTGTGCCTTCGAAGTTGTTAATTTTTATGGCACCAGAACGATAGACCTCCTCGATAACGTAAGGGCCTTCCCATTTAGAGAGAAGTTTTCTGGCAAAAAATATTAAACGAGAGTTGTAGAGCAATACGTAATCACCAACATTAAACTCACGCTTTTGTATCCTTTTGTCATGCCATCTTTTAACTTTTTCTTTAAACAATTTGGCATTTTCATAAGCTTGGGTTCTCCATTCATCAAGTGAGCTAATATCAAATAACCTCTTCTCACCAGCAAGTTTGAAATCATAATTGAGCTCTTTAATAGCCCAATAAGCCTTATGTTCTAGTTCGAGAGGTAAGTGACATGCTTTTCCATAAACCATTTTATGTGGAGACATACCCATAGGATTTTTATATGCAGTTCTGTAGGCCCATAATGCATCATCAAGTTTCTTGGACCAATTCTTTCTAGATCTATTAAAAGTCTTTTGCAAAATTAATTTAAGTTCCCTATTACTCAATTCTACTTGACCACTAGACTGCGGGTGATAAGGAGATGCAATTCTATGATTAACATCATACTTAGCAAGCATTTTACGGAAAGCACCATGAATAAAATGTGAACCACCATCAGTCATTAAATATCTAGAGATTCCAAACCTCGGAAAAATAACTTCTTTAAGCATCTTAATAGAAGTGTTATGATCAGAACTACTAGTTGGAATAGCTTCTACCCACTTAGTAACGTAATCAACATCAACTAAAATATGTGTATATCCATTAGAGGCAGGAAAAGGTCCCATATAATCAAAGCCCCAAACATCAAATGGTTCAATAACAAGTGAATAATTCATAGGCATTTCTTGACGTCTACTAATATTACCAATTCTTTGACATTCATCACAAGATAGGACAAACTTACGGGCATCCTTGAAGAGAGTAGGCCAATAAAAACCGGACTGCAATACCTTATGTGCAGTTCTATCTCCAGCGTGGTGTCCTCCATAAGCCTCAGAGTGACACTTGCGTAGGATCTTTTCCTGTTCATGCTCAGGTACACAACGTCTAATAACACCACCTACTCCTTCTTTATAAAGATGTGGGTCATCCCAAAAGTAATGTCTCAAATCATAGAAAACCTTTTTCTTTTGCTGGTATGTGAAACTAGGCGGTATAAATTTAGCAACGATGCAATTAGCATAATCAGCATACCATGGAGTAGTACGAGAGGCATTTATGACATCCAATTGTTCATTCGGAAAGCTATCATCAATAGGTAGTGGGTCATCAAGAACATTTTCTAACCTAGACAAGTTGTCTGCAACGGGGTTCTCAGCTCCCTTTCTATCAATAATATGTAAATCAAATTCTTGTAGCAAGAGAACCCATCTAATAAGTCTAGGATTAGCATCTTTCTTTTCCATAAGATATTTAATAGCAGCATGATCCGTGTGAATAGTTACTTTAGAATCAACAATATAAGGTCTGAACTTACCACAAGCAAATACAACTGCTAAGAATTCTTTTTCAGTAGTAGCATAATTTCTCTGAGCATTGTCTAGAGTTTTACTATCATATTGAATAACATTTAATTTCTTATCAACTCTTTGCCCAAGAACAACACCTATAGCATAATCACTAGCATCACACATAATTTCGAAGGGTAAATTCCAATCAGGTGGCTGAACAATAGGTGCAGAGATCAATGCTTTCTTAAGTATTTCTAATGCTTCTACACAACCATCATCAAAGACAAATGGTATATCTTTTTGTAATAAATTAGTCAGAGGCCGAGAAATTTTGGAGAAGTCCTTAATGAACCTCCTATAAAAACCGGCGTGACCAAGGAAGCTTCTTATACCTTTGATGTCCTTGGGACATGGCATCTTTTCAATAGCATCAACCTTGGCTTTATCAACTTCAATACCTCTTTCAGAAACTTTATGCCCCAAGACAATACCTTCATTAACCATAAAGTGGCACTTTTCCCAATTCAAGACAAGATTAGTTTCTTCACATCTCTGCAAAACTCGATCAAGGTGGCTCAAGCAATCATCAAAAGAGGATCCATAGACGGAGAAATCATCCATGAAAACCTCACAAATCTTTTCACAAAAGACAGAGACTATAGCCATCATGCATCTTTGAAAGGTAGCAGGTGCATTACATAAACCAAAAGGCATACGTCTATAAGCAAAAGTACCAAAAGGGCAAGTAAAAGTAGTCTTTGATTGATCATTGGCTGACACGAGTATTTGAGAGAAACCAGAATAACCATCTAGAAAGCAAAAATGTGTATGTTTGCATAATCTTTCTAGCATTTGATCGATAAAAGGTAAGGGGTAATGATCCTTTTTAGTAGCTTTATTTAATTTGCGGAAATCAATTACCATCCTATAACCTGTAATAATTCTTTGCGGGATCAATTCATCTTTATCATTAGGATCAATGTGTTGGGGAACGTAGCAGAAATCAAAAAAATTCTACGCATCACCAAGATCAATCTATGGAGTTATCTAGAAACGAGGGAACGGGGTTGATGGAGTCGTACTCGTCGTGATCCAAATCACCGATGACCGAGCGCCGAACGGACGGCACCTCCGCGTTCAACACACGTACGGTTGGGAAAGACGTCTCCTCCTTCTTGATCCAGCAAGGGGGAAGGAGAGGTTGATGGAGATCCAGCAGCACGACGGCGTGGTGGTGGATTCAGCTGGGATCTCGGCAGGGCTTCGCCAAGCTCTACGGAGAGGAGGAGGTGTTGGAGAGGGAGAGGGAGGCGCCAGGGGCTAGGGTGCGGCTGCCGTCCCTCCCCCACTATATATAGGGCCCCTGGGGGGCGCCGGCCCTAGGAGATGGGATCTCCAAGGGGGGGCGGCGGCCAAGGGGGTGGCTTGCCCCCCAAGCCAAGGGGGGCGCCCCCCACCCCTAGGGTTTCCTGCCCTAGGCGCAGGGGGAGGCCCAAGGGGGGCGCACCAGCCCACTAGGGGCTGGTTACCCTCCCGACTTCAGCCCATGGGGCCCTCCGAGATAGGTGGGCCCACCCGGTGGACCCCGGGGACCCTTCCGGTGGTCCCGGTACAATACCGGTGACCCCTGAAACTTTCCCGATGGCCGAAACTTGACTTCCTATATATAAATATTTACCTCCGGACCATTCCGGAACTCCTCACGACGTCCAGGATCTCATCCGGGACTCCGAACAACTTTCGGGATACTGCATACTAATATCTCTACAACCCTAGCGTCACCGAACCGTAAGTGTGTAGACCCTACGGGTTCGGGAGACATGCAGACATGACCGAGACGACTCTCCGGTCAATAACCAACAGCGGGATCTGGATACCCATGTTGGCTCCCACATACTCCTCGATGATCTCAACGGATGAACCATGATGTCGAGGATTCAATCAATCTCGTATTCAATTCCCTTTGTCAATCGGTACGTTACTTGCCCGAGACTCGATTGTCGGTATCCCAATACCTCGTTCAATCTCGTTACCGGCAAGTCACTCTACTCGTACCGTAATGCATGATCCCGTGACCAGACACTTGGTCACATTGAGCTCATTATGATGATGCATTACCGAGTGGGCTCAGAGATACCTCTCCGTCATACGGAGTGACAAATCCCGCCTCGATTCGTGCCAACCCAATGTGACACTTTCGGAGATACCCGTAGTGCACCTTTATAGCCACCCAGTTACGTTGTGACGTTTGGCACACCCAAAGCACTCTTACGGTATCCGGGAGTTGCGCAATCTCATGGTCTAAGGAAATGATACTTGACATTTGGAAAAGCTCTAGCAAACGAACTACACGATATTTGTGCTATGCTTAGGATTGGGTCTTGTCCATCACATCATTCTCCTAATGATGTGATCCCGTTATCAATGACATCCAATGTCCATAGTAAGGAAACCATGACTATCTGTTGATCAACGAGCTAGTCAACTAGAGGCTCACTAGGGACATGTCGTGGTCTATGTATTCACACATGTATTAAGATTTCCAAATAACACAATTATAGCATGAATAATAGACAATTATCATGAACAAAGAAATATAATAATAACCATTTTATTATTGCCTCTAGGGCATATTTCCAACAGTCTCCCACTTGCACTAGAGTCACTAATCTAGTTACATTGTGATGAATCGAACACCCATAGAGTTCTGGTGTTGATCATGTTTTGCTCTAGGGAGAGGTTTAGTCAAACGGATCTGCGACATTCAGGTCCGTATGTACTCTACAAATATCTATGTCTCCATCTTGAACATTTTCACGAATGGAGTTGAGCGGCGCTTGATGTGCTCGGTCTTCTTGTGAAACCTGGGCTCCTTGGCTAGTGCAATAGCTCCAGTGTTGTCACGGAAGAGTGTGATCGGCCCCGATGCATTGGGTATGACTCCTAGGTCGGTGATGAACTCCTTCACCCAGATTGCTTCATGCGCTGCCTCCGAGGCTGCCATGTACTCCGCTTCACATGTAGATCCCGCCACGACGCATTGCTTGCAAGTGCACCAGCTTACTGCCCCACCATTCAAAATAAACACGTATCCGGTTTGTGACTTAGAGTCATCCAGATCTGTGTCGAAGCTAGCGTCAACGTACCCCTTTACTACGAGCTCTTCGTCACCTCCATACACGAGAAACATGTCCTTAGTCCTTTTCAGGTACTTCAGGATATTCTTGACCGCTGTCCAGTGTTCCATGCCGGGATTACTTTGGTACCTTCCTACCAAACTTACAGCAAGGTTTACATCAGGTCTGGTACACAGCATGGCATACATAATAGACCCTATGGCTGAGGCATAGGGGACGACACTCATCTTTTCTCTATCTTCTGCCGTGGTCGGGCATTGAGCCGTGCTCAATCGCACACCTTGCAATACAAGCAAGAACCCCTTCTTGGACTGATCCATATTGAACTTCTTCAATATCTTGTCAAGGTACGTACTTTGTGAAAGACCAATGAGGCGTCTCGATCTATCTCTATGGATCTTGATGCGTAATATATAAGCAGCTTCTCCAAGGTCCTTCATTGAAAAACACTTGTTCAGGTAGGCCTTTATGCTTTCCAAGAATTCTATATCATTTCCCATCAATAGTATGTCATCCACATATAATATGAGAAATGCTACAGAGCTCCCACTCACTTTCTTGTAAACACAGGCTTCTCCATAAGTCTGTGTAAACCCAAACGCTTTGATCATCTCATCAAATCGAATGTTCCAACTCCGAGATGCTTGCACTAGCCCATAGATTGAGTGTTGGAGCTTGCACACCTTGTTAGCATTCTCTGGATCGACAAAACCTTCCGGCTGCATCATATACAATTCTTCCTTAAGAAAGCCGTTAAGGAATGCCGTTTTGACGTCCATTTGCCATATCTCATAATCATAGAATGCGGCAATTGCTAACATGATTCAGACTGACTTTAGCTTTGCTACGGGTGAGAAAGTCTCATCGTAGTCAACCCCTTGAACTGAAGGAAATATGCCCTAGAGGCAATAATAAAGTTATTATTTATTTCCTTATATCATGATAAATGTTTATTATTCATGCTAGAATTGTATTAACCGGAAACATAATACATGTGTGAATACGTAGACAAACAGAGTGTCACTAGTATGCCTCTACTTTACTAGCTCATTAAATCAAAGATGGTTATGTTTCCTAACCATAGACATGAGTTGTCATTTGATTAACGAGATCACATCATTAGGAGAATGATGTGATTGACTTGACCCATTCCGTTAGCTTAGCACTTGATCGTTTAGTATGTTGCTTATGCTTTCTTCATGACTTATACAAAGTTCCTCAAACTATGAGATTATGCAACTCCGTTTACGGAGGAACACTTTGTGTGCTACCAAACGTCACAACGTGAATCGGGTGATTATAAAGGTACTCTACAGGTGTCTCCAAAAGTACATGTTGAGTTGGCATAAATCGAGATTAGGTTTTGTCACTCCGATTGTCGGAGAGGTATCTCTGGGCCTTCTCGGTAATACACATCACATAAGCCTTGCAAGCATTGCAACTAATGAGTTAGTTGTGAGATGATGTATTACGGAACAGTAAAGAGACTTACCGTAACGAGATTGAACTAGGTATTGGATACCGACGATCGAATCTCGGTAAGTAACATACCGATGACAAAGGAACAACGATGTCGTTATGCGGTTTGACCGATAAAGATCTTCGTAGAATATGTAGGAACCAATATGGGCATCCAGGTTCCGCTATTGGTTATTGACCGAGAATGGTTCTAGGTCATGTCTACATAGTTCTCGAACCCGTAGGGTCCGCACGCTTAACGTTTCGATGACAGTTCATTATGAGTTTATAAGTATTGATGTACGAAGGTTGTTCGAGTCCGGATGTGATCACGGACATGACGAGGAGTCTCGAAATGGTCGAGACATAAAGATTGATATATTGGAAGCCTATGTTTGGACTTGAAAGGTTCGGATGAAAACAGGAGTTCTTAGGAACACCGGGGTTACCCGAACCCCGGGGTCTATGGGCCTTGATGGGCCATAGGGAGAAGAGGAAAGGGCCGGCCAGGCAGGCCGCCCCCCTCCCCTCTAGTCCGAATAGGACAAGGAGAGGGGGCGCCCTTCCCTCTTCCCCTCCCCAATCCTATTCCTACTAGGAAGGGGGGAGTCCTACTCGGTGGGAGTAGGACTCCTCGAGCACGCCCCTTGGGCTGGCCGCACCCCCCTTGCTCCTTTATATACGGGGCAGGGGCACCCATGACACACAAGTTGATCTACGGATCGTTCCTTAGCCGTGTGCGGTGCCCTCTCCACCATATTCCACTTCGGTCATATCGTCATGGAGCTTAGGCGAAGCCCTGCGCCGGTGAAGTCATATCGTCGCGGAGCTTAGGCGAAGCCCTGCGTCGGTGGAGCATCATCATCGTCCCACGCCGTCGTCTTGTGGAACTCATCCCCGACGCTTTGCTGGATCGGAGCCGGGGATCGCCATCGAGCTGAGCGTGTGCTGAACACGGAGGTGCCGTCGTTCGGTACTTGGATCGGTTGGATCGTGAAGGCGTCGACTACATCAACCGCGTTGTTATAACGCTTCCGCTTCACGGTCTCACGAGGGCGTGGACGGACACTCTCCCTCTCGTTGCTATGCCATCACCATGGTCTTGCGTGTGCGTGGAAAATTGTTGAAATTACTACGTTCCCCAACAAAGGCATCCGAGCCTGGTTTTATGCGTTGATGTCATATGCACGAGTAGAACACAAGTGAGTTGTGGGCGATATAAGTCATACTGCTTACCAGCATGTCATACTTTGGTTCAGCGGTATTGTGAGATGAAGCGGCCCGGACCGACATTACGCGTACGCTTACGCGAGACTGGTTTCACCGCTTCGAGCACTAGTTGCTTAAAGGTGACCGGCGGGTGTCTGTCTCTCTCACTTTAGTTGAACCGAGTGTGGCTATGCCCGGTCCTTGCGAAGGTTAAAACAGCACCAACTTGACAAACTATCGTTGAGGTTTTGATGCGTAGGTAAGAACGGTTCTTGCTCAGCCCGTAGCAGCCACGTAAAACTTGCAACAACAAAGTAGAGGACGTCTAACTTGTTTTTGCAGGGCATGTTGTGATGTGATGTGGTCAAGACGTGATGCTATATTTTATTGTATGAGATGATCATGTTTTGTAACCGAGTTATCGACAATCGCGAGAGCCATATGGTTGTCGCTTTATTGTATGAAATGCAACGCCATGTAATTGCTTTACTTTATCACTAAGCAGTAGCGATAGTCGTAGAAGCAATAGTTGGCGAGGCGACAACGATGCTACGATGGAGATCAAGGTGTCGCGCCGATGACGATGGTGATCATGGCGGTGCTTGGCGATGGAGATCACAAGCACAAGATGATGATGACCATATCATATCACTTATATTGATTGCATGTGATGTTTATCCTTTATGCATCTTATCTTGCTTTGATTGACGGTAGCATTATAAGATGATCTCTCACTAAAATTATCAAGAAGTGTTCTCCACGAGTATGCACCGTTGCTAAAAGTTCAGTAGTACCCGACACCACGTGATGATCGGGTGTGATAAGTTCTCGTCCATCTACAACGGGTGCAAGCCAGTTTTGCACACGCAGAATACTCAGGTTAAACTTGACGAGCCTAGCATATGCAGATATGGCCTCGAACACGGAGACCGAAAGGTCGAGCGTGAATCATATAGTAGATATGATCAACATAGTGATGTTCACCATTGAAAACTACTCCATCTCACGTGATGATCGGTTATGGTTTAGTTGATTTGGATCACGTAATCACTTAGATGACTAGAGAGATATCTGTCTAAGTGGGAGTTTTTAATATGATTAATTGAACTTAAATTTATCATGAACTTAGTACCGATAGTATTTTGCTTGTCTATGTTTACTGTAGATAGATGGCTCGTCTGTTGTTCCGTTGAATTTTAATGCGTTCCTTGAGAAAGCAAAGTTGAAAGATGATGGTAGCAATTACACGGACTGGGTCCGTAACTTGAGGATTATCCTCATTGCTGCATGGAAGAATTACGTCCCGAAGCACCGCTGGGTGCCAGAACCTCTGCAGAGAACAACGCCGAGAAGTTGTGAACGTCTGGCGAGCAAAGTGATGACTACTCTATAGTTCAGATCTGCCATGCTTTACGGCTTAGAACCGGGTCTTCAACGACGTTTTGAGCGTCATGGAGCATATGAGATGTTCCAAGAGTTGAAGTTAATATTTCAAGCAAATGCCCGGATTGAGAGATATGAAGTCTCCAATAAGTTCTATAGCTGCAAGATGGAGGAGAATAGTTCATCGGTGAGCACATACTCAAAATGTCCGGGTATAATAATCACTTAATTCAGCTGGGAGTTAATCTTCCGGATGATAATGTCATTGATGAAATTCTCCAATCACTGCCACCAAGCTACAAGAGCTTCGTGATGAACTATAATATGCAAGGGATGACTAAGACAATTCTGAGCTCTTCGCAATGCTAAAAGCAGCGGGGTAGAAATCAAGAAAGAGCATCAAGTGTTGATGGTCAACAAGACCACTAGTTTCAAGAAAAGGGCAAAGGAAAGAAGAAGGAAACTTCAAAAGAACAGCAAGAAAGTTGCTGCTCAAGAGAAGAAACCCAAGTCTGGACCTAAGCCTGAAATCGAGTGTTTTACCGCAAGCGATCGACACTAGAAGCGGAACTGCCCCAAGTATTTGGCGGATAAGAAGGATGGCAAGGTGAACAAAGGTATATGTGATATACATGTTATTGATGTGTACCTTACTAGAGCTCGTAGTAGCACTGGTATTTGATACTGGTTACATTGCTAATATTTGCAACTCGAAGCAGGGACTACGGAATAAGCGAGCACCGGCAAAGGACGAGGTGACGATGCGCGTGGGAAACGGTTCCAAAGTCAATGTGATCGCGGTCGGCACGCTACCTCTACATCTACCTTCGGGATTAGTTTTAGACCTAAATAATTGTTATTTGGTGCCGTGTTGAGCATGAACATTATATCTGGATCTTGTTTGATGCGAGGCGGTTATTCATTTAAATCAAAGAATAATGGTTGTTCTATTTATATGAGTAATATCTTTTATGGTCATGCACCCTTGAAGAATGGTCTATTCTTGTTGAATCTCGACAGTAGTGATACACATATTCATAATGTCGAAGCCAAAAGATGCAGAGTTGATAATGATAGTGCAACTTATTTGTGGCACTTGCAGCTTTAGGTCATATCGGTGTAGAACGCATGAAGAAACTCCATACAGATGGACTTTTGGAATCACTTGATTATGAATCACTTGGTACTTACGAACCGTGCCTCATGGGCAAGATGACTAAAACACCGTTCTCGGTTGTATGGAGAGAGCAACAGACTTATTGGAAATCATACATACAGATGTATGTGGTCCGATGAATGTTGAAGCTCGTGGCGGATATCGTTATTTTCTCACCTTCACAGATGATTTAAGCAGATACGGGTATATCTACTTGATGAAGCATAAGTCTGAAACATTTGAAAAGTTCAAAGAATTTCAGAGTGAAGTTGAAAATCATCGTAACAAGAAAATAAAGTTTCTACGATCTGATCGTGGAGGAGAATATTTGAGTTACGAGTTTGGTCTACATTTAAAGCAATGCGGAATAGTTTCGCAACTCACGCCACCAGGAACACCACAGCGTAATGGTGTGTCCGAACGTCATAATCGTACTTTACTAGATATGGTGCGATCTATGATGTCTATTTCCGATTTACCGCTATCGTTTTGGGGTTATGCTTTAGAGACGGCCGCATTCACGTTAAATAGGACACCGTCAAAATCCGTTGAGACGACACCTTATGAACTATGGTTCAGCAAGAAACCAAAGTTGTCGTTTCTGAAAGTTTGGGGTTGCGATGCTTATGTGAAAAAACTTCAACCTGATAAGCTTGAACCCAAATCGGAAAAATGTGTCTTCATAGGATACCCAAAGGAGACAATTGGGTATACCTTCTATCACAGATCCGAAGGCAAGACATTCGTTGCTAAGAATGGATCCTTTCTAGAGAAGGAGTTTCTCTCGAAAGAAGTGAGTGGGAGAAAAGTGGAACTTGATGAGATAATAGTACTAGCTCCCTTATTGGAAAGTAGTTCATCACAGAAATCGGTTTCTATGACACCTACACCAATTAGCGAGGAAGATAATGATAATGATCATGAAACTTCAGATCAAGTTGTCACCGAACTCAGAGATCAACCAGAATAAAATCCGCACTGAGTGGTACGGTAATCCTATTCGAAGTCATGCTACTAGATCATGGTGAACCTACGAACTATGAAGAAGCGATGGTGAGCCCAGATTCATAAAATGGCTTGAAGCCATGAAATCTGAGATGGGATCCATGTATGAGAACAAAGTATGGACTTTGGTTGACTTGCCGATGATCGGCAAGCCATTGAGAATAAATGGATTTTTAAGAAGAAGACTGACGCTGATGGTAACATAACTGTCTATAAAGCTTGACTTGTTGCAAAAGGTTTTCGACAAGTTCAAGGGGTTGACTACGATGAGACTTTCTCACCCGTAGCGATGCTTAAGTCTGTCTGAATCATGTTAGCAATTGCTGCATTTTATGATTATGAAATTTGGCAAATGGATGTAAAACTGCATTCTTGAATGGATTTCAAGAAGAAGAGTTGTATATGATGCAACCGAAGGTTTTGTTGATCCAAAAGTGCTAACAAAGTGTGCAAGATCCAGCGATCAATTTATGGTCCAGTGCAAGCCTCTCGGAGTTGGAATAAACGCTTTGATAGTGTGATCAAAGCATATGGTTTTATATGAGACTTTTGGAGAAGCCTGTATTTACAAGAAAGTGAGTGGGAGCTCAGTAGCATTTCTAATATTATATGTGGACGACATATTGTTAATTGGAAATGATATAGAATTTCTGGATAGCATAAAAGGATACTTGAATAAAAGTTTTTCAATGAAAGACCTCGGTGAAGCTGCTTATATATTGGGCATTAAGATCTATAGAGATAGATCAAGATGCTTAATTGGACTTTCACAAAGCACATACCTTGATAAAGTTTTGAAAAAGTTCAAAATGGATCGTGCAAAGAAAGGTCTTTTACCTGTGTTACAAGGTGTGAAATTGAGTCGACTCAATGCCCGACCACAAAGCAGAAGATAGAGAGAAATGAAAATGTTCCTATGCTTCAGCCATAGGCTCTATCATGTATGCAATGCTGTGTACCAGACCGACGTGTGCTTAGCAATAAGCTTGGCAGGAAGGTACCAAAGTAATCCAGAGTGGATCATTTGGACAGCGGTCAAGAACATCCTGAAATACCGAAAAGGACTAAGGATATGTTTCTCGATATGGAGGTGACAAAGAGCTAATCGTAAATGGTTACATCGATGCAAGTTTTGACACTGATCCGGACGATTCTAAATCGCAAACCGGATACGTATTTTTATTAAACGGTGGAGCTGTCAGTTGGTGCAGTTCTAAACAAAGCGTCGTGGCGGGATCTACATGTGAAGCGGAGTACATAGCTGCTTCGGAAGCAGCAAATGAAGGAGTCTGGATGAAAGAGTTCATTTCCGATCTAGGTGTCATACCTAGTGCATCGGGACCAATGAAGATCTTCGTGACAATCTCGGTGCAATTGCCTTGGCAAAGGAATCCAGATTTCACAAGAGGACCAAGCATATCAAGAGACGCTTCAATTCCATTCGGGACCAAGTCCAAGTGGGAGACATAGAGATTTGCAAGATACATACGGATCTGAATGTTGCGAGACGTTGACTAAGCCTCTTCCACGAGCAAAACATGATCAGCACCAAGACTCCATGGGTGTTAGAATCATTCTTGTGTAATCTAGATTATTGACTCTAGTGCAAGTGGGAGATCAAGGAAATATGCCCTAGAGGCAATAATAAAGTTATTATTTATTTCCTTATATCATGATAAATGTTTATTATTCATGCTAGAATTGTATTAACCGGAAACATAATACATGTGTGAATACGTAGACAAACAGTGTCACTAGTATGCCTCTACTTTACTAGCTCATTAAATCAAAGATGGTTATGTTTCCTAACCATAGACATGAGTTGTCATTTGATTAAAAAGAGATCACATCATTAGGAGAATGATGTGATTGACTTGACCCATTCCGTTAGCTTAGCACTTGATCGCTTAGTATGTTGCTTATGCTTTCTTCATGACTTATACAAAGTTCACGAAACTATGAGATTATGCAACTCCGTTTACGGAGGAACACTTTGTGTGCTACCAAACATCACAACGTAATCGGGTGATTATAAAGGTACTCTACAGGTGTCTCCAAAAGTATATGTTGAGTTGGCATAAATCGAGATTAGGTTTTGTCACTCCGATTGTCGGAGAGGTATCTCTGGGCCTTCTCGGTAATACACATCACATAAGCCTTGCAAGCATTGCAACTAATGAGTTAGTTGTGAGATGATGTATTACGGAATGAGTAAAGAGACTTACCGATAACGAGATTGAACTAGGTATTGGATACCGACATCGAATCTCAGGTAAGTAACATACCGATGACAAAGGGAACAACGTATGTCGTTATGCGATTTGACCGATAAAGATCTTCGTAGAATATGTAGGAACCAATATGGGCATCTAGGTTCCGCTATTGGTTATTGACCTAGAATGGTTCTAGGTCATGTCTACATAGTTCTCGAACCCGTAGGGTCCGCACGCTTAACGTTTCGATGACAGTTCATTATGAGTTTATAAGTATTGATGTACGAAGGTTGTTCGAGTCCCGGATGTGATCACGGACATGACGAGGAGTCTCGAAATGGTCGAGACATAAAGATTGATATATTGGAAGCCTATGTTTGACTTGGAAAGGTTCCGGATGAAAACAGGAAGTTATCAAACACCGGGGTTACGGAACCCCGGGGTCTATGGGCCTTGATGGGCCATAGGGAGAAGAGGAAAGGGCCGGCCAGGCAGGCGCGCGCCCCCCTCCCCCTCTAGTCCGAATAGGACAAGGAGAGGGGGGGCGGCGCCCCCCTTCCCTCTTCCCCCTCCCCAATCCTATTCCAACTAGGAAAGGGGGGGAGTCCTACTCCCGGTGGGAGTAGGACTCCTCCAGGCGCGCCCCCCTTGGGCTGGCCGCACCCCCCCTTGCTCCTTTATATACGGGGGCAGGGGGGCACCCCATGACACACAAGTTGATCTACGGATCGTTCCTTAGCCGTGTGCGGTGCCCCCTCCACCATATTCCACTTCGGTCATATCGTCATGAGCTTAGGCGAAGCCTGCGCCGTGAAGTCATATCATCGCGAGCTTAGGCGAAGCCCTGCGTCGGTGGAGCATCATCATCGTCCCACGCCGTCGTCTTGACAGAACTCATCCCCGACGCTTTGCTGGATCGGGCCCGGGATCGCCATCGAGCTGAACGTGTGCTGAACACGGAGGTGCCATACGTTCGGTACTTGGATCGGTCGGATCGTGAAGACGTACGACTACATCAACCGCGTTGTTATAACGCTTCCGCTTACGGTCTACGAGGGTACGTGGACAGACACTCTCCCCTCTCGTTGCTATGCCATCACCATGGTCTTGCGTGTGCGTAGGAGAATTTTTGAAATTACTACGTTCCCCAACATGAACTTGTCGATAACCCTTAGCGACAAGTCGAGCCTTATAGATGGTCACATTACCATCCGCGCCTGTCTTCTTCTTAAAGATCCATTTATTTTCTATGGCTCGCCGATCATCGGGCAAGTCAGTCAAAGTCCATACTTCGTTTTCATACATGGATCCTATCTCGGATTCATGGCTTCTAGCCATTTGTCGAAATCTGGGCCCGCCATCGCTTCTTCATAGTTCGAAGGTTCACCATTGTCTAACAACATGATTTCCAAGACAGGGTTGTTGTACCACTCTGGTGCGGAACGTGTCCTTGTGGACCTACGAAGTTCAGTAGGAGCTTGATCCGAATTACCTTGATCATCATCATTAACCTCCTCTCTAGTCGGTGCAGACACCACAGGAACATCTTCCTGAGCTGCGCTACTTACCGTTTCAAGAGGTAGTACTTCATCAAGCTCTACTTTCCTCCCACTTAACTCTTTCGAGAGAAACTCTTTCTCCAGAAAGGATCCATTCTTAGCAACAAAGATCTTGCCTTCGGACCTGAGGTAGAAGGTATACCCAATGGTTTCCTTAGGGTATCCTATGAAGACGCATTTTTCCAACTTGGGTTCGAGCTTTTCAGGTTGAAGTTTCTTGACATAAGCATCGCATCCCCAAACTTTTAGAAACGACAGCTTAGGTTTCTTCCCAAACCATAATTCATACGGTGTCGTCTCAACGGATTTCGACGGAGCCCTATTTAAAGTGAATGCGGCAGTCTCTAAAGCATAGCCCCAAAATGAAAGCGGTAGATCGGTAAGAGACATCATAGATCGCACCATATCTAATAGAGTGCGATTACGACATTCGGACACACCATTTCGCTGAGGTGTTCGAGGCGGCGTGAGTTGTGAAACTATTCCACATTTCCTTAAGTGCATACCAAATTCATGACTTAAATATTCCCCTCCACGATCTGATCGTAAGAACTTTATTTTCCTGTCACGTTGATTCTCAACCTCACTCTGAAATTCCTTGAACTTTTCAAAGGTCTCAGACTTTTGTTTCATTAAGTAGACATATCCATATCTACTCAAGTCATTAGTGAGAGTGAGAACATAACGATATCCTCCACGAGCCTCAACGCTCATTGGACCGCACACATCGTATGTATGATTTCCAACAAATTGGTTGCTCGCTCCATTGTTCCGGAGAACGGAGTCTTGGTCATTTTTCCCATAAGGCATGGTTCGCATGTGTCAAATGATTCATAATCGAGAGACTCTAAAAGTCCATCAGCATGGAGCTTCTTCATGCGCTTGACACCAATGTGACCAAGGCGGCAGTGCCACAAGTATGTGGGACTATCGTTATCAACTTTACATCTTTTGGTATTCACACTATGAATATGTGTAACATTGCACTCAAGATTCATTAAGAATAAACCATTCACCAGCGGGGCATGACCATACAACATATCTCTCATATAAATAGAACAACCATTATTCTCAGATTTAAATGAGTAGCCATCTCGAATTAAACGAGATCCTGGTACAATGTTCATGCTCAAAGCTGGTACTAAATAACAATTATTGAGGTTTAAAACTAATCCCGTAGGTAAATGTAGAGGTAGCGTGCCGACGGCGATCACATCGACCTTGGAACCATTCCCGACGCGCATCGTCACCTCGTCCTTCGCCAGCCTCCGCTTATTCCGCAGCTCCTGCTTTGAGTTACAAATGTGAGCAACCGCACCGGTATCAAATACCCAGGAGCTACTACGAGTACTGGTAAGGTACACATCAATTACATGTATATCACATATACCTTTAGTGTTGCCGGCCTTCTTGTCCGCTAAGTATTTGGGGCAGTTCCGCTTCCAGTGACCACTTCCCTTGCAATAAAAGCACTCAGTCTCAGGCTTGGGTCCATTCTTTGGCTTCTTCCCGGCAACTGGCTTGCCGGGCGCGGCAACTCCCTTGCCGTCCTTCTTGAACTTCTTCTTACCCTTGCCTTTCTTAAACTTAGTGGTTTTATTCACCATCAACACTTGATGTTCCTTTTTGATCTCCACCTCCGCTGATTTCAGCATTGAATATACCTCAGGAATGGTCTTTTCCATCCCCTGCATATTGAAGTTCATCACAAAGCTCTTGTAGCTCGGTGGAAGCGACTGAAGGATCCTGTCAATGACTGCGTCATCCGGGAGATTAAATCCCAGCTGAGTCAAGCGGTTGTGCAACCCAGACATTTTGAGTATGTCCTCACTGGCAGAACTATTTTCCTCCATCTTACAGCTGAAGAACTTGTCGGAGACTTCATATCTCTCGACCCGGGCATGAGCTTGGAAAACCATTTTCAGCTCTTCAAACATCTCATATGCTCCGTGTTGCTCAAAACGCTTTTGGAGCCCCGGTTCTAAGCTATAAAGCATGCCACACTGAATGAGGGAGTAATCATCTGCACGAGACTGCCAAGCGTTCATAACGTCCTGGTTCTCTGGGATGGGTGCTTCACCTAGCGGTGCTTCTAGGACATAATCTTTCTTGGCAGCTATGAGGATGATCCTCAGGTTCCGGACCCAGTCCTTATAGTTGTTGCCATCATCTTTCAGCTTGGTTTTCTAGGAACGTTGAAGTTGAGGGCAACATTAGCGTGGGCCATTTGATCTACAAGACATATTGTAAAGATTTTAGACTAAGTTCATGATAATTAAGTTCATCTAATCAAATTATTCAATAAACTCCCACTCAGTTAGACATCCCTCTAGTCATCTAAGTGAAACATGATCCGAGTTAACTAGGCCGTGTCCGATCATCACGTGAGACGGACTAGTCAACGTCGGTGAACATCTTCATGTTGATCGTATCTTCTATACGACTCATGCTCGACCTTTCGGTCTTCCATGTTCCGAGGCCATGTCTGTACATGCTAGGCTCGTCAAGTCAACCTAAGTGTATTGCGTGTGTAAATCTGGCTTACACCCGTTGTATTTGAATGTTAGAATCTATCACACCCGATCATCACGTGGTGCTTTGAAACAACGAACCTTCGCAACGGTGAACAGTTAGGGGGAACACTTTTCTTGAAATTATTATAAGGGATCATCTTATTTACTACCGTCGTTCTAAGCAAATAAGAAGCAAAACATGATAAACATCACATGCAATCAAATAGTGACATGATATGGCCAATATCATATTGCTCCTTTGATCTCCATCTTCGGGGCGCCATGATCATCTTCGTCACCGGCATGACACCATGATCTCCATAATCATGATCTCCATCATCGTGTCTTGATGAAGTTGTCACGCCAACGATTACTTCTACTTCTATGGCTAACGCGTTTAGCAATAAAGTAAAGTAATTTACATGGCGTTACTCAATGACACGCAGGTCATACAAAAAATAAAGACAGCTCCTATGGCTCCTGCCGGTTGTCATACTCATCGACATGCAAGTCGTGATTCCTATTACAAGAACATGATCATCTCATACATCACATATATCATTCATCACATCCTTTGGCCATATCATATCACAAAGCACTTGCTGCAAAAACAACTTAGACGTCCTGTAATTGTTGTTGCAAGTTTTTACGTGGCTGTTATAGGTTTCTAGCAAGAACGTCTCTTACCTACGTAAAACCACAACGTGATATGCCAATTTCTATTTACCCTTCATAAGGACCCTTTTCATCGAATCCGCTCCAACTAATGTGGGAGAGACAGACACCCGCTAGCCACCTTATGCAACTAGTGCATGTCAGTCGGTGGAACCTGTCTCACGTAAGCGTACATGTAAGGTCGGTCCGGGCCGCTTCATCCCACGATGCCGCCGAAGCAAGATAAGACTAGTAGTGGCAAGAAAATTGACAACATCTACGCCCACAACTGCTTTGTGTTCTACTCGTGCATAGTAACTACGCATAGACCTAGCTCATGATGCCACTGTTGGGGAACGTAGCAGAAATCAAAAAATTTCTACGCATCACCAAGATCAATCTATGGAGTTATCTAGCAACGAGGGGAAAAGGAGTGCATCTACATACCCTTGTAGATCTCGAGCGGAGGCGTTCAAGAGAACGGGGTTGATGGAGTCGTACTCGTCGTGATCCAAATCACCGATGACTGAGCGTCGAACGGACGGCACCTCCGCGTTCAACACACGTATGGTTGGGGAAGACGTCTCCTCCTTCTTGATCCAGCAAGGGGGAAGGAGAGGTTGATGGAGATCCAGAAGCACGACGGTGTGGTGGTGGATGCAGCTGGGATCTCGGCAGGGCTTCGCCAAGCTCTACGGAGAGGAGGAGGTGTTGGAGAGGAGAGGGGCGCCAGGCTAGGTGCGGCTGCCCTCCTCCCCCACTATATATAGGGCCCCTGGGGGGGCGCCGGCCCTAGGAGATGGTATCTCCAAGGGGGGGCGGCGGCCAAGGGGGTGGCTTGCCCCCCAAGCCAAGGGGGGCGCCCCCCACCCCTAGGGTTTCCTGCCCTAGGCGCAGGGGGAGGCCCAAGGGGGGCGCACCAGCCCACCAGGGGCTGGTTCCCCTCCCCACTTCAGCCCATGGGGCCCTCCGGGATAGGTGGACCCACCCGATGGACCCCCGGGACCCTTCCGGTGACCCCCGAAACTTTCCTGATGGCCGAAACTTGACTTCCTATATATAAATCTTTACATCCGGACCATTCTGGAACTCATCGTGACGTCCGGGATCTCATCCGGGACTCCGAACAACTTTCGGGTTACTGCATACTAATATCTCTACAACCCTAGGGTCACCGAACCTTATTTGTGTAGACCCTACGGGTTCGGGAGACATGCCTACATGACCGAGACGACTCTCCGGTCAATAACCAACAGCGGGATCTGGATACCCATGTTGGCTCCCACATACTCCTCTATGATCTCATCGGATGAAACACGGTGTCGAGGATTCAATGAATCCCGTATTCAATTCCCTTTGTCAATCGGTACGTTACTTGCCCGAGACTCGATCGTCAGTATCCCAATACGTCGTTCAATCTCGTTATCGCAAGTCACTTTACTCGCATCGTAATGCATGATCCCGTGACCGCACACTTGGTCACATTGAGCTCATTATGATGATGCATTACCGAGTGGGCCCAGAGATACCTCTCCGTCATACGGAGTGACAAATCCCGCCTCGATTCATGCCAACCCAATGACACTTTCAGAGATACCCGTAGTGCACCTTTATAGCCACCCAGCATTGCTGGACGTTTGGCACACCCAAAGCACTCTTACGGTATCCGGAGTTGCACAATCTCATGGTCTAAGGAAATGATACTTGACATTTGGAAAAGCTCTAGCAAACGAACTACACGATCTTTGTGCTATGCTTAGGATTGGGTCTTGTCCATCACATCATTCTCCTAATGATGTGATCCGTTATCAATGACATCCAATGTCCATAGTCGAAACCATGACTATCTGTTGATCAACGAGCTAGTCAACTAGAGGCTCACTAGGGACATGTTGTGGTCTATGTATTCACACATGTATTACGATTTTCGGATATATAACACAATTATAGCATGAATAATAGACAATTATCATGAACAAAGAAATATAATAATAACCATTTTATTATTGCCTCTAGGGCATATTTCCAACACGACGGTAATACCTCCTTTCTTAGGGACGCAATGGACAGGACTTACCCACTGACTATCAGCAACGGGATAAATTATACCTGCCTCAAGGAGCTTTAGTATTTCCTTTCTTACCACTTCTTTCATTTTAGGATTCAACCATCGTTGATGATCATGAACTGGTTTGGCATCTTCCTCCAAATTTATTTTATGTTGACATAGAGTGGGACTAATGCCCTTAAGATCATCAAGAGTATATCCAATAGCAGCACGGTGCTTCCTCAGAGTTTTCAATAATCTCTCTTCTTCATGCTCTGAAAGGTTAGCACTAATAATAACAGGATATATCTTCTTTTCATCAAGATAAGCATATTTAAGAGTATCAGGCAACGGTTTAAGCTCAAACACGGGATCACCCTTGGGTGGAGGAGTATCCCCTAGGATTTCAACAGGCAAATTATGTTTCAGGATAGGTTCCTGTTTAAAGAATACTTCGTCTATTTCCCTTCTTTCATTCATAAACATGTCATTTTCATGGTCTAGCAAATATTGTTCTAAAGGGTCACTAGGAGGCATGACAATAGAAGCAAGACCAATAATTTCATCCTTACTAGGCAATTCCTCTTCACGGTGTTGTCTACTAAATTTAGAGAAATTAAACTCATGAGACAAATCACCCAAGCCAATAGTAACAACATTCTTTTCGCAGTCTATCCTAGCATTAACTGTGTTCAAGAAGGGTCTACCAAATATAATGGGACAAAAGCTATCTTGTGGGGAACCAAGAACAAGAAAATCAGCAGGATATTTGGTTTTCCCACACAAGACTTCAACATCTCTAACAATTCCAATGGGTGATATTGTATCTCTATTAGCAAGTTTTAAGGTAACATCAATACCTTCTATCTCAGCAGGTGCAATTTCATGCATAGTTTCTTTGTATAAGTATTGAGGTATAGCACTAGCACTAGCACCCATATCACATAAGCCATGATAACATTGATCTCCTATTTTGACGGAAATAACAGGCATGCCTACCACAGGTCTATGTTTATCTTTAGCACAAGGTTTGGCAGTTCTAGCAGTTTCACCACAGAAATAAATAACATGCCCATCAATATTATCAGCCAAGAGATCTTTAACAATAGCAATATTAGGTTCAACTTTAACTTGCTCAGAGGTGTATAAGTTCTAATATTGCTTTTACTTAACCACATTGAAGCTTTAGCATGATCCTTTATCCTAATAGGAAAGGTGATTTCTCAACATAAGAAGTAGGAACAATAGGATCATTATAAGTGATAGTCTTTTCTTCAACTTTAACAGGTGCAGCTACTTTTACTTCTATGGGAGGATGATATTTAAACCACTTCTCCTTAGGGAGATCAACATAAGCAGCAAAAGATTCATAGAAAGAGGCTACTATCTCAGAGTCAAGTCCGTATTTAGTGCTAAATTTACGAAAAACATCGGTATCCATAAAAGATTTAACACAACTAAAACTTAGGTGTCATACCTGACTCCTTACCTTCGTCGTGATCCCAATCTTCAGAGTTGCATTTAATTCTATCCAATAAATTCCATTTGAATTCAATAGTGTTCATCATAAAAGAGCCAGCTGCTACCTCTTGAGCACTGCGTTGGATTTCCCCGAAGAGGAGAGGATGATGCAGCAAAGTAGCGTAAGTATTTCCCTCGGTTTTTGAGAACAGGCCCCAAGATGGGATCTCGTGGATACAGGAAGTTGCGGCGGTGGAATTAGGTTTTTGGATCCTCTTCTGATCGTTTGGGGATATGTAGGTATATATAGGAGGAAGGAGTACGTCGGTGGAGCAACAGGGGGCCCACGAGGCAGGGGGGCGCCCTCCCCACCCTCGTGACCGCCTCTTTTGTTCCTTAGAGTAGGGTCCAAGTCCCCTGGATCACGTTCGGTGAGAAAATCACGTTTCCGAAGGTTTCATTCCGTTTGGACTCCGTTTGATATTCCGTTTCTTGAAACACCAAATAGGCAAAAAACAACAATTACAGGCTGGGCCTCCGTTAATAGGTTAGTCCCAAAATAATATAGAAGTGGAAAATAAAGCCCAATATAGTCCAAAACAGTAGATAAAGTAGCATGGAGCAATAAAAATTATAGATACGTTGGAGACGATCGCATCCCCAAGCTTAATTCCTGCTCGTCCTTGAGTAGGTAAATGATAAAAAAGAGAATTTTTGATGCGGAGTTATACTTTGGCATAATTTCAATGTAAATATTCTTAATTGTGGTATGAATATTCAGATATGAATGAATACAAAATAAAAGTTCATATTGATAAAAGAAATAGTAATACTTCAAGCATACTAATCAAAGTAATCATGTCTTCTCAAAATGGCATGGCAAAAGAAAGTTCATCCCTACAAAATCATATAGTTAGGCTATGCTTCATTTTCATCACACAAAGATGTTCCCAACTTCTATACCCGTGATGACAAGCCAAGCAATTGTTTCATACTTAAATAATCTCAAACTTTTTCAACCTTCACGCAATACATGAGCGTGAGCCATGGATATAGCACTGTCGGTGGAATAGAATATGATGATGGGGATTGTGTGGAGAAGACAAAAAAGGAGAAAGCCTCACATTGACGAGGATAATCAACGGGCTATGGAGATGCCCATCAATTGATGTCAATATGAGGAGTAGGGATTGCCATGCAATGGATGCACTAGAGCTATAAATGAATGCTCAACAAAAGAAAACTAGCGGGTGTGCATCCAACTTGCTTGCTCATGAAGACCTAGGGCATTTGAGGAAGCCCATCGTAGGAATATACAAGCCAAGTTCTATAATTAAAAATTCCCACTAGTACAAAAAGACAACTTATGAGACTCACTATATGAAAACACATGGTGCTACTTTGAAGCACAATATATGGGACTCACTACATGAAGAACAAGGTGCTACTTTGAAGCACAAGTGTGGAAAAGGAGATAATAACATTGCCCTTTTTATTTTTATTTTTTTGGCCTTTCTTTTTTTTTCTTTTTTTGTCCTTTCTTTTCTATTTATTTTTTGATTGGGCAATGCTCTAATAATGATGATCATCACACTTCTATTGATTACAACATAAGGATTACAACTCGAAACTAGAATAAGATATGACTCTATATGAATGCCTCCGGCGGTGTACCGGGATGGTGCAATGAATCAAGAGTTACATGCATGAAAAATAATGCATGGTGGCTTTGCCACAAATACGATGTCAACTACATGATCATGCAATGGCAATATGACAAAAGTAAGGTATGTCATGATGATGATGAACGGAACGGTGGAAAGTTGCATGGCAATATATCTCGGAATGGCTATGGAAATGCCATAATAGGTAGGTATGGTGGCTGTTTTAAGGAAGATATAAGGAGGTTTATGTGTGATAGAGCGTATCATATCACGGGGTTTGGATGCACCGGCGAAGTTTGCACCAACTCTCAAGGTGAGAAAGGGCAATGCAGGGTACCGAAGAGGCTAGCAAAGGAGGAAAGGTAAAAGTGCGTATAATCCATGGACTCAACATTAGTCAAAAGAACTCATATACTTATTGCAAAAATTTAGAAGTCATCAAAAATCAAGTACTACATGCATGCTCCTAGGGGGATAGATTGGTAGGAAAAGACCATCGCTCGTCCCCGACCGCCACTCATAAGGATGCACAAGCCAAGTACACTTCATGTTTCAAATTTGTTACACAACTTTAACCACACGTGCATGCTACGGGATTTGCTAACTTCGACACAAGCATTCTTTAAATTCATAATCACCCAACCAGCATGACTTTAATATTACCACCTTCATATCTCAAAACAATTATCAAGTACCAAACTTTTCTTAGTATTCAACGCACTCAAAAGAAAGTTTCACATATCTTGAATACCAAGTATATTAATTTTAAGCAAATTACCATGCTATTAATGACTCTCAAAATAATCTAAGTGAAGCATGAGAAACCAATAGTTTGTTTAAAACAAATCTACCACCATGCTCTAAAAGATCTAAGTGAAGCACTAGAGCAAAAAATTATCACACTCAAAAGATATAAGTGAAGTACTATGAGCAAAACTATCAAGCTCAAAAGATATAAGTGAAGCACTATGAGCATTCTATCATATTCCAATTCATGTATGGCTCTCTCAAAAGGTGTGTACAGCAAGGATGATTGTGGTAAACTAACAAGCAAAGACGCAAATAATACAAGACGCTCCAAGCAAAACACTTATCATGTGGTGAATAAAAATATAGCTCCAAGTAAATTACCGATGGAAGTAGACGAAAGAGGGGATGCCTTCCGGGGAATCCCCAAGCTTTGACTTTTTGGTATCCTTGGATTATATTGGGGGTGCCATGGGCATCCCCAAGCTTAGGCTCTTGCCACTCCTTGTTCCATAATCCATCAAAAGAATTTACCCAAAACTTGAAAACTTCACAACACAAAACTCAATAGAAATCTCGTGAGCTCCGTTAGAGAAAGAAAACAAAAGACTACTTTAAGGTACTGTAATAAACTCATTATTTATTTATATTGGTGTTAAACCTACTGTATTCCAACTTCTCTATGGATTATAAACTATTTTACTAGCCATAGATTCATCAAAATAAGCAAACAACACACGAAAAACAGAATCTGTCAAAAACAGAACAGTCTGTAGTAATCTGTAACTAACGAAAACTTCTGGAACTCAAACAATTCTAACAAACTTAGAAGACCTAGAAAATTTGTTTATTTATCAGCAGCAATTGGAATCAATATTTTATCACATTCTGGTGATTTTTAATAATTCGGGCACTGAGCGCAAAGTTTCTGGAAATTACAGCAAGATCAAATAACTATCATCCAAGAAGATCCAATAGGTTTAACTTGGCACAAACACTAATTAAAAGATAAAACCACATCTAAACAGAGTCTAGATGGATTATTTATTCCTAAACAGAAGCAAAAACAAAAAACTAAAAATAAAATTGGGTTGCCTCCCAACAAGCGCTATCGTTTAACGTCCCTAGCTAGGCATAAAAGCAAGGATAGATCTAGGTATTGCCATCTTTGGTAGGCAATTCTTCAATGAGGCATCTAACTTCTTTAGAATTTTCTTTCTTTCTAGTAATTAACAATTTTTTAGGCAAAAGATTGAAAGATTCATTCATAGCAAATGGTTCCTTAATGATGGCAAAAAGATTGGGATGAACACTTATAGATTTAAGATCCGCGGTTTCCTTACGAACATAAATAAACTTAGTATTTTTAGTAGACGAACATGGAGTGTTTTTTACGGAAGAAAAATTGGATCCCAAGTTGGTAATGATACCCTCAAATTTATCGATTCTAGTGGAATCTAAATTTATTTTCTCATTAACTATGGGTTCCTTTTCTTTAATATTTTTCAAAGTCATTCCTACCTTAGATCCATATTGTGTAATTTGGTTGTGGATCTTTTTATCAAGATTTTCAATTGATTCAAAGGTATCAACTTTATTCTCAATAATTTCAAGTTTTTGCATAACATGCTCCAAAGTTAACATAGTTCCATTAACCAAAAGAGGTGGTGAGCCAAATAAATCTATTAAAGCATTATAAGAATCAAAAGTATGGCTACCCAAGAAATTCCCTCCGGTAATGGTATCAATGATATATCTATACAAAGGATTAGCACCTACGTAAAAATTACGAAGAAGAACTGAAGTAGATTGCTTCCTGGTAGATCTATTTTGAGCATTGCAAATTCTATACCAAGCGTCTTTTAGATTTTCTCCCTCCCTTTGCTTAAAATTTAGTACTTCATTCTCGGGAGATAACGGAAAAGATATGAGACTAGTCATGACGACAAGCAAGCAAACTAACACACGAGCAAAGAAACAGACGAGGAAAAGGCAACGGAAAGAGAGGAGGAGATTGGGTAAGAGAGGGCGAATAAAACGGCAACGGTGAAGTGGGGGAGAGGAAAACGAGAGGCAAATGGCAAATAATGTAATGCAAGAGATAGGGATTGTGATGGGTACTTAGTATGGTTGGCTTGCTCTTGCGTGAGCCTCCCCGGCAACGGCGCCAGAAATTCTTCTTGCTACCTCTTGAGCACTGCGTTGGATTTCCCCGAAGAGGAGAGGATGATGCAGCAAAGTAGCATAAGTATTTCCCTCAGTTTTTGATAACCAATTTATCAATCCAGTAGGAGACCACACACAAGTCCCTCGTACCTGCACAAAACGATAGCTACTCGCAACCAACGCGATCAGGGGTTGTCAATCCCTTCACGATCACTTACGAGAGTGAGATCTGATAGAGATGATAAATAATATTTTTGGTATTTTTGGGTATAGAGATGCAAAGTAAAAAGTAAAAGGCAAAGTAAAAACAAAGCAAGTATAAAAGTGATGGAGATTGATATGATGAGAATAGACCCGAGGGCCATAGGTTTCACTAGTGGCTTCTCTCAAGAGCATAGATATTCTACGGTGGGTGAACAAATTATTGTTGAGCAATTGACAGAATTGAGCATAGTTATGAGTATATCTAGGTATGATCATGTATATAGGCATCACGTCCATGACAAGTAGACCGAAACGATTCTGCATCTACTATTGTTACTCCACTCATCGACTGCTATCCAGCATGCATCTAGAGTATTAAGTTAAAAATAGAGTAACGCCTTAAGCAAGATGACATGATGTAGAGGGATAAATTCATGCAATATGATAAAAACCCCATCTTGTTATCCTCGATGCCAACAATACAATACGTGCCTTGCTGCCCCTTCTGTCACTGGGAAAGGACACCGCAAGATTGAACCCAAAGCTAAGCACTTCTCCCATTGCAAGAACTACCAATCTAGTTGGCCAAACCAAACAGATAATTCGAAGAGACTTGCAAAGATAACTCAATCATACATAAAAGAATTCAGAGAAGATTCAAATATTATTCATAGATAAGCTGGATCATAAACAAACAATTCATCGGTCTCAACAAACACACCGCAAAAAGAAGATTACATCGAATAGATCTCCACGAGAGAGGGGGGAACATTGTATTGAGATCCAAAAAGAGAGAAGAAGCCATCTAGCTACTAGCTATGGACCTGTAGGTCTGAAGTAAACTACTCACACTTCATCGGAGAGGCTTTGATGATGATGTAGAAGCCCTCCGTGGTGGATGCCCCCTCCGGCGGAGCTCCGGAACAGGCCCCAAGATGGGATCTCGTGGATACAGGAAGTTGCGGCGGTGGAATTAGGTTTTTGGCTCCTCTTCTGATCATTTGGGGATACGTAGGTATATATAGGAGGAAGGAGTACGTCGGTGGAGCAACAGAGGGCCCACGAGGCAGGGGGCGCCCCCCACCCTCATGACCACCTCTTTTGTTCCTTGGAGTAGGGTCCAAGTCCCCTGGATCACGTTCGGTGAGAAAATCACGTTTCTGAAGGTTTCATTCCGTTTGGACTCCGTTTGATATTCCGTTTCTTCGAAACACTGAAATAGGCAAAAAAACATCAATTCTGGGCTGGGCCTCCGGTTAATAGGTTAGTCCCAAAAATAATATAAAAGTGGAAAATAAAGCCCAATATAGTCCAAAACAGTAGATAAAGTAGCATGGAGCAATCAAAAATTATAGATACGTTGGAGACGTATCACCAGCACAAGAAGTATCGAGCATGGATTGATTATGACGAGAAAGCCGAGCATAAAAACTTTGAAGAATTATTTCTCTTGAGAGCTCATGATTGGGGCATGAATATAACATTGATTTATGCCTCCCCCTAGCTTGAGCGATGCTTTCTCCTTCTCGAGGCCAAAAATTGTATATATAATTGCGATCATGATGAACAAGATGCATAGGATAACATTTCTGATGAAATTCCAATTTCAATCGTTTGTAGTTCCATGATCCCGTATGATCACATAGCCTATACCATGTTGATGCATCTCCCTTCAAAGATAAAGGGAAGACCTTCTTCTTAACAACATCATCGGGTATACCTTCAAGCTTAAATAATCCACAAACTTCATCCACATATATTAGGTGCTCATCAGGATGCTTTGTTCCATCTCCTGCAAAAGGATTAGCTAGCAGTTTTTCTAACATACCCGAAGGAACTTCAAAGGGAACATTTTCATTTTCAGTAGGTTCAGTAGGTTGAGGAGCAACTCTTTGCTCTACTGGTCGGGGTGAAGATACCCCGAACAAGCCCCTCAGAGGATTACTTTCCATAGTAACAGTGTGATGAAATTTCAGCACACTATATAAATTTTTCCTTACCAAGTTCCACCTACCAAAGGCGCTTCACTCCCCGGCAACGGCGCCAGAAAAGAGTCTTGATGACCCACAAGTATAGGGGATCTACCGCAGTCCTTTGGCTAAGTAAGAGTGTCGAACCCAACGAGGAGCAGAAGGAAATGATAAGCGGTTTTCAGCAAGGTATTCTCTGCAAGCACTGAAATAATAGGTAACAAATAGTTTTGTGACAAGATAATTGTAACGAGCAACAAGTAACAAAAGTAAATAAAGTGCAGCTAGATGGCCCAATCCTTTTTGTAGCAAAGGACAAGCCTGGACAAACTCTTATAGAGAAAAGCTCTCCCGAGGACACATGGGAATTATCGTCAAGCTAGTTTTCATCACGTTCATATGATTCGCGTTCGGTACTTTGATAATTTGATATGTAGGTGGACCGGTGCCTGGGTGCTGTTCTTACTTGAACAAACATCCCACTTATGATTAACCTCTATTGCAAGCGTCCGCAACTACAACAAAAGTATTAAGGTAAACCTAACCATAGCATGAAACATATGGATCCAAATCAGCCCCTTACGAAGCAACACATAAACTAGGGTTTAATCTTCTGTCACTCTAGCAATCCATCATCTACTTATTACTTCCCAATGCCTTCCTCTAGGCCCAAATAATGGTGAAGTGTTATGTAGTCGACGTTCACATAACACCACTAGAGGATAGACAACATACATCTCATCAAAATATCGAACGAATACCAAATTCACATGACTACTAATAGCAAGACTTCTCCCATGTCCTCAAGAACAAACGTAACTACTCACAAAGCATATTCATGTTCATAATGAAAGGGGTATTAATATGCATATAGGATCTGAACATATGATCTTCCACCAAATAAACCAACTAGCATCAACTACAAGGAGTAATCAACACTACTAGCAACCTACTAGTACCAATCCCGGACTTGGAGACAAGAATTGGATACAAGAGACGAACTAGGGTTTTGAGAGGAGATGGTGCTGGTAAAGATGTTGATGGAGATTGCCCTCTCCTGATGAGAGGAGCGTTGGTGATGACGATGGCGATGATTTCCCCCTCCCGAAGGGAAGTGTCCCCAGCAGAACAGCTCCGCCGGAGCCCTGGATTGGTTCCGCCAAGGTTCCGCCTCGTGGCGGCGGAGTCTCGTCCCGAAAGGTTGCTTATTATTTTTTCCTGGACGAAAGACTTCATATAGCAGAAGATGGCCATCAGAGAGCCAACAGGGAGCCCATGAGGCAGGGGGGCGCGCCCTGGGGGGTAGGGCGCGCCCTCCCCCTCGTGGGCAGGTGGTGGCCCCCTGACGTATTTCTTCTGCTCAATAGTTTTTATTATTTCCAAAAATAACTTTCGTGGAGTTTCAGGACTTTTGGAGTTGTGCAGAATAGGTCTCTAATATTTGCTCCTTATCCAGCCCATAATTCCTGCTATCGGCATTCTTCCTCCTTATGTAAACCTTGTAAAATAAGAGACAATAGGCATAAGTATTGTGACATAATGCATAATAACAGACTATAATGCAATAAATATCGATATAAAAGCATGATGCAAAATGGACGTATCACTCTTCAACTCCCATTGCCCGGTTTCCTTGAATCTTTCTTCCACGGACCTTCCATGGGCAACCTTCTTTGTCACATTTGATGGTGTAGCGCAATGTTTTGTTGGAATGACGAACAACGAACGGCCTATGGTTCCGAATGGCGTAGTCACTCAACCATATCTTGAACTCTTGCAAACAACCATACTTGATCCCTTTCTTCAAATGAGCATTCTCATCCTCGCCCGGTGGCCCCGGATCACCCATCCTCGGGCAAGGTGATGGTTCGACCAAGCCCAACCTCATGCCACCATCAACAACGGCCTTGTCGGCAAGACTAAGATCACGAAACAAAGAGGGCCCTCTTTCCTTGCCTTTGACCTTCTTGTAACTTTGATTTTCTTGCGGCATGAATCCATCCGCATCCAATTATTCCGGTGGACCCTCATCATTCGACTCATACCTACACATACGGCTATAAGGGAGGTTACGGTCCATGTCTTGTTGATGCACAATGACATCCAAGTCACCAATGGTATTGTACTGAATCTCTTCTTCTTCCTCATACACATCATCTTGAGCAATATCATCTCCATCAACATGAGCAATGACATCTTCATCAACATGAACATTTGCATGTTCATCAACATGAGCAACGGCCTCATCTCCAACATGATCATCACATAGAAGAACTATGGCTCTGGCATTGATGACCTCTTCATTTGGTTGGTTACTTGGTGGTTGGCTAGCCGCATTGTGGTCATACACCACGACAACATCTTGTATTGGGGAGGACACATTCTGGTTCAAGTCGAGTAGTGGCCGAGGAACTTCAACCTTTGTGGCAAATAACTTAAGTGACTTGTCTTGTGATCCCTCAACTTTCTCCTTATACACATCCCAATGCAATTGAGAGGTGATGGGCATACTCTTTAATCGGGATTTTACTCCCACTCCCACATCATATCGCCCAATAAGCTTCACACCATAACTTGGGTTAATCCAATTGAGGACGTTTTTCACTTTCACGACAATATCATCATAGCTCGGGCTTGTGTCAAAAACCAAGGCCTCCTCCCCTTCGTCGGCATTTCCATCCATGAAAGCCGCCTTGTCCAAATAATGCACATTCACTAGTTTATCCATCTAAAAACAATGGAACAAAATTGAGTCATCCATGAACCGGCCATTTCATATGGATGAACTATCTAAAATATAAGATTTTGAATCTAACAACTAGTATGCCTTAATCATAGCACTAACCCTAACTGTAACCCTAACCTAACTAAACCCCTAACCCTAACACTTAAGCTAGCTTGCCACAACAAAGAGTGACACATATTATATAGGTCAACCATAAATGCACCATAAATGCACAATAAATGCTAAACTAGAGGAAGAACTAGGGGGGTTGCAAAACTAGTTGATTCCAACAAAAGTAGATGATTTGAACCAACCAAATGAAGGGGGGGGGGTGGGGGAGGTACCTTGGGTGATGCAAATGGCCTCGATCCAAGGGGCAAATCTCAAGCAATGGAGGGGGATCTAGTGGGTGCTGATACGTCTCCGTCGTATCTACTTTTCCAAACACTTTGCCCTTGTTTTGGACTCTAACTTGCATGATTTGAATGGAACTAACCCGGACTGACGTTGTTTTCATCAGACTTTCCATGGTGTTATTTATGTGCAGAAACAAAAGCTCTCGGAATGACTTGAAACTCCATGGAACATCTATTTGGAAAATAAGAAAAATACCGGAAGAAAAATCCATGTCAGGGGGCCCACACCCTGTCCACGAGGGTGGGGGCGCGCCCCCTACGCCGTGGGCCCCCTAACGCTCCACCGACCTCAACTCCAACTCCATATATCCACTTTCGGGGAGAAAAAAATCAGAGAGAAGGATTCATCGCGTTTAGCGATACGGAGCCGCCGCCAAGCCCTAAAACCTCTCGGGAGGGCTGATCTGGAGTCCGTTCGGGGCTCCGGAGAGGGGGATTCTTCGCCGTCGTCATCATCAACCATCCTCCATCACCAATTTCATGATGCTCACCGTCGTGCGTGAATAATTCCATCGTAGGCTTGTTGGACGGTGATGGATTGGATGAGATCTATCATGTAATCGAGTTAGTTTTGTTAGGGTTTGATCCCTAGTATCCACTATGTTCCGAGATTGATGTTGCTATGACTTTGCTATGCTTAATGCTTGTCACTAGGGCCCGAGTGCCATGATTTCAGATCTGAACCTATTATATTTTCATGAATATATGTGTGTTCTTGATCCTATCTTGCAAGTCTATAGTCACCTACTATGTGTTATGATCCGGCAACCCCGAAGTGACAATAATCGGGACCACTCCCGGTGATGACCTTAGTTTGAGGAGTTCATGTATTCACTATGTGTTAATGCTTTGTTCCGGTACTCTATTAAAAGGGGGCCTTAATATCCCTTAGTTTTCGTTAGGACCTCGCTGCCACGGGAGGGTAGGACAAAAGATGTCATGCAAGTTCTTTTCCATAAGCACGTATGACTATATTCAGAATACATGCCTACATTACATTGATGAATTGGAGCTGGTTCTGTGTCACCCTATGTAATGACTGTTACATGATGAACCGCATCCGGCATAATTCTCCATCACCGATCCAATGCCTACGAGCTTTTCACATATTGTTCTTCGCTTATTTACTTTTCCGTTGCTACTGTTACAATCACTACAAAACCCAAAAATATTACTTTTGTTACCATTGCCGTTACTTCCAAATTACTTTGCTACTAAATACTTTGCTGCAGATACTAAGTTATCCAGGTGTGGTTGAATTGACAACTCAACTGCTAATACTTGAGAATATTCTTTGGCTCCCCTTGTGTCGAATCAATAAATTTGGGTTGAATACTCTACCCTCGAAAACTGTTGCGGCCCCCTATACTTGTGGGTTATCAAGATTATTTTCTGGCACCGTTGCCGGGGAGCATAGCTCTATTCTTTGAGTCACTTGGGATTTATATCTGCTGGTCACTATGAAGAACTTGAAAGATGAGAAAACAAAAATTTATCCCTCAACTACGAGGGGAGGTAAGGAACTGCCATCTACCTCTGCACTTGATTCACCTTCTTTTTTGAGTAAGCTTGCGACACCTAAACCTGCTTCTGCTATTCGTTCAGATATGTCGCATGTTATTGATGATGCCACTTCTACTATGCATGATACTTATGATGAAACTACTTCTATGCTTGATACTACTGTGCCACTTAGTGAATTTCTTGATGAACAACTTGCTAGGGTTAGAGAGAAAGAAATTATTGAAACTGATAATATTGATGAAAGTGATGATGAAGACTCTCCTGTTGTTCCTGAGGGTTATGTTTTTGAAAAAGAAGCTGCTTTAGCAATTTTAGCTTGCAAAGATAGATATGAGCTCAAGAGGTTATTAGCTAAATGGAAGCAGCAATCTCTTAATGCTAGAATGAAACCTGACCCTGCTTTTGCTACTTCACCTATCTGTGTTACTGATAAGGATTATGAATTCTCTGTTGATCCTGATATAATTACTTTGGTTGAGTCTGATCCTTTCTATGGTTATGAATCTGAAACTGTTGTGGCACATCTTACATAATTAAATGATATAGCCACCCTGTTCACTAATGATGAGATATCTCGCTATCTTTATATCCTTAAAATATTTCCGTTCTCATTAAAGGGTGATGCTAAGATATGGTTTATTTCTCTTGAACCTGGTTGTGTGCGTAGTCCCGAGGATATGATTTATTACTTCTCTGCTAAATATTTCCCTGCTCATAAGAAACAAGCTGCCTTAAGGGATATATATAATTTTGTGCAAATTGAAGAAGAGAGTCTCCCACAAGCTTGGGGGAGGCTTCTCCAATTACTTAATGCTTTGCCAGATCATCCTCTCAAGAAAAATGAAACACTTGACATCTTTTATAATGGACTAACTGATGCTTCCAGAGATTACCTGGATAGTTGTGCTGGTTCTGTTTTCAGGGAAAGAACTCCGGATGAAGCTGAAATTCTATTGAATAATATGTTGACAAATGAAAATAATTGGACACTTCCTGAGCCAATTCCTAAGCCTATTCAAAAACCAACTCCGAAGAAGAGGGGTGTTCTATTTCTCAGTCCTAAAGATATGCAAGAGGCAAAGAAATCTATGGAAGAAAAAGGTATTAAAGCTGAAGATGTTAAGAATTTACCTCCTATTGAACAAATACATGGTCTTAATTTACCGCCTGTTGAAGAAACATATGATCTTAATCCCTCACCTATTGAAGAAACTCATTGTCTTGATAACCCGACACAGGTAGTAAAGGTAAATTCTCTCTATAGATTTGATGAAGGTGATATTCCTCACTATAAGTCTGCTAGATAATGCTTAGAAGAGTTTGATAATTTTATTGTCAAACAAGAAAACTTCAATGCTTATTTTGGTAGAAAATTGAAATACAATTCCGATACGCTTGAACACTTGAGTGATTATATGTCTAGAGTTAAAGGTGAACTTAAACTCATTACTAAACACGCTTCTATGGTTACCACTCAAGTAGAACAAGTACTTAAAGCTCAAAATGATTTGCTCAATGAATTGAATAGTAAGAAAAATGATTATGTTGTTAGAGTGGCTACTAGAACTGGTAAAATGACTCGGGAATCTTTGTATCCTGAAGGCCACCCTAAGAGAATTGAGCAAGATTCTCAGATAAATAATATTGATGCAACTAGCTCTTCTAAAAAGAAGAAAAAGAAAAATGATAGGACTTTGCATGCTTCTTGTGAACCTATTGCTGAAACACCTGAGAATCCAAATGATATTTCTATTTATGATGCTGAAACACAATCTGGTAATGAACATGGACCTAGCAATAATGTTAATGATGATGTTCATGATGATGCTCAACCTAGTAATGATAATGATGTAGAAATTGAACCTGTTGTTGATCTTGATAACCCACAATCAAAGAATCAACGTTATGATAAGAGAGACTTTGTTGCTAGGAAACATGGTAAAGAAAGAGAATCATGGGTTAAGAAACCCATGCCTTTTCCTCCCAAACCATCCAAGAAAAAGGATGATGAGGATTTTGAGCGCTTTGGTGAAATGATTAGACCTATCTTTTTGCGTATGTGTTTGACTGATATGCTCAAAATGAATCCTTATGCTAAGTACATGAAAGAAATTGTCACTAATAAAAGAAAGATATCGGAAGCTGAAATTTCCACCATGCTTGCTAATTATACTTTTAAGGGTGGAATACCAAAGAAACTTGGAGATCCAGGAGTACCCACTATACCATGCTCCATTAAAAGAAACTATGTTAAAACTGCTTTATGTGATCTTGGAGCCGGTGTTATTGTTATGCCTCTCTCTTTATATCGTAGACTTGATTTGAATAAGTTGACACCTACTGAAATATATTTGCAAATGGCTGATAAATCAACTGCTATACGTATCGGTATTTGTGTGGATGTGCCTGTTGTGGTTGCAAACGTTACTATTTTAACGAACTTTGTTATTCTTGATATTCCTGAGGACGATAGTATGTCTATTATTCTTGGAAGACCTTTTTTGAATACTATAGGGGTTGTTATTGATTGCAACAAAGGCAATGTCACTTTTCATGTTAATGGTAATGAGCATACGGTACACTTTCCGAGGAAACAACCTCAGGTCCACAGTATCAATTCTATTGGAAAAATTCCATCAATTATTTTTGGAGGTTTTGTATTTCCTCTACCTACTGTCAAGAAGAAATATAATATTCTTATTATTGGGGATGTGCATATCCCCGTTGAGGTAACATAGTGTTATTCGAAATTTCTCCGGCTCCATGTTTATTCGGAATGAGTTTGTTAACAAGACTTGATCAACCTTGTTAGTGGATTCCTGTTGATGAGCATGAGATGGATGAAACTAGAAGGCACAACCTTCTGTATCCTCTTTCTACTTTCTGTTATTTAGTTGAAATAAAAGTAAAAATAGCATTTTTCTGTCTGTTTTCTGATTTATCCATGCAATATAAAAATACCCCGAAAATAAAAGTTCTCCAAATGCCCTGAAAATGGAATATGATTTTTTCTGAAATATTTGAGAATATGTGGAACTGAGAACACAGCGGGGGGAGCAAACACCTGGCCACGAGGGTCCAGGGCGCGCCCACCCCTACAGGGCGCACCCCCTGCCTCGTGGGCCCATGGTGGCTCCCCTCCACTTATTCCTGCACCCACACACTTCTTCTCCCTCCCAAAAAAATCACCATCCAGCTCAAGCACGAGTTCTAGCTCATTTTGCTGTGATTTTCGATATCCTTGCTCAAAGCACCTCTCACAAAACTGCTTGGGGAGATTGTTCCTTGGTATGTGACTCCTCCATTGGTCCAATTAGTTTTTGTTCTAGTGCTCTATTCATTGCAAATTTGTGCTGCCAAGGTGACCATGTTCTTGAGCTTGCATATCAAATCTGTATGGTTCCAAGTAGTTCTAATGCATGATATAGTCTCTAGGAACTTGTAGGAGTAGTTGCTATCAATTTTGTTGAGCTTGGTTCACTTTTGTTGGAAGTTACTAAAAATTTCAGAAATTTTCATAAAATAATGAAGAGATTTTTTAGGGGCTCATCGAGCCGAAGCTCGAAGGAAAAGCAAAGTGAAGAGGCACAAAGGCCCAAATATAATTTGCCTTGCACAGCGGAGGTTCGACCCTGTGAATGGCCTTCCAATGATTTCTTGAGAGCAGCTAGGATTTATGATGATTTTTATGAATTGGCTGAGAATGCAGGCCTCACCGACTTCCTCCGCGACCAGCGCAATCAGTATCTCTTACTCACCAATACTTTTGTGCAAAACTTCTACTATTATCCTAAGGAAACACCTCCTTCAGTAGAGTTTCATTTATACGATGTTGTTAAGAAGATGCCAGAAGACGAATTTTGCACGGTTTGCAACATACCTTTTGAGGGTAGTTTAGATGAACCACATCGTGAAGATGTGGATGGGTTTATTGACACTATTACTGTAGGGGAGACTAGGAAGGTTTCCGATGCAAGAATCACTAGCATACATTTTCCTATTTTATGCTACTTTGCCTTATTTGCTAGTCGTTGCATAATTGGTCGCGGAAACTGTGGAAACCTTAGTGTTCCTGATATTATTATTTTGCTCCATGATTTATTCAGCGATAACACTGTTAGTATGGGCGGTATTATTGCTAAACGGTTAAGTTTGAACCGTACAAAGGGCCCCATCTTTGGAGGTATTTATGCTTCACCCCTTGCTGCACATTATAACATACCTATTAGGCACTATGAAAAAGAAGAAAATTTGTTGCCCACTGCTTATTTAGATTATAAGAGTATGGTAGTGCATGACTTTATTGTTAAGAATAGGGAAGGGGCGCCTAAATACAAATTGTACTTTGATAAACATCACCCTGAGACTATTACCTTGCCTGCTCCTTCCTTGTTTCATTTATCTGCAGGTCTGTATCTCGTTCCGCTGGTGGCCATTCACGCCTACCGAAACCCTACTTCAGCCACAGAGCCGGAATCGGAACCACAATTTGAGTCTCCACGACAATCTAATTACCAGTGGGATCCGGAGATGATTGCCAACCAGTGGCAATCAGAGTCTTCTTCATCTCAGTACGACCCCGGCTACAACTATGGATATCCGCCAGGCCATCCGTGGCAATAAACCAACTTAGGCCAAAAGCCTAAGCTCGGGGGAGTACGTATTTCCCACTGACATTACATTTATGTTTACACACTCATTGCTAGTTGTCAGTGCTCATACTCTTTCGCTGTAATATCCATGCTAGTTTATTTTATTTTTCTTGCTTTTTTCTTGTGTGTTTAGTAAACCTTAAGAAAAAACCAAAAAAATTAGTGTAGCTTTTAGTTAATTTTATTTTCTTGCTGTAGTAGTAATAATTAATAAGAAAACCCAAAAATATTTCCCGTTCTTCTTTTGCTTATTGGGAGCTTTCCCGTGTAAATAGTTTTATTTCTTTTCTTTTCTTTGGGGGTCGATAGGAGAAGACCATGATTAAATTGTTGAAGTGGCTCTTATATGCATTATTGATGATTTAACCAAGAGCCCATATTGCCTTTTCTTCTCCTGTTTACTGAATACTCGCAGATTCCAGCTTAGC
Organism: Aegilops longissima; assembly: GCA_021605205.1. Classification (NCBI taxonomy): domain Eukaryota; kingdom Viridiplantae; phylum Streptophyta; class Magnoliopsida; order Poales; family Poaceae; genus Aegilops; species Aegilops longissima. The sequence continues at coordinate 66,981,256 of CM038677.1, forward strand.
CCGATGCACATGCACTCTTATTATTTTCACATTGTTCAATTGTGCAAGTTAAAGGCAATTATGACGATATATGATGGACTGATTGAGATGAGAGAAGCTAGTATGAACTCGACCTCTCTTGTTTTTGTTAATATGATTAGTTCATCGTTCCTGATTCAGCCTATTATGAATAAACATGTTTGCAATGACAATTAGAGATTATAGTTGCTCGTGCCATGCTTGATTAGCTATGAGTTATAATGTTTTACCTTGCATGCCAACATGCTATTAAAATGGTTGTGATGTGGTATAGTGGGGTGGTATCCTCCTTTGAATGATTTAAGTGACTCGACTTGGCACATGTTTACACATGTAGTTGAAACAAATCAACATGTCCTTCACGATATTTATGTTCATGGTGGATTATATCCTACTCATGCTTGCACTCAATGTTTATTAATTTTAATGCATGTTCATGACTGTTGTCGCTCTCTAGTTGGTCGCTTCCCAGTCTTTTGCTAGCCTTCACCTGTACTAAGCGGTAATACTGCTTGTGCATCCAATTCCTTAAACCCCAAAGTTATTCCATATGAGTCCACTATACCTTCCTATATGCGGTATCTACCTGCCATTCTAAGTAAATTTGTATGTGCCAAACTCTAAACCTTCAAATGAAATTTTGTTTTGTGTGCTCGAATAGCTCATGTATCAACTAGGGTTGTCCGTATCTTCCATGCTAGGCGGGTTATTCTCAAGAGGAGTGGACTCCGCTCCTCACTCACGAGAAAATGGCTGGTCACCGGGATGCCCAGTCCCATGCTTTATGCAAATAAAATCAAAAAATTGCAAACAAAACTCCCCCTGGGATTGTTGCTAGTTGGAGGCACTCGTTGTTTCGAGCAAGCCATGGATTGATGCTTGTTGGTGGAGGGGGAGTATAAACTTTACCATTGTGTTTGGGAACCGCCTATAATGTGTGTAGCATAGAAGATATCGCCATCTCTTGGTTGTTATGTTTACAATGAAAGTATGCTGCTCCAAATATTATTTATCTCTATTTCAAATCGAGCTCTGGCACCTCTACAAATCACTGCTTCCTTCTGCGAAGGGCCTATCTATTTACTTTTATGTTGAGTCATCACCCTCTTATTAAAAGGCACTAGCTGGAGAGCGCAGCTGTCATTTGCATCCATTATTATTAATTTATATTGGGTATGACTATGATTGGATCTCTTTTACCATGAATTACAATGTCTAGTCAGTCCTTGATCTTTAAAGGTGCTCTACATTTATGTTTTGCGGTCTCAGAATGGGCTAGCGAGATATCATCCTGTTATATCATATTATGATTGTTTTGAGAAAGTTTTGTCATCCGAGATTTATTATTATTACTCGCTAGTTGATTATGCCATTGATATGAGTAACATGAGACCTAAGAGTAATTGTGAATGTGGTTAGTCATAATTTTTGCTGAAAACTTGAATGCTAGCTTTACATATTTACAACAACAAGAGCAAACAGAGTTTGTAAAAGTTTTTCTTTATCACTTTCTGTTTATCAACTGAATTGCTTGAGGACAAGCAAAGGTTTAAGCTTGGGGGAGTTGATACGTCTCCGTTGTATCTACTTTTCCAAACACTTTTGCCCTTGTTTTGGACTCTAACTTGCATGATTTGAATGGAACTAACCCAGACTGACGCTGTTTTCAGCAGACTTTCCATGGTGCTATTTATGTGCAGAAACAAAAGTTCTCGGAGTGACCTGAAACTCCACGGAACATCTATTTGGAAAATAAGAAAAATACCGAAAGAAAAATCCACGTCTGGGGCCCACATCCTGTCCACGAGGGTGGGGGCGCGCCCCCTACCTCGTGGGCCCCCTGACGCTACACCGACCTCAACTCCAACTCCATATATTCACTTTCGAGGAGAAAAAAATCATATAGAAGGATTCATCGCGTTTTACGATACGGAGCCGCCGCCAAGCCCTAAAACCTCTCGGGAGGGCTGATCTGGAGTTCGTTCGGGGCTCCGGAGAGGGGGATTCTTCGCCGTCGTCATCATCAACCATCCTCCATCACCAATTTCATGATGCTCACCGCCGTGCGTGAATAATTCCATCATAGGCTTGCTGGACGGTGATGGGTTGGATGAGATCTATCATGTAATCGAGTTAGTTTTGTTAGGGTTTGATCCCTAGTATCCACTATGTTCTGAGATTGATGTTGCTATGACTTTGATATGCTTAATGCTTGTCACTAGGGCCCGAGTGCCATGATTTCAGATCTGAACCTATTATGTTTTCATGAATACATGTGTGTTCTTGATCCTATCTTGCAAGTCTATAGTCACCTACTATGTGTTATGATCCGGCAACCCCGAAGTCATAATAATCGGGACCACTCCCGGTGATGACCTTAGTTTGAGGAGTTTATGTATTCACTATGTGTTAATGCTTTGTTCCGGTACTCTATTAAAAGGAGGCCTTAATATCCCTTAGTTTCCGTTAAGACCCCGCTGCCACGGGAGGGTAGGACAAAAGATGTCATGCAAGCTCTTTTTCATAAGCACGTATGACTATATTCGCAATACATGCCTACATTACATTGATGAATTGGAGCTAGTTCTGTGTCACCCTATGTTATGACTGTTACATGATGAACCGCATCCGGCATAATTCTCCATCACCGATCCAATGCCTACGAGATTTTCACATATTGTTCTTCGCTTATTTACTTTTTCGTTGCTGCTGTTACAATCACTACAAAACCCAAAAATATTACTTTTGTTACCGTTATGTTACTTCCATATTACTTTGCTACTAAATACTTTGCTGCAGATACTAAGTTATCTAGGTGTGGTTGAATTGACAACTCAACTGCTAATACTTGAGAATATTCTTTGGCTCCCCTTGTGTCGAATCAATAAACTTGGGTTGAATACTCTACCCTCGAAAACTGTTGCGATCCCCTATACTTGTGGGTTATCAGGTGCTTGGGTGGGGGAGAAGAGGGGGAGAGAGTGAGAGCTCGGGGAAGAAGATGAGTGGAGTGGGTGGGTGGTGGTGGTGAGTGGACCCCACCAAACCTTATCCTCCAGGACCCTACCGCCGGAGACCTCTGCGGTAGGGTCTCGGAGCCTACCGCCAAGCCTGGCGGTGGTAGGTCCCCTTTGCCACGTCAGCGCCCGTTAATGGCCAGATGGCCGTCAACGGAATTACCGCCAGGTGGGGCGGCGGTAGCCTGTATATCTCTACAGCCAGGGCCTCCGGCCGTAGCTAAAAGGGTCAAATCTTGAAAATTTTCCATACCGGGGTCAGATCCTGATTTTATACGCCAAAAGGGTCAAAACACGAAATTTTGCCGCATGGCAGCGTTAACCTAATCCGGAGCTCGTCTGGTCTTAGAGCGTCAACCGCCCCCTTGCTCTGTTTATGATTTGGTTGGCAGTGCACCCAACGTGTCGACCCATATTTGCTTGCGTGGGCGGCTTGCCGCCGTTCTATGCATACATTTTGCATAGTTCACAAGCAAACAAAAATAGCATAGTTTCGTAACCAAATAAATTTAGCATGGTTTTACAAGCCGAATAAAAATTAAATTGTCTCAAATACATTTAAGAAAAAGATACATCTACTGGTTGCCAACATGAGCCCACATGTGCTCAACCAAATTATTTTGCAGTCGCACGTGAGTTTTCCAATCACGCATTTCATGATGAAATTGGGTGAACTGTGCAAACATTGCTGCTCCTCCTCCTAGGTAGTATCCTTTGTCACCTAGGTAGTATCATTTGTCATAGTTGTGGCCATTGATGTTAACATTCACCGGCAGGCTGTTTCCTTCGGCAAGCATTGCAAACAACGGCGAGTGTTGAAGCACGTTGATAGTTTTGTGCAATCCGGCCATGCCGAAGAAAGAGTGCCAGATCCAGAGATCTTGTGGGGCCACAGCCTCAAGTATGACAGTGCAAGCCCTGGACCTTATACTGCCCTTTCCAAGAAGAAGGGCGGTTCTTCCACTCCCAGTGCATGCAGTCTATACTGCCAAGCATCCCTGGGAAGCCCCTGCTGGCATTCATCGCCAATAAGCGGGCTGTATCGTGAGCAGTCGCTCTCTCAAGTATTCAGGGCCAAACACAGCAATCACAGCCTTGCAGAACTTGTACATGGACTCTGGGCATGTACACTCGCGCATACGGACGTACTCATCAATGAGATCATCAGGCACTCCGTATGCAAGCATCCAGATGGCTGCAGTGCATTTCTGATAAGATGAGAAGCTAATCTTTCCAAGGGCATCCTATTTGCACTCGAAATAATTATCGTATCCGACCACCCCCGCTCTGATACGGTTGAAAAGATGCCTAGCCATACGGAAACACCGCAAGAATTTCTGATGTTTGAACGGCGGGTTGGTTGTGTCAAAGTAGTTCTTCCAAAGAAGGAAATGGCCACCCTCTCGGTTGCGATTCAATGCCGGAATGTGGCCCGGAACAACGGCCGCTGCCTATTAAGGTGGTCATAGACCAACACGATAGCCAACATCTCCTCCTCATCATCGGATGAGGAATCGTCGGAGTCGAACAGAAAATTGTGGAAAAATAACTCGTGAGCGGAGTCCATTTTGTACCTTGAGGCTATACCTGGGCATATCTCGGGCCGGGCCGGTCCTAAAAAAACCCGATGCTAAAAACCCAGGCCTGGCCCGGCCATCAGGCCTACTTATTTAGGGTGGAGCCTGGTCCGAGCCCGAGAAAGCCCAACACGGCCCGGTCGGCCCGGCCTGGCTACGGCTAAAATCAGGTTTTTTGCAGGCCCGAGCCCGACCCGATTTACCTGTCGGGCTCATTTTCCAGGCCCGAGCCCGGCCCGATGGCACACTCAGGCTCAGCCCGGCCCGGGATTTTCGGGTCGGGTCCGGTCGGGCCGACCGGGCCGGGCTGCCCATGGCCAGGTATGCTAGAGGAAAACTATCAAACAGCTTGTGGGCGTCGATGAAGAAGCTGGCCGGCGAAAAGATGTGTGCCTCCCCTGGACTAGGTGGCTGGCCTGGCGGCGTCAGGACAGCTGGAAGTGTCGGATGAAGGAGCTGGCCGGGGGCGGGGAGGCGGTTTCCTGCTCGTGGCGACTTTGGAGTGGGGGGATGGGAAGTTGCAGTGGCCCGACGGCGAGGGGCGATGTTGCGGGGAAGGTGTGTTGGCACGGGCTACTGTAGAGGTACCAGAAATGGGCGGCGGCGGCGACGGGGCGGGGTGGGCGAGGGCTTGCTGTAGATATGGGTGGAAGAGGATGGCCAATGGTTGTGCCAGGAGAGGAGTAGGCGTGCGTTCGCGCCGACGTAAATCAGACTCAAAATTGGGCCGAGAATGGGTCAGCAGGCGCACGAAAAGCGGACACGCGTTCGTTTAGGTTGGCGCGTTGGGCCGACTTTTCTGCCCACGCCTACCGAAACGAACGCGCGTGAACAAAATGGGTCGGCGCGTTTGAGTTGCTCTTACTAGACCAAATTTGATGTTTTGACCTTTTTGATGAAGTTTAGCTGGATCTAACCTTGGTTGCAAAAAAAATCAGGATATGACCTTTTTTCCTACCACCACCCAACCCGGCGGTATTCTAACATAGCCTACCTCTAGGCCCTGATGGTAGGGCAACGACAGGCCCATGACGGCTATTTGCGCCTGCTGACGTGGAAAAGGCCCCTACCGCCAAGGCCCGAGACGGTATGGTGCTCGTGCCTACCGCCAAGGACCCCGGCGGTATGGTGCTATAGTGGATAAGATGTTGGGGTGAATGGGTGGGTCCCCATCCACCCATTCACCCCAAATCTCCTTCTTCCCCTCGAGCTCATCCTTTCTCCTCCCTCTCTCCCCACTCAAGCACCCACTAAATACATCACCATTATTTGAGATTTGTTCGGTGGACCCGGACCATTTTCACCAACCAAGGTACCTCTCCCACTCCCCCTTGTTTGGTTGGTTGGATCCACCTATTTTGGTTGCATTGATCACATTGTTGTAAACCCTAGTTCTTGCACTTGTTGTGAAATCAATGAATATGATGCAGTTAGGGTTATGTTTGTGCTTTGACTATGTATCGCGTGCCTATCATTTATTGGGGTAGCAAGATCTTGTGCTAGGGTTAGTGGTTTTGTTAGGGAAGGGTTAGAGTTAAGGCTATGGATTTAATTTGACCATGTTTGTTTTGTTGTTTGATTGCAATGCATACAAGTTCATGTTCGACCAGGACCCCATGGCAATCGACGCGTTTAGCGCGATATCTAAGGGCATCATTGTGGTGTGTTCGGCTGGCAACAAGGGGCCCATGTCCATCTTGATCACCAACAGCACCGTGGTTGCTCGCGGTTGTCGTTGGCTTGGTGGATCGGGGCTTCGACGCCACCGTGCATCTCGGCAACGGCAAGCACATCGACGCAGAAGCGATTACCTAGGTGGCAAAGCCGAACTCAAAGATGTACCAACTCCTCTACTCCGAGGAACGACGGTCCTGTGACTACACGGGTCACTATGCCCTCACTGAGAAGAGCATGGTTTGTGACTCAGAACCAATCAAGTCAAACATCCATCGCATAATGCGCGCTGGGGCGTGGCCGGCGTAGTGTTGTCCAATGACGTGTTCCACTGCTACACCATTGTTCTTCGGGATTATAACTCCAGCTTAGTGCAGGTGACCGCGGACAACGGTAAAATCCTCGAGGCATACGCCATGTCGTCAATGAGCAGCTCAACAACCCTTACTTTCACATACAACAACACATTGCTTGGTGTTTGGCCTGCCCCCATCGTAGCATCATTCTCTTCCCGAGGTCCAAGCCCCTCCATCCCCGGTGTTATCAAGCCAGACATATTGGCAGCAAGGCTCAACGTCCTCGCTGCATGGCCGCCAAAAACAAAATCTGGATCTAGGTCTTTCAGCATCCTATCCGGCACATCCATGTCGGAGCCTCATGTGAGTAGCATCGCGGTGCTCATCAAAAGCTCACATCCCGATTGGTCCCCCGCCGCTATCAAGTCTGCAATCCTAACAACGTCGAACATCCTTAATAGTACCGGGAGCTCAGTCTTGAACAAGCAGCATGGGAAGGCCCGCGTGTATGATGCGGGCACCGGCCATGTGAACCCGACCAGAGCCTACGACCCTGGCCTGGTGTACGACCTCGGCGTCCACGACCATGTTGGCTACTCGGCGATGATGGTTTGGCAACTATCATGCACAACTCGAGTCTGAGTTGCGCGAAGCTACTCATGATCAAGGACGTGTAGCTCAACTACCCGACCATAACCGTGCCACTTAACTGTTGGCTCAAGGCAACGGGCTTCACCGTGAACCGAACTGTGACGAATGTTGGTCCGGCTGCATCGACGTACAGGTGAAGGTGGATGCGCCCAAGTCGTTGACGGTACATGTTATCCCCGACACATTGGTGTTCTCCAAGTCAGGAGAGCATAAGATGTTCAGTGTGATACAAATGCTGAAAGCCAATGGGTTCCTAGATAAATGGTGTGATTGGGTAATGGACACTATGAGAGGGGGACATGTGGGGGTGAAAGTCAATGATGAAATTGGCCCATATTTTGAAACTTTCAAAAGACTCAGGCAGGGTGATGCTATGTCCCCCTTGCTTTTCGACCTTGTTGCAGATGCTTTAGCCATTTTAATGAATAATGCACTAGAAAATGATTTAATTAAAGGAGTCCTAGATAATGAGGAAAGCAAAGGAGTGAATATGCTACAATATGCAGATGATACAATATTTTTAATTAAAGACGAAGTAGAAAGTGTACAAAATTTGAAGTTTGTGCTAGGAGCCTTTGAATAAATGTCTGGGCTCAAAATTAACTTTCATAAGAGTGAGCTGATGCTGTTTGGGGAAGCAAAAGAGAAACAAAAATTATATCAGGAAATATTGACATGTAAGATGGGGGAAATTCCTATGAAATACCTAGGATTACCAGTAACTAAACCAGATTAAGGAAAATACACTGGAATTGTGTGACTGAGAAAGTTGAAAAAAGATGTGGATGCTGGCAAGGGAAACTGTTGGGGTCCATTGCTGGGAGAATCACCCTAGTGCAGGCCTCCCTGACTAACATCCCTTTTTACATGATGTCATTTTATCCCATCCCCAAAGGGGTGATAAAAAAAGTTGACTTTTACAGGGCCAGACTAGTTTGGCAGGAAGATGAATATATTAAAAAATATCACTTGGTGAAGTGGGATACTTGTTGTTTACCCAAAGATATAGGTGGGCTTGGGATTATCAATTTAGAAATAATGAACGTATCTTTGCTAGCTAAGTGGTTCTGGAAGATGGAGAATGAAGAGGGTTATGGCAGAACATAATAAAAAGAAAATATGGGGGAGATGAATGCGTGTCCAGGAGCGTAGAAAGACAGGGTGATTTTCAGTTTTGGTCTAGCTTGATGAAGATCAAGGAAATTTTCTATAGTTTTGCTAAGAAAGAATTGGGAAATGGGGAAAATACCATATTTTGGGAAGATGTATGGGTTGATGATAAAAGTTTAAAAGCAGCCTATCCTAGAGTTTATGATATATGTTTTGACCATAACATTACAGTTGCGGAGGCCATCCAGAAAGGGTTGCATGGATTTAGGTTTAGAAGAACTTTGCATGGAGAGACCTTAGAGCTTCGGAAAAACTTAAAGAGTAGGTGTGAAGAGATTGAAATGAAAGGTGGCAAAGATAAGATAACATGGTCACTAACTACAAACGAGGTGTTTTCAGTTAAATCGCTTTACAAAAAATTGGTTGCTGATGGACTTAGATTTCCACAGAATTTCTTTGGAAAATCAAAGTCCCAGCAAAAATTAAGGTCTTTTTGTGGTTAAGCATTAGAAAAAACATACTCACTAGAGATGCTTTGTTGAAAAGAGGGTGGAAAGGAGATAAAAATTGTATTTTCTGTGGGAAAGATGAATCTACCGATCATCTGTTTTTTCAATGTTCAGCTGCTTCTCTAATCTGGAGTTTAGTCAAATGTACTTTTGGTTTAAGGCGTGCTCCTCTGTCTATACAAGAGTGCCTTGGTTCTTGGGTGAAAACTTTTAGAAAAGAGGATAGAAAACTTGTTCTGGTGGGAATTTCTGCCATTTGGTGGGCCTTATGGAAAGCTAGAAATGGGGTTATTTTTTAGAATAAAAGAATCTCTGATCCTATGAATATTATCAAAACAATAACACACTCAATGGTCGATTGGTCTATTTTGCAGATAAAGGAGCAGGAAAAAAGGTACTGGAGCTGGGGGCAAGACTACTAGAACGGGTAGCAAGTGAAGTCTATGCGGCCTCTCAGAGCAAGTCCAGCAGCGCCCCGAAACCCTCCCCGGTCGTTATTTTAGGGGAGAACAGCAAAAAAAGCCTCCAGCAGTTCCCCGATCCCCTCCCTGTTTTTCTGGTCTCCCCAAATCGCCCTCTCTCTCCCCTCTATCTAGGGGAACGACGACCTCCCCGATCCCCTCCCCGACTCGCTGGTGGGGGCAACGGCTGCGTCCGGAAATCTCCCTCCCGCCACCATGCCGCCACCGCCACTTCATCCCAGGTTCATTCATTCACTGATTTTCTCTCAGATCCGAGCAAAGTAGCAAATCTAGGGATGGAGAGAGGTCGCCGTCGGGCAGTGGATACGGGGGCGCGGCCGTTGTGGCTTGCTTGAAGAGCCGTCGGGCATTGGATACAGGGGGACGGGCATGGCCGTCGTGGCTGAAGATGAGGATGGGCTCGAAGGGAGGAGCTCCTGCTCGGGGTAGAGAGCAGAGCGGGAGGGGGTCTACTAGCAGCATCTGCTGGAGGGGATTGAAGGGAGGAGGGAGGAGCTCCTGCTCGGGTAGAGAGCAGAACGGGAGGAGGTCTACCAGCAGCTGCTGCTGGAGGGGATTGAAGGGAGGAGCTGTTTTTGCGTGTGGAGGAAGAACAGAGAGGGAGAGACAGGGTTGGATGCCGGTGTGGGCTGGCTAGTGGAGTTGTTGCATGCGTGCAAATATGGATAGACAAAGGTGATGTTCCAGATTGCTTGTGCATCTTCAGTGCTACTACTATTGCTATTTATTTGAGAAAGAGTACAGAGATGTGAGAAAGAGAGATATGTGCAGGACCAAATAGCACACAGATGTGACATAGAGAGCAACAAGCAGAGAGAGATTGCTGCACATTTTTGAAGGAAATATGCCCTAGAGGCAATAATAAAGTTATTATTTATTTCCTTATTTCATGATAAATGTTTATTATTCATGCTAGAATTGTATTAACCGGAAACATGATACATGTGTGAATACATAGACAAACATATAGTCACTAGTATGCCTCTACTTGACTAGCTCATTAATCAAAGATGGTTATGTTTCCTAACCATAGACATGTGTTGTTATTTGATTAATGGGATCACATCATTAGGAGAATGATATGATTGACATGACCCATTCCGTTAGCCTAGCACTTGATCGTTTAGTATATTGCTATTGCTTTCTTCATGACTTATACATGTTCCTGTAACTATGAGATTATGCAACTCCCGTTTACCGGAGGAACACTTTGGGTGCTACCAAAGGTCACAACATAACTGGGTGATTATAAAGGAGTACTACAGGTGTCTCCAAAGGTACATGTTGGGTTGGCGTATTTCGAGATTAGGTTTTGTCACTCCGATTGTCGGAGAGGTATCTCTCGCCCTCTCGGTAATGCACATCACTATAAGCCTTGCAAGCAATGTAGCTAATGAGTTAGTTACGAAATGATGCATTACATAACGAGTAAAGAGACTTGCCAAGAATCTAGATTGAACTAGGTATTGATACCGACGATCAAATCTCGGGCAAGTAACATACCGATGACAAAGGGAACAACGATGTTGTTATGCGGTTTGACCGATAAAGATCCTCGAGAATATGTAGGAGCCAATATGAGCATCCAGGTTCCGCTATTGGTTATTGACCAAGAATAGTTCTAGGTCATGTCTACATAGTTCTCGAACCCGTAGGGTCCGCACGCTAAGGTTTCATGATGCTTATATTATGAGTTTATGAGTTTTGATGTGCCGAAGGAGTTCAGAGTCCCAGATGAGATTGGGGACATGACGAGGAGTCTCGAAATGGTCGAGATGTAAAGATTGATATATTGGACGACTATATTCGGAGTTCGGAAAGGTTCCAAGTGATTCGGTATTTTTGGAGTACCGAGAGTTACGGAATTCGCCGGGAGTATATGGGCCTTATTGGGCCATACGGGAATAGAGGAGGAGGCCAAAGGAAGGAGGCCTGCGCCCCCCTCTGGTCCGAATTGGACAAGGGGCGCAACCCCCTTTTCCTTATTCCTCTCCCCCTCTTCCCTTCTCCTACTCCAACAAGGGAGGTGGAATCCTACTAGGACTAGGGAGTCCTAGTAGGACTCCACACTTGGCGCGCCCCCTCCTAGGGCCGGCCTCCTCCCCCCTTGCTCCTTTATATGCGGGGGCACCCCATGACACACAAGTTGATCTTCGTGATCGTTCCTTAGCCGTGTGCGGTGCCCCCCTCCACCATATTCCACCTCGGTCGTATCGTTGCGGTGCTTAGGCGAAGCCCTGCGTCGGTAGAACATCATCATTTTCACCACGCCGTCGTGCTGACGGAACTCAACCCCGACACTCTGCTGGATCGGAGTCCGGGGATTGTCATCTAGCTGAACGTGTGCTGAACTCGGAGGTGCCGTACGTTCGGTACTTGGATTGGTCGGATCGTGAAGACGTACGACTACATCAACCGCGTTTTTATAACGCTTCCGCTTTCGGTCTACGAGGGTACGTGGACAACACTCTCCCCTCTCGTTGCTATGCATCACCATGAACCTTGCGTGTGCATAGGAAATTTTTGAAATTACTTTGTTCCCCAACAATTTTTACATACAGAACATAGAGATAGCTTGCTAGAAATTTTTGCTACTGCTACTACTATTTATTTGTGTTGAAGATTATTGTTTCTTGTTTCTATTTCAGATTTTGGTAATGGACGATTAGAGTTATTTTGATCTATTGCATAGTGACGCCGGATTGAATGATTTGCACTGGACTGAAGAACAACATGTCGATCTTGAAGGGCATGTAGAACAAGAAATTGATCTCGAAGGGCATGAAGAACAACAAACTGATCTCGAAGAGACTGAAGAGCCTACCCCTGTTAAAGCAAGGTCTTCGAAAGCAAAGGCGAAGAAAGCAAGCGCTTCTAAGAGGCAAAACAATTTCAGCAAGGCTGAAGACTTAACTTTGGTGGATGCGTACCTCGAGATAACTCAAGATCCAATCATAGGAGTAGACCAATCTCGTGACTGTTATTGGAAAAGAATCGATGCTTACTTCCATGCCAATAAATCTGAAGACCATGGTCGCACACAAGGTTCTCTTCAGCATCGTTGGGCTATTATTCAAGAACAAGTGAATAGGTTTTGTGCATGTTATAGTCAGGTCCAGAATAGGAACCAAAGTGGGATCACACGTGAAAATAAGGTAACAAATATGCTTTGCGTGGTTCTGTTGGAAATATGCCCTAGAGGCAATAATAAAAGCATTATTATTATATTTCCTTGTTCATGATAATTGTCTTTTATTCATGCTATAACTGTATTATCCGGAAATCGTAATACACGTGTGAATACATAGACTACAATACGTCCCTAGTAAGCCTCTAGTTGACTAGCTCGTTGGTCAACAGATAGTCATGGTTTCGACTATGGACATCGGATGTCATTGATAACGGGATCACGCCATTAGGAGAATGACGTGATGGACAAGACCCAAGCCTAAGCATAGCACAATATCATGTAGTTCGCTTTTGCTAGAGCTTTTCCAATGTCAAGTATCTCTTCCTTAGACCATGAGATCGTGCAATTCCGGATACCGTAGGAGTGCTTTGGGTGTATCAAACGTCACAACGAATCGGGTGACTATAAAGGTGCACTACGGTATCTCCGAAAGTGACCATTGGGTTGACACGGATCGAGATCGGATTTGTCACTCCGTGTTACGGAGAGGTATCACTGGGCCCACTCGGTAATGCATCATCATAATGAGCTCAAAGTGATCAAGTGTCCGGTCACGGATCATGCATTGCGGTACGAGTAAAGTGACTTGCCGGTAACGAGACTAAACGAGGTATTGGGATACCGACGATCGAGTCTCGGGCAAGTAACATACCGTCTGACAAAGGGAATAGAATACGGGGTTGCTTGAACCCTTGACATCGTGGTTCATCCGATGACAACATCGAGGAGCATGTGGGAGCCAACATGGGTATCCAGATCCCGCTGTTGGTTATTGACTTGAGGTAGTCTCGGTCATGTTCAAGATGTCTCCCGAACCCGTAGGGTCTACACACTTAAGGTTCGGTGACGCTAGGGTTATTAGGAAGACAAGTATGTGATTACCGAATGTTGTTCGGAGTCCCGGATGAGATCCCGGACGTCACGAGGAGTTCCGGAATGGTCCGGAGGTAAAGATTTATATATGGAAAGTGGTTAAACGGACTCGGAAAGTTTCGGGGGTATACCGGTAATGTACCGGGGCCACCGGGAGGGTTCCGGAGGTCCACCGAGAGGCCACCTCTCCGGGGGCCACATGGGCTAAGTGGGAGAGGAGCCAGCCCCGGTGGCTGGGCGCACCTCCCCCTTAGGCCCATGCGGCTAGGGCATGGGAGGGAAACCTAAAGGGGCGCCTCAGCTTGGGGGGCAAGCCACCTCCCTCCTCCCTTGGGCGCCGCCCATCTAGGGTTTCCCTAGATGGCCGGCCCCCTTGCCCTCTCCTCCTATAAATAGAGGGTGGGGGAGGCTGCCAACACCATTGAAGGCGCAGCCCTCCCTCCCCAACACCTCTCTTTCTCCACGCGAGCTTGGCGAAGCCCTCGCCGAGAACTGCCGACCAACCGCACCACGCCGTGTGCTGCCATTGGAGTTGTCTTCTCAACCTCTCCTTCATCCTTGCTGGATCAAGACGGAGGAGACGCCATCGTCCCGCACGTGTGTTGAACACGGAGGTGCTGTCCTTTCAGACTTTGGTCATCGGTGATCGGAATCACGTTGGGAACGCCTTCATCATCACCACTCCTCGAACGCCTGCACTCGATCTACAAGTGGTATGTGGATGCAAACTCTCTCGTAACTCGTTGCTTAGATGAACTCATAGATAGATCTTGGTGAAACCGTAGGAAAATTTTAATTTTCTGCAACGCTCCCCAACAAAGGCATCATGAGCTAGGTCTATGCGTAGTTCTCTTTGCACGAGTAGACCACAATTTTGTTGTGGGCGTGATCTTGTCAACTTACTTGCCGTTATTAGTCGCTTCTTGCTTCCGCGGTATTGTGGGATGAAGCGGCCCGGACCAACCTTACACGCATTTCGTGAGACCGGTTCCACCGACTAACATGCACTAGTTGCATAAGGTGGCTGGCGGGTGTCCTGCTCTCCTACTTTAGTTGGAGCGGATTCGATGAACAGGGTCCTTATGAAGGGTAAATAGAAGTTGACAAGATCACGCCAGGTTATTCGTAGGTAAGAAAATGTTCTTGCTAGAACCCATTGCAGCCACGTAAAAGATGCAACAACAATTAGAGGACGCCTAACTTGTTTTTGCAGCAAATGTCATGTGACGGATATGGCCAAGTTGTGATGAATGATGATATATTGTGATGTATGAGATCATGTTCTTGTAATAGGAATCACGACTTGCATGTCGATGAGTATGACAACGGCAGGAGCCATAGGAGTTGTCTTTATTTTAGTATGACCTGCGTGTCATTGAAGTACGCCATGTAACTCACTTTACTTTATTGCTAAACGCGTTAGCCATAGAAGTAGAAGTAGTCGTTGGCGTGACAACTTCATGAAGACACGATGATGGAGATCATGATGATGGAGATCATGGTGTCATGCCGGTGACAGGATGATCATGGAGCCCCGAAGATGAAGATCAAGGAGCTATATGATATTGGCCATATCATGTCACTACTTTATAATTGCATGTGATGTTTATTTTGATTATGCATCTTGTTTACTTAGAACAACGGTAGTAAATAAGATGATCCCTTAGAACAATTTCAAGAAGTGTTCTCCCTAATCGTGCACCGCTGCTACAGTTCGTCGCTTCTAAGCACCACGTGTTGATCGGTGTGATGGATTCTTACGTTCACATACAACGGTGTAAGACAGATTTACACACGCAGAAACACTTAGGGTTAACTTGACGAGCCTAGCATGTACAGCATGGCCTCGAACACGGAGACCGAAAGGTCGAACACGAGTCGATGGAAGATACGATCAACATGAGAATGTTCACCGACGCAGACTAGTCCGTCTCACGTGTTGATCGGACACGGCCTAGTCGACTCGGATCGTGTAACACTTAGATGACTAGAGGATGTCTAATCTAAGTGGGAGTTCATTAATAATTTGATTAGATGAACTTTATTATCATGAACAATAGTCTAAAATCTTTTACATGATATGTCTTGTAGATCAAATGGCCAACGCCATGTCAACTTGAACTTCAACGCTTCCTAGAGAAACCAAGCTGAAAGATGACGGCAGAACTATACGGATGGGTCCGAACCCGAGGATCATCCTCATAGCTGCCAGAAACAATACGTCCTAGAAGGACCGCTAGGTGACGCCCCGTCTCTGCAGAACCAAGACATTATGAATGCTTGGCAGTCTCGTCTTGATGATTACTCCCTCGCTTAGTGCGGCATGCTTTACAGCTTAGAACCGGGCTCCAAAAGCGCTTTTGAGCATCACGGAGCATATGAGATGTTCAAGAGCTGAAACTGGTTTTCAAGCTCACGCCTCGGTCGAGAGATATGACATCTCCGACAAGTTCTATAGTTGTAAGATGGAGGAAAACAGTTACACAAGGTGAGCACATTCTCAAGATGTCTCAAGCACAACCGTATGACCCAAATGAATATTAACCTCCACGATGAGGCGGTCATTGACAGAATCCTCCATCGCTCCCACCAAGCTACAAGAGCTTTGTGATGAACTACAACATGCAGGGATGGTAAAGACCATTCTGAAGTGTTCTCTATGCTGAAGTCAGCCGAGGTTGAAATCAAGAAAGAACATCAAGTGTTGATGGTCAATAAGACCACTAAGTTCAAGAAGGGCAAGGGTAAGAAGAACTTCAAGAAGGACGGCAAGGAGATTGCCGCGCCTGTAAGCAAGTTGCCGGAAGAAGTCAAAGAATGGACCCAAACCCGAGACCGAGTGCTTTTATTGCAAGGGAGGGGTCACCGAAGCGGAACTGCCCCAAATACTTAGCGGATAAGAAGGCCGGCAACACCAAAGGTATATTTGATATACATGTAATTGATGTGTACCTTACCAAGAATCGTAGTAACTCCCGGGTATTTGATACCGTGCCGCTGCTCATATTTGTAACTCACAGCAGAGCTGCGGAATAAGCGGAGATCGGCGAAGGGCGAGGTGACGATGCGCGTCGGGAATGGTTCCAGTCGATGTGATCGCCGCCGCACGCTACCTCTTCATTTACCCACGGGATTAGTTATAAACCTTAATAATTGTTATTTGGTGCCAAGTTTGAGCATGAATATTGTATCCGGATCTCGCTTAATGCGAGATGGCTACTCATTTAAACCGAGAATAATGGTTGTTCTATTTATATGAGAGATATGTTTTATGGTCATGTCTCCGATGGTCAATGGTTTATTCTTAATGAATCTCGGCGTAGTATTACACATGTTCATAGCGTGAATACCAAAAGATGTAAAGTTGATAACGATAGTCCCACATACTTGTGGCACTCGCCGCCTTGGTCACATTGGTGTCAAGCGCATGAAGAAGCTCCATGTTGATGGACTTTTGGAGTCTCTTGATTATGAATCATTTGACACATGCGAACCATGCCTCATGGGCAAGATGACCAAGACTCCATTCTCTCGAACAATGGAGCGAGCAACCAACTTGTTGGAAATCATACATACCGATGTAAAAGCGGTCCAATGAGCGTTGAGGCTCATGGAGGATATCGTTATGTTCTCACTCTCACAGATGACTTGAGTAGATATGGGTATGTCTACTTGATGAAACACAAGTCCGAGACCTTGAAAAGTTCAAGGAATTTCAGAATGAAGTAGAGAATCAACGTGACCGAAAGATAAAATTCTTACGATCGGATCGTGGAGGAGAATATTGAAGTCACGAATTTGGTACACACTTAAGAAAATGTGGAATCGTTTCACAACTAACGCCGCCGAACACCTCAACAGAACGGTGTGTCCGAACGTCGAATCGCACTCTATTGGATATGGTGCGGTCTATGATGTCTCTTACCGATTTACCGCTATCATTTTGGGGATACGCCTAGAGACAACTACATTCACTTTAAATAGGGCACCGCCTAAACCGCTGAGACGACACCGTATGAATTATGGTTTGGGAAGAAACCTAAGCTGTCGCTTTCTAAAAGTTTGGGGATGCGATGCTTATGTCAAGAAACTTCAACCTGAAAAGCTCGAACCCAAGTCGGAAAATGCGTCTTCATAGGATACCCTAAGGAAACCTTTGGGTATACCTTCTACCTTAGATCCGAAGGCAAGATCTTTGTTGCCAGGAACGGAACCTTTCTGGAAAAAGAGTTTCTCTCGAAAGGAGTAAGTGGGAGGAAAGTAGAACTCAATGAAGTACTACCTCTTGAACGGGATAGTGATGCAGCTCAGGAAAATGTTCTGTGATGCCTACACCAACCAAGAGGAAATTCATGATGATGATCAAGGTACTTCGGATCAAGTTGCTACTTGAACTCAGAGGTCCACTAGGACACGCCCGCACTGCAGTGGTACGGCAACCCTGTCTTGGAAATCATGTTGTTAGACAACAATGAACCTTCGAACTATGAAGAAGCAATGGCGGCCCAGATTCCAACAAATGGCTAGAAGCCATGAAGTCCGAGATAGAATCCATGTATGAAAACAAAGTGTGGACTTTGACCGACTTGCCCGATGATCGGCGAGCGATAGAAAACAAATGGATCTTTAAGAAGAAGACGGACGCGATGGTAATGTCACCATCTATAAAGCTCGACTTGTCACTAAGGGTTATCGGCAAGTTCAAGGGATTGACTACGATGAGACTTTCTCTCCCATAGCGAAGCTTAAGTCCGTCCGAATCATGTTAGCAATTGCCGCATACTATGATTATGAGATATGGCGATGGACGCCAAAACAGCGTTCCTTAACGGCTATCTTAAGGAAGAGCTGTATATGATACAGCCGGAAGGTTTTGTCGATCCTAAGAATGTCGACAAAGTATGCAAGCTCCAGCGATCCATTTATGGGCTGGTGCAAGCATCTCGAGTTGGAACATTCGCTTTGATGTATCAAAGCGCTTAGTTTATGCAGACTTATGGAGAAGCCTGCGTTTACAAGAAAGTGAGTGGGAGCTCAGAGCATTTCTCATATTATATGTAGATGACATACTTCGATGGGAAATGATATAGAATTCTTGGACAGCATTAAGGCCTACTTGAATAAGTGTTTTCAATGAAGGACCTTGGAGAAGCTGCTTATATATTAGGCATCAAGATCTATAGAGATAGATCGAGACGCCTCATAGGTCTTTCACAAAGCACATACCTTGATAAGATTTTGAAGAAGTTCAAAATGGATCAGTCCAAGAAAGGGTTCTTGCCTCAGACAGCAAGGTGTGAGATTGAGCTCAGCTCAATGCCCGACCACGGCAAAAGATAAAGAAGAGATGAGTGTCATCCCTATGCCTCAGCCATAGGATCTATTATGTATGCCATGTTGTGTACTGACCTGATGTAAACCTTGCCGTAAGTTTGGTAGGAAGGTACCAAAGTAATCCCGCAAGGAACACCGGACAGCGGTCAAGAATATCCTAAAGTACCGAAAAGGACAAAGGACATGTTTCGTTTATGGAGGTGACGAAGAGCTCGTCAGAACGGGTTACGCCGACGCTTAGCTTCGACACAGATCCGATGACTCTAAGTCACAAACCGGATACGTGTATATGTTGAATGGTGGAGCAATGGCTGGTGCAGCTGCAAGCGAGCGTCGTGGCGGGATCTACATGTGAAGCGGAGTACATGGCAGCCTCGGAGGCAGCGCATGAAGCAATTTGGGTGAAGGAGTTCATCACCGACCTAGGAGTCATACCCAATGCGTCGGGGCCGATCAAACTCTTCTGTGACAACGCTGAGCTATTGCCCTTGCCAAGGAGCCCAGGTTTCACAAGAAGACAAGGCACATCAAGCGTCGCTCAACTCCATCCGTGAAAATGTTCAGATGGAGACATAGAAATTTGTAAAGTGCATACGGATCTGAATGTCGCAGATCCGCTGACTAAACCTCTTCCGCGGGCAAAACATGATCAACACCAGAACTCTATGGGTGTTCGATTCATCACAATGTAAACTAGATTATTGACTCTAGTGCAAGTGGGAGACTGTTGGAAATATGCCCTCGAGGCAATAATAAAAGCATTATTATTATATTTCCTTGTTCATGATAATTGTCTTTTATTCATGCTATAACTGTATTATCCGGAAATCGTAATACACGTGTGAATACATAGACTACAATACGCCCTAGTAAGCCTCTAGTTGACTAGCTCGTTGGTCAACAGATAGTCATGGTTTCCTGACTATGGACATCGGATGTCATTGACAACGGATCACGCCATTAGGAGAATGACGTGATGGACAAGACCCAATCCTAAGCATAGCACAAGATCGTAGTTCGTTTTGCTAGAGCTTTTCCAATGTCAAGTATCTCTTCCTTAGACCATGAGATCGTGCAATTCCGGATACCGTAGGAGTGCTTTGGGTGTATCAAACGTCACAACGTAATCGGGTGACTATAAAGGTGCACTACAGGTATCTCCGAAAGTGACCATTGGGTTGACACGGATCGAGATCGGATTTGTCACTCCGTGTTACGGAGAGGTATCACTGGGCCCTTTCGGTAATGCATCATCATAATGAGCTCAAAGTGATCAAGTGTGGTCACGGATCATGCATTGCGGTACGAGTAAAGTGACTTGCCGGTAACGAGACTAAACGAGGTATTGGGATACCGACGATCGAGTCTCGCAAGTAACATACCGTCGACAAAGGGAATAGAATACGGGTTGCTTGAACCCTTGACATCGTGGTTCATCCGATGACAACATCGAGGAGCATGTGGAGCCAACATGGGTATCCAGATCCCGCTGTTGGTTATTGACTTGAGGTAGTCTCGGTCATGTTCAGATGTCTCCAACCCGTAGGGTCTACACACTTAAGGTTCGGTGACGCTAGGGTTATTAGGAAGACAAGTATGTGATTACCGAATGTTGTTCGGAGTCCCGGATGAGATCCCGGACGTCACGAGGAGTTCCGGAATGGTCCGGAGGTAAAGATTTATATATGGAAAGTGGTTAAACGGACTCGGAAAGTTTCGGGGTATACTGTAATGTACCGGGGCCACCGGAGGGTTCCGAGGTCCACCGAGGGGCCACCCCTCCGGGGGGCCACATGGGCTAAGTGGAGAGGAGCCAGCCCCTGGTGGCTGGGCGCACCTCCCCTTAGGCCCATGCGGCTAGGGCATGGGGAGGGAACCCTAAAGGGGCGCCCCTTGGGGGGCAAGCCACCCTCCCTCCTCCCTTGGCCGCCGCCCATCTAGGGTTTCCCTAGATGGCCGGCCCCCTTGCCCTCTCCTCCTATAAATAGAGGGGGGGGAGGGCTGCCAACACCATTGAAGGCGCAGCCCTCCCTCCCAACACCTCTCTTTCTCCACGCGAGCTTGGCGAAGCCTCGCCGAGAACTGCCAGACCAACCGCACCACGCCGTCGTGCTGCCATTGGAGTTGTCTTCTCAACCTCTCCTTCATCCTTGCTGGATCAAGACGGAGGAGACGCCATCGTTCCGTATGTGTGTTGAACACGGAGGTGCTGACCTTTCAGCACTTTGGTCATCGGTGATCGGAATCAC
This sequence comes from Aegilops longissima, assembly GCA_021605205.1. Taxonomy (NCBI): domain Eukaryota; kingdom Viridiplantae; phylum Streptophyta; class Magnoliopsida; order Poales; family Poaceae; genus Aegilops; species Aegilops longissima. Next base: position 67,002,236 of record CM038677.1, read on the forward strand.
GTTGGAACGCCTTCATCATCACCACTCCCTCGAACGCCTGCACTCGATCTACAAGTGGTATGTAGATGCAAACTCTCTCTAGTAACTCGCTGCTTAGATGAACTCATAGATAGATCTTGGTGAAACCGTAGGAAAATTTTAATTTTCTGCAACGTTCCCCAACAGGTTCCTGTTTTGTTCATATCTTTGTTGTGCTGATGCATATGTATTAATGTAGCTATGTCAAGCGATTGTTCTCTATGCCAATGGAGACAAGGCAAATAAATCATTTGGATTGATGCATTGCTTTAATAAGTTGGAAGACACCAAGAAGTGGAAATCTCGGCCCCATAAAAAACAGAAGACATCCTCCTTGGATACTCCTAATTCATCATCTGCTAGTTTGTTTGAGGATGAAGCTACATCTCCCTCTAAAGTTGTTCCTAAGAAAAGGCCACCTGGAATCAAGAGGGCTAAAGATGCAGCATGGCGGGCTCAAAGTTCTTCCAGTACAGGTAATAGTAGTGCCATGGAATCATTTGGGGGTATCTTGGAGACAAGGGAGTCAAAAAGACAAGAGCGATTTGAGCTCATGATTGCAATGGACAAACAGAGAGAAGAAGATAGGTTGGTAGAAGAAAGAAAGAAACTTGCAATACAAGAAAAAAAGATGGAACTAGAAGAAGAAAAGATATGAATCATGAGAATGGCGGAAGAACACATGATGGGGGCAGAAGAAACTAAAATAATTAGCATGGACCTTAGTGGCATGGATGAGCAAGAACAAGAATTCTACAAATTAAGGAAGAGCCAGATCATCAACCGACATCGTAACCCGTCGGCTTGAGCTATGTGTTGTAATACAACATATTATCTTTGAACCATTTGGACGAAATGTGTCTTGTAATCTGTACTACTTATTATCTTCGAACCATTTGGATGAAATGTGTCTTGTAATCTGTACTACTTATTATCTTCGAACCATTTGGATGAAATGTGTCTTGTAATCTGTACTAATTATTATCTTTGAACCATTTGTATGAACTATGTGTAGTAATCTGTACTATGTCTCTGAAACATTTGGCTTACTATGTTAGCTAGATAATTGCTTCCATTACTTAGAAAATGATACAGGTAGTGCTTACACTCCCATTATAATTGAAAAACAGTACACACTTGCATAATCTAAAATGATGACATAGACTACATTATTGAAAGCTACATCAGTCCACGGATCTGCCACAGGTGCTCAACTAGATCAACTTGTTGGGGAACGTAGCAGAAATTCAAAAATTTCCTACGTGTCACCAAGATCTATCTATGGAGAAACTAGCAACGAGGGAAGGAGAGTGCATCTACATACCCTTGTAGATCGCTAAGCCGGAAGCGTTCAAGAGAACGAGGTTGAAGGAGTCGTACTCGTCGTGATCCAAATCACCGGAGATCCTAGTGCCGAACGGACGACACCTCCGCGTTCAACACACGTACAGCCCGGTGACGTCTCCCACGCCTTGATCCAGCAAGGAGAGAGGGAGAGGTTGAGGAAGACTCCATCCAGCAGCAGCACAACGGCGTGGTGATGATGGAGGAGCGTGGCAATCCAGCAGGGCTTCGCCAAGCACCGCGAGAGAGGAGAAGGGAGAGAGGTAGGGCTGCGGCAAAAGAGGGAGAAACTCTCGTGTGTTGGCAGCCCCAAAACCCTCAAGTATATATAGGGGAGAGGGGGGGTGCGCCCCCTCTAGGGTTTCCACCCCAAGGGGTGCGGCTGCCCCCAATCCCATCTAAGGGTGGCGGCCAAGGGGGGAGAGGGGGGAAACTTGCCCCCCAAGTTAGGTGGAAGCACCCCCTCCCCAAACCCTAGGCGCCTTGGGCCCTTGTGGGGGGCGCACCAGCCCACCTGGGGCTGGTCCCCATCCCACACTTGGCCCATGCAGCCCTCCGGGCCGGTGGCCCCACTTGGTGGACCCAGACCTCCCGGTGGTCCCAGACGTTACATCGAAAAACCCAAACTTTTCCGGTGACCAAAACAGACTTCCATATATAAATCTTTACCTCCGGACCATTCCGAACTCCTCGTGACGTCCGGGATCTCATCCGAGACCAACAACATTCGGTAACCACATACAAACTTCCTTTATAACCCTAGCGCCATCGAACCTTATGTGTAGACCCTACGGGTTCGGGAGACATGTAGACATGACCGAGACGTTCTCCGGTCAATAACCAACAGCGGATCTGGATACCCATGTTGGCTCCTACATGTTCCACGATGATCTCATCCGATGAACCACGATGTCAAGGACTCAATCGATCCCGTATACAATTCCCTTTGTCTAGCGGTATTGTACTTGCCCGAGATTCGATCGTCGGTATCCCGATACCTTGTTCAATCTCGCACGGCAAGTCTCTTTACTCGCTCCGTAACACATCATCCTGTGATCAACCCCTTGGTCACATCATGCACATTATGATGATGTCCTACCGAGTGGGCCCAGAGATACCTCTCCGCTTACACGGAGTGACAAATCCAGTCTTGATTCGTACAACCCAATGACACTTTCGGAGATACCAGTAGTGCACCTTTATAGTCACCCAGCCATTTGTGACGTCTGGTACACCCAAAGCATTCCTACGGTATCCGGGAGTTGCACAATCTCATGGTCTAAGGAAAAGATACTTGACATTAGAAAAGCTTTAGCATACGAACTACAATATTTATGCTAGGCTTAGTATTGGGTCTTGTCCATCACATCATTCTACTAATGATGTGACCCCGTTATCAATGACATCCAATGTCCATGGTCAGGAAACCGTAACCATCTATTGATTAACGAGCTAGTCATCTAGAGGTTAACTAGGGACTTGGTGTTGTCTATGTACCCACACATGTATCTGAGTTTCCTATCAATACAATTATAGCATGGATAATAAACGATTATGATGAATAAGGAAATATAATAATAACTAATTTATTATTTCCTCTAGGGCATATTTCCAACAGTCTCCCACTTGCACTAGAGTCAATAATCTAGTTCACATCGCCATGTGATTAACACTCACAGGTCACATCGCCATGTGACCTACATCCAAAGAGTTTACTAGTGTCACTAAACTAGTTCACATCATCATGTGATTAAGACTCAATGAGTTTTGGGGTTTGATCAAGTTTTGCTTGTGAGAGAAGTTTTAGTCAACGGGTCTGCAACATTCAGATCTGTATGTACTTCGCAAATCTCTATGTCATATTGTAAATGCTGCTTCCACGCTCCACTTGGAGCTATTCCAAATGGTTGCTCCACTATACGATCCGGTTTGCTACTCGAGTCACTCGGATAGGTGTTAAAGCTTGCATCGACGTAACCCTTTACGCCGAACTCTTTATCACCTCCATAATCGAGAAACATGTCCTTATTTACTCCAAGGACAATTTTGACCGTTGTCCAATGATCCATTCTCGATCACTTGTACCCCTTGCCGACTCATGGCAAGGCACACTTCCAAAGGCGGTACACAAAGATAGCATACTACTGAGCCTATGTCGAAGCATAGGGACGACCTTCGTCCTTTCTCTCTCTTCTGCCGTGGTCGAGTTTTAACTCTTAACTTCATACCTTACAACTCGTGCAAGAACTCCTTCTTTGATCGATCCATCTTGAACACCTTCAAGATTATGTCAAGGTATGTGCTCATTTGAAAGTATTATTAAACATTTTGATCTATCTTATATATCTTGATGCTTATTGTTCAAGTAGCCTAATCCAGGTTTTCCATTGAAAAACACTTTTCAAACAACCCTATATGCTTTCCAGAAATTCTACATCATTTCTGATCAACAATATGTCAACAACATATACTCATCAGAAATTCTATAGTGCTCCCACTCACATCTTTGGAAATACAAGTTTCACATAAGCTTTGTATAAACCCAAAATCTTTGATCATCTCATCAAAGCGCACATTCCAACTCCGAGATGCTTACTCCAGTCCTTAGAAGGATCACCGGAGCCAAAGATACCTTTTAGCATCCTTAGGATCTACAAAAACTTTCTGATTGTATCACATACAACCTTTCCTTACGAAGACTGGTAAGGAAACTCGTTTTGACATCCATCTGCCAGATTTCATAAATGCAACTAATGCTAACATGATTCAGACGGACTTAAGCATCGCTATGGATGAGAAAATCTCATCGTAGTCAACTCCTTGAACTTGTGAAAAAACTCTTCGCCACAAGTCGAGCTTCATAGACGGTGACATTACCGTCCATGTCTGTCTTCTTCTTAAAGATCCATTTATCTCAATGGCTTGCCGATCATAGGGCAAGTCCACCAAAGTGCATGCTTTGTTCTGATACATGGATCCTATCTCGGATTTCATGGCTTCTAACCATTTGTCGGAATATGAGCCCACCATTGCTTCCTCATAGCTCAGGTTCATTGTTGTCCGGTAACATGACCTTCAAGACAGGATTACTGTACCACTCTGAAGTAGTACGCATCCTTGTCACCCTACGAGGTACGGTAGTGACTTTATCCAAAACTTCATGATCACTATCATAAGCTTCTACTTAAATTGGTGTAGGCGCCACAAGAACAACTTCCTGTGCCCTGCTACACACTTGTTGAAGTGACGGTTCAATAACCTCATCAAGTCTCCACCATCCTCCCACTCAATTCTTTCGAGAGAAACTTTTCCTCGGGAAAGGACCCGTTTCTAGAAACAATTACTTTTGCTTCCGGATCTGAGATAGGAGGTATACTCAACTGTTTTGGGTGTCCTATGAAGATGTATTTATCCGTTTTGGGTTCGAGCTTGTCACGATGAAACTTTTTCACATAAGCGTCGCAGCCCCAAACTTTTAAAGAAACGACAACTTAGGTTTCTCCAAACCATAGTTCAAACGGTGTCATCTCAATGGAATTACGTGGTGCCCTATTAAAGTGAGTGCAGTTGTCTCTAATGCCTAACCCATGAACGATAGTGGTAATTCGATAAGAGATATCATGGTACGCACCATATCCAATAGGGTGCAACTATGATGTTCGGACACACCATCACACTATGGTGTTCCAGCGGTATTTATTGTGAAACAATTTCCAAAATGTCTCAATTATGTGCAAAGCTCAGAACTCAGATACTCATCTCTATGATCATATCAAAGACATTTTATCCTCTTGTCACGATGATCTTCAACTTCACTCTGAAATTACTTGAACCATTCAATAATTCAGACTTGTGTTTCATCAAGTAAATACACTCAAGATCTACTCAAATCATCCGTGAAGTAAGAACATAACGATATTCATCAGATGCCTCAAAGACTCATTGGACTGCACACATCAAAATGTGTTACTTCCAACAAGTTGCTATCTTGTTCCATCTTCTCAAACCGAGGCTTTTTAGTCATTTTGCCCATGTGGTATGATTTGCATATCTCAAGTGATTCAAAATCAAGTGAGTCCAAACGATCCATCTGCATGGAGTTTCTTCATGCGATACACCAATAGACATGGTTCGCATGTCTCAAACTTTTCAAAAACGAGTGAGTCCAAAGATCCATCAACATGGAGCTTCTTCATGCGTTTATACCAATATGACTTACATGGCAGTGCCACAAGTAAGTGGTACCATCATTACTATCTTACATCTTTTGGCATGAAAATTGTATTACTATGATCGAGATTCAATAAACCATTCCTTTAGGTGCAAGACCATTGAAGGTATTATTCAAATAAATAGAGTAACCATTATTCTCCTTAAATGAATAACAGATTGTGATAGACATAATCCAATCATGTCTATGCTCAACGCAAACACCAAATGACAATTATTCTGGTTTAATACTAATCTTGATGGTAGAGGGAGCGTGTGATGTTTGATCACATCAAACTTGGAAACACTTCCAACACATATCGTCACTCACCTTTAGCTAGTCTCCGCTTATTCCTTAGCCTTTTATTTCTAGTTACTAACACTTAGCAACCGAACCGTATCTAATACCTCGGTGCTACTAGGAGTACTAGTAAAGTACACAATAACTTAATGTATATCCAATATACTTCTATCGACCTTGCCACCTTCTCATCTACCAAGTATCTAGGGTAATTCTGCTCGATGGTTGTTCCCTTATTACGTAAGCACTTAGTCTCGGTTTGGGTTCAACCTTGGGTTTCTTCATTAGAGCAGCAGCTGATTTGTCGTTTCATGAAGTATCCTTCTTGCCCTTGCCCTTCTTGAAACTAGTGGTTTCACCAACCATCAACAATTGATGCTCCTTCTTGATTCCTACTTTCGCGTGTCAAACATCGCGAATATCTCAAGGATCATCATATTTATCCCTGATTTGTTATAGTTCATCACGAAGCTCTAGCAGCTTGGTGGCAATGACTTTGGAGAAACATCACTATCTCGGAAGATCAACTCCCACTCGATTCAAGTGATTGTTGCACTCGGACAATCTGAGCACAAGCTCAACGATTGAGCTTTTCTCCCTTATTTTGCAGGCTAAGAAAATCGTCGGAGGTCTTATACCTCTTGACGTGGGCACGAGCTTGAAATCCCAATTTCAGCCCTCAAACATCTCATATGTTTCGCGACGTTTCAAAAACGCCTTTGGTGCCTCAACTCTAAACCGCTTAACTGAACTATCACGTAGTTATCAAAAGCGTGTATGTCCGATGTTCGTAACATCCACGCACGACGCTTGGGGTTCAGCACACTCGAGCGGTGCATTAAGGACATAAGCTTTCTTACATCCATAATCGCTCTCGTCAACTTTCAACTATATTTTCTCTAGGAACATATCTAAATAGTGGAACTAAAGCGCGAGCTTACGACATAATTTGCAAAGATCTTTTGACTATGTTCAGGACAATTAAGTTCATCTCATGAACTCCCACTCAGATAGACATCCCTCTGGTCATCTAAGTGATTACATGATCCGAGTTAACTAGGTCGTGTCCGATCATCACGTGAGACGGACTAGTCATCATCGGTGAACATCTTCATGTTGATCATATCTACTATACGACTCATGCTCGACCTTTCGGTCTCTGTGTTCCGAGGCCATGTCTGTACATGCTAGGCTCGTCAAGTTAACCCTAAGTGTTTCGCGTGTGTAAATCTGTCTTACACCCGTTGTATGTGAACGTAAGAATCCATCACACCCGATCATCACGTGGTGCTTAGAAGCGACGAACTTTAGCAACGGTCCACAGTTAGGGGAGAACACTTCTTGAAATTTTAATGAGGGATCATCTTATTTACTACCGTCGTTCTAAGTAAACAAGATGCATAAACATAATAAACATCACATGCAATTATATAGTAGTGACATGATATGGCCAATATCATATAGCTCCATTGATCTCCATCTTCGGGGCTCCATGATCATCATCGTCACCGGCATGACACCATGATCTCCATCATCATGATCTCCATCATCGTGTCTTCATGAAGTTGTCTCGCCAACTATTACTTCTACTACTATGGCTACCGGTTAGCAATAAAGTAAAGTAATTACATGGCGTTTGTTCAATGACACGCAGGTCATACAATAAATTAAGACAACTCCTATGGCTCCTGTCGGTTGTCAGACTCATCGACATGCAAGTCGTGATTCCTATTACAAGAACATGATCTATCTCAAAGATCACATATCATTCATCACATTCTTCTTGGCCATATCACATCACATAGCATACCCTGCAAAAACAAGTTAGATGTCCTCTAATTGTTGTTTGCATGTTTTACGTGGCTGCTTTGGGTTTCTAGCAAGAACGTTTCTTACCTACGCAAAACCACAACGTGATATGTCAATTGCTATTTACCCTTCATAAGGACCCTTTTCATCGCATCCGATCCGACTAAAGTGGGAGAAACTGGCACCCGCTAGCCACCTTATGCACCAAGTGCATGTCACCGGTGGAACTGCCTCACGAAGAGTGCGTGTAAGGTCGGTCCGGGCCGCTTCATCCCACAATACCGTCGAAACAAGATTGGACTAGTAACGGCAAGCATATTGAACAAAATCAATGCCCACAACTACTTTGTGTTCTACTCGTGCAAAGAATCTACGCAATAGACCTAGCTCATGATGCCATTTGTCGGGAACGTGGCGAAATTCAAAAATTTCCTACGTGTCACCAAGATCTATCTATGGAGAAACTAGCAACGAGGGAAGGAGAGTGCATCTACATACCCTTGTAGATCGCTAAGCGGAAGCGCTCAAGAGAACGAGGTTGAAGGAGTCGTACTGTCGTGATCCAAATCACCGGAGATCCTAGTGCCGAACGGACGGCACCTCCGCTGCTCAACACACGTACAGCCCGGTGACGCCTCCCACGCCTTGATCCAGCAAGGAGAGAGGAGAGGTTGAGGAAGACTCCATCCAGCAGCAGCACAACGGGGTGGATGATGGAGGAGCGTGGCAATCCAGCAGGCTTCGCCAAGCACCGCGAGAGAGGAGAAGGGAGAGAGGTAGGGCTGCGGCAAAAGAGGGAGAAACTCTCGTGTGTTGGCAGCCCCAAAACCCTCAAGTATATATAGGGGAGAGGGAGGGGGGTGCACCCCCTCTAGGGTTTCCACCCCAACGGGTGCGGCTGCCCCCAATCCCATCTAAGGGTGGCGGCCAAGGGGGGAGAGGGGGGAAACTTGCCCCCCAAGTTAGGTGGAAGCACCCCCTCCCCAAACCCTAGGCGCCTTGGGCACTTGTGGGGGGGCGCACCAGCCAACCTGGGGCTGGTCCCCTCCCACACTTGGCCCATGCAGCCCTCCGGGGCCGGTGGCCCCACTTGGTGGACCCCCGGGACCCTCCCGATGGTCCCAGTGCGTTATCAAAAACCCAAACTTTTCCGGTGACCAAAACAGGACTTCCATATATAAATCTTTACCTCCGGACCATTCCGAACTCCTCGTGACGTCCGGGATCTCATCCGGACTCAACAACATTCGGTAACCACATACAAACTTCCTTTATAACCCTAGCGCCATCGAACCTTAAGTGTGTAGACCCTACGGGTTCGGGAGACATGTAGACATGACCGAGACGTTCTCCGGTCAATAACCAACAGCGGATCTGGATACCCATGTTGGCTCCTACATGTTCCACGATGATCTCATCGGATGAATCACGATGTCAAGGACTCAATCGATCCCGTATACAATTCCCTTTGTCTAGCGGTATTGTACTTGCCCGAGATTCGATCGTCGGTATCCCGATACCTTGTTCAATCTCGCTACGCAAGTCTCTTTACTTGTTCCGTAACACATCATCCGTGATCAACCCCTTGGTCACATCGTGCACATTATGATGATGTCCTACCGAGTGGGCCCAGAGATACCTCTCCGCTTACACGGAGTGACAAATCCAGTCTTGATTCGTACCAACCCAACAGACACTTTCGGAGATACCCGTAGTGCACCTTTATAGTCACCCGCCATGCCAGGACGTCTGGTACACCCAAAGCATTCCTACGGTATCCGGGAGTTGCACAATCTCATGGTCTAAGGAAAAGATACTTGACATTAGAAAAGCTTTAGCATACGAACTACGATCTTTGTGCTAGGCTTAGTATTGGGTCTTGTCCATCACATCATTCTACTAATGATGTGACCCCGTTATCAATGACATCCAATGTCCATGGTCAGGAAACCGTAGCCATCTATTGATTAACGAGCTAGTCATCTAGAGGTTAACTAGGGACTTGGTGTTGTCTATGTACCCACACATGTATCTGAGTTTCCTATCAATACTATTATAGCATGGATAATAAACGATTATCATGAACAAGGAAATATAATAATAACTAATTTATTATTGCCTCTAGGGCATATTTCCAACACAACTTGACGCTGACAGTGAACTTGTTTGTCTCGAATATCACTCTGAGCTTGAAGAAACTGAGTCAATGTAGCCGCCTCTCAGTGAGAAGGTGTCACTAGTTCTCCCATGTTATCGTAGCGGTAGTCTACACGACTTCCACGCTCATCTTCTATTATCATGTTATGCAGGATGATACAAGCTGTCATCACTTCTCCGAGTGTCTCCAGATCCCAATACCTTGCCGGTCCACGTACAATAGCAAAACGAGCTTGCAGAACACCAATGGCTCGTTCGACATCCTTCCGACATGCTTCTTGAAATCGGGAGAAATTTTTGTTCTTCTCACCTTTTGGATGTGGAATTGTCTTCACAAATGTTGCCCACTGCGGATATATGCCATCTGCAAGGTAATACCCCGTGTTGTAGTTGTGACCATTGATGGTATAATTCACTTCTGGAGCATGCCCTTCAACTAGGTTTGCAAACACGGGTGAACGGTGGACGACATTTATATCATTATGAGATCCTGGTAAACCAAAGAAAGAATGCCAAATCCAAAGGTCTTGTGAAGCAACGGCTTCAAGAATGACCGTGGGTACGCGTTTATGGCCAACAAAAAAACCTTTGTGTGCAGTAGGGCAATTTTTCCACTTCCAATGCATGCAGTCGATGCTTCCGAGCATACCCGGAAACCCCCTGTGCTCCCCAATTGCAAGTAATCTAGCAGTATCTTCAGCATTTGGAGATCTCAGGTACTGACCCCCAAAGACCTCGATAACAGCACGCACAAATCTTCTAAGATTTTCTAAAGCGGTGGACTTTGCTAGCCGACAATACTCATCAGTAAGATCAACTGATATCCCATAAGCTAGGATTCAAATATGAGGTCAATTTTGATAAGGATGTAAACCAGAACACCAAGACTATTTCTTCTCGTGGAAAAATAGCTATCATGTGCCTCTATAGCACTTGCTATGCGCAGAAAAAGAGGACGATGCATTCTATACCTGTGAAGAAAAACTTAAATGAGACATGAAGAGCGACTACTATGGTGAAAACGAAACAGATGCACCAATTTCATACCTATTGCGAAACATCCTTGCCTTGAAGGTGGGGTTCTCTGCAAACTAGTCTTCATGGAGATTCTGAAAGCGTTCCGCAAAATCGTGCTGAAGTGATTGACGTCCCGGTTGTGAACCTCCATGTCGTGGAGCATCCAACCGGGCTTCTTCTTCCTCTGCTACAATTGCAGCCATCATGAGTTCCTCATCTTCGGAGGAGGAATCTTCGCAAAACTGTCGGGCCAAACTTCGACGGTGACTCATTTCGTTGTGGAGAGATGGCAGAGAGATGGCGAAAGAGAAGTAGAAGAGGAGGCACGATCAGGAATGAGGGGTGATCATGTATTTATAGGGCTGAAACTAGCCGTTGGAAAACTAGCCGTTGGAAACTAGCCGTTGGTACTTATGAAATATTCTTAAAATATAGAATAAGGGAGATTTTTAGGGGAACTGCTGGAGTTGAGCAATTTTTAGGGGAGAATCTTTTTAAGGGAGTCCCCTATTTTGAGATATAGGGGAGAAATTTTAGGGGAACTGCTGGACTTGCTCTCAAGGGTGGAGAATCAACATGATGCGCTTGGAAGGATGAGAAAGAACCCTCGCCCTGGAGGACGTCTGGACTGCTTTGCTGCTTGCTTCTAGTGCTTGTTTTAGCCTCTTTCTTTTGCGTAGCTCTTAGCCTGGTTTCTTTTGAGTCTGGATGATTGTAATAACTTAGATGAACTTTTATGCTCGTTGATGGTTTGAACTAGTCGTCTGGGGGAGGTGTTGTGGGTGTTATGGCCTGGTTGCTGTGGCACTCCCTCATACCCGTCCCGTTAGGGTAAAAAAATGCTTGGTATGCGTCTTTGTAGTCCGAGGACTGATGGTTTTCATTAATGAAAATCGGAGGGGGTGAGAAGCCCTCTCTTTCATTCAAAAATAAAGTCAAGCTTGAGCTGGGTGTCGGAGACGCGTGTCCTGCGGAGCCCAATAGTCGCTGTTGCAAATCTCGGCGGGTGAGACTCACCGTAGGTGTGCAATGGAAATCGGCTGGAAGTGTTTATCAATGTCTTTTCTCTGGGAGTATATAAGAAGATTTGTAAATTGCTGATCCCGCTTGCTGCCGGATATCAATTTACATAAGTTGCTGAAAGCTTCTTGGATTCCAATCAACTTTGGGAGCATTTCGATCGATATGTTAGCATCCCCCTCCCAGTGTTACTTCACAAGTGTTTTTTTTTTTTTTTTGAGGGGAAGTTACTTCACAAGTGTTGCAAATTATAAATTAGTACAGTTTACAGTCGCTTGAGTTTCCGGACATTTTCAGCGTGCAATGTTCAGTAACCGGCAGTTAAAGAATTCCCCTGATGAGGAATTCCTTATCAAGAAAGATGCACTGATTGGCGCTGCAACAACACCCAGCCAGAAACGAACTTGCAGCCCAAAGAGACAGACTGCACTGCACATACAGTATATAAAAGAGTCGGTTTAGATTAGCATTTCATCCCAGGTAGTACAGATTCCTAACGCCCTACTACTCTACTAGAGAGAGAGTCTTGGCTACTACGCGCGGACTATGAACAAGGCGGTGGAGGTGGCCGTGGCGGTGGCGGGTGTGTCTCTCTCTCGCCGTCGATCTGTCGATCAGAAGGAGGCCGAGTTGATCCGCCGGAGCCGGTGCTGGTGCAGCTTCGGCTCCGCCTCCGGCTGGGGCATGTAGAGCACCGCGTGTCGCCGGAGCTGCTGCTGCCTCTCCCCCGCCTCCTGCTGCGGCAGGAACTGCATCACCGGCTCCAGCTTCTGCAACACCAAACACAACCATGAGACGAGAAAAGAAACTTAGCTCCGACGAAGAGACTTGATCAACAGTGTTCAGACTTCAGAGTTGAGTCTAGGAATCGAGATAGGAGGCTTAGATTAAGAGGTTTAATCTCCTAGCTTACACTAATGAAAAAAGTTTGCACTAATAATTAGGTTCACAGATGAAATGAAAACTTATATGGCATTGAAAGAGGAAGCAATACAAGAACATAGAAAGATCACACCATTGTTGGAAGCAAGCAACCGGAGCAAGAAGTTTGGAAGTAGCACAGCAGCCGGTACAGCACATTCTCGTCCTGATTGGCCTTTTGGCTAGTGGCACAGGACTTGCGTACCGCTTGCTGCGGCCAAGGCACGCACAAGTGAATTAACCAGAGATGTAGATAATATTTTTTTTATTTTTTTACCTTGAGCTCCTTGAGATGCTCGATCTCCTCCTCCAGCCGCGAGATCTTGTTCTCCAGCTCGTTCGTGTAGGCCTACGGGGCCATAGGCATGGCGAATCCGTCAAAAAGAGGCGATTTTTCAGGGTGCGGAATTGTTTACCCGAGCAGGTGACCGGGAGAGAGACCGCACCTGCTTCCTGGCCCGGGACCTCGCCGCCGACTCGCGGTTCTTGATCATCCGCTTCTGCCGCCGCTCCACCGTCTTCTCCACGATGCCGTCCCCGCCCACGACCGCGGCGCCGCGCTTCCGCCCGCCGGCCTGCGAGAGGAACCCGCCCTGGTACACGGCGTCCAGCACGGGGCCGGCGCCCACGCCGAGGGGCCGCGGCAGGGGCCGGGTCACGTACTGCTGCGGCGGGTGGTACTGGTGCAGCCAATGCGCGCCGGCGCAGCCCCCGCCCCCGCCGGCGACGGGCACGCCGGCGCGCGAGAGGAAGTCCTCCAGCGTCATCTCGCCCACCGTCGGCTGGCGGCCGCGGCCGGCGCTCTCGATGTCGCGCCACACCTCGTCCACCGTCTTCTTGCCCGTCCCGGCGCCGCGCGGCTCCGCGTCGGCGGCGGCGGCGGCGGGGAGCACCGTGCGCAGGAGGTCCTCCAGGTTCATGCTCCGCAGCGGCTCGCCCAGGTGGCTCTCCACCTCGTTGAGCGTGAGGCCGTAGACCGACCCCTGCCGCGCCAGGGCCCCTCCCCCGCCGCCCCCGCCGCCGCCGCCGCCGAGGGACGACATTGTCTGAACTCCCATCCACGCAGCAGCCTCCGACAGCCACCCCCCTACGTGTCGCGATCAGCTGCAACCAACCAGCCACAGGTCAAACAGGGAAACCTCACGCCATTGCAAACGGAAAGAACAGCAACCACCTCGGCCGGCCGGTCAATGGAAACAAATCCTAAGCATGCCAAGAAGAGGTGGGGAGAGAGAGAGAGAGAGAGAGAGAGAGAGAGAAAATCTCGCAACCAAGCAAGCAACAGGAAAGAAAGAAAAATGGGCAGCCAGGGTGCAGTTCTTGCCTGTTTTACGACGGCCGGGACCAGATCAGAATCCGGTGAGGCAGATGAGAGTATTAATTTAGGATTGCCGCAAGAGGGGCTCCGGCCGGCCGTGTGGAGGAGAAGGGGGGGTGCTAAAAGGGGGAGAGGAGGAGAGGGAGCTGGAGCTGGTGGTGAAAGAGGAGACGACGATGCCTTTACAGTGCCACAGCTTGGGCAGCGGCATTATATTTTTGGCCGAGGTGAACAGTAGGAGCAGTGAGTGAGAGAGTGACACTGATGATGAGTAGGGTAACAATAATAAGAGGAGTGTCGGCTGGGCCACACCAGAGGAGGGAAGGGAAGGGAAGCTCATTGAATAACAAAAGGAGTTTTTTGGGGCTTTCAGCTTGGGTTCACGCCCTTGTTTTATCATCAACGCTCAAAAGAGAGAAACAAAAAATGCCTGGTCTCAATTATTTATTTTCCTTCATGCAGGTAGGCAGATCAGGTGTATATTTTGTCCTGGGAGCCAACCAAACACCATCATATATATTCATATTCGCATGCTCAAATTAAGCCTGGCCGAGGAAGGGGAATCCGCTCCTACCAAAGGCAGAAAAGCCACCGCTCGAAGTGGAAATGGCAACTTCAGGCCACACAACACCACACGGAGGAAAATTCCTTGTGCCTCCATTAGCCCTGGCAGCCCGTGATTAAGCCTAGTTAATCGAGCATTTGCGCGGTGTGATGATGGCTGAGCACAATGCAATTTTAGCTTGTTTATTCATCGGTTCCCGTTGCATGAAACAACGTCTCCTCCCCCTCACCTTTGCCTTGAAGAAACACACACACACACATCTTTCCTCGTCCAATGGCAGGGCCGGATAAAGCCTCTCTTGTAAGCAAGATCCCTGGCAAAGTTTTATCCTCTAATGATGCTAATTATCACGCCTTGCTCCACCAAAGCGGCCACTGATGATGCCAGTTGGGCATTTAGCATTAGTAGCGCATATGGATCTTCCTTATTCCTTGGGAAAAAGGAATAAATTAAAAATGACACTCATGATGAAACACTAAATTCCAAGACAATGGCCAAAAAGGGAAAAAAGGAAAAATGATGGCTCTGTAGCTAGATGGATGCATCCTTCTACTCAGAGGCGTCCTGGAGGGTGTCCTCCTCCCATGTCTAAATGAATGGAAAATTTGATCTTGCAAACAAGGGTTTTTTAAGGGTCACCGATGGAGAGGGTCCCCGCTGGAATATATTACTCAAAAGGTTGTCAAGGTTGTGCTATAGCACAAGCAGATAGGTATTTGTCGCCAAGACATAGCGGCACTCTTAAAGGTTCTTTAAGCCTATAAGTCCAAAGAGAGAAATCTGAAACAATGTTCCTATGGTAGTGTCGGGAGCGTGGATCTCTCCTCTAAATCTAAATGTAGCTGCATTTCTTGAGTCGCATATCAGCCATAGAATGGTGAATGCTAGCGATGGACAAAGGTTGTGGGTCGAGGCCAACTGGTGTGATCATGTTCCAAATCTGTGGGGTGGAAAAGCGGACTTCGAACCCTAGGACTGACCACACCTGGGCCACCGAGGGGGCAAAGTAAAGCATTGTGGTCGACTTCTTCATAATAGGAGGAAAACCTAGGGCAAGCCGCTGAGGAAACAATGGTATTTTGTGATGGAGATTGGACTTTGAGAGCAGCCAACAAAAAAATTGACATTAATGGAAACCTTGAATGGTCGTGTAGTGTTTGAATTGGAGTCTTCATCAAGCTCAACGGAGATGGTGTTTGTAGGCGTTCCTGGAGGTGAAGGGGAGCCCATGAGCGAGGAAGCGTTTGGTCGTTGGAGTCATTGGGGAAATTCTGCAACAAAGACATAAGAACATCCAGGTCGATCGAAGCAACAGTAGTGAGACTTCCTTGGGTTAGATAGTAAACCATCCTACCATATGCTAGTCCATGGCGTCTTGTCATGGGCGGATCTTCCTTATGCTCAAGAATTTCACTAGAAACCAATCAGGCCAAGAAAAGCATTCAAGCATCACTAAATTCCAAGGCAATAACCACAAAAAAGGTTGATTAGTAACATGAAAAGCACCCTCCTCTTATGAAGTTCACCAATTATGCATGTACCCTTCGATACATAGGCGGTGCCCTGAAGAGCAGCCTCCTACCATGTTCGGGGAACAGAAAAGTGGGTCCTGCAAGCAAGTTCAACAGTGAGAAGATCAAATCATCCATTAGAAATAAGAAGTGATTTCACAAGATCAAACCATACATGGAAAGATAACAATGGGTGAACTATTGTTGCTTGCTTTCTACCCTCGGTTACTTTGAGGTGTACGACGGATTCTGTTTAGCGGGGGGAGGTCCTATTTCCTTGTTCGGTCCATTCGGCAAAGTTTTGGACCGATAATTGGTGGCTGCTCTGAGGTGTACGACGAATTCTGTTTAGCAGGATGAAGCGACATGACAGATGAAAAAACAATACCTGGGCGCCATGAGAGTCTACCGAGAAAAATGTTTGTGTGCATGAGAGTCCGGACAAAATCACATCCACCCAATACACACTATATAATTTGTTTTGACGAATCTCTGGGTATTATTAGTTTGATATTGTAAACAGTGATATGTTTCTTTTCTATAAACTCGGTCAAAATTCACTGAAGTTTGAGTATGACCAAACATACACCGTAATTTGGCGCGTAATTTGCACGACAATTCACAAACAACAACATAATTTGTAGAGCCGGTCCGACGAGCATTCTCCCCGCACGTCTGCAAAAAGAAAACATGATCTCGCATTGCAGGCAAGTTCAACGGTGAAATCATCCATTTTTAAAAGAAAAAAAAACAAGTGATCTCACATGATCAAATCGTGCATGGAAAGGTAATTAATAATTGGCGAACTCCTGTTGCTGCTTTGCTTTCTGCTAGGCCCTCGACCGCTCCGAGGTCGAGGCGCGCAAGTGAAAATCATCTCTCCCCGTCCGGTCCATTCGGCCAAATGCTGCTGCTGCTGCGCCGATAATTGGCGCGGTACTACGTGCTACCATCTCCTGTTTCTTCCTCAGAGCGCACCCATATTATTGACCTGCCGTCCGTCCTGACCATGGCCGTGCATGCGCGCATGCATGCACGCCATGCAGCGCTCGCAGTGGCCGGCCAACGCTCTTGATTTCACCGCTCACGAGATTTACAGTGCGGTAAAACAGCGCTGCTGCAGTGAGAAGGCATGTTGACCGGGCGACGCATCCGCATTCGCATGCGCATTGGCTGGCTGGACCGTCTGCTGCAAGCTGCACCTGCAAAGGCTGCAGTGCTTTTTTTTTAATCTCTTGCTCTTGCTGCAATCGTGGCTGGGGGTGGGACATTGGTGGGAGCTGGCCACGTGGCAGGGCTCGCCGGCGTGCAGACCAGATCTGCAGCTGGATGGGGAGTGGTTAAGTGAAGTGGAGATTATAAGAATGCTCGGATGCGGGATTATGGGCGCCACGTGGCGGCTCTGCATTTGGCGGCATCATTCCCCTTTGGGGAGCTCCAGGGCGTCGGGGATTCAGGGGGGCACCCAAATCCGCTTTAGCCCTAAAAAACTACTGTACCGGCCGACATTTCTTAATTGGCACTTGCATAAAAAGCATGGGGGGTAGAGAGAGCAGCAGTAAACTGCGCAGGCAGATGCTCTGGCAGTGCCTTGGGAGTGCCTGGGCTGTGCATCAGCCTAGGCAGTAGGCTTGTTTAGCAACTAAACTAACCCTGCATGCATGCATGGTAATGACATGAGTAAGCATGGCATGTGGTCATGTGATGGCCTGATGAAGAATAAAGCCTGCCTTCTTTCCCCCGGCCTCTTGCCAAAACCTGGTAAAGAATTTGCATCCGTAGCGTGCTCTACTAGTGATAGTGCTGCATGTGTACATAGACGGTGCTGGGCTTTGCTGCATGTGTCCATGTCCTTGGAGCATTTCTCACTCAACCTTTGCATGGAAAGAATGCCAAAGGAGATAAAGAAATTCTGCAGCGAGACACAGGGAGAGAGAGAGAGGGGGCTCTGGCAGATACGGCTCGGGCCAATGGGAACTTGACATGCAGCGGTGATGGGACGGCGAAACTCCTTTCCAAATAGACCGGCTGTGCCCCCACCAGCACCCTACTGCCACGGGAAAATATCTGGTGCTCCGGGAGCACCTAAGCTTAGGTGCTCCCGTGCGACCTCAGCCGTTGGATCTCAAATCCAACAGCTCCTGTGAGATGACGAACATTTATACAAAAAAGCCCTTCTAGAATCTGAAAATTGCGCAGAAGTACAACAGCTACAACAGCTTCTCACGCGCCGTTGGATCTGAGATCCGATGGCCCAGAAGCCCGTATCATGGGAGCACCTATCCTCCGGTATCACAGGATACTCACCTATCCTACTGCCACCACATTTCCAGCTTCTTTTATGATGCACAGAGTACGTACCACCACTGCCCAGGACCTTTATATATTCCGAAGAGGACCTTTCTTTCTTTCTCGCTGCAGTTTTCAGAATTTCGCCTTTTTGTGTGTGTGTGTGTGGCTGCCTCCCGTACCGGAAAGGGCAAAACCTATGTGGGATTTGAGCGATGGATGGAGCCTGCTTAGTTAATTATTAGTTGATCAACTTTGCTTGAGATCACCAGGAATGGTGGTACTAGGAGCACTATTAGAGCATCTCCAGCCGCGCCCCCCAACATGCCTCCCAAGCGACTTTTTCAGCGCGGCGCCGAAAAAACGTCTAGACGCGTCCCATGACGCCAAAATTCGCCGGCTCGGCCCGTTTTTGGGCCGGCGATCGCAGGCCGAACCCGGCGCACTGGAGGCGCTCGGGGGCTCCGGCGCAAGGAAAAAGCACGTCTGGCCCACGCCGTCGGGCGAAAAGTCAAGTTTTTCTTCCAGATTCGCCTCTCACCCCCCGCGCGCTCGGCCGCCAACCGGCTGATCCCGGCGCCGCCCACCACCGCTAGATAGCCCATCCCTGTCAGAAAAATAGCAGAGGTTTCGCGGAGGCAACCCCTCCACCACCAGCTGGGCGATTTTTTCGGCGTTTCCGGCTGCAGAGGGGCAGTGTAGCGGCGAGTACGCGTCCACCGCGTCCGCAAGGTGTTCGGCGATTTGCGTGTCTCGGCAATGGACTCGGACAACGAGGAAGCGTTAGCCGCGCTGCTGGAGGAGGAAGTCGAGGCCGACGTCCTGGAAGAGGAACATCTCGTGGTCCTCGCCGCCCTCGCCAGCCTGCTGGCGAGCAATGAAAAGCCACGGCGAGGTGGCTCGGCGCCGGGGCGGATGAAAGCAAAGAACCGGCATCGTCTCGAAGGCTACCGCATACCCTACTCTGACTACTTCGCCGACGCTCCACTGCATGGCGATAAAATATTTCGGCTCCGTTATCGGATGAGCCGAAAGCTTTTCCTCAGGATTGAGAATTCCATCCGGGAGTTCGACAGCTACTTCAAGTGCAAGAAGGATTGCACCGGCAAACTTGGATTCACCTCGATCCGGCGCACGACAACGATGAGGATGCTTGCATACGGAGCTCCCGTGATTCACTCGACGATTGGGCGCATGGCCGAGTCCACCACCATTGAGTGTTTCTACAAGTTCGTCGGGCGGTGGTGGCGTGTTTGGACCGAAATACTTGCGAACACCCAATGTGGAAGACACCGCCGGATCCTAGCACGAATACAACAAGAGGATTCCCGGATGCTTGGAAGCATCGATCGCATGCATTGAAATGGAAGAACGCCCATTTGCTTGGCAGCGGATGTACAAAGGCGCCAAAGGCGGTTGCAATGGTGGTACTTGAGGCGGTGGCCACACAGGACCTATGGATTTGGCATTTCTTTTCTGGTATGCCAGAAACTCACAATGACATCAACGTGCTGCAGTGCTCCCCTGCCTTTGCCAAGCTTGTTGAAGGTCATTCCCCTCCGGTGAACTTCGAGGTCAATGGGCGGCACTACAACAAGGGGTACTACCTAGCTGATGGCATCTATCCGAGATGGTCTACATTTGTGAAGACTATCTCAAACGTTGTGCCAGGAGGCAAGAAGTCCCACTTTGCCAAGGTGCAGGAGGCTTGCAGGAAGGATGTCGAGCGGGCATTTGGTGTGCTCCAATCTCGATTTGCTGTTGTCCCAGTAGTAGAAAAGAGGGCTTTGGTCCACCCCGGGTTAGCCCATTAGTCCCGGTTCGGTCTAGAACCGGGATTAATGGGGCATCGATCCTGTACAGGCGCCCAGGCCACGTGGGCCATTTGTCCTGGTTCGTCTGGACCTTTTAGTCCCGGTTGGTGCCACGAACCGGGACTAAAGGGTTAGACCTTTAGTCCCGGTTCGTGCCATGAACCGGTACTAATGGGGTTTGAGGCATTAGTACCGGTTCATGGCACGAACCGGTACTAAAGGTCCCATTTTCAAACTCCACCCCCCTCCCCCCTGTGGATCGCCTTTTCAGTTTTAAAAAAAATAAAAGAAAATGATGAAAATGTCAAAAAATTAAAAAAATAAGTTTCCCATGTGATATGCGGTCTAGTTGTTGGGAAAATTTGCAAATGTGAATTTCGACTTTATTTGCAAAATCTCTCTAGAATTTAGTAAAATGGGCATAACTTTTGCATACTAACTCGGATGAAAAAGTTTTTTATATGAAAAATCATCTACTCGAAAAGTTACATCCAAATTTAAGGAGGAACCCCGTTAAACATTTTTAAAATCCTCAAAAACCTAACAGAAAAAAAGTTACGGGGCTTTTAAGATCTGGAGAGGCAAAAAAATTCAAACTGTGGTCTAACTATGATCAAACTAATTATTCTAGAATATTAGTGTTACTAAATAATTATTTCAGTTATTTTGAATTTTGGTCAAATCTGGTCAAACTATGGTCAAACTGTGGTCAAACAATGGTCAAACTAATTATTCAAGAAATATTAGTGTTACTAAATAATTATTGTTTTTTAAAACATTGGTTTCAAACTCAAACAGTGAAATGTGTCACTTCATGCTCAAGCAAAATTCCTGAGGGTTAATAGGATTGACATCTTACTATTGTCAGGAAAACAACAAGTGCAGACTTGGAAACGAGGGAGAATAGAACCCGGAAGTTAAGCGTGCTCAGGCTAGGGGAGTGGGAGGATGGGTGACTGTTCGGTAAGTTAGATGATTTGAAATGATGAGGGGTGATTAGAGATTAGAGAATAAATTGAGCAGTGATGAGGGGTGGTGATTAGAGATTAGAGGTTAAAATAATTCAGAAATTTGAAAATAAAAAAATAAAAAAAAATCGTAAAATTTCCTTTAGTCCCGGTTGGTGTTACCAACCGGGACTAAAGGTGGAGCTCCACGAGGCCGCAACCGGGACTAAAGGGGAGAGGCATTAGTCTGGTCGAAAGATCAAATGTGGGGAGATCATGACTTGTTGTGTCACCTTGCACAACATGATCATCGAGAGCGAGCAGGAAGAGCCAGTGTTTGACACTGAACCATACTACAGGCAGGGTCCTCCAGCCGAAGTTGATCATCAGTTACCGGCAACCTAGACTGCCTAACTCAGTATGCGTCAGGAGATCCGAGACCCACAGGTGCATATCAACTGCAACAGGATCTGGTGGAGCACCTATGGAGGATCAAGGGCGACGCCGGGATCGACGTGTGATGAAATATGAGTTTTTGTTGTTGCACTATTTTGTTGAGCTATTTGATTTTCTGTGATGAACTATGTGATAAAAAATTATTTATGTTGAGAATTCAACGCCGAACCACGCCGAATATGGGCCGTTTCTCGCCGATATCGGGCCATTTTTCTATTTTTTGGGCCGAAAAGCGGCCACGAATGGGCCTATATCTGCGCCTGGGGGTGACGGCTGGATGCCCAACCGCCCCCAGCGCCGATTCTACCGCCGGGTTGCCCCCATGCAGCGATTTTTATGCCTCCTGGGGGCCAACGGCTGGAGATGCTCTTAGGCTAGTCATAGTGGGGAGTAACTTGGACTAGTAATATGCATATGTTACTAGTCTATGTTATTACCTCCATAGTGGGTAGTGTCATAGATGCGATAACATAGAAAGCTTCATTTATTACTTTGTAGACTCATTTTACATTGGAAATCTCTATGTGATGGTAACATATTCTCTATTTCTCTCTCTTTTTTAATTGCTTGACACATCATCTTTTCTGCTTATGTGACATGCATGTTACTACTTATGTTACTCCCACTATGACTAGCCTTATATGGAGTGAGGTTGGTCATAGTGGGGAGTATCATATACTAGTATCATGCATATGATACTAATGTATCATACTACATCCACAGTACATAGTATCATAGGTGGTCTCATTTATGACCATGCACGACACATAGTAGCACAACATTGATCATGATACGGTATCTACCTATGTTAATATAACCCCCTCTTTTTTCTTTAATTGTCTGTCACATAAGCATATTTACGAGTCCCATGTGCATGATACCAGTTATGTTACCCCACTATGGCCAGCCTGATAGGCTACAGAGAGACTCAAGTTCCCATGTTTGTACTCGTTTTGATTCCCCTGCTACTCTTGCTAACTCTGTCTACGGTAATTGAATTTCGCCCCTATAGATTTGTAGACACACATTTAAAGTTTGGAGGGTCAAATCAAAGGGCCTGATTGAAATGTGCGTAACTCTATCTGTATGGGTGGGTTTGGGTCATAGCTGCTTCAGGGAGGCTTGAGATCTGAATCTCTTTTGTTTTAGCAGGCAATCGGGCTGAATCTTTGGGTGCGCCAGGATCCAGGGAGACTTTTCTCCGGCCGGCCGGCCTGGGGTGGTGGGATGGGATGAGATGATGGATCATGGATGGCATGGCGGGTCCAACGCACGCGGTTGGTACGTACTGCGTTGGTGGGAGTTCTTTATCCACTCCCTCCCTCTCACTCAGTCTCCGGACGTACGTACGTAGTACTAGTATTACTATACTCCTGCAGCCTCGCCAATGATGGCCAGGCCACCCTCGAGCCCTCCGAGGCCGGCCGGTGTGCAGCCGGCTCAGATCTAATCATGCCATGCACCGGCCTGCATCATTGGCGTACGTACGTACGTACGTACACGACGGCGAGGCTCCTGTGTAGCAAGGTCGAAGGAGCTCCGGATTAGGTTAACGCCACCATGCCGCGCTAGCTGCATCGCCGGTTCGCTCGTACGCCCGGCACGGCACGGTGCTACAGCGTTGCCGCCCGGCACGTTCGGGGAACAGAGGGGGCGGGGCGGGAGCCATGGCATGGCATGGCGCGCGCACGCACATCGGGGGCGCCCGGTCCGATCCTTGATCATCTCATCATGGATCTTTTCGGTGACTGGGCGTTCGCTCATCACGCTCCTGATGAACCACCAGCTTTTTTTCACTGTCTCGCCACCACCTTCAGTACTATCAGTACAGAGCAGTACTTTGTGTACTAGTGCTGCTCCACTTAAGATTGGCATCACGGAAGTACGGTGGTGGTAATTGATAAACCTGACGACTGATTGTCTGCACGTAGAAAAAATCCCGATGGGCTGCTGTATGTACCGGAATCGTACCGGATCTGCACGGCGTCGCTGGTTTATTATTGCGGGGAGCTCGTGCAGAATCTTTTCCTTTTTTCTTTTTTGAGGGGTGTGCAGAATCTTTTCCTTCCTTTGTTTTTTGAGGGGTTTTCCTTCCTTGTCTTACTGCAGCTCAGCGACCGGGTCAGCAGGCGGCGCTGTTTGGGTCACCAGAGCCCATTGGGTCAGTTCGCACGACATTTTTTCTTTTGCATTTGGGCCGGTTCATACTTTATTGCACAGAGTGACGGCCCCAAGTAGTAGCTCTTCAATTTTTCTGGAATACGCAGAGCATGTGTATCATCTATTGAAAGGTTGGAGAGAGGGCATAAAGAACCCTCCACCGGTGTTACAGTTACAGATTACATGCACGCAACACCTCCACGGCTAGAACCGCTCTACACGGTCACACTCTTACAAGGGACTACTCGTGACTGGTCCACCTACTCAACCTGCGAAAGAAGATTTCGACGCTACCCTTGATGAGCCCTGCTTGCCACCAGGCATGTCCCTCACACGCCACACGACACATGACATTGTCAATCTCTGGAGTTGCACCATCGAATACCACCGCGTTTATGTGCTTCCAGAGCTCCCATAGTCCAAGAAGAATAACTGCCCTGGTGGTTCTCGTGCTAAGGCCCTGGTTGTGTTTACTTTGGCACCAATCTGGTAGCGTGTCATTCGGGCGCGGTGCCCAATCCAGGATGTTCAGGGCAGTGCGCAAATATGCATCCATACCTCTCGAGGGAATACACAAGTGAGCAAGAGGTGGCTTATAGTCTTCTCCTCCTGGTTGCAACAAGGACATGAGTCCTGATGCGGGAGTCCTCTTCGTGCAAGCCTATCCGACAACCCGCCCGGTGCAAGACATCGTCTGGACTTGAGCTAGAATTGAAAATCTGACCCAACAAAAACCCTCAAAGCCTCCCTAAACGTCCGCCACTCCTCATACTCAGCTCATACATGAGATCAATATGAGGAGTGCAAGGGCGTGTCCGGTCAGTTGTTACATAGGCTGTCCGTATAGAAAAAAAGAGTAGGGTCATGACTGCGTCCTCGAACAAACAGGATTCAAAATGGACACGTCTAGGCACTGGCCAAAACGCGTACATGGATGTTTGAGAGGCCAAATTTGTCTGATCCAAATGTAGATGCCAATATTAGCCGTATGGTTCATCCGGGCCAGCCCGATTTTTTCTTCACATTTTGTGAGTCCGATTTTCTTCTCGTGGGTGTTGTTTCAAAGGGCACCAACTTTCATGCATCATGTCGGGTCATGGGCCCATATAAGTGTTTTTCTGTTTGAACTTTGGGTCCATATGACTAGTTTTTGTTGTTGTTGAGTGGACCATATGACTAGTTTGTTAATTCTAAAAAATTGCTAGTTTGACGTATATTTTTTTTTGAGGGGAGTTGACGTATGTTGCATGTAGTAACATAAGCTCCTATTCCCCACGTGGGTTAGCACGGAAGCCCCATTCCGTGACCTACACACTGAATAGGGAGCAAACACGCACCTCCCGCTCCCCCCACCGCCGCACGTGGTATTCGGCCAGCCCATGTGCAGGGCAGGACGCTCTGTTTTTTCATTCCAATTCATTTTTTCCTTTTTGTCTTTTTACTTCTTTAATTTAATTTGGGATTTCAAGCAAATTGCATTTTTTAAGTTCAAGAAATCATAAAATGTTTGTGAATTAGAAAAGTGTTCATGGTTTTCATAAATATTTGGCAATCATAAGTGTTTGGGGATTCACAAAATATTTGCATATCAAAAAAAGTTTACTATTTTGGAAAAAATATTCGAGAAATTAAATAATATTCGTGAATAAGAAAAATGTTTGTGAATTCAGACAATGTTCACAAAATTCAGATAATGTTCTTGTATTTATACAATTATTTGCAAACTTACAAAAAGTTCATCTAATAAAAAATGCCCATGAATTTGAACAATGTTCATCTATTTCACCCAAATTGAAAACATGTTTGCTGATTCAATAAAGCTATTGAATTCAGAAAATGTCCATGAGTTTCTGAAAATAATATTCTCGAATTTGTAAGAAATGACTGTGAATTGAAAATCTGTAAGATTTAAAAACATGTTGGTGAATTTGTAAACAATGTTCATGATTTCAAATAATTGTTCGTGAAGCCAAAAAATGTACATGATTTCGAAAAAATATCCATCAATTTCAAACATGTGCAGAAAATGGAAAATAAAATAAAACATTGGAAAATAAAAAAAGAGCAAAAAGTAAATACGAACATGAAGAAAGAACAAAAGAGAAAAACTAAAGGGGAAGAAAAAAAAATGAAAAAAGGGAGAAATAAATAACCAGGCAAAATAGAAAAGTGGAACTAAAACGGGTACAAGGAAGGTTCCTAAAAAAACTAGAACCTTCCTAAAACCGGTGAAAATAAATGGAAATGGGCCGACCACACAGTGGAGCCGCGCCGGGGTGGGGGAGGGGGGCTCGAGCTTGGTTGCGACAAAGCAACCGCTAGTTCTATTTGGCGCGTAGGTCCCTGTGTAGCGACCAAGCGGTCACCTCGCCGGTACATTTGTCGAGTGTATGGCTGGCCAATTTCAACCTTTTCCGCCGTACATCCGAACTGTTTTTTTATTCTTTTTAATTTATTCTTTCAAGCTTTTATTTTTATTTTGTGTTTTAGTTTTTAG
Organism: Aegilops longissima; assembly: GCA_021605205.1. Lineage (NCBI taxonomy): Eukaryota > Viridiplantae > Streptophyta > Magnoliopsida > Poales > Poaceae > Aegilops > Aegilops longissima. The sequence goes on from CM038677.1 coordinate 67,028,589, forward strand.
TTTAATTTTGTTATTTTGATTTACTTTTTATTTTCATTTTCTATTCCATTTTCCTCTAAATTTTCTTTTACTCTTTTTATTTTTCATTTCGCAAAAATCGTTTAAATTCGTCTAAATCTTCTCAAATCATGAACTTTTCTGAATTACTGGATTTTTTAATTAAATAATGATAGTTTTTTCTAAATCCTCAACCTTTTTCAAATCACAAACATTTTTTTACAAATTTGGTAACATTTTCCGAAAGAATTAACATTTTGCATATTCATGAATTGTTTTTCAAATTTGAATATTTTTTCATCATGATCTTTGTTTGAAATGATGAAAGTTCTGCAAATTTGTGAACAGTTCTACAAATTCATGAACATTTTTTGAAATACTGATCTTTTTTCGGATCAGCCATTTTTTTTAAAATCACAATTTTTTTGCTTTGACAAATATTTTCTGAAATGCACCATTTTAGAAATGCATTAATATTTTTAAATCAATGTTTTTATAAAACTTAGGAATAAATTTTGAAATGTCCATGATTTTCTGTACATGTTTGAGAAAATCATTAGCATTTTTTAAAAAAATATGGACCTTTTTGTAATGAAGAATTACTTTAAATAAGAAAGAAAAAAAAGAAATAAATATATTGAAAAAGGTAGTGCACGTCCCGCCCAGCACATGGGTCTGCCCAAAAAAGCTTGCAAATGGGGCGTTCCGCATATTCGCGGTGTGCACTGCACCAAATAGGAGATCCTCACAATGACCGATGTACCAAATAGTATCTGGGAAGAAAACAAAGATCACACACAACGACCCATACGCCAAACAAAGATTAAAAATGAACTAAAAAAGAAAGAAAATAAAAAAATGAAAGAGAAACAAAAAAAACAGGTCTGGGAAGAACCTTCCCATAACCTGAAGAGGGAGCTAGCCCTACTTGGAGGAAAAAATTCACACAGGGAGAGAGGGAGGTGCGCGTTTGGTCGGCAACTTTCGACCTTCGCGATAAATAGGAGATGCCTGCAGCAACTCCACAATCTAAGCATCTAGGCTGCTCCTTCGCACCCCCACCCACCGACTGGGCCGGCCCATTTGAAGCTCCAACAGTGAAAAGTCCCAAGAAACTCAGTGGACAAGGGTTCAAACACAGGACCTCTCGCTTCGCTTGTGAGGGCACGTGGCTAGCCACTTGTTGATGAGGTTTGGTGGCTAATAGGCAGCGCAGAAGAACTATCAGGAGCGACACATCTGAGACAAGTTTTGAAATTTCAAAACTAGTTTCTTTTAATAGTGAATATTCTTGGAACACCAACCTTTTCCAAAATTGCGAATACTGTTTTCTAAAACTCAAACATCTTTTAAAAAACACAAATATTTTTGTGAAAAGTCTGTCATATTTTTAGAAAATACGAACATTTTTATCTGTGAACAATTTTTGAAAGATGGGAATTTTTTTAAAAAAATTGGAACAAAATTTTAAAACATGCACATTTTTGGAAAATTGGAACAAGTTTTTGAAAACATGAACATTGTTGGATCCATAAATTTTAATTGTAAACAAGAACCTTTTTTGAAATTCAGACTTTAATTTGGAAACACGAACATTTTTTCAAATATGCAAACTTTCTTTAAAAGACAAATATTTTTATTTTTTAACAGATTTGAAATCAGGATCATTTTATGAAATGTCCGAACAAAATTCAAGAAATCTGACCAAATTTCTTATATTTGGAACCTTTTTCGAAAAAAATGTACCACTTTTGAAATTCTGTATTTTTATAACTCAATTGTAAAAAAATCCGAACATCCCCAGATTTTTAAAAAAATGCTCTTGTGTTTATTGTTGGTTGGATACCGGCGGTTTGAGGGTCGGCGTTGGAGATGCTATTAATAATAGCCTCCTAAATTGGGATAAGTTGTATCTCCATTCCTAGACTAAATTCATGCGTTAGTTGTTGGTTGCCACTGGTGGCATTTGGTTAAGATGACAGATTTTCTGTCGAAGAATCAACTACCCGTTCGCATGTCGCAAACACGCTCTCTGCCGAGCACCACAACAGACTCTGAACATTGATGATCAAGTCTCTTTATCAGAGTTAAGTTTCTTTTTCGTTTCATGGTTGTGTTTGCTGTTGCAGAAGCTGGAGCAGGTGATGTAGTTCCTGCCGCAGCAGGAGGCGGGGGAGAGGCAGCAGCAGCTCCGGCGACATATACTGGAAGTGGAGAGATTGTTTTGCAGAGATCAACTTTACTGAGCTTAAAGGAAAAGGTGAGTTGTTCCACTTTATTTGATGAGAATGTTTCTTCACAGTATTAAATTGTGCGGTGTTCTAGATAGCCCAAAGATGTTAAATATTACAACTGCGTTTACCTCTTTTTTTTCTTTATGTTGTTTTCTTTTCACCACGTGCGCAGGGCTGCCACCACCCAAAGATGTTAAATTGTGGCGGTGCAGGTGGTTCCACCCAACCCCGTTGAGGTACCAAGGGGAACCGTCTCTGCGGCAGCTGAGGCTGGTCATAGTGAGGGTAATATAAGTAGTATCATGTACTTGGGACTCGCAAACATGCTTATGTGGCAGGCAATTAAAGAAGAGAGAGATGGTTATAATAACATAGATAGATACCGTAACATAATAAATGTGATGCTACTAAATGCCACGCATGGCAATAAACGAGACCACTTATAATACTAATCTATGATACTATGCACTATAGAGATAGTAACATAGACTAGTAACATATGCATGTTACTAGTCTAAGTTACTTCCCACTATGACCAGCCTAAGAGGACGGCCCGCCCGCCACCAAGGCTGCTCTCGCTAGCCTCGAGATGAGGTCAACGGGGTCATCACCGAGGCCGACCGTCACCGCGCCAAAACATGGCCACTTCGTACCAGCATCAATAGGACTCCGGCAACCTGAGATGTAAGCCTTTTGTCCCAACCATCATATTTAAGAGACTTGCTTCGGTAGACCCCCCTCATGAATCGTATAAATATTTTTTGAGCATCAGTACAGACATAGGCGCTCATATACACGCGCATACACTCATCTCTATGAACACACACACGCACATGCTACCGCTATGAGCACCTCTGAGAGTGTACGTTATGATCAAATGATCATGCTACCATTTATACGGTTCGGATCTCATGAACTCTAGACCTTATAGTTTATTTCCACCCACTATAACCAACTAGAACAACTCACTTTTTATTCATAAATTCTTCTTTTACTCTTATCATTGTTTATTTTCTCAGACTACTAATGGGAAAGCTTTGGCTGGTTGGATTTGACTTGAGAACGTGGCTTTTCATAAATAGTTTGCACATAACAAACGGAAGTGGTTCCAATTTGTTCTCTAAAATTGTCCAGCAGAAATTAATTCTCCTAAAATCATGCGAGTATAAATTGAGAGTCTGTTTATTTCTCTTTTGTTTTTTTAAATTATGTTCAATGAAATTTTGTATGACATACATGCTACTAAAATCAGACGCATATTAAATTTGCTTCCACCGTCATGAAAATGTGCTTCCTTGAGTTAATCAAATTGCTTCAAATTTAAAATATGTTCGAACTTAACCAAAAGTTGTTTGTGTTGGATAATATTATTTATCCAATCACATCTCGGACAGGGAATTTGCTTGCTTCCGATGCATACCAAATTTTCTTTGAGACAACACGCGTTTTCAACACAATGAAATCATGTTTCAATCAATTCGAAAATTTACTCCTGGTGCAACTAAAATGTGCTTCTGTTTTTTTTTTGCAAGGAACTAAAATATGCATCGACTTAACGCAGAATGTTATCCATATAATTATTATTTTCATCCATCATAGCTCAGTTAGAGAATTGGCTTCCATGAGATAGATACATGAGTCCAATTTAATATAATATTCTTGTTTCCAATCACAGTAAAAATTGGGCGCTCTAATTGTACATTTTGCTTCCATCATGGTTCAAATTTTAGGAATTTGGGTCACTTCATGGATGTCCAAAAAACACCATGTTCAACGGAGGGTGGTCGGCTAGGACAAAAATCTCCATTTGAGAGCACATTTTTTTTGGCATCCTTTAAATGACGCCAATATTTATTTCCGTGAGCTTATATGACCAATTAAAGGCACTGTGCCAAGTTGTTTTAGTTTTCGACAAATTTTGCATTTTCTGGAGTTTTCGCGGGCAAAAAAACTCATAATGGCCGAACGTGTCACAACTTGCATACGATTTTGGAAATCGTTCAAATCCGACCTGGATGCCTACCATGGGCATTCCCACCTACTTGCAAGATTTGGGATCATTTGAAGGATGTACAAACATAGACCATGTCCAACGGAGGGTGCCCGGCTAGGCTAGAAGGCTTCATCTGAGAGCACGATGTTTCCCGATATCCTTCATATGACCCCAATTTTTTCTATGCCCTGTATGACAAATTCAAGGCACTATGCCAAGTTATTTTGGTTTTTGACAAATTTTGCATTTCCTGGAGTTTTCTCGGTCAAAAAATGGTCAGACGTGTCGCAACTTGCATAAGGTGTCGGAAATCGTTCAAACCTGGCATGAATGCCTACCATAGCCATGCGCTTACAGAAGTTGGGGTCAATTCAAGAATTTCTAAAACTAAACCATGTTTAATGGAGGGTGTCTAGGTATGCTAGAAGGCTTCGTCTGAGAGCATGTTGTTTCTCCACATCCTTGAAATGGCCTTAATTTTTTTCATGACCTTGTATGATCAATTCAAGACATCATGCCAAGTTGTTTCGGTTTTCGGTAATTTTTGCATTTTCTGGAGTTATCTCGGTCAAAAAAGGTCGATACAATGACCGAATGTATCGCAACTTGCATACGGAGTCAGAAATCGTTCAAACCTGACATGGATGCCTACCATGGGCATCCCCACCTTCTTGCAAAAGGTTGGTTCATTTCAAGAATATCCAATACTTGACCATGTTTAACATAGGGTGTCCGAATAGGCAGAAGGCTCCGGTTTTGGGAACCTTTCAGAAGGTTCCTGAATCGCTTTTCTGACCGGTTTCTCTTTTAATATTTTATTTTATTTTTTTATTTTTTTGTTTTTCATGTTTATTTTTATTCTTTTCTGTTTATTTTCAAAAAAAATCACAAATTTTGTTCACAAATTCAATAAAAGTTCCCGATGAAAACGATTTAGAAAATCTGTTTATTTTTACCATGTTTGAGAAAACATGTTTCTTGATAACAAGTGTGTGTGCATTCGTATACATGTAGGCACGGTAAACAAATGCAAGTTTTCTTCCATCAATACAGTAGTTGACCCTTATACATTTCCTGCTTCTAAATATCACGAGCGGCAGCGTAGTCTGGTGGCAAAGAGTGTAAACAGGATGATGAGGTTACAAAATTCGTTCCAAATTCAAAAAATATTCTTGATTACAACAGTTGTTCACAAATTCAATAAATGTTTATAGAATTTCAAAATAATGTTCGCACTTTAATTTTTTTTTTTGTAGTTTTCTAAAATGTTCGTGTTTTCAGTTTTGTTCCTGTTTTTCGAAATGTTCTACTTTTCAATGTTTTTCCTCTCTAAAACAAATGTTTGAGATTCCCAAAAAATCATGTTTTCACAAATGCTTTTTAAAATCACAAATTTGAAAATGTCGCATTTCCATAAGTTGTTCACAATTTTAAAAAATGTTATCATTTTCAATTTTGTTCATTTCCTATTTCCCAAAAGACGTTCACGTTTTCACAAAATGTTCTCGTTTCTTTTAATAACAGATTTTTAAATGACCGCATTTCTAAAAATCCAAAAAGTAAATGAGATCCGATTTAAAAAAAATCATGGCTTATGGTTCATATAGACCGGGCTACCTTTTTGGACACCAAAACTCATTTAGTATAGTGGCTACCGAAATTGTAGACTGGCGCGAGGTCCCAAGTTCGTTCCCTGTCGCACACTTTGGTTTATCTTAATTTTCTCAGCTCATGTTTTAAGTTTTGCCGGGACATTAAGTTTCTTAATGTTTCTTGTTGATTTTTTTTGAGTAATCTCGCCAATTTTATTGATTCAAAACAATGTTCATAGGTACAAGGTTCGGTCATGAGGATTACCCAACCAGACATGTCTACCTATAGATAAATTACAAGCAAATTTGGCGAGATTGTGTGCCTCAAAATTAAAGTTCCTATGTTCGTGCAAGAACTTACAAGAGGTAAAAATAGAACTACGGGCTATGATTTCATGTATGATAGCCGCGTTCGGACCGCCTGTCCCATGGTTTATGTCATTGACTACTCCTTAACAATTAAAGGCCACCAAAATGTTGTCCTCCGCCAAAGCTAGAGCTTCTCTGCAAGCATATGTCTCCAAAATTATCGGGTCTCTGATCCCTTGATAGAACACCGTTGAGGACCCCAAAAATACTCCATTGTGGTCACGCCAGAGAGCAGCCACAGCCCCGCCTCGTCTGTTCCTCGCAAGGGCACCATCTGAATTTACCTTAACTGAACCCGCCTCTGGTGCAATCCATCGCTGGGCTGGCGCGCTAGCAGCGTTCGTCCCCGCCGGCCTCACCGGTGTAGCAGATATATGTGCCAACTCTGCTAGAAAATTGTTCACAAAGGAAACAGTGTGTTGTGGGCTCTGAAATATTGCCTCGTATATCACTTTCCTCCTGGCATACCACAATGCCCACAAAGTGGCAACCATCTGTGTAAACTTTGAACGATCAAGCATGCTGTCCATATCAAACATCCAGTTCTTGGCACTTGAATTCTCGCATTCAGCCATTTTAGAAATTATCTCATCATCTCAATGCCCACACACACCTCGCCATAGTGCATGCCACTAGAGCGTGTCGCCATGAGTCCTGGGCACCACACAACGGGCATACATCCTGCTGTGCCATGTTCCTGTGATGTAACACGTCCGTTGTTGGCAGAGAATGACGCCCCAGCCTCCAAAGGAAGACCTTTATCTTTGACCCTCTAACCACTCTTCTCGTTGTATCTTTGTGCTCACCAGGAAACAGTATGCCGAGCTAACTGTAAATCTTCCCTTCTTCTCTGGATACCAGGCCCAAAAATCTTCCGGTGTTACGAGTGCATGCCGGAATTTTCAGAATTGCATCCGCATCAAATCTGATGAAAACCGTCCGGATTAACTCCTCATTTCATGATCCCGTCGTTGGTGACAAAAGTTCAGACACTTTCCTTGGAGGATCTTGTACAAGAGATGTAATCGGTCTTGGCGAGGTTTCCTTAGGAATGCAATTATCACTCCAAATGTCAGTGGTCTGACCGTTACCTATCCTCCTTATGATCCCTTGCTTTAGCACGTCCCTTCCCTCAAGAATCGCATGCCAAATCTGAGATGGCCGGGATCCCAACTCGGCTTCAAGTAAAGATGATTCTGGGAAGTAACTGGCCTTGAGGATTCTTGCACTCAAAGATGATGGTTCATGAAAAATCCTCCATGCCTGTCTTGTCAACAACGCAAGGTTAAAAAGCTCGATATCTCTGAAACCAAGTCTACCCAAATGCTTTGGTCGTGTCATCACGTCCCACGAAACCCAAGCTGGTTTCCTTTCTCCTTGCTTACAACCCCACCAAAACTTCCTTATGATTGACTTGATATGATCACATAAACCTCTCGGAAGTTTAAAACAAGACATTGAGTATACAAGAATCGCTTGGGCTACAGATTTGATGAGAGCCTCCTTTCCACCTGCAGACAAACACTTGCTCATCCATCCCTTAACTTTGTCCCACACTCGGTCACTCAAATATTTGAAAGTTCCATTCTTCGAAATCCCCACGTCAGTGGGCATCCCCAAGTACCTGTCACTCAAAGACTCATTAGGGACGTGGAGGAAACCCTTTACTGCAGTACGTACTATATCCGGGGTCCCCCTGCTAAAGAAACTCGATGATTTGTCTCTGTTTGTTCTCTGTCCAGATGCCATACAATATGACTCCAATAGGTTTGATACGCCCTCTGTTCCATCAATACTTGCCCTGAAAAACAGCAGGCTATCATCCGCGAAGAAAAGATGGTTCACCGGCGGAGCCGATGGTGCCACCTTAACGCCGCCGAGCTGGGATGATTGACTTTGAGATTTTAAGAGGCACGAAAGGCCCTCTGCTGCCAACAAGAACAGATATGGAGAGATGGGATCTCCCTTTCGAATGCCACGTGTAGGTATAAACTCCTTCGACTTATTTCCATTAAACATAACCGAGAAAGAAACAGAACTCACCATGTTCATGATAACTGAAATCCACGGTGAAGCAAAGCCAAGTTTCTCCATAATAGATCTGAGATAAGTCCATTCAACTCTGTCATAGGCCTTCATCATGTCCAGTTTGAGTGCACAGAAACTGTTGTTTTTTGACCTATTTCTCTTCATAAAGTGTAGACACTCGTACGCCAATATAATGTTGTCTGTAATGAGCCGTCCTGGAACAAAAGACGACTGCTCCTCGGAGATGATCTCCGGTAAAATTACTTTGAGACGGTTCGCAAGCACCTTCGAAGCAATCTTGTAGAATACATTGCAAAGACTAATGGGGCGAAATTGAGACAGTAAAGTTGGATTTGATACCTTGGGAATAAGAACCAGCAGAGTATCATTAAGACATGCCGGGCTTTCCTCTCCCCGGGACATAGGAAGTACTGCTCGTGTTACTGCTTCCCCACATACGTCCCAATGCCTCTGGAAAAAGTGAGCCGAAAAACCGTCCGGTCCCGGTGCCTTAGACACAGCGGCTAGCACAACACACTCCTCGCGTAGAGGATGCAGGTTCGAATCCAATCGCCACCCTTTTTTGTAACGAATTTTCTCCCCGCACCAATAAATGGGCCGGCCCAGGTGAGCTGCCCTTGCGCAAAACACACCAACAAATGGGCCAGCCCAGGTTAGCCGCCCTTGCGCAAAACACCGGCTCCTTGCCTCTACGATCTTGTATAGTATGCAGGCTATGTATCGGAGTTCTTCACGTGGAGGATGTACTTTAAAGAAAATACCATCATGCCCTTTATTATAAAGGGGTATAGAGTAATTTCAGTCATCGATGTGTTTAAGGGGGGTCTACCGAATCAGAAGTGCATGGTTAATCCTAATTTGCACGATGCTCTCCACATTAGTATACATGGTATTGGGACTAACCTGCCTGGAAGTGAGATACATCTGGATTAGATCCGATTTTAGTAGGGTTAATTGTCCTTTTGCCCTTAGTGGTGTCCATGTGCTCAGTTTTGCCCTCAGTTGCGAATCGTGCTCAGTTTTTCCCCTAGTCCATGCGCAGCTACTATGACGAGGCCAAATGGCCAGATTTTAGTCCATTCTGTCCGCCGGCGTTAGTGGTTGTGGATCCGGAGTTTACACGTGGGATCGCGTGGACGTGGGTCCGGAGCTGACATGTGGGACCGTGCAACAAAATCCCCAAATCAATCCTAGGGTTCTAGCCGGCCAAATCAATCCCCAAATCACTCTGTTTCGTCCGCCGGCCAGCCGTCTTGCGCCGACGCCACCAGTTGTGCTGCCGCTACCGCGGCCGCAGCCGTCCGGCTCCACCGCTACCTGCTCCGCCCGCCACCTTCCCGTGACGCCATGCGTGGGGCGCCCGCCACATGCTCGACCCGCGGGGCGGCCTCCTTCCGTGCGCCCGGCCGGAGCGCTGATAGGTGGGAGGCTGATGGAGCTGTTTGAAGTAGGAGGGTGAACCCCAGGGCGAAATGGCAAGCAGCGGCGACCCCGGAGTATTTGGCGAGGCAGGCATCGGGCCGGAGATCCGCCGCGTCCACGACTGGGTTCCCGAGGGGTAAGTCATTCCTCATGTTTAGATTGAGCTTAGTTGTGCATTTGAACAGTTGATTCGAGTTGGTTTGCCCGGTTAGTGTGCTGATTGCGTCTTTGTTTTTCGTCGGTTATGATGGAGTTGCGGTTTGCTTTCTTGGTGCACGTTAGAAGGGACTGGTACATGTTGAATGCAAAGAATAGGAAGAAATTCCAAGGAGGTTTCGATTATCGGTTGCCAATGGCTTGTAATTGGAGTTTCAGACAATTTGGGGAGGTAATTTGTAGCCAATATCCTTGGGGTTTGCTTGATGAAGTGGAATACAAATACTATGATGGGGAAAAGAAATGGATGACAGTTAGTAATGATGAAGAGATGGCTACCATGTTTGCTAGGCATAAGGAGAAAGAGAATTTTCATGTGAGGCTGCAAATTGATGTGCTTGAGCAGGCATTTGGACCTAGGATGGCGGGTGCAATATCTCGGGGAGAACCAAGTCGTCGTAATGCCAACTCTAGCCAGAACAGTTTAGTTAGTGCACGACGACGTGGTGGCTCGACAAGCGTGGGCACTGGCAGTAGGGTCCCCCTCGAAGTGGAGCCTGATAACTACAATTCTGGGGTTGATAAAGGGAAGCTATATTATGATATTATTCAGAATTTACGACGGGCACCTCGGGCTGAAAACCAAGATGAGGCTCACAATGCAGTCCGTGTGGATGATGACGCGGTGGGTGAGGACGAAGACCTTGCAACTGTTGAATGGGACCCTTTGAACCCTCATATGGAAGAAGGTACCGTTTTTGCATCCATGACTGAGTGTAGAAATGCACTTGTGACATACTGCATCAAGGTAGAACGTACTTTCAAAGTTGACAAGAGCGATCAAGTACTTACAGAGGTTTGGTCACATGCTTGTCCTATTTTTCCCATTGCTAGCTTGATGATGTACTAACTTGCTAAGGTAGTTTGATAATGTCTTTGTTGTTTGTTGTTTGGTTGTGCACACTGGTGTCTGCCAAACATCATTAAAAAATGATCAATTGATTTGCCATTGCATATCTCGATTATGGTCCCTCTGTAGTTGTTTGGTTGTATTTTTGTCATTAATGCTGACTCTATAAAAATATACTTGCTTGCCATTGTGGTGTGGAGAGCATGTAACTTGGCCGTCGATTAATTAACTAATCTTGTTCTCTCTCTCTCTCTGTGCCTAGGTAAGGGCCTGGAGCCACAACCACAGGAGGGCGAGGAGACGGACGGATGGTGTAAATATGAGTTTGTCCTACGGCTTTTGGTTGCTTCTGATGGTGGCTAGCTCTCCTTAGCTTGTGGTGTGACTAAAGAAAGATGGTGAAGCCCGAGGCGGCCTGTTGCTTCTCGTTCGTCAAGATTAGTTAGTTTTTTCTTCCAGATGATAGCTTGCTTGATGTGTTGCTTTGGTAGGAATGATGCATTGGAGTAGTAAGTACCTAGATTGCTCTTAGAGATGAAAATCCTGGTAAGGAGTCAAAGCAAACAAGTTGTATTTCTGCTCACACACATATACGTATATGATATGCCAGTTATAATACCATACTTAATTGTTATGATCTTTGACTACCAACGTGTTATGCTGCCGAAATTTCTAGCTAAATTTCTTCCGACTTGAGCAAGTGTTGATCGCATCATAGATATGTTCTTCACATACCTACTTTGCATGTAGCTAACCTTGCATTCAGTTACTTAATTGTTTGCCGGTTAACTATAGATGATTTTCAATGCTTCTTAAATCAAAACTTTATGTTTACAGGTAAGCATGATGACAACGGATATTTGGCCACCCATGTGGAACTACAATCTGGTCCTTTCCAGGTTCATCCAGAAAGCGGAGATTTTTCCATTAAACTAGATTTAAAGGTTAGTCATTTATAAGCGTTACATTTGTGAATGCATATAATGGTTTTTTCTAACATTGTTTTTCCTAACATGTATAATGTACTTAGGTTTTTCTTACTACTTCATGAAACTCTTTACCCTCAAATTACGCAGCAACGCGCGGGGTATTTTCTAGTTTTTAAAATTTATTAACCCTTTTTAAATGGCACAAAGATTATTTTTTTACCAAAGTGATAAACTTTTTTTGAAATGTGTGAACATATTTTAATGTGATGAATTCTTTTTTGAATTATATGAACAATTTTTACAACGAAATTACATGAATCGAATTTTACATTAAATGAACATAAAAAATGCACGTTAAAGTTTTAAAATTTTAAGTAAATATATTTTTAAATATAGTTCTAAAAGTTTTCTAATATAGATAAAGTAAAAAAAAGGAAAACAAAAAAGGAAGCATCTACGTAACCGCTAGCAAGCGAGGGTTGAGCGGAGCAAACGTGTGTCAGGCTGGACTATTTTTAGGGAGGCGCTTGAGGTGATGCTAGCGGGAATTTCCTAACGGACGCACATTGCGTCAAGTTGCCGCTGTTTCGCACAGACCCGAGCGACCAGCGACCGAGATGAGCCAGCCCAATTACGAGACCACATATGCGCTACAGTGTCCGGTTTTGGGAACCTTCTAGGAGGTTCCTGAGCGGTTTTGGGAACCTTCTAGAAGGTCCCTGAACCGGTTTTTATTGGTTTTTGCTGTTTCTTTTTTATTTTTCTTTCAATATCGCTTTTCTTTTTCATTCTTTATTTTTCAATTTTTTCTTTTTCTGTTTCTTTATTCCATTTGTATTTCTTTTTTAATTCCTTTTCCTTCTCTTTTTTCCTTTCAGAATTAAAAAAAATAAAGATGTTCATAAGTTAAGAAAATGTTCTTGTTTAAAACTTTTGTTTGCAAGTTAAAAAATATTCTTCTTTTTTTCAAAAATCTTCGCATCTTTGAAAAGATGTTCGGCATTTCAAAAAATGTCCATAAGTTCAAAAAATGTTCCTCTTTCAAAATATTGATCACAAATTACAAATAATGTTCGCTCTTCCCAAATTTTGTTCAGGATTTAAAATGTCCATTTCTCTAGAAATGTTCATATTAAAAAATTATTCTTTGTTTCGAAAATTGTTCACAAATTCAAAAGATCCTGTTTCTATAATTTATTCGCACATTCAAAAATTGTTCATATATTTTAAAATTCTCAAAATTGTTCACAAATTCCAAAAAGTTCCCATTTTTATAATTGTTTGCAGATTAATAAACTGTTCACATCTTTAAAACTTGTTCATGATTCTCAAAAAATGTTCCCATCTTAAAAAAAATCACAATTTCAAAAAAGTTCCTGTTCTCAAAATTTGTTCACAAATTCAAAATTGTTCCTTTTTTGAAAAGTATTCACAAATTCAAAAATTGTTTGCATTTTGTCAAAACTTGTTCGGGATTGTAATTAATAAAATCACCATGGTATAACAAGTGTCAACCTAGCATTTCAGATCCTGGTTGGTCTGGTTAGGCTTCTAATAGGCCTTGTCTCTCTTTTTTTGCCCAAAAGCATGACTCTACACTCTAAGGTAGAGTGGAGAATAAGGATTGGGACACGTCACTGAATACATTTTTGTCTTTTTGAGATGGCGTATGACTCCGGCCACTGCATCAAACATGCACACAACCAAAGCTGAGTACCAATGGTAATTGGAAATACACTATTTGGCACTTAACCGGATTATAGTTTTTTTAGAAGAAGCCCAGTTATAGCTGTTTTCGCACGCAGCGCTCACACCACAACTCTTCCTTTGTTCTAACAGGCTGGCCCGTGTTTCTCTTTTTCCCTCACTGGTTTTGGGAATGTGCTAGAAAATTCTCTTTGGTTATTTTTTTTTGCGACAATAACTCTTTCATTACTCAAATGTTCAAGTGATTACAATCTCGCAATACAATATCCAGGACATCCTCGGGACCCGAACCAAGCCAGACCATGGTTCGCCCCTGAGTTCTACCAAAATTTGCTAAAACATGACTAGCACAATTGCCATTGCGACGAATATGAGTAATGGAAGAGTCCCGTTCCCCCATACTTTGCTTAATCTCTCTGATCATGAAAGAAAACTTTGACATGTTACCCTCAACGCTCTTCAACATAGTCACATCTTCTAGGCAGTCGGATTCAATACGAAACTGCTTTGCGCACGACGGCTGCGTGTCCGATTCATGCACGATTCAAAATCAGACGGTGTCATGCAGTTTACTCCCATAAACCAACGGCTTGATTAACTACATTGTCCACAAATCGTGCACATGTGTCGTGTGTATAGCATCGTTGGATTCAATATCGATAGGTAAGGTGCTCCACTGCAGCGCAAGGTTGATCCCTTCCCGAACAGCAGAATTTCAGACTCCAGTGCATCCTCACAAAGCTCAACATGCCTGCACGCACATAATATTATGTTGCCTAGATGATCACGAAGAACCATGCCTGTCCCGGCCACACCATTTAGAACCGACCCGTCTGTATTAAGCTTCACTCGCCCATGACTTGGAGGTAGCCAACCTATGCTCTCAGCCATTCTGTTAACACATACGTCCTGTAATAACGAGAAGCAATGGTTGGCAGCCATTTTGCCTTTAAACAAATCTGTACTGGGATTCACTCTTATGCTGGAGAGTGTGTCTGAGGTAACTTGACAAGAACCTGACCGAAACATCAATAGGTGGAGCTGGTTTAGCATGTACGACCTCATTTTTGACGTACCAGATTCTCCAAAGCAGCATCAACACACGGACTCGTGTCTGTTCATTTGCTTCAGTTATCAACTGTAGGAGCCAGTCATCATGCCGCTTAATGTTTGTTAGAGTCGGCAATTCCCAGACTTTGGCCATCGCCCTCCAAAGACACTGAGCATTATGACATGCACAAAGAACATGGAACAGATCCTCCTCCTCTCTCCCACAGACGGGGCAGTCTGCATGTAACTCCAGAGATCTACGCTTTTTATTTAGCCACGTAGCCAAATAATCAGTAGCAGCACGCCATGCAAAAGAAAGGATTTTTGGTGGCGCTGGGCAAGACCATATCAATCTCCAAATGTCCCGGCGTTCATCAGGAGCGCTGCTGGTGGAAGGAATTGAGGCACAATCCACTTCATCCGCTGCTAGCCAGTAGGCACTTCGTACTGAAAAGTGGCCATTCTTCTCCGGCGCCCAGGCTAAAAAATCTTCGCCAAGTCGAGGTTTTCTCTAGGTTTTTTTATAACGGGTTTTGTTTGATATTTTGTTTTGTTTATCAGTTTCATGAATCTTCTAACCTTTTTCAAATTAGCAAAACTCGTATTTTTTTTCAAAGTCAGCGGTCAAGTGGTCAATGCTCGACCAGGTCAATCATGAACCGAGGGAATGGGGCACATGCCGAGCGAGCTGCTCACTCGCGTTGTTGGGCAAGACCACGCGAGCAGTCATGTTAACGTTGCTTCGCTATCGACGTGAGAAATACAACGGTAAAAATGATTCATGATTTGGACGAACGGTTTAAGAGATAACACGTTAAAAGAACGAATGTACGAAAAAAAAATACACAAACAAACTTACCCATGCCTCTCGTGAATGGCCCAACAAAACTCTTGGGGAAAAATACGGACAAAACTCTTGAGGAGGTGCAAGTAACCTTTGAAAGGGGCACTCCTTAATTCTTAATTAGTGATTTTGGAGGTCGCAGACCAAATTGAATAATTACCTTGGGGGTCCAATGCCCAACTCACTCTTATCAGGCCGGTTCGGTAGCCGAATCTCTTCTAAACGGGACATCAGAGTTGTACATATATTCATGTCTACAGGATCCAAAGAACTTCTAACCTCTCCCATGCTAAGCTGTCAAAATCATCTTCTAAACAATGAGTCCGCATTGGTTGCTGCACATAACAAATAAGAAAAGCTGCAACCGGAGTGGAGTTTTCCTTTTTAGTGGAGTGAAACCAAAGTGGAGTTCTGGTAGCTCAAATAGTATACTATCACGCAAAAACTGAAAGAGAGATACTTCGTTTATGCGTGGCAAGTGTAGGAGTATTTTCCTAGTCAAATAAAAAAAATCCGGGTTGCCGCTAACTCCTGAGGGCTACTTTAGCGCGCCACAGTTCTTGAGTGATTAGCAGTGTGCATACCGTGGCTGAACTTCGTTTGCACATAGGGATATATCATCTCGTGGTGCCACGCGAAAAACCATCAGATCGGCCACTTGATCGACCATCTCCCGTCGATATCCAAATGAACAGCGTGCCACATCGATCGTCACTTGCACGGACCCGGCCATAAGCAGCGAAGCGTGCTGCATAATCTACCTGTTTCAGCCGTGTAACGTGTATTTTTTTGTCTGAGGAGGAGGCTTTCTCCTAAACTTGTTTTTGATCTTCCTTTCTTCTGCACGTGATGGCTGTTTCTGACTTGCAGTGCTGGCTGGAGCAAGAACCCCACCACAGGGTCGATTTTCGTTCCGTCTCTGCGTGCTCATCAGTTTGACGCCTGACAGCGACAAACAAGGGATTATAGACTTGTAGATGAAAACTACAAACAAGAACCAGATTATATATTTCATAGTGAAAACATGTCTACAACCAAGGGAATATGCATGCCCTCCTTTACTTCAACTTCCATTGGGCTACTTGGTGCAGAGGTCTGAAGCAATTGCAAGTTGGAACCTAAAAGAAACACAGCGACTTGGGTTCTACAGTTAACCTGGTTTAATTCCTATGTTCTTATGCTCAGCATCTGCGTTGGACAAGCAGATGATCTTGCACCCGAGACCACAGGGGCAACACGGAGCGCTACGACGATCACGCGCCATTGCCTGAAGAGCATGCCCGCGGAGTGCTTTTGCAGTTTATGAAGATGAAGCTCGTGTTACTGTCGGCTACTTCCTAACACCAAGTCCAGCCTTGTCCACAACAAAATCAGCAATGCAGTACTTGTTGCCAAATGCCAAGTAATAATGGGTTTGCCGACAGAAGAAAAAGTGCACTGTCGACCAGTCATCCCGCAACGGCAAAAGCTTTGCAATCCCAGCAGACCAGCTGCCACTCTTGCTCGTGTGCCTCGCTTGTACCCAGCGACCATCATGGCACAAATCAAGCAAATAACCTTTACAAAAAGGGTCAGGCCACTCCATGTCTCCATCTAGCTAGCAGCCTACCACATTATGGACGCCTTGGCACTACTACTACTCCGGTCCCTTGTCTCCTCGCACCTCGGCTACCCGGCCCCTGCAGACTCCGCAGGTCCAGCCCCAGCCCCAGTCTCAGCGCCTCCTTCTCGCCCCACCACGACCTGCCTCCGCGCAATTGTTGTCGAACAAGGGGTTTGGGGCTTGGGCGGCGGATGCGAGGACGGGTCCTTGCACACCTCCAGGCCCAGCTTCTCGTGCTTCAGGTACCGGCACAGTGTCCCCCGCTCCCTGGGGTGTGCCTGCATTGCAAAAGGATACACCCTTGAATGAACACAAGTTGTTGCTAATTTTCAGTTTTCTCACATCTTCATTTAACATAGGGGTCTTCCCTTTTTGGGGGGCCCAAAAGGTGCATCAGGATTTGTGATCGGGATATGGGAATGGTGTGTTGTATATTGCTTTTGTATGATTGTTGCTCCTCACCGATTGGGAAGGGAAACAAGATGAGAGGCATAAATCCTACTACTTGGAAAGACTACCGATGTGCACATTCTATCAGGTACAGACTAATAGCTGCCGTGTGCATACACATTGATTGGTACTTGCCTGCATTGCACAAGGTCACGCATCCAGGGCCAGCTTCTCGTAGTTCAGGCATCCACACAACGTCCCCCACTTCCCGGACATCAGCATGGGGGGTGGCTGCATTGCACAAGGATACATCATTAAATAGAGCTATTGCTAATTTTTGGTTGTTTGACATCTTCACTTGATGTTGCAAACTAGTACTCCCTCCGTCCGGAAATACTTGTCCGAGGAATGGATGAATCTAGATGTATTTTAGTTTTAGATACGTTCACTTGTATCCATTTCTTGGACAAGTATTTCCGGACGGAGGGAGTACTAAACTAAGTCTGTAGCTAGGTTATATATGAAGTGACCTTCAGATGAGAAATGGTTGTCTGACCTTCGACGACGAAAGAGGGGGTCGGAGCTCGAGCAGCCGCTGCAACAACAGATCCTTGCACACCTCCAGGGTCAGCTTCTTGTACTTTAGGCACCAGCACATCATCCCCTGCTCCCTGGGCATCAGCGCAGACGCGGCGTGTGCCTGCATGCACAAGGATACACCATTAAGTGGAGCTATTGCAGTTTTTTGGTTGTCTGAAATTTTCACTTCAATGCTGCACACTACTAAAGCTGAACTTACTCTCTTTTATGGTGCACAACTATTAGTCTGTAGCTAGGTTATATATGAAGTGGCCTTAGGATGAGAATGATTAGATGTTGATTGAAAAGCTTAGTAATGTGATTGAGAATTAAGAAAGTTGCAGGCAACTTATGAAGAGGGAACCCGATATCAAATCCGGCAATCAAGTACTCAAAAAATTCAAGCTCAATCATGCTGCAACCAGGGCAATTTTGTAGTGATCATCAATTTGTGTGTTCCCATGCTTCAAGTGAAGGGTGTGGATGAGAGGGAAATTAAACAGAGGAGCACATACATAAAGGAGAGGAAGCTGATTAAAGGAGGAAAAAAACAATTGCACATAGAAAGTACCAATGACAATCCGGCAGAAGAGTCCTTGGTTCGATTGCAACAGTACACACAACAGTACTAATTTTCAGTTTTCTGACATCTTCACCTAACATAGGGGTCTTCCCTTTTTGGGGGGCCCAAAAGGTGAGGATTTGTGATTAGGGATATTGGAATGGTGTGCTGTATATTGCTTGCGTATGATTGTTGCTCCTCACCGATTGGGAAGGGAAACAAGACGGGAGGCATAAATCCTACTTGGAAAGACTACTGATATGCTCATCATATCATGGTACAGATAACTAACAGCTGCCGTGTGCATACACATTACTACTTGCCTGCATTGCACAAGGTCACGCCTTCAGGGCCATCTTCTCGTAGTTCAGGCACCTGCACACCATCCCCCGCTTGCTGCCGGACATCGGCATGGGGTGCGGCTGCATTGCACAAGGATACATCATGAAATAGACACAAGCTGTTGCTAATTTTCATTTGTCTGACATCTTCACTTGATGTTGCACACCACAAAGGCTAGCTTACTCTTTTTTATGGTGTGCAACTATTAGTCTGTAGCTAGGTTATATTTGAAGTGACCTTCGGACGAGAATGGCTGTCTGACCTTCGACGACGAACAAGGGGTTTGAAGCTCGGGCGGCCGCCGGAACAACAGGTCCTTCCACGCCTCCAAAGTCAGATTCTCGTAGTTGAGGCACTGGCACATCATCCCCTGCTCCCTGGATGTCAGCATGGTGTGATGTCAGCATGGTGTGTGCCTGCACGCAGAAGGATACACCATTAAATGGAGCTATTGCTAATTTTTGGTTATCTGACATCTTCACTTGATGTTGCACACTACAAAGGTTAGCTTACTCTTTTTATGGTGTGAAACTATTAGTCTCTCTATAGCTAGGTTATATAAGAAGTGACCATCAGATAAGAATGGTTATTTGACCTTCGGTGGCGAAACAGGGGTTCGGAGCTCGGGTGGCCGCTGGAGCAACAAGTCCTTGCACGCCTCCAGGGTCAGATTCTCGTAGTTGAGGCACTGGCACATCATCCCCCGCTCCCTGGATGTCAGCATGGTGTGTGCCTGCACGCAGAAGGATACACCATTAAATGGAGCTGTTGCTAATTTTTGGTTGTCTGACATTTTCACTTAATGTTGCACACTACTAAGGCTGAACTCACTCTCTTTTATGGTCTGCAACTACTAGTCTGTAGTTAGGTTATATATGAAGTGACCTTCAGATAAGAATGGTTATTTGATCTTCGGTAGCGAAACAGAAGGATGCACCACTAAGTCGAGCTATTGCTAATTTTTGGTTATCTGACACTTTCACTTAATGTTGCACGCTACTATAGTCTGTAGCTAGGTTATATATTAAGTGACCTTCACATGAGAATGGTTAGATGTTGATTGAAAAGCTTAGTAATGTGATTGAGAATTAAGAAAGTTGCAGGCAACTTATGTAGAGAGAACCCGATATCAAATCCAGCAATCAAGTACTCACAACATTCAACAAAGTTCTGTAAACATTTCTTGTTAATGATATTAGTACAGTCAAGCTCAATTATTCTGCAACCAGAGCATTTTGCAGTGATCGTCAATTTGTGTATTTCCATGCTTCAAAGGAAGGGTGTGGATGAGAGGGAAATTAAAGAGAGGAGCACATACATGAAGGAGAGGAAGATGATTATAAAGGAGAAAAAAAAACATTTTCACATAGAAAGCAAAGCACCAATGGCAATCGGGCAGAAGAGTCTTAGGTACATTGCAGTAGTACGCTAAACAAAGACGATATCCTGGTTGTAAGATGAACAGACATCAATACCGAAGAGGGGTCAATTTGACAGATTAATGGCAGAATGAATCACAAAAGTGCACTGCCAACAGGGGAAAATGTAAAAGGTTACAGCATGCAGGCAAACAAAGCTGGGTTTTCGACAGGCATGGCAGAAGAAAGTACGCTGTAATAGGTGAATTTATTTTTGTGTGGAACCTTAGTAACTTAGTATAGATGAAAAAGAAGTGCCCCAACTTGCGGAGCTGCAGCTCAAGATAGATGTCCTGCAGAGGAGATATATATAGGTGTGAACTAAAAACAATTTGGAAATAAAAAGAAATTGTGCAGACAAGGATGCCAAATTTCAGAAGAGTAGTTCTCAGGGACAAGTGCAATAATTCAGACATCAAATTTCAGTAGGCTGTATAGATTGACTTGATGACTTTGGAAAGAACTTCATTTATGCAGGATAGGATGAAAGGATACGGCCAAGTGACAAGGTTTTCAGATGTAACGGGCAAAGTACTACATGATACATTTGTCCATCATTAGCATCCCATGACAGTACTACCGATCTCAGTTCAGTTGCTTTGCAAAATTCCTGCTGAGGAATATGCATTATAAGGCACAACAAAAATTACAGTGATCGTTCAGATGCACATAATGAAATAATATCATTTTATTTGTCTTGCAAAATGTTTTGTGATTCAATATTTTATTTAACTTTACTATCAAGAATGATCAAAATTTCATACCACAGACCAAATAAGAATTTTGTAGCTCAGATAAATTTTTATACGAAATCGATAATACTGAGATAAATTTATAGGTGTGATGGTAACCAAAAAGAACTAGTGGACATGATAGGTCTTGGTTGACTGGAATAAATGTTTCCAAGGTGAAATGGCAGAAACGTCCTAATTTAAACTTGGACTCCTCTATTAGTTTTGCCATAAAAATAAAAAATAATTGTTGTAATTTAGTGTTTTTCACAATTTCAGATAACACTAAAATGATATTACTGATTTGCAAGATCATTGTTTTTCAGTTGTATAATTACCTTAAAATGGCAAACAGAACAGACAATCAAATAAATAACAATTAGCTTGATCAGCTTTTGCGCAAGCACAAAAAATGCAACACTCACTAGGCCGTGTAATAGCTATGATCACAATAATGAACTACAAAGTATCAGACAAGCTGTGTGAAAGTGATAACTATGAAAAAGGGAAGGATGTAACTGGGAAGCAACAGAAAATTTTACCAACTGACACTGTCGGTGACGATAATAAGGAAGGCGGGAAGTTGCAATATGCGTGTGTCTGTTTGGGATATGCGGAACACACCCTCTCAAGCTGGAATGTGTTAACGTCCTGCGTGAAACAACTTGGCCCGACCGACGTGCTTCCGCAATAATATATGAGCAAATGCCTCCCTAATGCACCCATGAGGCCGGACCCAGAATCCAACGTGATTGGCTTCTCCATCTGCTGCCACTGGGTGGAAGTGGAACTCCCACCATTGTTTCGCCAAACAGTATAAGTAACGGGAGACGTGTGAGGTTTATGCACAAACATCAGAATCTTGCCTTGGTCTGCCTCTGCAATCACGACATTCTCACCCAGCTTTCTTTCACAGGGTGGGTGGTCCGCCACGGAGAACTCCATCCTCCGGATCTCAAGCACAAACAATTTCTCAGTGGAAGCTGAAAGCCAGTAGAAACAACCATGTGCTTAATGGCGCATCAGGCGGTAAAATACATGCGCCGATAACTTGAAGCCAGGTGACTTCTCGCTCCAAGTCAGTGATGGAACGATTCGCCATTGCCCTGTGCCCGAGCAGAAGACAAAGATCACCGGCTTAGTTGGGAGCACCATCATCCAGATCACCCTGAATGACGCCTCGTCCGTCGCAGCTGCCTCCTCGTCTTCGCCGGAAGGGACGAGGCAGGAGTCTTCGTAGCAGAACCCTTGTGCGTGGACAACCGAAGCGGCTAGGTCATCGGGGATCCGGGGAAGCAAGAGATAGTGCCGGTGCAAGGGGTCGCACACGACCATCTCATTGGAGGGAGATTCCAGCCCCTCACCGGCGCCGCGACGGCAGGGGCGGGGCCTTTCGAGGAGTACGCGGCCGTCACGGACATCCTGCACGGACCAGGGCCGAGAGGAGCAAGGGGAGGGGAGGAAGTCGAAGGAGAAATCGGCGGCGCTGGCGACGGCCCTGGCCGCGGGCGCGGAGGGGTGAGGCGGGACGGCGGGGTGGAAGCGAAGCCGCCCTGTGTCGAGGAAGCCGAGAAGGGGCGGGGGGTGGAGCTTGCGGAAGCGACGGGTGAAGGAGCGGCCGGCGATTAGGCGGCGGAAGGAGACGCAGGCGGCCGAGGCGCGGATGAGGTCGGCTGCGGTGGGGAGGCGGAGGAGGATTTCCACCAGGAGCTCGTCGGGGATCGCCGGCAAGGCCATTCTCTGGGCGGCGGCGGCTGTATGTGTTGCTTTTCTTCCGAGGGGAATGTGTGTAGGTCTTCCTCCGAGTCACAGCGAAACACAAGCAGAAAGGACTTTGGGCTGTTGGGCTCCGGCCAGAGGCTTGTACTGCAAAATACCCATTCTCATATCTCAATTGTGTTGTCCGTTGTCCTGGTGCAATGCGAAATTTTCCGCGTGATCTTATTTGTGCGTGCGTGCGTGCGTGCGTGCGTGCGTGTGCGTGTGCGTGTGCGTGTGCGTGTGTGTGTGTGTGTGTTTATCTGTTATTCAATTTTTTGTTTTTCTTCATTTCTCAAATACATGCGATAATTTTCAAATACACGTTAAACATTTTCTATATGCAGGTTGAACACTTTCAAGATACATGTTAAACATTCCTTAAATACACTATGAACCTTTATCCGAAATACAAGTTGAAAATTTGTAAAATGCACATCGAACATTGTGAACATTCTTAAACACAAGTTAAACATTATATCCAAATAAATCATGAACATTGTTTTGTTAAACTTGCGAACATTCCTTAAGGGTGTATGAATATTTATATAAATGGCACAGGAATTTTTATATGCTATTAACATCTTTTTAGAAACAATCCCTAAGATCTTTTAAATTCATCAACTTTTTTAACATGTCACAAAACGTATTTTAAATTCGTGAATTTTTAAAATGACACAAATAAGTTTTTAAATGATACGAACAATTTTTGTAAATTACGCAACCAATGTTTTACATTTTCATGAACATTTTTCAACAAAGTATCAGGAGCATACTTTTGAAATTTGTTAACACTTTTAAATGACACAAAGATTGTTTTGACAGAAGTCATAAACATATTTTGAAATGTGTGAACATTTTTAATGCGATGAATTCTTTTGAATAATATAAACATTTTTAGAACAAAATTACATGAACACATTTTACATTAAATGAACATTAAAATGCACTATAAAATTTTATTTAAAAATTCAAATATAGTTTTAAAAGTTTTCAAACATACACAATAGTAATATATATATATATATATATATATATATATATATATATATATATATATATATATATATATATATATATATATATATATATATAAAATAAGGAAAACAAAAGGGAAGCATCTTCGAACCCGCTAGCAAGCAAGGGCTGAGCAAAGCGAACATGTGTTGGGCTGGCCCATTTAGGGAGGCACTAAGCAAAAATAAGTAAAATTGCGAGTATGTTGGTTTTATTATTCAACCACTGACAAACTTTGGCTACATCTACATTGACGATTTATGCACTTCAAAAAATGCGTGTTACACACAATATGCACAGATCCTCACATCTCGGGTTAATGGGTTGTCACGCCCAATATGCGACCCTATCCTAAAGGAACTCGAAGGTCCCATCAAGGATAGAAGCGCATATTTGAGACGCTTTTGTAAGGTGGATATCATTACGTCGTACCATTACTTAATAGTTGGGGATACATATAAGAGGCATACAATGCCACATGAATACAACAACATCATACATCTGAGCATCATCCGACTACGGATGAAACACAAACAGAAACTCAAACGAAATCCACCCTGCTAGCCCAGGCTACCGACCAGGAACCTGTCCCCTGAACAAAAAAGAAGAAGAAGAACTCAAAAACTAGCAAACATCGCTCTCACGTCATGATCATCGCATTATCTGTACCTGAAACTGTTGTTGTAGTAATCTGTGAGCCACGAGGACTCAATAATCCCATTACCATGGGTATCAAGACTAGCAAAGCTTAATGGGTAAGGAAATGGATAAGTGGTGAGGTTGCAGCAAGCGACTAAGCATGTATGGTGGCTAACTTACGAATACAAGAATGAGATGAGAAGCTACGCAAACGGCCGCAAACTAGTAATGATCAATAAGTGATCCTGAACTACTCACGTTCAAACATAACACCACCGTGTTCTCTTCTCGACCCACTCGAAAGAGACCATCACGGTTACACACGCGGTTGGGTATTTTAGTTTGAATCTGGTGTCAAGTTCTCTATAACCGGATATATTGAAAACTCCCATCTGCCACATAACCGCGGGCACGGCTCTCGAAAGTTTAAACTCTGCAGACGTGTCGCAACTTAGCCCATTATAAGCTCATGATCCGCGGAGATTATCCTCCATCGCGGGACATCCGATCAGACTCGGGGTCTCCTTGCACAAGACATTTCGACAATGGTAAAACAAAACCAGCAAGACCTCCCGGTGTGCCGACAAATCCCGATAGGAGCTGCACGTATCTCGTTCTTAGGGCACAACAGATGGGCAAGACGTCGGGTTGGCTGAGACCCTGGTTGCCCAGGGGGCGCCGGACATCGCTCAGGTTGGACTAACACTCAGAGGAGCATTGGCCCGGGGGTTGATTAAAAATACTAGTGGGCCGGTGAAAATCCCCTATTTAAGTTTTAGTTGTTACTAGGCAAATGGAAAACCAATCTTGGGCCTTGCTGGAAGAGTTTTATTCAAAGCGAACTGTCAAGAGGGTCCCATACCCCTCACCTTGTTAGGGACGCAAAATCAAGGAACATAACACTGGTATGACGGAAACTAGGGCAGCAAGAGTGGAACAAAACACCAGGCATAAGGCCGAGCCTTCCATCCTTTACCGAGTATATAGATGCATTAATTAAATAAGAGATATTGTGATATCCCAAAAATATCCATGATATCCATGTTCCAATATGGAACAACCTACAACTGCACCTGCAACTAGCAACGCTATAAGAAGGGCTGAGCAAAGCGGTAACATAGCCAAACAACGGTTTGCTAGGAAGGGTGAAAAAGGTTAGAGGCTGTCATGGCAATTTGGGAGGCTTGATAAACAAGTGGTAGGTAGTGCGACATAGCGATAGCATCGAGACAACTAGCATAGCAATGATAGTAGTGAGATCCAGGGTAACGGTCATCTTGCCTAAAATCCCGCTAGGAAGAAGAACGAGTCCATGACGAACGGGCGAAGACGAACCAAGCGTAGTTGAATGAATCCTCACGGTCGCAACGAAATAGGAACTATCGAGAAGAAGCACAACCGGAAAAAAGCAAACAACATGGTAAACACACAACACATAAACATGACAACCAAGTATGATGCATGACAAATCTATATGATGCTACTCATGGCAAGAGATGATGCATACAAGAACAACACATTAAAGCAAGTTTAAATGAGGCCGGAAACAACATATAACAATTCTGGTAAGTCCTCATATGCAAATTTTGAAATTGGTCTAGATCTGAACAAAACATTAAGTTAAAGTTGTTAAATAGAAAGTTAAGATGCACCAGGATGATCTACACGAGATTCTAGTCAAGTTACATATAAAGTTCATTTAATTCGGAGCTACGACCTAGAAGATATGAGCGAAACAAGTTAAACATGGCATTGATGCAAAATGCATTCAAATATCAAGAAAACACACTCAAAACAAGGATTCAACATGACATTAAGAAACTACATACAATTCTAAGAAAGTTTCATATAGAGCATGCTCAAAACGGAGCAACGGTGCAACACATACACCCCAAACAAGATATAACAATCTGCCCAAAACAACTAGGCACATTGCAATCATCAAAACAACATGCTACAGGAATCATAAGAGCACAAACTTGACATGCACTTCATGTACAGGTAACATACTTCAAATATCATTAAGGTTCAGGTTCATATGCATCACGATTAAACCAAGATGAGCAATGCAAAATGCAACTTTGTAACACAAGGGCATATACATGAGCAGAGTTAATATGATGGCATGTTAGAGGCATGAAACAAAGATGCTACAACAAATATACATAGCAACCAAGGGGATGGCATCAAAGTATACATAACAAAGAGCAAAAAACATTAAAGCATCATATACATATGGCTCATGGATTAGTGGGAACCAACATGACAAGATTGGATGTTGAAACAATTTCAGCAAGTGTAAAACAACAACATTATGATGGCATGTTTGCAAGCATTGAACAGAGGCATATGATATCAAAAATTAACAACCATGGCATTTGAACAAAGTGATCATAGCATACTTCAAAACCTGTAATTTGAGCATCTCCAAAAGAGGCATGAATCAATCAATAACAAGCTCACAACATGGCATCATGAAGTTAACAAAAAACTGGAACATAATATAAGCATGTTCATGGCAATAAAAACATATGCTACAGGACATACATGAGGCATCAAAAGGCATGGCATGATATAGCATAACATGGAAAACAAAACATGTCAACTAAGCATCTCAATATTATGCATGGATTAATTGGTAGCCTCAAGCAAATATGGCATCATGATATAACAGATTTAGCATTGACAGAACATTAACAGCAAGTAGCCCACTTCACAATCTTGATGCACTCACCACATGGCATATAAAAATACATGAATTGCATCACTGTAAAGATAGCATAATTATGCTCCTACAATATGTTGACATGATGCTCAAAAGAAAATCACACAAAAAGATATAAAAAAGACAATTAGGCAAGTTACAGCAGTTTCCAGCAGTTAACAGCAACATGCCCTTTTGCAATAGATATTAAGATCTCTATATTAACTCAAACAAGCAAGTTAATGACACCAGCTTTTAGAGCATGAAAAGAATAACATTAGCATATCAAGATCAACACCATAGGATCAACAGAGACAAAGTTATAGCACTCACAAGACACCTAAATAACGTCAACATGCAGCAGTTTTCAGCAGTTTATATCACTTAACAGTATTGCAACGAAGATTAAGGTATCAAGATGAACAGTAACATGAATGAAAAGGCACCCATCATGAAGAGCATCAAGTGATGAACATTTAGAGATATTATACATGCAAAACGGAGCAACATGCACAAAGTTATCACATGGCAAACATGCATACATAATATAAGTTTTGTGGGACAGGCAATTTATCAGAGAAAAAAACAGTGAGCGTGACATAACTATTCGACGCCCAGGGCGTCTGTTAGAGCAACGGGGCTGGGCTGGGGGTCCTCACCTAATGGGCTTCGACCCAAGATGGTGGAGGACAAGGCGGTCCGGCGGGAGGAGCTGGGCTGGGCCGGCGGATGGGCTGTGGGGCCCACGCGTGAACGGTGCCGGCCCGAGCGGCGGGGTCGAGCGAGGCGGCCGGACGCACGCAGTCGATGAAGAGCGGGCTGACGCGGCGGCCGGCGAGGCCGGGTCTCCGGCGAGCCGAGGCGAGGCCGGAGGAGGCCAGATTCGGGGGCGCGGGACCCATTCCGGCACCGGAATGGTGGCAGGGTGCTCCGGCGGCGGAGCTCGGAGCTCGACTCCCGTTGGCGGCGGCTGCAGGATGAGAGAGACGGAGATATTAGGAAAGAGAGAGAGCCGGAAGGGAGGGAGGAGGAGACGGGGAAGGGCGCGAGGTCGGTGACCTGGCGGCGGCGGAGCACGGCGAAACGGCGGCGGGGTCTGGCGAGGCTCGCGGCGGAGCTCGGCTCCTCGGAGCGCTGTGGGAGCGGGGATCTCCTTCCCCTGGAGCGAGCGCGGCGGCGGCTGGGCTTGTCCGGGCCCAGATGGGCTCGGGTGGGCCCCGATCCGGGCCTAGAGGGCCGGTGCGAGGTGGGAGGGCGGCAGGGCGACGGGGAAGCGACATGGCGCACGGGGACTGGCCTCGGGCGGCGGCGCGGTGGTGGCTGGCTAGTGGTTGAGCGCCAAGTGGCGCGTGTGAGGTGGCCGGGGCTGGAAAACGAGGAGGAGAGTGGCGGCGGCGGCTGATCCGAGGGGGGGGCTAGAGGTAGGTGGTTAGGGGTAGGTATAGCCTGAAAATTAGGGGGAAGGGTCTATATATAGACATGAGTTAGGGTTTAGGGGGGTTTAGGGTGTTTTCGGACCCTCGGATCGTGATCCAACGGATCCGATCGACGGAGAGGTTAACTGGGTTAGTGGGCTGGTTTAGTGGGTTGTGAAGAGGGGTTGGGCTGAGATGAGAGGGAAGGAGTGCAGCCCGACAACGGTTGTCGAAGACCGAAAACGCCCGACGAATAAACTGGCAACGGTGCCGCTACGGATCCGATCGACGGAGAGGTTAACTGGGTTAGTGGGCTGGTTTAGTGGGCTGTGAAGAGGGGTTGGGCTATCAAACGAGCTATGAATGCGATGAAATTTGACAGGCGGTCTACCTACACTTTAACAAGACCGCACGCCAAATTACACCCCATTCCGAGAACATTTTACGCCACTTATAAAATAATATTTCGAAGGTGCCGCGGGCGCGTGCGAGTGTGGTTGGGCTCAAAACGGACAACAGAGAGAACCAGGAGAACCCAGACGGATGCAAGTTTTGAAAAACATGCAGATGAAATGCAGATGATGACATGGCAAAGTGCAACACGCAAGCGAATGACATAGCAACGACGACAAATAACTAGAAGACATCTGGCGCATCGGCCTCGGGGCGTTAGATGGGTGATTTTATAGGCGCAAGGGAGGGAGTTTCAAGACTTTACCGAGACTTAATATATCAAGGTAAAATCTGGAACGCTGGGTAAATTCTGGACCGCTCGGTCCGTACTTGAGCAATGCATGTGACGTTCGACAGAGCAGTTGGCCTCATACCTTACTGGGTTGCCAGTTGTTGCAACTTGCAAGTAAGCTTGTTCCTCCCATGTATGTATGTATTTATACGTTGCGAAAATCCCTTTTGATGGCCGAGCTCCGAGCTCCGATGAGGCCGTTTTCTGAAAAATTCAAAATTCATCAAATCTCATATTTTTACATTTCAAAAAATTCTGAAAAAAAATATAGCTATACATAGAGGCATAATGCACAAGTGTGTAAATTTTCAGGACGAAATACGTTGAAGTGAGGGATGTGCAAAAATGACAAATTTGGGGCTATTTAACACATGATGCTATTCATTCTTCTTGGCCCTGAATTTGTCTTTTTATACATATCACATTTCAATATATTTCATCATGAAATTTTACACAAATATGCATACCATCCTTGTTTACTTGTACATTTTTTTCACATGTTTTTGAAACTGAAAAGTTTAAATTTTAAATTTTTCAAAAAAAGAGGCCTTCATGGAGGCTGAGAGCCAAAACGCCTCATTCGTATGCACAACCATCAGTTGCGACAGTTCATCCTTCGTCGAATTAGGAGGAACAAGCTTCGGCTTGCAACAACCGGCAACCCAATAAGGTAGGAGCCAACTATCGTGTCGATCAAATACGGAGCATTCCAGATTTTGCCTTGATTTTTGTTTCTTGTGTACTGATATCATTAAGGCTTAGTAAACTTTTCAATCTCCCTCGGTCGCGCCTATAAAAGCACACACATCAAACTAAGGAGATCTCCAAACCGAGAGGCGGTCACAATCACTTGGCAGACATGGATACTAGGACGGCAGCGATGCTCGTGCTGATGCTCATCCTCAGCGAGCACGTTGTCCAAGCTAGAGTCCTCCACCCGAAGACCAGCCCACTGGCCTATCCGCTCTCCACTGCTGGCAGCGCCTTTGTCGGAAATCTCCAGCCACCTCAGGCCACGCCGACGAGCCCAGTGGCTGAGGAGATGGACCTCTTTAGTGGCGGCGGTGCCTCCGCTGGCAACTTCAAGCTTCGACTGCCGAGCCCGACCAGGCCACTGCGCCTCTTCTTCACCGGCGCTGGCGCCAGCCTTCGCAAGAAGGCAGGGCATGGCAAGGTGCCAGCTCTGGCACCACCGTCATCGTCCTGGGCTCCATCGGCACATCCGACAGTTGCCTCGTCTCCCTCGCCTCCGGCTCGGTCCACTACGTTGCCTCCCCGCTCGTTGCCCCAGACGTCGACCCCGGCGGTCGACGCCCATGCAATGACACATAACAGATCAAGGAAGGAGGCAATTGAGCTTGTCGTGAAGGACATTCTGGAGATCATCGCGCTTCTCGTTGATGTGGCCATTGTGATGATATTCGTCATGGACGGCATCTTTGAGATGCTTGTTTTGGTGGCGGAGGCAATGTGCCACAGCCAGGCGGCCGCGCGCTACCACGACCGCGCCGCCTGGTGCATGGGCTTGGTGGTGGCTTTGTGTCAGTTGTTTCGAAAGGCCCACAGATCTTTTTGTTTGTTAGTGATAGCTCAATGAATAAGAGCACATCAACACCAGCGGGGGAGCTCCTTCAGCGCTGCAGGCGCCCGTTAACTATCCGGCGCCTGCAGCGCTGTTAGCATGGGTCGGCCCACTAGCGTGATGCCCCAGATTTTTTTATTTGTTTGTTACGAAAATTAAAATATGAAATCAAAAAAGGTTTATAGATTTAAAGAAATAAGATTCATCCATTTAATTTTTTTCATATCTTTAAAAAATGTTCAACAATTTTGAAAAAAGTTCATCAAATTGAAAAAAAGTTCATCCAATTTAGAAAAAGTTCGTTAATTTTTAAAATTTTCAAAGAAATTCACAAAAATTCATGTATTTTTAGAAAAGTTCATTGAACTTAAAAAGTTCATAAATAAAAAAAAAGTTCATCCATTTTCAAAAAGATGTTCATCAAACTGCAAAAAAGTTCATCGATATTCAAAAAAAATCATCAATCTAAAAAAATTGTTGAAAATTTTAAAAAAGTTTGTAGATATTTTAAAAAGTTCACATAATTTTTAAAAAAGAAAATGTCAACTGGCACCTAGATGGGCCGACCCATTTACGGACGCCACAGGCGCCAGTTAACGAAAATGCACGTTAACTGGCGCCTGTGGCGCAAAATAGGAAATGCCCACCAGCGGAGTTACATGCAAACCTGAGGGCGCTGCCCCCCCCCAGCCATAGGAAATTTATTGAAGAAACTTTTTTAGGGGGAGTTGCATGACAGGTGCCACTTGTCTAGGTTTTCCCCCACTCTTTGCAACATGTGTTTTGAGCACGCTTCGGTTTAGGTGTTTCTTAGCTATGATGGTTCAGCAGACATGATTATCTTTCTACGCAATGTGGAACGCGACAGCAATAATAAGAGTCTCACTTTAGATGTTTCCGGTTAGGGATTTTGTAATGCAGTCTTTTATCACTAAGTTTCTTACTACTGGTCTACTGAATTTTTGTATGTCGGTGATCGTGGATATGATCATTTTAAGCTGTGTTATCACTTTAAAATGTTTGCGAAAATAGGGGAGTATTTTTTCTGTTTGGTTCCTTCTTGCAGTACTCCGTCTGTTCAAAAATATTTGAAGTTTTAGGTTTGTCCTAAGTAAAAAAAATTGGGTCTGACCGGACATTTAAAACACCAAATTAGTTTCATTAGATTCATAATAAAGTATATTTTCATACTATATATATTCGTTGTTGTGAATATTAGTATTTTTATAAAGTTGGTCAATCTTAATGATAAACATAGAACTTCAAATACTATATATATATATTCCTTTTTGTTCTGTTTTTCTCTTTTCTATTTATGTTTTATTTCATTATCTACTTCCGTGTCAGGTTTTTTCAATGATTCTTGTAAGGTTTTTTATTTTGTTGTCTTCCTTTTCCCTTTTCTGTTTTTTCCTGCATCGGTTTTCTTCTAGTTTCTAAATTCATGACCACTTTAAAGTTCGTGAGCTTTTAAAAATATTTCATGAGAATTTTTCTAAAATACGTCATCCGAAGTAGTTGAATAGCAGGCAGTACCACGTCTTCACCACAAGTCTATGCAAGCGGGGCCAGAAGCTCCACAAGAGGGTTGTGAACGCCGTTGAGTCGGCGGTTCCCCATTACTTGCGATGGTCTGAGCAACCCATTATGTGGAGTCGAGAGGATCACCCACCCCGGGTTGATAATCCGGGTCACTTGGCTTTGGTTGTGGCGCCTCAAGTTGGTGGATACTGATATGTATCCGTCGTATCTATAATTTTTGATTATTCCATGCCAATATTCTAGAACTTTTACATACTTTTGGCAACTTTTTATACTATTTTGGGACTAACATATTGATCCAGTGCCCAGTGCCAGTTCCTGTTTGTTGCATGTTTTTTGTTTCACAGAAAACCCATATCAAACGGAGTCCAAACGGGATAAAAACTGACGGAGATTATTTTTAGAATATTTATGAATTTTGGGAAGTGGAATCAACGCGAGACGATGCTCGAGGGGCCCACGAGGCAGAGGACGCGCCCCAGGGGGGTGGGCGCGCCCCTGACCCTCGCGTACACCGTGTAAGGCGGTTGTTGCCCTTCTTTCGCCGCAAGAAAGCTAATATCCGAAGAAAAATCGTGATAAAATTTCAGCCCAATCGGAGTTACGGATCTCCGGGAATATAAGAAACGGTGAAAGGCCAGAATCTGGAACGCAGAAACAGAGAGAGACAGAGAGACAGATCCAATCTCGGAGGGGCTCTCGCCCCTCCCATGCCATGGAGGCCATGGACCAGAGGGGAAACCCTTCTCCCATCTAGGGAGAAGGTCAAGAAAGAATAAGAAGAAGGGGGGCTCTCTCCCCCTCTCTCCCGGTGGCGCCGGAACGCCACCGGGGCCATCATCATCACCGCGATCTACACCAACACCTCCGTCATCTTCACCAACATCTCCATCACCTTCCGCCATCTATATTCAACGGTCCACTCTCTCGCAACCCGCTGTACCCTCTACTTGAACATGGTGCTTTATGCTTCATATTATTATCCAACGATGTGTTGCCATCCTATGATGTCTGGGTAGATTTCCGTTGTCCTATCGGTAATTGGTGAATTGCTATGATTGGTTTAATTTGCTTGTGGTTATGTTACTGTCCTTTGGTGCCCATCATATGAGCGCGCGCGTGGATCACACCACAGGGTTAGTTGTATGTTGATAGGACTATGTATTGGAGGGCAAGAGTGACAGAAGCTTCAACCTAGAATAGAAATTGATGCATACAGGATTGAAGGGTGACCAATATATCTTAATGCTATGGTTGGGTTTTACCTTAATGAACGTTAGTAGTTGCGGATGCTTGCTAATAGTTCCAATCATAAGTGCATAGAATTCCAAGTCAGGGATGACATGCTAGCAGTGGCCTCTCCCACATAAAACTTGCTATCGGTCTAGTAAAGTAGTCAATTGCTTAGGGACAATTTTGCAACTCCTACCACCACTTTTCCACACTCGCTATACTAACTTTATTGCTTCTTTATCTAAACAGCCCCTACTTTTTATTTACACACTCTTTATTATCTTGCAAATATCCAAAAACACCTACAAAGTACTTCTAGATTCATACTTGTTCTAGGTAAAGCGAACGTTAAGTGTCGTAGAGTTGTATCGGTGGTCGATAGAACTTGAGGGAATATTGGTTCTACCTTTAGCTCCTCGTTGGGTTCGACACTCTTGCTTATCGAAAGAGGCTACAATTGATCCCTTATACTTGTGGGTTATCAAGACCTTTTTCTGGCGCTGTTGCTGGAGAGTTATAGCGTGGGGTGAATATTCTCGTGTGTGCTTGTTTGCTTTATCACTAAGTAATTTTTATTTGTTGTTCTAAGTTGTTCTCTATCTTTAGTTATGGATATGGAACATGAAATACCAAAAAATTTAGGTGTACTTGCTACTCATGGGGATGGGGAACCTCCTAAAACCCTCGATGCTTATTATGGGAAAGATATTATGTACTACTTTGATAATCCTGAGAAAAGCCCATTCAACTTTATAATGGGAGTAACGTTGGATTAACGTGAATACTTTAGGGATTACCGCTTGACTCAAAAAGGGAAACTATTATGGGATCAAATTCATATGTTGCATTGGTATGCTCGGGAACTGTGCTTGAGATATGATTATACTTGTTGCTCTAGGATGAAGGCTCCACACCTTCCCTTTTCATGCGAATTTAATGATAATAAAACCTTAGCTTCTTATGCTAATGGTATATATGATTACTATGATGTGGAACAAATAGAAGAATTCATTGCTTTTATGGGTGCTTATGAAATTGAATCTTTGTTTAAAGTGTGTGAAAATATTTATGATGCTGCTTACAGACCTGAAAATTTAGCTATCCTTAAATATTGCTATGAGAATTATAAATACAATTATGATATTGATGAATTTATTGAGAAAGTCTCCGCTGTCCAAGAAGAGACTAATATTTTGCAGGAATCTATGGAAGAAGAAATTGATGAAACTGTGAGCTCATTGGATGAAAAAGATGAGGAGGAGAGCGAAGAACAAAAGGAGGAAGAGTGGATTGATCACCCGTTCCCACCTTCTAATGAGAGTAACTCTTCAACTCATACATTGTTTAATTTCCCTTCGTGCTTACCGAAGGATGATTGCTATGATGATTGTTATGATCCCGTTGATTCTCTTGAAATACCCCTTTTTGATGATGATTGCTATGCTTGTGGCCATGATGGCAATATGAATGATGCTTATGGAGATGAACTTGCTATAGTTACTTATTCTAAACATGAAATTGTTGCTATTGCACCCACACATAATAGTCCTATTATCTTTTTGAATTCTCCAAACTACACTATATCGGAGAAGTTTGCTCTTATTAAGGATTATGTTGATGGGTTGCATTTTACCGTTGCACATGATGATTTTGATAGATATAATATGCATGTGCTTGCTGCCCCAACTTGCAATTATTATGAGAGAGGAACTACATATCTGCCTCTTTATGTTTCCAACACGATAGAATTACAAGAAACTGCGTATACTATGTGTTGGCCTTTACTTGGTGTGCATGAATTGTTCTTTTATGACATGCTGATGCATAGGAAGAGGGTTAGACTTCGTTGTTGCATGATATATGTTACTTTGTGCTCACTACTAAATCACAAAGCATTGTTAATTAAAATTGGCTTTGATATACCATGGGATCTGGGTGGATCCATTACTTGAGCACTATATGTCTAGCTTAATGGCTTTAAAGAAAGCTGCCGGGGAGACAACCCGAAAGTTTTAGAGAGTCATTTATTTCTGTTGTGTGCTTTCATAAAGTTTTAAAACAAAAAAATAAAGAGGGGAACCCAAAACTTTTCAAAAAGGAAAGTGAAAGTGAGAAAGACAAGCATTGTTGAAGTGGGGGAGCTCCTTGAACTTTGTTCATGCTCATGGAAACTTTGTGAATATTAATTACAGAAACTTTTCAACAAAAATAATTATCCCCTCGTACAATTCCATTGTATTATAAAAATAATGTGCCAAGGTTTGCCTTTAGGATGTTTACAATGCTTGTTGGTTTGTGCGGTGCAGGACAGAAACTTTGGCTGTAATGCGCAATTTTACATTTTTTACTGGAACGTCAAATGGTGCTGAAACTTTTTGCACTGTTTTTCTATACAAATTTTTTATTTTTCCTAATTGTTTCAGATTTTTTGGAGTACCATAAATATGGTGAATGTTCAGATTACTACAGACTGTCCTGTTTAAGACAGATTCTGTTTTTGATGCATAGTTTGCTTGTTTTGATGAAACTATCGATTTCTATCAGTGGATTAAGCCATGGAAAAGTTATATTACAGTATCTACAATGCAAAAAAAATATGAATTGGTTTGCAACAGTACTTAGAGTAGTGATTTGCTTTATTATACTAACGGATCTTACCGAGCTTTCTGTTGAGTTTTGTGTGGATGAAGTGTTCGAAGATCGAGGAGGTCTCGATGTGAGAAGAAGAAGAAGAGGCAAGAGCTCAAGCTTGGGGATGCCCAAGGCACCCCAAGTAAATATTCAAGGAGACTCAAGCGTCTAAGCTTGGGGATGCCCCGGAAGGCATCCCATCTTTCTTCAACAAGTATCAGTATGTTTTCGGATTCATTTCGTTCATGCGATATGTGCAAACCTTGGAGCGTCTTTTGCATTTAGTTTTCACTTTTTTTATGCACCATGCGGGTATGAGATAGTACATGGTTGCTTTATAGAATGCTCATTGCACTTCACTTAAATCTTTTGAGTATGGCTTTATAGAATGCTTCATGTGCTTCACTTATATCATTTGAAGTTTGGATTGCCTGTTTCTCTTCACATAGAAAACTGCCATTTGTAGAATGCTCTTTTGCTTCACTTATATTTGTTAGAGCGTGGGAATATCTTTTGTAGAAAGAAATAAACTCTCTTGCTTCACTTATATCTATTTAGAGAGTTGACAGGAATTGATCATTCACATGGTTAGTCATAAAATCCTACATAAACTTGTAGATCACTGATTATGATATGTTTGATTCCTTGCAATAGTTTTGTGATATAAAGGTGGTGATATTAGAGTCATGCTAGTGAGTAATTGTGGATTACTAGAAATACTTGTGTTGAGGTTTGTGATTCCCGAAGCATGCACCTATGGTGAACCGTTATGTGATGAAGTTGGAGCATGATTTAGTTTTTGATTGCCATCCTTTGTGTGGAGGTCGGGATCTGATGTCTACTACACAACCTTCTTCTTGTAGACGTTGTTGGGCCTGCAAGTGCACAGGTTTGTAGGACAGTAGCAAATTTCCCTCAAGTGGATGACCTAAGGTTTATCAATCCGTAGGAGGCGTAGGATGAAGATGGTCTCTCTCAAGCAACCCTGCAACCAAATAACAAAGAGTCTCTTGTGTCCCCAACGCACCCAATACAATGGTAAATTGTATAGGTGCACTAGTTCGGCGAAGAGATAGTGATACAAGTGCAAAATAGATAGTAGATATTGGGTTTTGTTATCTGAAATAATAAAAACAGCAAGGTAACTAAAGATAAAAGTGAGCGTAAACGGTATTGCAATGATAGGAAACAAGGCCTAGGGTTCATACTTTCACTAGTGCAAGTTCTCTCAACAATAATAACATAGATAGATCATATAACAATCCCTCAACATGCAACAAAGAGTCACTACAAAGACACTAATAGCGGAGAACAAACGTAGAGATTATGGTAGGGTACGAAACCACCTCAAAGTTATTCTTTCGGATCGATCTATTAAAGAGTTCGTACTAGAATAACACCTTAAGACACAAATCAACCAAAACCCTAATGTCACCTAGATACTCCATTGTCACCTCAAGTATCCGTGGGCATGATTATACGATATGCGTCACACAATCTCAAATTCATCCAACCAACACAAAGTACTTCAAAGAGTGCCCCAAAGTTTCTACCGGAGAGTCAAGAACATGTGCCAACCCCTATGCATAGGTTCATGGGCCGAACCCGCAAGTTGGTCACCAAAACATACATCAAGAGGCACATGATATCCCATTGTCACCACAGATAAACACGGCAAGACATACATCAAGTGTTCTCATAAAAGACTCAATCCGATAAGATAACTTCAAAGGGGAAACTCAATTCATCACAAGAGAGTAGAGGGGGAGAAACATCATAAGATCCAACTATAATAGCAAAGCTTGCGATACATCAAGATCGTGCCATAGAGGGAACACGAGAGAGAACACGAGAGAGAGAGAGATCAAACACATAGCTACTGGTACATACCCTCGGTCCCGAGGGTGAACTACTCCTCCTCGTCATGGAGAGCCGGGGATGATGAAGATGGCCATTGGTGATGGATTCCCCCTCCGGCGGTGCCTAACAGGCTCCCGAGAGGTTTTTGGTGGCTACAGAGGCTTGCGGCGGCGGAACTCCCGATCTATCTTGATCCTCGATGTTTTTAGGGTACGTAGGCTTATATAGGCGAAAGAAGTCGGTCGGGAGGTGCTCGAGGGGCCCACGAGACAGGGGGCGTGCCCTGTAGGGGGGGCCGCGCCGTCCTATCTCGTGGAGTCCTCGAGGATCTTCTGACGTGAACTCCAAGTCTCCAGGATCATATTCTTCCCAAAAATAACGCTGCCGAAGGTTTCATTCCGTTTGGACTCCGTTTGATATTCCTTTTCTTCGAAATACTGAAACAGGCAATAAAACAGCAATATGGGCTGGGCCTCCGGTTAATAGGTTGGTCCCAAAAGTAATATAAAAGTGTATAATAAAGCCCAATATTTCCCAAAATAGTAGATAATATAGCATGGAGCAATCAAAAATTATAGATACGTTGGAGACGTATCAGGATCGCGCGATGGTTAACTCCTACCAACCCTTCCCCTAGGAGCATGCATGTAGTACTTTGTTTCGATGGCTAATAATTTTTTGCAATAAGTATGTGAGTTCTTTATGACTAATGTTGAGTCCATGGATTATACGCACTCTCACCCTTCCATCATTGCTAGCCTCTTCGGTACCGTGCATTGCCCTTTCTCACCTACAGAGTTGGTGCAAACTTCGCCGGTGCATCCAAACCCCGTGATACGATACGCTCTATCTCACATAAGCCTCCTTATATCTTCTTCAAAACAGCCACCATACCTACCTATTATGGCATTTCCATAGCTATTCCGAGATATATTACCATGCAACTTCCATCATCATCATATACATGACTTAAGCATTCATTGTCATATTGCTTTGCATGATCATAAGACAACTAGCATGATGTTTTCATGGCTTGTCCGTTTTTTGATATATTTGCTATGCTAGATCATTGCACATCCTGGTACACTGCCAGAGGCATTCATATAGAGTCATATTTTGTTCTAGTATGGAGTTGTAATATTGAGTTGTAAGTAAATAAAAGCGTGATGACCATCATTATTAGAGCATTGTCCCATGTGAGGAAAGGATGATGGAAGCTATGATTCCCTCACAAGTTGGTATGAGTCTCCTGACTTTATGAAAAATAAAAGAGGCCAAAGAAGCCCAAATAAAAAAAAGAGGCCAAAGAAGCCCACCAAAAAAATAAAAGAAAATGAAAAATGAGAAAAAAATGAGAGAAAAAGAGAGAAGGGGCAATGCTACTATCATTTTACCACACTTGTGCTTCAAAGTAGCACCATGTTCTTCATAGAGAGAGTCTCCTATGCTTTCACTTTCATATACTAGTGGGAATTTTTCATTATAGAACTTGGCTTGTATATTCTGATGATGGGCTTCCTCAAATGCCCGAGGCCTTCATGAGCAAGCAAGTTGGATGCACACCCACTTAGTTTTCAGTTTGAGCTTTCATACACTTATAGATCTTAGTGCATCCGTTGCATGGCAATCCCTACTCATCACATTGACATTAATTGATGGGCATCTCCATAGCCCGTTGATTAGCCATGTCGATGTGAGACTTTCTCCTTTTTGTCTTCTCCACACAACCTCCACCATCATATTCTATTCCACCTATAGTGCTATAACCATGGCTCACGCTCATGTATTGCGTGAAAGTAGAAAAAGTTTGAGAATACTAAAGTATGAAACAATTGCTTGGCTAAAACCGGGGTTGTGCATGATTTAAATACTTTCTGTGGTGAAGATGGAGCATAGCCAGACCATATGTTTTCGTAGGGATAACTTTCTTTGGCCATGTTATTTTGAAAAGACATGATTTCTTTATTAGTATGCTAGTATTATTGTCTTAATGTCAAATGATGGACTATTGCTTTGAATCACTCGTGTCTTAATATTCATGCCATGATTATATTACATGATCAAGATTATGCTAGGTAGCATTCCACATCAAAAGTTATCTTTTTTATCATTTACCTACTTGATGACGAGCAGGAATTAAGCTTGGGGATGCTGATACGTCTCCGTCGTATCTATAATTTTTGATTGTTGCATGCCAATATTCTACAACTTTTACATACTTTTGGCAACTTTTTATACTATTTTTGGGACTAACATATTGATCAAGTGCCCTGTGCCAGTTCCTATTTGTTGCATGTTTTTTGTTTCACAGAAAACCCATATCAAACGGAGTCCAAACGGGATAAAAACTGACGGAAATTATTTTTGGTATATTTATGAATTTTGGGAAGTGGAATCAACGCGAGACGATGCTCGAGGGGCCCACGAGGCAGGGGGCGCGCCCCAGGGGGGTGGGTGTGCCCCTGACCCTCGTGGACACCCCGTAAGGCAGTTGTTGCCCTTCTTTTGCCGCAAGAAAGCTAATATCTGGAGAAAAATCGTGTTAAAATTTCAGCCCAATCGGAGTTACGGATCTCCCGGAATATAAGAAACGGTGAAAGGCCAGAATCTGGAACGCAGAAACAGAGAGAGACAGAGTGACAGATCCAATCTCGGAGGGGCTCTCGCCCCTCCCATGCCATGGAGGCCATGGACCATAGGGGAAACCCTTCTCCCATCTAGGGAGAAGGTCAAGAAAGAAGAAGAAGAAGGGGGGCTCTCTCCCCCTCTCTCCCGGTGGCGCCGAAACGCCGCCGGGGCCATCATCATCACCGCGATCTACACCAACACCTCCGTCATCTTCACCAACATCTCCATCACCTTCCCCCAGCTATATTCATCGGTCCACTCTCCCGCAACCCATTGTACCCTCTACTTGAACATGGTGCTTTATGCTTCATATTATTATCCAATGATGTGTTGCCATCCTATGATGTCTGAGTAGATTTCCGTTGTCCTATCGGTAATTGGTGAATTGCTATGATTGGTTTAATTTGCTTGTGGTTATGTTGCTATCCTTTGGTGCCCATCATATGAGCGCACGCGTGGATCACACCATAGGGTTAGTTGTATGTTGATAGGACTATGTATTGGAGGGCAAGAGTGACAGAAGCTTCAACCTAGCATAGAAATTGATGCATACTGGATTGAAGGGGGACCAATATATCTTAATGCTATGGTTGGGTTTTACCTTAATGAATGTTAGTAGTTGCGGATGCTTGCTAATAGTTCCAATCATAAGTGCATAGAATTCCAAGTCTGGGATGACATGCTAGCAGTGGCCTCTCCCACATAAAACTTGCTATCGGTCTAGTAAAGTAGTCAATTGCTTAGGGACAATTTCCCATCTCCTACCACCACTTTTCCACACTCGCTATACTAACTTTATTGCTTCTTTATCTAAACAGCCCCTACTTTTTATTTACATGATCTTTATTATCTTGCAAACCTATCCAAAAACACCTATAAAGTACTTCAAGTTTCATACTTGTTCTAGGTAAAGTGAACGTTAAGCGTGCGTAGAGTTGTACCGGTGGTCGATAGAACTTGAGGGAATATTTGCTCTACCTTTAGCTGGTTCGACACTCTTACTTATCAAAAGAGGATACAATTGATCCCCTATACTTGTGGGTTATCAGATACAAATTCACTAAGGTACTCATGGATGGGGGTAGCAGCATTAATATCCTTTATTATGATACTTTCCGTCGCATGGGGTTGACTGACAAAAATCTTAAGCCGTCCAATACTGTTTTCCACAGAGTGGTGCCCGGTAAGTCGACGTACCCTGTAGGCAAGATTGAGCTGGAATTAGCCTTTGGGGATGAACATGATTCCAGACCCGAAAAACTAACCTTTGAAGTGGTCAAGATCAGAAGCCCGTACCACACTCTGTTTGGACGGCCGGCTTATGCTAAGTTCATGGCACGACCTTGTTATGTTTATCTGCAGCTCAAGATGTCGGGTTACAAAGGGACCATCACAGTGCATGGGAGTCGGAAGATAGCTTTGGAGTGTGAAGAAGGTGATGCTGCTTATGCTGAGTCTATCTGTGTAATAGAAGAGTTGAAGTTTTACAAGGACAATGTTGATCCAGCTAATATGACATCTCTAAAAAAAGCCTACTACAGAGCATGATCCGGTGCTGAAGTTTAAGTCGGCCGATGACACTAAGCTAGTTGACTTTTTTCCTGGCGATTCATCCAAGCAGTTCAGTATCAGTGCTAATCTGGATCCGAAATAGGAAAGCGCGCTCGTCAAGTTCATCCGTGAGAACCGGGACATCTTTGCATGGAAACCTTCTGACATGCCGGGTGTACCGAGGGAACTCGCTGAGCTCACTCTTAATATTGATTCGAAGTTTAAGATGGTCAAGCAATTCCTTCGTCGCTTCAATGAGGAGAGGCATAAGGCCATTGGTGAAGAAGTGGCCCGGCTCTTGGCGGCTGGGTTCATTGTTGAAGTCTTTCATCCTGAGTGGTTGGCTAATCCGGTGCTGGTGCTTAAGAAGAACGACACTTGGCTTATGTGTGTGGACTACACGGACTTAAACAAGGCTTGTCTGACTGATCCTTTTGCTCTCCCTCGTATTAATCAAATCATTGATGCTACAGCGGGTTGTGAGCGTTTGAGTTTTTTGGATGCTTATTCTGGTTATCATCAGATCAAGATGGAAGTTAAGGACCAGGAGAAGACAACTTTTATCACTCCCTTTGGAGCCATATGCTATGTATTTATGCCTTTTGGGCTCAAGAGTGCCCAGGCGACTTACCAGCGATGTGTGCAGAACTGTCTTCACAGTTAGATTGGGCGCAATGTTCATGCTTATGTGGACGACATTGTGGTGAAATCCATGTAGGGGAACGTAGTAATAATTCAAAATTTTCCTACGTATCACCAAGATCCATCTAGGAGATTCTAGAAATGAAAGAGATAGGGAGTGCATCTTCATACCTCTTGAAGATCGTGCAACCGGAAGCGTTATAAGAACGCGGTTGGAGGAGTCGTACACGCAGCGATTCAGATCGCGGTCGATTCCGATCTAAGCGCCGAACAACGGCGCCTCCGCGTTCAACACACGTACAACCCAGGGACGTCTCCTCCTTCTTGATCCAGCAAGGGGAGAGGAGAAGTTGAGGGAGAGCTCCGGCAGCACGACGACGTGGTGTTGGAGCTTGTGGTATTCCTGCAGGGCTTCGCCAAGCACTACGGAGGAGGAGGAAGAGTTGGAGGAGGGAGGGGCTGCGCCAGGGGAAGGGGGTGCAGCTGCCCTCTCTCTCCCTCACTATATATAGGGGGAAGGGGGTGGAGGAGGCGCCCTAGGGTTCCCTAGGGGAGGGGTGGCGGCCACAGGGGAAACCCTAGATGGGTTTGGGCGCCCCACCCCTAGGAAACTTGCCCCCCAAGCCGGGAGGGGTGGCTGCCCTAGGGGAGGCGCCCCCACCTCTCCACGTTAGGTGAGATGGGGTGGGAGGGGCGCACAGCCCCTTAGTGGGCTGATGTGCCCCCTCCCCTTGGCTCATAAGGCTCCCCAACGCTTGCCGGGGCCTCCGAAACACCTTTCGGTCACGCTGGTCGTCACCCGGTACTCCCAGAACAATTCCGGACTCCAATACCCTTCGTCCAATATATCGATCTTCACCTCCGGACCATTCCGGAGTTCCTCGTCACATCCATGATCTCATCCGGGATTCCGAACAACCTTCGGTAACCACATACTATTTCTCATAACAACTCTAGCGTCACCGAACCTTAACTGTGTAGACCCTACGGGTTCGGGAACCATGCAGACATGACCAAGACACCTCTCCTGCCAATAACCAATAGCGGGATCTGGATACCCATATTGGCTCCCACATGTTCCACGATGATCTCATCGGATGAACCACGATGTCGGGGATTCAATCAATCTCGTACACAATTCCCTTTGTCTATCGGTATGTTACTTGCCCGAGATTCGATCGTCGGTATCCCTATACCTTGTTCAATCTCGTTACCGACAAGTCTCTTTACTCGTTCCATAATGCATGATCCCATGACTAACTACTTAGTCACATTGAGCTCACTATGATGATGCATTACTGAGTGGGCCCAGAGATACCTCTCCGTCATACAGAGTGACAAATCCCAGTCTCGATTCGTGTCAACCCAACAGACACTTTCAGAGATACCTGTAGTGCACCTTTATAGCCACCCAATTACG
This sequence comes from Aegilops longissima, assembly GCA_021605205.1. Taxonomy (NCBI): domain Eukaryota; kingdom Viridiplantae; phylum Streptophyta; class Magnoliopsida; order Poales; family Poaceae; genus Aegilops; species Aegilops longissima. Next base: position 67,072,833 of record CM038677.1, read on the forward strand.
TTGTGACATTTGGTACACCCAAAGCATTCCTACGGTATCCGGGAGTTGCACAATCTCATGGTCTAAGGAAATGATACTTGACATTAGAAAAGCTTTTAGCAAACGAAATACACGATCTTGTGCTACGCTTAGGATTGGGTCTTGTCCATCACATCATTCTCCTAATGATGTGATCCCGTTATCAATGACATCCAATGTCCATGGTTAGGAAACCATAGATCAACGAGCTAGTCAACTAGAGGCTCACTAGGGACATGTTGTGGTCTATGTATTCACACATGTATTACGGTTTCCAGTTAATACAATTATAGCATGAACAATAGACAATTATCATGAACAAGGAAATACAATAATAACCATTTTATTATTGCCTCTAGGGCATATTTCCAACAGTCTCCCACTTGCACTAGAGTCAATAATCTAGTTCACATCACTATGTGATTGTAATGAATCCAACACCCATGGTGTTTGATCATATCTCGCTTGTGAGAGAGGTTATTAGTCAACGGGTCTGAACCTTTCAGATCCTTGTGTGCTTTACGAATCTCTATGTCATCTTGCAAATGAAGCTACCACGCGCTATTTGAAGCTATTCCAAATAACTACTCTACTATATGAATCCAGTTTACTACTCAGAGTCATCCAGATTAGTGTCAAAGTTTGCATCGGCGTAACCCTTTACGATGAACTCTTTTACCACCTCCATAATCGAGAAAATTCCTTAGTCCACTAGTTACTAAGGATAACCTTGACCGCTGTCCTGTGATTCATTCCTGGATCACACTTGTACCCCTTGACTGACTCATGGCAAGGCACACTTTAGGTGCAGTACACAGCTTAGCATACTATAGAGCCTACGCTTAAAGCATAGGGGACGACCTTCGTACTTTCTCTCTCTTCTGCCGTGGTCAGGTCTTGAGTCTTACTCAATACTCACACCTTATAACACAGCCAAGAACTCCTTCTTTGCCGATCTATTTTGAACTCCTCCAAATTCTTGTCACGGTATGTGTTCATTTGAAAGTATTATTAAGCGTTTTTGATCTATCCTTATAGATCTTGATGCTCAATGTTCAAGTAGCTTAATCCAGGTTTTCCATTGAAAAACACTTTTCAAATAACCCTATATGCTTTCCAGAAATTCTACATCATTTCTGATCAACAATATGTTAACAACATATACTCATCAGAAATTCTATAGTGCTCCCACTCATTTCTTTGGAAATACAAGTTTCTCATAAACTTTGTATAAACCCGAAATCTTTGATCATCTCATCAAAGCGCATATTCCAACTCCGAGATGCTTACTCCAGTCCTTAGAAGGATCACTGGAGCTTTGCGTACTTGTTAGCATCTTTCAGGATTGACAAAACCTTCTGGTTGTATCACATACAACCTTTCCTCAAGAAAATCGTCGAGGAAACAATGTTTTGACATCCTATCTACAAGACTTCATAAATAATGCAGTAACTGCTAATATAATTCCAACCGACTCTTAGCATCGCTACGAGTGAGAAAGTCTCATCGTAGTCAACTCCTTGAACTTGTCGGAAAACATCTTAACGACAAGTCGAGCTTTCTTAATGGTGACACTTACCATCATTGTCCGTCTTCCTTTTAAAATCCATCTATACCCAACAGCCTTACGGCCATCAAGTAGTTCTTCCAAAGTCTATACTTTGTTTTCATACATGGATCCTCTCGGATTTTATGGCCTTGAGCCATTCGTCGGAATCCGGGCCCACCATCGCTTCTCCATAGCTCGTAGGTTCATTGTTGTCTAGCAACATGACTTCCAAGACAGGATTACCGTACCACTTTTAAGTACTATGCATTCTTGTCGACCTGCGAGGTTTGGTAGTGACTTGATCCGAATTTTCATGATCACTATCATTAGCTTCCACTTTAATTGGTGTAGGCGCCACAGGAACAACTTCCTGTGCCCTGCTACACACTAGTTTAAGTGACGGTTCAATAACCTCATCAAGTCTCCACCATCCTCCCAGTCAATTCTTTTGAGAGAAACTTTTCCTCGAGAAAGGACCCGATTCTAGAAACAAGCCCTTTTGCTTCCGGATCTAAGATAGGAGGTATACCCAACTGTTTTTGGGTGTCCTATGAAGATGCATTTATCCGTTTTGGGTTCGAGCTTATCAGCCTGAAACTTTTTCACATAAGTGTCGCAACCCCAAACTTTTAAGAAACGACAGCTTACGTTTCTCTAAACCATAGTTCATACGGTGTCGTCTCAACGGAATTGCATGGTGCCCTATTTAAAGTGAACGCGGTTTTCTCTAATGCCTAACCCATAAACGATAGTGGTAATTCGATAAGAGACATCATGGTATGCACCATATCAAATAGGGTGCATTTATGATGTTCGGACACACCATCACACTATGGTGTTCTAGGCGGTATTAGTCGTGAAATAATTTCCACAATGTCTTAATTGTGTACCAAACTTGTAACTCAGATATTTATCTCTATGATCATATCATAGACACTTTATCCTCTTGTCACGATGATCTTCAACTTCACTCCGAAATTACTTGAACCTTTCAATATTTCAGACTTGTGTTTCATCAAGTAAATATACTTAGAATCTACTCAAAGCATCTGTAAAGTAAGAGCATAACGATATTCACTGCGTGCCTCAACACTCATTGGATTGCACACATCAAATGTATTACTTCCAACAAGTTGCTCTTTTGTTCCATCTCACTGAAAACGAGGCCTTTCAGTCATCTTGCCCATGTGGTATGATTTGCATGTCTCAAGTGATTCAAAATTAAGTGAGTCCAAACGATCCATCTGCATGGAGTTTCTTCATGTATATATACCAATAGACATGGTTCGCATGTCTCAATCTTTTCAAAAAACGAGTGAGTCCAAAGATCCATCAACATGGATCTTCTTCATGCGTTTTATACCAATATGACTCAAATGGCGGTGCCACAAGTATGTGGTACTATCATTACTATCTTATATCTTTTGGCATGAACATGTGTATCACTACAATTGAGATTCAATAAACCATTCATTTTAGGTGCAAGACCATTGAAGGTATTATTCAAATAAACAGAGTAACCATTATTCTCCTTAAATGAATAACCGTACTGAGATAAACATAATCCAATCATGTCTATGCTCAACGCAAACACCAAATAACAATTATTTAGATTTAACACCAATCTCGATGGTAGATGGAGCACGCGATGCTTGATCACATCAACCTTGGAAACACTTCCAACACATATCGTCATATCACCTTTAGCTAGTCTCCGTTTATTCTGCAGCTTTTATTTCGAGTTACTAACACTTAGCAACCGAACCGGTATCTAATACCCTGGTGCTACTAGGAGTACTAGTAAAGTACACATTAATATAATGTATATCCAATATACTTCTGTCGACCTTGCCAGCCTTCTCATCTACGAAGCATCTAGGGTAGTTCTGCTTCAGTGACCGTTCCCCTCATTTCAGAAGCACTTCTCGGGTTTGGGTTCAATCTTGGGTTTCTTCACTAGAGCAGCAACTGATTTGCCATTTCATGAAGTATCCCTTTCTTGCCCTTGCCCTTTTTGAAACTAGTGGTTTTACTAACCATCAACAATTGATTGCTCCTACTTGATTTCTACTTTCGCGGTGTCAAACATCGCGAATAGCTCAAGGATCATCATGTCTATCCCTGATATGTTATAGTTCATCACGAAGCTCTAGTAGCTTGGTGGCAGTGACTTTGGAGAACCATCACTATCTCATCTGGAAGATTAACTCCCACTCGATTCAAGCGATTGTAGTACTCATACAATCTGAGCACATGCTCAACTATTGAGCTATTCTCCCTTAGTTTGCAGGCTAAGAAACTTGTCGAAGGTTTCATACCTCTTGACGTGGGCATGAGCCTGAAATCCCAATTTCAGCTCTTGGAACATCTAATATGTTCCGCGACATTTCAAAAACATCTTCGGTGCCTTAATTCTAAACCGTCTAACATTACGCACTGAACTATCACGTAGTCATCAAAACGTGTATGTCAGATGTTCGCAACATCCACAAACGACGCTCGAGGTTCAGCACACCGAGCGGTGCATTAAGGACATAATCCTTCTGTGCAGCATTGAGGACAATCCTCAGTTTACGGACCCAGTCCGCATAATTGCTACTGTCAACTTTCAACTAAATTTTCTCTAGGAACATATCCAAAACAGTAGAACTAAAGCGTAAGCTACGACATAATTTCTAAAGACCTTTTGACTATGTTCATGATAATTAAGTTCATCTAATCAAATTATTTAATGAACTCCCACTCAGATAGACATCCCTCTAGTCATCTAAGTGATACATGATCCGAGTCAACTAGGCCGTGTCCGATCATCACGTGAGACGGACTAGTCATCATCGGTGAACATCTTCATGTTGATTGCATCTGCTATACGACTCATGTTCGACCTTTCGGTCTCTTGTGTTCCGAGGCCATGTCTGTACATGCTAGGCTCGTCAAGTCAACCTAAGTGTTTCGCATGTGTAGATCTGGCTTACACCCGTTGTATGCGAACGTTAGAATCTATCACACCCGATCATCACGTGGTGCTTCGAAACAACGATCCTTCGCAACGGTGCACAGTTAGGGGGAACACATTCTTGAAATTTTAGAGAGGGATCATCTTATTTATGCTACCGTCGTTCTAAGCAAATAAGATGTAAACATGACAGACATCACATGCAAATCATAAAGTGACATGATATGGCCAATATCATCTTGCGCCTTTTGATCTCCATCTTCGAGGCGCGGCATGATCACCTTCGTCGACGGCATGACACCATGCGTGATCTCCATCATCATGATCTCCATCATCGTGTCTTCATGAAGTTGTCTCGCCAACTATTACTTCTACTACTATGGCTAACGGTTAGTAATAAAGTAAAGTAATTACATGGCGTTTTCATTGACACGCAGGTCATACAATAAATTAAGACAACTCCTATGGCTCCTGCCGGTTGTCATACTCATCAACATGCAAGTCGTGATTCCTATTACAAGAACATGATCAATCTCATACATCACATATATCATTCATCACATCCATTTGGCCATATCACATCACATAGCATACCCTGCAAAAACAAGTTAGACGTCCTCTAATTGTTGTTACATGTTTTACGTGGCTGCTATGGGTTTCTAGAAAGAACGTTTCTTACCTACGCAAAAGCCACAACGGTGATATGCCAATTGCTATTTACCCTTCATAAGGACCCTTTTCATCGAATCCGATCCGACTAAAGTGGGAGAGACAGAAATCTGCTAGCCACCTTATGCATCAAGTGCATGTCAGTCGGTGGAACCTGTCTCATGTAAGAGTACGTGTAAGGTCGGTCCGGGCCGCTTCACCCCACAATGCCGCCGAATCAAGATAAGACTAGTAACAATAAGCAAATTGAACAAATCATCGCCCACAACTACTTTGTGTTCTACTCGTGCATAGAATCTACGCATAGACCTAGCTCATGATGCCACTTAAGGGGAACGTAGTAATAATTCAAAATTTTCCTACGTATCACCAAGATCCATCTAGGAGATTCTAGCAACGAAAGAGATAGGGAGTGCATCTTCATACCTCTTGAAGATCACGCAAATGGAAGCGTTACAAGAACGCGGTTGGAGGAGTCGTACACGCAGCGATTCAGATCGTGGTCGATTCCGATCTAAGCGTCGAACAACGGCGCCTCCGCGTTCAACACACGTACAGCCCAAGGACGTCTCCTCCTTCTTGATCCAACAAGGGGAGAGGAGAAGTTGAGGGAGAGCTCCGGCAGCACGACGGCGTGGTGTTGGAGCTTGTGGTATTCCTGAAGGGCTTCGCCAAGCACTACGGAGGAGGAGGAAGAGTTGGAGGAGGGGGGGGGGGCTGCGCCAGGGGAAGGGGGTGCAGCTGCCCTCTCTCCCCCTCACTATATATAGGGGGAAGGGGGATGGAGGAGGCGCCCTAGGGTTCCCTAGGGGAGGGGTGGCGGCCACAGGGGAAACCCTAGATGGGTTTGGGCACCCCCCACCCTAGGAAACTTGCCCCCCAAGCCGGGAGGGGTGGCTGCCCTAGGGGAGGCGCCCCCACCTCTCCACGTTACGTGAAATGGGGTGGGAGGGGCGCACAGCCCCTTAGTGGGCTGATGTGCCCCCTCCCCTTGGCCCATAAGGCCCCCAACGCTTGCCGGGGCCTCCGAAACACCTTTCGGTCACGCTGGTCGTCACCCGGTACTCCCAGAACAATTCTGGACTCCAATACCCTTCGTCCAATATATCAATCTTCACCTCCGGACCATTCCGGAGTTCGTCGTCACGTTCGTGATCTCATCCGGGACTCCGAACAACCTTCGGTAACCACATACTATTTCTCATAACAACTCTAGCGTCACCGAACCTTAAGTGTGTAGACCCTACGGGTTCAGGAACCATGCAGACATGACCGAGACACCTCTCCTGCCAATAACCAATAGCGGGATCTGGATACCCATATTGGCTCCCACATGTTCCACGATGATCTCATCGGATGAACCACGATGTCGGGGATTCAATCAATCTCGTATACAATTCCCTTTGTCTATCGGTATGTTACTTGCCCGAGATTCGATCGTCGGTATCCCTATACCTTGTTCAATCTCGTTACCGGCAAGTCTCTTTACTCGTTCCGTAATGCATGATCCCATGACCAACTACTTAGTCACATTGAGCTCACTATGATGATGCATTACCGAGTGGGCCTAGAGATACCTCTCTGTCATACGGAGTGACAAATCCCAGTCTCGATTCGTGCCAACCCAACAGACTCTTTCAGAGATACCTGTAGTGCACCTTTATAGCCACCCAATTACGTTGTGACGTTTGGTACACCCAAAGCATTCCTACGGTACCCGGGAGTTGCACAATCTCATGGTCTAAGGAAATGATACTTGACATTAGAAAAGCTTTTAGCAAACGAACTACACGATCTTGTGCTACACTTAGGATTGGGTCTTGTCCATCACATCATTCTCCTAATGATGTGATCCCGTTATCAATGACATCCGATGTCCATGGTTAGGAAACCATAACCATCTATTGATCAACGAGCTAGTCAACTAGAGGCTCACTAGGGACATGTTGTGGTCTATGTATTCACACATGTATTACGGTTTCCAGTTAATACAATTATAGCATGAACAATAGACAATTATCATGAACAAGGAAATACAATAATAACCATTTTATTATTGCCTCTAGGGAATATTTCCAACAATCCATAGAGAAGGAAACTTTGATAGATGATTTGAAGGAGACCTTCAACAATTTCCGGGTCTACAAGATGATGCTTAACCCGGCCAAGTGCGTTTTCGGTGTGCCAGCAGGCAAGATTTTGGGTTTTCTGGTTTCTAACAGAGGCATTGAGGCTAACCTGGAGAAGATCAAGGCCATTACCTCCCTGGCAAAGCCGGCGTGCATCAATGATGTTCAGCGACTGGCAGGTCGTATTGCTGCCTTAAGCCGGTTCATAAGCCGGTTGGGTGAGAAGGCCATACCACTGTACCAGATGACGAAGAAAATAGATGACTTTGTCTGGAGTGATGCTGCTAATGACGCGTTTGAAGCTTTGAAGAAACAGCTAGCCGAGCCGCCAAAACTTGCTGCTCCTATTGATAAGGAGACGTTGTTACTATATGTGGCTGCTAACGCCCGGGCCGTCAGTGTAGCTATTGTGGTGGAACGGAAGGAAGCAGGCAAGGAATATCCAGTTCAACGGTTGGTTTACTATATCAGTGAGGTGCTTATTGAGTCCAAGCAGAGGTATCCACACTGGCAGAAGCTCATTTATGGGGTGTTCATGGCCAGCCGGAAGCTTAAGCAATATTTTCTGGGTCATCCCATCACTATGGTCAGTTCTGCTCCTTTAGGGGATATTATTCAAAACAGAGAAGCCACAGGGCGGGTAGCCAAGTGGGCCATTGAGCTTGGACCTCATGGTTTGAAATATATGCCTCGCATTGCCATCAAGTCTCAAGCACTTGTGGATTTCATCAATGACTGGACAGAGCTGCAGATGCCTGAAGAGAAGCCAAATAACACATATTGGACTATTCACTTTGATGGGTCCAGGCAATTGGAGGGCTCGGGGGCTGGAGTTGTCTTAGCTTCCCCTCGAGGTGACAAATTTTGTTATGTTCTAAGGTTGATGTGTCCCTGTACTAACAATGCAGCTGAGTATGAAGCCTTGCTCCATGGTCTTCAGATGGCTAAGGAGATGAACTTAAGCCGGGTGAGATGTTTCGGCGACTCGAACTTGGTGGCTCAGCAAGTTTCAGGCACATGGGATTCTAAGGATCCACTTATGGTGGCTTATCGCCGTGAAGTTGACGCTATTGCTGGGCACTTCAAAGGGTTATCAAGTGGAACACATTGATGGCAAGAAAAATGAGGTGGATGATGCCTTAAGTCGGTTGGGGTCTCAGCGTAAGCCGATGCCACCTAACACTTTATTGGATATTCTGCATAACCCTTCTGTCAAATTGCCTACAGAGGAAGATCTGGCTATTCCTGACCCGGCGGCACAATTGGTGGCAGCTCTTCACGCTATCCCTGATTGGACAGTTCCATATTTGGCTTATATGACCTGGGGCGAGTTACCTGAGGATGAAATTTTGACCAGACAGATAACCCGGCGGTCTAAGTCAATGACAATTGCTAACGGTGAGTTGCACCATCGCAGTGTCTCTGGGGTATTTCAACGTTGCGTTTCTCCTGAAGAAGGCCGTGAAATTCTTCGCGAGATTCATGAAGGAGATTGTGGTCATCATGCCAGATCTAAGTCTCTCGTGGCCAAAGCCTTTCATCATGGATTTTATTGGCTAACGGCTCATGCTGATGCAGAGGATTTGGTCAGTAAATGTGATGGTTGCCAGAAATTCTCACGGCACGCTCATGTATCGGCTCAAGAATTCAGGATGATTCCAATCACTTGGTCGTTTGCAGTCTGGGGGCTGGATATGGTTGGGCCTTTCAAAAGGTCCAAGGATAAAAAGACCCACCTATTGGTGGCGGTTGACAAATTCACAAAGTAGGTCGAAGCAGAACCGGTCAGTAAGTGTGACGCGGCAACGACGGTTCAATTCATCAAAAAGGTGATTTTTCGCTTTAGTTTTCCCCACAGCATCATAACTAACAATGGCACTAATCTGTCCAAGGGTGCTATGAAAGATTTTTCTCAACGTGAGCATATTCGACTTGACGTGTCGTCAGTAGCTCACCCCCAATCCAATGGTCAAGCTGAAAGAGCCAATCAAGAAATTTTGAGAGGCATCAAGCCCCGGCTTATGGTTCCTTTGCAGAGGACGCCGGGTTGTTGGGTGGAGGAGTTACCTTCAGTGCTATGGAGTATCAATACTACCCCCAACATATCTACAGGTTACATGCCTTTCTTCATGGTTTATGGAGCAGAGGCGGTTCTTCCTAGTGACATCCGTCCCGACTCGCCCCGCGCGGCGGCTTATGTTGAGGCTGATAATGAAAGAGCACGTCAGGATGAACTTGAACTGTTAGATGAGTAGCGTGACCTTGCGGTGGCTCATTCGGTGATTTACCGAAAAGATCTACGCCACTATCACAGCTACCGGGTTAAGACCAGAACCTTTCAAGAAGGTGACTTGGTGCTCCGGCTCATCCAGGATCAAACTGACATGCACAAGCTATCCCCACCTTGGGAAGGACCCTTTGTGGTCAGCAAGAATTTGAACAATGGGTCATACTATCTCATTGATGTTCGAGACTACAAGGACTCACGTCAGTCGGAGGAGGAGACCCGCCGGCCGTGGAATATTGCTCATCTTCGGCCTTACTACACTTGAGCCACCGACTCTTATGATGTACATATTTTGATAATGTATATATTATGATGATTATAATAAAGCCGACATCCCTGATAAAGCAGGGCCTCTGTCGTTTCATTTCCATGAGTAATGAGTCTTTTTCATCATAATTTCATGGTCACTTGGGGACTTCCTGTTCAAACATAGGTGTATTCACCAAAGAGAACATAGCTGTTGTTACCCTCTTGATCAGCGCAATGCCAAAACTTCATGGTCACTTGGGGGCTTCCTATTCAAACATAGGTGTATTCACCAAAGAGAACATAGGTGTCGTTACCCTCTTTATCGGCGCAATGCCAAAACCTCATGGTCATTTGGGGGCTTCCTGTTCAAACATAGATGTATTCACCAAAGAGAACATAGTTGTCATTACCCTCTTGATCGACGCAATGCCAACACCTTATGGTCACTAGGGGGCTTCCTGATCGTATTCGAATCATAGCCGTCGTTACCCTCTTGATCGGCCCAAGGCCACAAACCACTTGGGGGCTTCCTGCTCATATTCGAAGAATAGCTATTAACCCTTTTGGTCCGGCTTCCTGCTCGTATTCGAAGCATAGCCTCGTTTTTCTCTTTTTGCTTGGTTTTTTGGACATTTTTTCCGGTTCATCTTGATACCATCTTGACATATGGTTTAAAGTGATTCAGGCCATGTCGCCTCAATTTTCATAGCTCATATTTGAAGCATACCCGTGGTTTCTGTTAACCCGGCCTGGCTTTGGACGATAAGTCACTAGTTTATGAGGATATTAAATACTTGGAAGCATTGGTTTCTAAGTTTTGGGTTATCACCCTTACTACACAAGTAAACCAGCAGTACAATTCAATATCACAAGTATGATATTTTTTATTGGTTATATCTAATTATGACTAAATCGGCCCTGTCTATAAACTGTTTTAAAACAACAGTGGCTTTATATGGGTATTATGACCCGCCCTGCGGTAAACCGCCAAGGGCTCTTGTGATTTACTTGTGTGCAGGATAACCCTAAGTTTCATCTGCACAAATCAACGTCATGATAAGTGTCAAAGGATAATTATCAAGTGGAGGCTCAAACAGTATTGGGCAAAACATAAACGTGCATGATGGCACGACAGAGCAAAGTTTTTGCTAGCCTATTACATGGCTCATGGAGCCAAAATGATTAAGTGTTTTTCAGAAGATCATATATATGAACCGCCCAGCGGATCAATCTTCTTGGCCCTGACGGCTTGAAGCTTCTGGATCATCCTTCTCCGCTTCTTCGTCCTCCTCTGCTTCCTGGAAGTTTGGTGATGACCAGTCAATGCCACTCAAGGCTTGGAATCCAGCTTCGTCATCAATAAGCTCGGACGGGTCAACTTCAGGAGCAAAAGAGTGCTTACGGGTTGGAGGAATCAGATCCATCACTTTATAAGCCGGCGTAGGCAGCTTCTGGTTTTCCATGTCATAAGCTGGCTGATATCTTGAAAGATCTATTTCATTGGCAATCAGGCTGGCAAGAGGACGTATTTCCTTCACGCAGGTGGCGAAGTCTTTTTTATCAAAAGGATTGCCATCTTCCTTCAAGCTTGGATACCTGGTAGATATGTCGGCCGGGTCTAGCTCTGGTAGCCATGCTTTGGCCCGGCTCAAAGCTGTTATAGCGCCAGCTCTTGCGGATGATCGCTTCATCTCATTAAACCTCTCAGGCAGAACAGAAAGCTTCCTCAAGACCTCAATCAAGAGAGTAGGTGCTTGATTAGCCGGAGAAATTGTGGCCAGTGTGCACTGAGTCCCAGTATAGAGCTGTTCAACAAGTGTATAAACGGCTTTCAGCTTCACAAGCATATCTTGGTTAAGATTGGTGCTCCTGGGACCTAAATAATAATCATGGATGGGTTAGAGACGGTTTATATCATCAAGGAAGACATTCGAAATTGATGCTAGCGAGGCGACTTACCAAAGATAGCAGAAACCATCTGAGACACATGGCGTTTTAAGCCGGTAAGCTCAGTGGTCACCTCCTCAAGAGCCGCCTCCGCCTTCTTAGCCCGCTGTATCAAGGCAGTTTTTTCTTCAGCCCAGGTGTTTCTTTCAACCTCAAAGCTGGTTTTCAGTTTTTCCGTTTCAGACACGCTAAACTGGAATTTCGAGTCGGCCTTCCGGGTCTCAGATTCTTGCCGCTCCAGCCGAGCTTTCACATCAGTTAATTGGGATTCAAGTTGAGCAGTTGTGGCCTGTACATACACCGGTTCAAAATCATGATTCGGATTTGGAATACAAACATGAAGTCCCAAGCCTCTTGCAAGCAATAATACTTGGCACTTGGGGGCTAATGTCTGCCAAAAAAATTACTCATGCAACGGCTCATGTGAATAAGTCCCAAGCACTTTGCAGGCAAGAGTACTAGGCACTTGGGGGCTAATGCATATTGCTTGTCCCTTTACTACTTTATGGTGACCCGGTTGAGCCGCAAATGGCCACAACCGGCTCATGAGGGCTACACAAGTAAGTTTTGCTCTATACACAAGGATACACAGGACCGGCTCATTCATGCTGATTAAACCGGCCCTTGGGGGCTACGGATTCAGAGCTAAGTCATTACGGATCAGCTTTAACCCGGATGGTGTAAGCCGGGTTTTGAAGGGTTCTATCAATGGGTATTGTTTATACTCATGGTTAAGCTAAGTCTACAGCATATTCAATTACATCATAAACAGTAGACTTGGGGGCTGACATGATGTGCATAACTCAATTACGAAGAAGCTCATACCTCAAATTTTTTATGCATCTATTTCACCATGTCAACTTCAAGGTCTCGGCTGGTGTGTACTTGATTGAGGTAGCCAGAGAATACTTAACTAACACTCAGTTGAGAGTAGTCGGCCACATCAAATCTCACTTTTCGTCGTTCAATGTGTTCTTCCTTGGCGGAGTGCTTGGTGATACGTCCATTTTGCATCATGCTTTTATATCAATATTTATTGCATTATGGGCTGTTATTACACGTTATGTCACATTACTTATGGCTATTCTCTCTTATTTTACAAGGTTTACCATGAAGAGGGAGAATGTCGGCAGTTGGGATTCTGGCTGGAAAAGGAGCAAATATTGGAAACCTATTCTACACAGCTCCAAAAATCCTGAAACTCCACGGAAGTCACTTTTGGAATTAATAAGAATTATTGAGCGAAAAAATACCAGAGGGGGCCCACACCCTGGCCAGGAGGGTGAGGGCCCCCCCCCCTACTGGGCGCGCCCCTGTCTCCTGGGCCCCCTGGTGGCGCTCCGGTGCCCATCTTTTGCTATATGAAGGCTTTTACCCTGGAAAAAATAAGAAGCAAGCTTATGGGACGAAACTCCACTGCCACGAGGAGGAACCTTGGCGGAACCAATCTAGGGCTCCGGCGGAGCTGTTCTGGGGGGGGGGGGGGAACTTCCCTCCGGGAGGAGAAATCATCACCATCGTCATCACTAACGACCCTCTCATCGGGAGGGGGTCAATCTCCATCAACATCTTCACCAGCACCATCTCCTCTCAAAACCCTAGTTCATCTCACAAATTGGTACTTGTGGGTTGCTAGTAGTGTTAATTACTCCTTGTAGTTGATGCTAATTGGTTTACTTGGTGGAAGATCATATGTTCAGATCCTTAATGCATATTAATACTCCTCTGATTATGAACATGAATATGCTTTGTGAGTAGTTATGTTTGTTCCTGAGGACATGGGTGAAGTCTTGCTATTAGTAGTCATGTGAATTTGGTATTCGTTCGATTTTTTGATGAGATGTATGTTTTCTCTCTTCTAGTGGTGTTATGTGAACATCGACTACATGACACTTCACCATTATTTGGGCCTAGAGGAAGGCATTGTGAAGTAATAAGTAGATGCTGGGTTGCTAGAGTGACAGAAGCTTAAACCCTAGTTTATGCGTTGCTTCGTAAGGGGATGATTTGGATCCACTAGTTTCATGCTATGGTTAGGTTTACCTTAATACTTCTTTTGTAGTTGTAGATGCTTGCAATAGGGGTTAATCATAAGTGGGATGCTTGTCCAAGAAAGGGCAGTACCCAAGCGCCGGTCCACCCACATATCAAATTATCAAAGTAGCGAACGCGAATCATATGAGCGTGATGAAACTAGTTTGACGATAATTCCCATGTGTCCTCGGGATCGCTTTTCTCATTATAAGAAATTGTCCAGGCTTGTCCTTTGCTACAAAAAGGATTGGGCTACCTTGCTGCACTTTATTTACTTGCATTGCTTGTTACCTGTTACAAATTATCTTATCACAAAACTATCTGTTACCTACAATTTTAGTGCTTGCAGAGAATACCTTACTGAAAACCGCTTGTCATTTCCTTCTGCTCCTCGTTGGGTTCGACACTCTTACTCATCGAAAGGACTACGATAGATCCCTTATACTTGTGGGTCATCAAGACTCTTTTCTGGCGCCGTTGCCGGGGAGTGAAGCGCCTTTGGTGAGTGGAACTTGGTAAGTAAACATTTATATAGTGTGCTGAAATTTTCTGTCACTTGTTACTATGGAAACTAATCCTTTGAGGGGCTTGTTCGGGGTATCTTCACCCCGACCAGCAGAGCAAAGAGTTTCTCCTCAACCGCTGAACCTACTGAAAATATTTACTTTGAGATTCCTTCGGGTATGATAGAAAAACTGCAGCTAATCCTTTTGCAGGAGATGGAACATTGCATCCCGATTTACACCTTATCTATGTGGATGAAGTTTGTGGATTATTTAAGCTACAGGTATTCCCGATGATGTTGTTAAGAGGAAGGTCTTCCCTTTATCTTTGAAGGGAGATGCATTGACATGGTATAGGCTATGTGATGATACGGGATCTTGGAACTATAAACGATTGAAATTGGAATTTCACCAGAAGTTCTATCCTATGCATCTTGTTCATCGTGATCATAACTACATATATAATTTTTGGCCTTGCGAAGGAGAAAACATCGCTCAAGCTTGGGGGAGGCTTAAGTCAATGTTATATTCATGCCCCAATCATGAGCTCTCAAGAGAAATGATTATTCAAAAAATTTATGCTCGACTTTCTCTCAGTGATCGCACCATGCTCGATACTTCCTGTGCTGGTTCTTATATGTTGAAGACTACTGAATTCCAGTGGGACTTATTGGAAAGAATTAAACGCAACTCTGAAGATTGGGGTTCCGACGATGGTAAGGAGTCAGGTATGACACCTAGGTTTGATTGTGTTAAATCTTTTATGAATACCGATGCTTTTCATGGATTTAGCGCTAAATACGGACTTGACTCTGAGATAGTAGCTTCTTTCTGTGAATCTTTTGCTACTCACGTTGATCTCCCTAAAGAGAAGTGGTTTAAATATAATCCTCCCACTGAAGTAAAAGTAGTTGCACCTATTACAGTTGAAGAAAAGACTATCACTTATAATGATCCTATTGTTCCTACTACTTATGTTGAGAAACCACCTTTTCCTGTTAGGATAAAGGATCGTGCTAAAGCTTCAACTGTTGTTCGTAAGAGTAATACTAAAACATATACACCCCCTGAGCAAATTAAAGTTGAACCTAGTATTGCTATGGTTAAAGATCTCTTGCATGTTAATATAGATGGGCATGTTATTTACTTCTGTGGTGAAACTGCTAAAATTGCTAGACCCGATGCTAAGATACATAGACCTGTTCTAGGCATGCCTGTTATTTCTGTTAAAATAGGAGATCATTGTTATCATGGATTATGTGATATGGGTGCTAGTGCTAGCGCAATAACTATTTCCTTATATAAAGAAATTATGCATGATATCGCACCCACTGAGTTGGAAGGTATTGATGTTACTATTAAGCTTGCCAATAGAGATACTATTTCACCAGTTGGGATTGTTAGAGATGTTGAAGTCTTGTGTGGGAAAGTTAAATATCCTGCTGATTTTCTTGTTCTTGGCTCCCCACTAGATGACTTTTGTCCCATTATATTTGGTAGACCCTTCTTGAATACTGTTAATGCTAGGATTGATTGTGAAAAGGATATTGTTACGATTGGCTTAGGGGATATGTCTCATGAGTTTAATTTTGCTAAGTTTCGTATACAACCCCGTGATAAAGAATCGCCTACTAAGGATGAGATTATTGGTCTTGCTTCTATTGTCGTGCCTCCTACTGATCTGTTAGAACAATATTTGCTAGACCATGAAAATGATATGTTTATGAATGAAAGAAGGGAAATAGATGAAGTATTCCTTAAATAGGGTCCTATTCTGAAACACAACTTACCTGTTGAAATCCTAGGGGATCCCCCTCCACCCAAGGGTGATCCCGTGTTTGATCTCAAACCTTTACCTGACAATCTTAAATATGCTTATCTTGACGAAAAGAAGATATATCATGTTATTATTAGTGCTAACCTTTCAGAGCAGGAAGAGGAAAGATTATTGAAAACTCTGAAGAAGCACCGTGCTGCTATTGTATATACTCTGGATGATCTTAAGGGCATTAGTCCCACTCTATGCCAACATAAAATTAAATTGGACGAAGGCTCCAAACCAGTTAGAGATCATCAACGACGTTTAAATCCTAAGATGAAAGAAGTGGTAAGAAAGGAGATACTAAAGCTCCTTGAGGCAGGTATAATTTATCTCGTTGCTGATAGTGATTGGGTAAGTCCTGTCCACTGCGTTCCTAAGAAGGGAGGTATTACTGTCGTTCCTAATGATAAAGATGAATTGATCCCGTAAAGAATTATTACAGGTTATAGGATGGTAATTGATTTCCGTAAATTAAATAAAGCTACTAAGAAAGATCATTACCCTTTACCTTTTATTGATCAAATGCTAGAAAGACTATCCAAACACACACATTTCTGCTTTCTAGATGATTATTCTGGTTTCTCTCAAATACCTGTGTTAATGGAGGATCAATCAAAAACTACTTTTACTTGCCCTTTCGGTACTTTCGCTTATAGACGTATGCCTTTTGGTTTATGTAATGCACTGATAACCCACAAGTGTAGGGGATCGCAATAGCTTTCGAGGGTAAAGTATTCAACCCAAATTTATTGATTCGACACAAGGGGAGCCAAAGAATATTACTGAGTATTAGCAGTTGAGTTGTCAATTCAACCACACCTGGATAACTTAGTATCTGCAGCAAAGTATTTAGTAGCAAAGTAGTATGATAGTAATGGTAACAGTGACAAAAGTAATATTTTTGGGTTTTGTAGTGATTGTAACAATAGCGACAGAAAAGTAAATAAGCGAAACACAAGATGTGAAAAGCTCGTAGGCATTGGATCAGTGATGGATAATTGTGTCGGATGCGATTCCTCGTGTAATAGCTATAACATAGGGTGACACAGAACTAGCTCCAATTCATCAATGTAATGTAGGCATGTATTCTGAATATAGTCATACTTGCTTATGGAAAAGAACTTGCATGACATCTTTTGTCCTACCCTCTCGTGGCAGCGGGGTCCTAGTGGAAACTAAGGGATATTAAGGCCTCCTTTTAATAGAGAACCGGACCAAAGCATTAACACATAGTGAATACATGAACTCCTCAAACTACGGTCATCACCGAGAAGTATCCCGATTATTGTCACTTCGGGGTTGTCGGATCATAACACATAATAGGTGACTATAGACTTGCAAGTTAGGATCACGAACACACATATATTCATGAAAACATAATAGGTTCAGATCTGAAATCATGGCACTCGGGCCCTAGTGACAAGCATTAAGCATAGCAAAGTCATAGCAACATCAATCTCAGAACATAGTGGATACTAGGGATCAAACCCTAACAAAACTAACTTGATTACATGGTAAATCTCATACAACCCATCACCGTCCAGCAAGCCTGCGATGGAATTACTCACGCACGGCGGTGAGCATCATGAAATTGGTGATGGAGTATGGTTGATGATGACGACGACGACGAATCCCCCTCTCCGGAGCCCCAAACGGACTCCAGATCAGCCCTCCCGAGAGAGATTAGGGCTTGGCGGCGGCTCCGTATCATAAAACGCAATGAAACTTTCTCTCTGATTTTTTTCTCCACGAAACGGAATATATGGAGTTGGAGTTGAGGTCGTTGGAGCGTCAGGGGCCCACGAGACAGGGGGCGTGCCCAGGGGGTGGGCGCGCCCCCACCCTCGTGGATAGGGTGTGGGCCCCCTGGTCTTGATTCTTTCGCTAGTATTTTTTATATTTACCAAAAAGTGCCTCCGTGGATTTTCAAGTCATTCGGAGAACTTTTGTTTTCTACACATAAAACAACATCATGGCAGTTCTGCTGAAAACAACGTCAGTCCGGGTTAGTTTCATTCAAATCATGCAAGTTAGAGTCCAAAACAAGGGCAAAAGTGTTTGGAAAAGTAGATACGTTGGAGACGTATCAACTCCCCAAGATTAAACCTTTGCTTGTCCTCAAGCAATTCAGTTGATAAACTGAAAGTGATAAATAAAAACTTTTACAAACTCTGTTTGCTCTTGTTGTTGTCAACATGCAAAGCCAACATTCAAGTTTCAACACATTATGAACTAACCATACTCATAATAACACCTAGGTCTCACAATTACTCATATCAATAGCATAATCAGCTAGCGAGCGATAATAATAAAACTCGGGTGACAACACTTTCTCAAAACAATCATAACATGCATAATGGTATCTCGCTAGCCCTTTCTGAGACCGCAAAACATAAATGCAGAACACCTTTAAAGATCAAGGACTGACTAAACATTGTAATTCATGGTAAAAGAGATCCAGTCAAGTCATACCCAATATAAACCAATAATAATTAATGCAAATGACAGTGTGCTCTCCAGCGGGTGCTTTTTAATAAGAAGGTGATGACTCAACATAAAAGTAAATAGATAGGCCCTTCGTAGAGGGAAGCAGGGATTTGTAGAGGTGCCAGAGCTTGATTTTAAAATAGAGATTGAATAACATTTTGAGCGGAATACTTTCACTGTCAATGCAACGACTATGAGATGGATGTATCTTCCATACTACATGCATTATAGGCAGTTCGCAAACAGAATGGTAAAGGTTTCTACTCCCCCAACCACCAACAAGCATCAATCCATGGCTTGCTCGAAACAACGAGTGCCTCCAACTAACAACAGCCCATGGGGGAGTTTTGTTTAATTATATTGATTTGCTTTGATCTTTTTGGATCATGGGACTGGGCATCCCGGTTACCGGCCCTTTCCCGTGAATGAGGAGCGGAGTCCACTCCTCTTGAGAATAACCCACCTAGCATGGAAGATATATGCAGCCCTAGTTGAAACATGAGCTGCTCGAGCATACAAAACAGAATTTCATTTGAAGGTTTGGAGTTTGGCACATACACATTTACTTGGAATGGCAGGTAGATACCGCATATAGGAAGGTATGATGGACTCATATGGAACAACTTTGAGGTTTAAGGAGTTTGGATGCACAAGTAGTATTCCCGCTTAGTACAGGTGAAGGCTAGCAAAAGATTGGGAAGCGACCAACTGAGAGAGCGACAATAGTCATAGACATGCATTAAAATTAATTCACACCAAGTACAAGCACGAGTAGGATATAATCTACCATGAACATAAATACCATGAAGGCTATGTTGATTTGTTTCAACTACATGCGTGAACATGTGCCAAGTCGAGTCACTCAGTTCATTCAAAGGAGGATACCATCCCATCATACCACTTCATAATCATTCTAATAGCATGTTGGCATGCAAGGTAAACCATTATAACTCATAGCTAATCAAGCATGGCACAAGCAACTATAATCTCTAAATGTCACTGCAAATATGTTTACTTCATAATAAGCTGAGTCAGGAAAGATGAACTCATCATATTTACAAAAACAAGAGAGGTCGAGTTCATACCAGCTTTTCTCATCTCAATAAGTCCATCATATATTGTCATTATTGCCTTTCACTTGCACGACCGAGTGATGTGTATAATAATAATAGTGCACGTGCATTGGACTAAGCTGGAATTTGCAAGCATTCAACTCAAGAGAGAAGACAAAGTAATATGAGCTCTAAGTTAAATAAACAATCATGTGATAACCCACAAGTATAGGGGATCGCAACAGTTTTCGAGGGTAGAGTATTCAACCCAAATTTATTGATTCGACACAAGGGGAGCCAAAGAATATTCTCAAGTATTAGCAGCTGAGTTGTCAATTCAACCACACCTGGAAACTTAGTATCTGCAGCAAAGTGTTTAGTAGCAAAGTAATATGATAGTGGTGGTAACGGTAACAAAAGTAAAGACAGCAAAAGTAATGTTTTTGGTATTTTGTAGTGATTGTAACAGTAGCAATCAAAAAGTAAATAAGCGTAAACCAGTATATGGAAAGCTCGTAGGCACCGGATCAGTGATGGATAATTATGCCGGATGCGGTTCGTCATGTAACAGTCATAACATAGGGTGACACAGAACTAGCTCCAGTTCATCAATGTATTGTAGGCATGTATTCTGTATATAGTCATACGTGCTTATGGAAAATAACTTGCATGACATCTTTTGTCTTACCCTCCCGTGGCAGCAGGGTCCTATTGGAAACTAAGGGATATTAAGGCCTCCTTTTAATAGAGAATCGGAACAAAGCATTAGCACATAGTGAATACATGAACTCCTCAAACTATGGTCATCACAGGGAGTGGTCCCGATTATTGTCACTTCGGGGTTGCCGGATCATAACACATAGTAGGTGACTATAGACTTCCAAGATAGGATCAAGAACACACATATATTCATGAAAACATAATAGGTTCAGATCTGAATTCATGGCACTCGGGCCCTAGTGTCAAGCATTAAGCATAGCAAAGTCATAGCAACATCAATCTCAGAACATAATGGATACTAGGGATCAAACCCTAACAAAACTAACTTGATTACATGATAAATATCATCCAACCCATCACCGTCCAGCAAGCCTACGATGGAATTACTCACGCACGGCGGTGAGCATCATGAAATTGGTGATGGAGGATGGTTGATGATGACGACGACAACGAATCCCCCTCTCCGGAGCCCCGAACGGACTCCAGATCAGCCTCCGAGAGAGATTAGGGCTTGGCGGCGGCTCTGCATGCAGTAAACGCGATGAAACTTTCTCTGATTTTCTCTCCCAAAGCCAATATATGGAGTTGGAGTTGGCGTCGGAGGGTCTCGAGGGGCCGACGAGGTAGGGGCGCGCCCGGGGGGGCGCCCCCCACCCTCGTGGACAGGGTGTGGGCCCCCTGGTCTTCATCTTTGGCGAGGATTTTTTATTATTTATTCTAAGATATTCCGTGGAGTTTCAGGTCATTCCGAGAACTTTTGTTTTCTGCACATAAAACAACACCATGACAATTCTCTGAAAAAAAGGTCGATCCGGGTTAGTTCCATTCAAATCATATAAGTTAGAGTCCAAAACAAGGGCAAAAGTGTTTGGAAAAGTAGATACGACGGAGACGTGTCAACTCCCCCAAGCTTAAACCCTTGCTTGTCCTCAAGCAATTCAGTTGATAAACTGAAAGAGAAAAAGAAAAACTTTTACAAACTCTGTTTGCTCTTGTTGTTGTACCTATGTCAAGCCAGCATTCAGGTTTTCAGCAAAGATCATAACTAACCACATTTGCAATAACTCCTAGGTCTCATGTTTACTCATATCAATAACATAATCAGCTAGCAAGCCATAATAATAAATCTCGGATGACAACGCTTTCTCAAAATAATCATAATATGATATAACAAGATGGTATCTCGCTAGCCCTTTCTGAGACCGCAAAACATAAATGCAGAGCTCCTTCAAAGATCAAGGACTGACTAGACATTGTAATTCATGGTAAAAGAGATCCAATCATAGTCATACCCGATATAAATTAACAGTAATGAATGCAAATGACAGTTGTGCTCTCCAGATAGTGCTTTTTAATAAGAGGGTGATGACTCAACATAAAAGTAAATAGATAGGCCCTTCACAGAGGGAAGCAGGGATTTGTAGAGGTGCCAGAGCTCGGTTTTGAAATAGAGATAAATTATATTTTGAGTGGCATACTTTCATTGTCAACATAACAACTAAG
The DNA here is from genome assembly GCA_021605205.1 of Aegilops longissima. NCBI lineage: Eukaryota > Viridiplantae > Streptophyta > Magnoliopsida > Poales > Poaceae > Aegilops > Aegilops longissima. The sequence goes on from CM038677.1 coordinate 67,094,758, forward strand.
AGATGACGATATCTTCCATGCTAAACAAATTATAGGCGGTTCCCAAACAGAATGGTAAAGTTTATACTCCCCCTCCTCCACAAGCATCAATCCATGGCTTGCTCGAAACAGCGAGTGCCTCCAACATTCAACGGGTCCCAGGGGGAGTTTTGTTTGCAATTATTTTGATTTAGTTTGCATAAAGCATGGGACTGGGCATCCCGGTGACCACCCATTTTCTCGTGAGTGAGGAGCGGAGTCCACTCCTCTTGAGAATAACTCGCCTAACACGGAAGATAAGGGCAGCACTAGTTGATATATGAGCTATTCGAGCATGCAAAATAGAATGTTTATTTGAAGGTTTAGAGTTTGGCACATACAAATTTACTTGGAACGGCAAGTAGATACCGCATATAGGAAGGTATAGTGGACTCATATGGAATAACTTTGGGGTTTAATGGATTGGATGTACAAGCAGTATTCCGCTTAGTACAAGTGAAGGCTAGCAAAAGACTGGGAAGCGACCAACTAGAGAGCGACAACAGTCATGAACATGCATTAAAATTAATAAACATTGAATACAAGCATGAGTAGGATATAATCCACCATGAACATAAATATCGTGAAGGCTATGTTGATTTGTTTCAACTACATGCGTGAACATGTGCCAAGTCAAGTCACTTAAATCATTCAAAGGAGGATACCACCCTATCATACCACATCATAATCATCTCAATAGCATGTTGGCACGCAAGGTAAACCATTATAACTCATAGCTAATCAAGCATGACACAAGCAACTATGATCTCTAATTGTCATTGCAAACATGTTTATTAATAATCAGCTGAATCAAGAACGATGAACTCATCATATTTACAAAAACAAAAGAGGTCGAGTTCATACCAGTTTTTCCCATCTCAGTCAGTCCATCATATATCATCATGATTGCCTTTCACTTGCATGACCGAACGATGTGAATAATAATAAGAGTGCACGTGCATTGGACTAAGCTGGAATCTGCAAGCATTCAATAAATAGAGAAGACAAAGCAATATGGGCCCTTGGTTAAATCAACAATGATGCATATAAGAGCCACTTCAACAATTTAATCATGGTCTTCTTCTACTGACCCCCAAAGAAAAGAAAAGAATTAAAAACTATTTACACGGGAAAGCTCCCAACAAGCAAAAGAAGAACGGGAAATATTTTTGGGTTTTCTTTTTAATTATTACTACTAAAGCAGGAAAAATAAACTACTACTAATTTTTTTTGGTTTTTTCTTAAGGTTTATTAACCACACAAGAAGAAAGCAGGAAAAAGGAAATAAACTAGCATGTATATTACAGTGAAAGAGTATGAGCACCGACATCTAGCAATGAGTGTGTGTGAACATGAATGTAATGTCGATGAGAAATACGTACTCCCCCAAGCTTAGGCTTTTGGCCTAAGTTGGTCTATTGCCAGGGATAGCCTGGCTGATACCCGTAGGTGTAGCTGGGGTCGTACTGTGATGTAGCGGCTATCGCCTCCTGAGCTGCAGCGTGGCATCGAGCCGCCTCCGCTCTCCTCTCGTACTCATCTGCCTCCTCTCTGGTAATAATATATCTCCCTTTTGTCTGAAAATCAAAGAAGGCAGGAGCAGGAAGAGTAACATGGACAACATGCCGTTTGTTAAAGATTAGTCGATACTGGAGAGGTGGTTCAGTCCTCTCAACAAACTGGTGAGAAACCATATAATCAAAATCTAAATAATTAGGGGGTAATTCCATATCACCCTGTCTATCTCAAGAAAATTAGCTAAGCGGGTTGCATAAATTCCTCCAAAGAAATCTCCGTTATGTCTATTATGATGCAACCTACGAGCTACAATGGCTCCCATATGATAAGATTGGTCTCCTAACACAGCACTTCTGAGAATGCTGAGATCAGGGGCACACATGTGACATGCTTCATCCTTAGCATTTATGCATCTACCTATGAAGAGAGCAAAATAATGTATAGCAGGAAAGTGAATGCTCCCTATAGTGGCTTGTGTTATATCTCTAGATTCCCCCATAGTTATTCTAGCAAGAAAGTGTCTATATTCAGATTTAGGGGGATCCCTGATACTACCCCAAGATGGAAGTTTGCATGCAAAAGTGAAATCCTCTAAGTCCAGGGTATAAGATTTGTCATAAAGGTCAAACATGACTGAAGGAGAATTACGCGAAGATGAAAACTCAAACCTCCCCACAAATGAACTTGTGAGGTCACGATACTGGGGGCATTTGTCAGCTTCAAAGTCCTCAAGACCGGCAGTACGCAAATATGTGTTAAATTCTTCTTTGATTCCCGCTTGATCCATAAAATTTTCCGAAGGCCATTCACAGGGCCTCACAAGAGCGTCTCTTGTTGGTTCCTCGTCAGCATCACGCATTGCAAGCCTGGGACCTTGCTTCCTTGAAGAACCACATTGGAACATCTTCCTAAACATATTGTTTTCTCTGAAAAATAATTCTGAAATTTTTAGTAACTTCAAACAAAAGTGAACCAACTTCAATAAAACTGATAGCAACTACTCATACAAGTGCCTAGAGCATATATCAAGCATTAGAACTACTTGGAACCATATAAATTTGAAATGCAAGCTCAAGAACATGGTCACCTATGCAGCAAAAATTTGCAAAGAATAAAGCACTAGAACAAAAACTAATTGGACCGATGGAGGAGTCACATACCAAGGAACAATCTCCCCAAGCAGTTTTGCGAGAGGTGCTTTGAGCAAGGAGATCGAAAATCACAGCAAAAGTGGCTGGAACACGAGCTTGAGTTGGTTTTTCGGGTTTGTGTGAGGCAGAGGAAGAAGATGGGTGTAGGGATAAGTGGAGGAGGACCACCGTGGGCCCACGAGGCAGGGGGGCGCGCCCTCCACCCTCGTGGCCAGGTGGCAGCTCCCCCCGCGGTGTTTTTTGCACTATAAATCCTCAAATATTCCCGAAAAAATCATATTAAATTGGCATGGCATTCTGAGGGCTTTTATTTTCCGGATATTTTTATATTGCACGGATAAATCGGGAAACAGACAGAAAAATACTATTTTTACTTTATTTCTACTAAAGAACAGAAAATATAAAGAGGGTACAGAAGGTTGTGCTTCTAGTTTCGTCCATCTCATGCTCATCAAAAAGAATCCACTAACAAGGTTGATCAAGTCTTGTTAACAAACTCATTCTGATTAACATGGAACCGGAGAAATTTTGAATAACACTATGTTACCTCAACGGGGATATGGACATCCCCAATAATAAGTATATCATATTTCTTCTTGACAGTAGGGAGAGGAAATTCAAAACCTCCAAATATAATCGATGGAATTTTTCCAATAGAGTTGATACTATGAACTTGAGGTTGTTTCCTCGGAAAGTGTACCGTATGCTCATTACCATTAACATGAAAAGTGACATTTCCTTTGTTGCAATCAATAACAGCCCCTGCAGTGTTAAGGAAAGGTCTTCCAAGAATAATAGACATACTATCATCCTCGGGAATATCAAGAATAACAAAGTCTGTTAAAATAGTAACGTTTGCAACCACAACAGGCACATCCTCACAAATACCGACAGGTATAGCAGTTGATTTATCAGCCATTTGCAAAGATATTTTAGTAGGTGTCAACTTATTCAAGTCAAGTCCACGATATAAAGAGAGAGGCATAACACTAACACCGGCTCCAAGATCACATAAAGCAGTTTTAACATAATTTCTCTTAATGGAGCATGGTATAGTAGGTACTCCTGGATCTCCAAGTTTCTTTGGTATTCCACCCTTAAAAGTATAATTAGCAAGCATGGTGGAAATTTCAGCTTCCGGTATCTTTCTTTTATTTGTAACAATATCTTTCATATACTTATCATAAGGATTCATTTTGAGCATATCACTCAATCGCATACGCAAAAAGATGGGTCTAATCATTTCAGTAAAGCGCTCAAAATCCTCATCATCCTTTTTCTTGGATGGTTTGGGAGGAAAAGGCATGGGTTTCTGAACCCATGGTTCTCTTTCTTTACCATGTTTCCTAGCAACAAAATCCCTTTTATCATAATGTTGATTCTTTGATTGTGGGTTATCAAGATCAACAGCAGGTTCAATTTCTACATCATTGTCATTACTAGGTTGAGCATCATCATGAACATCATCATTAATATTTTCACTAGGTTCATGTTCATTACCAGATTGTGTTTCAGCATCAGACATAGAGATATCATTTGGATTCTCAGGTGGTTCAGCAATAGGTTCACTAGAAGTTTGCAAAGTCCTGTCATTTTTCTTTTTCTTCCTTTTAGAAGAACTAGGCATATCAATATTATTTCTCCGAGACTCTTGCTCGATTCTCTTAGGGTGGCCTTCAGGATACAAAGGTTCCTGAGTCATTCTACCAGTTCTAGTAGCCACTCTAACAGCATAATCATTTTTCCTACTATTCATTTCATCAAGCACTTCTTTCTGAGCTTTAAGTACTTGCTCTACTTGAGTGGTAACCATAGAAGCATGTTTGCTAACAAGTTTAAGTTCACCTCTAATATTAGCCATATAATCACCCAAGCGTTTAATCATATAAGCATCTTGTTTTAATTGTCTACCAAAATAAGCATTAAAGTCATCTTGCTTAAACATAAAGTTATCAAACTCATCCAAGCACTGACTAGCAATTTTAGTAGGAGGGACTTCAGCTTTATCATATCTGTAGAGAGAATTTACCTTTACTACCCGTGTCGGGATATCGGGTCGGGAGGTTCTTGATGAATAAAGAATTGAGATCATACACTTCTTCAACAAAGATAAATTAAGACCATGTATTTCTTCAATAGGAGGTAAATTCTTAACATCTTCAGCTTTAATACCTTTTTCTTTCATAGATTTCTTTGCCTCTTGCATATCTTTAGGACTGAGAAATAGAACACCTCTCTTGTTCGGAGTTGGTTTAGGAATAGGCTCAGTAATTGGCTCAGGAGCTGGCTTGGGAGTTGGCTCAGGAGGTGCCCAATTATTTTCATTTGTCAACATATTATTCAACAGAATTTCAGCTTCATCCGGTGTTCTTTCCCTGAAAAGAGAACCAGCACAACTATCCAGGTAATCTCTGGAAGCATCGGTTAGTCCATTATAAAAGATATCAAGTATTTTAGGTTTCTTAAGAGGATGATCAGGCAAAGCATTAAGTAACTTGAGAAGCCTCCCCCAAGCTTGTGGGAGACTCTCTTCTTCAATTTGCACAAAATTATATATATATCCCTCAAAGCAGCTTGTTTCTTATGAGCAGGGAAATATTTAGCAGATAAGTAATAAATCATATCCTGGGGACTACGCACACAACCAGGATCAAGAGAATTAAACCATATCTTAGCATCACCCTTTAATGAGAACGAAAATATTTTGAGTATATAAAAGTAGCGTGATCTCTCATCATTAGTAAACAGGGCAGCTATATCGTTTAACTTAGTAAGATGTGCTACAACAGTTTCAGATTCATAGCCATAAAAAGGATCAGATTCAACCAAAGTAATTATATAAGGATCAACAGAGAATTCATAATCCTTATCAGGAACACAGATAGGTGAAGTAGCAAAAGCAGGGTCAGGTCTCATCCTATCTCTAAGAGATTCTTTACTCCATTTAACTAGCAGCCTCTTAAGTTCATATCTATTCTGGCAAGCAAAAATAGTTGCAGAAGATTCCGCATCAAAAAGATAACCCTCGGGAATAGCAGGCATATCTTCATCATCACTTTCATCATTGTATTCAGTTTCAATAGTTTCTCTTTCTCTAGACCTAGAAATTTGTTCATCTAGAAATTCACCAAGGGGCACAGTAGTATCAAGCATAGAAGTAGTTTCATCATAAGTATCATGCATAGCAGAAGTGGCATCATCAATAACATGCGACATATCGGAACGAATAGCAGAAGCAGGTTTAGGTGTCGCTAGCTTACTCATAACAGAAGGTGAATCAAGTGCAGAGCTAGATGGTAGTTCCTTACCTCCCCTCGTAGTTGAGGGATAAATTGTTGTCTTAGCATCTTTCAAGTTCTTCATAGTGTCCAGCAGATATAAATCCCAAGTGACTCAAAGAATAGAGCTATGCTCCCGACAACGGCGCCTGAAAAAAGGTCTTGATAACCCACAAGTATAGGGGATCGCAACAGTTTTCGAGGGTAGAGTATTCAACCCAAATTTATTGATTCAACACAAGGGGAGCCAAAGAATATTCTCAAGTATTAGCAGCTGAGTTGTCGATTCAACCACACCTGGAAACTTAGTATCTGCAGCAAAGTGTTTAGTAGCAAAGTAATATGATAGTGATGGTAACGGTAACAAAAGTAAAGACAACAAAAGTAATGTTTTTGGTATTTTGTAGTGATTGTAACAGTAGCAACGGAAAAGTAAATAAGCGTAAACCAGTATATGGAAAGCTCGTAGGCACCGGATCAGTGATGGATAATTATGCCGGGTGCGGTTCGTCATGTAACAGTCATAACATAGGGTGACACAGAACTAGCCCCAGTTCATCAATGTAATGTAGGCATGTATTCCGTATATAGTCATACGTGCTTATGGAAAAGAACTTGCATGACATCTTTTGTCCTACCCTCCCGTGGAAGCGGGGTCCTATTGGAAACTAAGGGATATTAAGGCATCCTTTTAATAGAGAACCGGAACAAAGCATTAGCACATAGTGAATACATGAACTCCTCAAACTATGGTCATCACCGGGAGTGGTCCTGATTATTATCACTTCGGGGTTGCCGGATCATAACACATAGTAGGTGACTATAGACTTGCAAGATAGGATCAAGAACACACATATATTCATGAAAACATAATAGGTTCAGATCTGAATTCATGGGACTCGGGCCCTAGTGACAAGCATTAAGCATAGCAAAGTCATAGCAACATCAATCTCAGAACATAATGGATACTAGGGATCAAACCCTAACAAAACTAACTCGATTACATGATAAATCTCATCTAACCCATCACCGTCCAGCAATCCTACGATGGAATTACTCATGCGCTACCATGCTCTTGTAATCTAAAATGTAAGGAGGCAATTTTGTCTCCTCTTTCTGATGGTGCCTAATAGGTATCTCAAAATATCTAGCAAGACGTGCAACATAGATACCTCCAAAGATGGGGCCTTTTGTACGATTCAGGCTTAGCCGTTTAGCAATAATGGCACCCATACTAAAACTATTATCTCCAAACAAAGCATGGTGAAGAATGATAATATCAGGAACATTGAAGTTTCCACTATTTCCACGACCAATCAAGCATCTACTAGCAAATATGGCAAAGTAGCGTAGATCAGGAAAGTGTATGCTAGAGATTCTCGCATCGGAACCCTTCTTTGGATCCCCTACAGTGATAGTGTTAACAAAGCCATCCACATCTCTATGATGTGGTTCCTCTAATTTTCCCTCAAATAGTATCCTACATGCCGCGCAAAAATTACGTAAAGACATTTCCCTGAATTCATCATATAAATGAAATGATACTGAAGGCGGTGACTTCTTAGGATAATAATAAAAGTTTTGCATGAAGTATTGGTGAGTAAGAGATACTGATCGATCCGGTCATCGAGGAAATCGGTGAGGCCTGCATTCTCGATCAAAGAATAAAAATCTTCATGAATTCCAGCTTCTTTCAAGAAATTATCGCATGGCCATTCACACGGCCGTACTTCCGCTATGCGAGGAAGATTATACTTGGCTTTTTCCTTCTCTTTAGCTTGTTATTCCTAGGAGTCTTGGCTAGAAGATCCCCTCAAAAATCTCCTTAACATTTTCTGAAAATTTCTGAAATTTTAGTAACTTCAAAATAAAAGTGAATAAAACTAAACAAGATTGATAGCAACTACTCCTACAAGTGCCTAGAGCCTATATCATGCATTAGAATTACTTGGGACCTCATAAATTTAACATGCAAGCTCAAGAACATGGTCACCTATGTAGCAAAATTTGTAATGAATAAAGCACTAGAACAAAAACTAATTGGACCAATGGAGGAGTCACATACCAAGCAACAATCTCCCAAAGCAGTTTTGTGAATGGAGTTTTGAGCAAGGAGATCGAAAATCACAGCAAAATGAGCTAGAACTCGTGCTTGAGCTAGATGGGGATTTTTTTGGGAAGAAGATGGAGTGTGTGGGTGCTGGCATAAGTGGAGGGGGGCCACCAGGGGCCCACGAGACAGGGGGCGCGCCCAGGGAAGGTGGGCGCGCCCTCCACTCTCGTGGCCTGGTGCTTGCCCCCTCTGCAGTGTTTTCACTGCCTAAAATCCTCAAATATTTCATAAAAAATCATACTAAATTTGCAGGGCATTTGGAGCACTTTTATTTTCGGGATATTTTTTATTGCACGAATAATTCAGAAAATAGACGGATAATACGACTTTTGCTTTATTTATTCCAAATAACAAAAAGTAAAAAGAGGGTACAGAAGGTTGTGCCTTCTAGTTTCATCCATCTCATGATCATCAAAATGAATCCACTAACAAGGTTGATCAAGTCTTGTTAACAAACTCATTCCGAATAACACGGAACCGAAGAAATTTCGAATAACACTAAGTTACCTCAACGGGGATATGAACATCCCCAATAATAAGAATATCATACTTTTTCTTGACAGTAGGGAGAGGAATTCAAAACCTCCAATAAAAATAGTTGGAACTTTTCCAATAGAATTGATGCTAGGAACTTGAGATTGTTTCCTTGGAAAGTGTACCGTATGCTCATTACCATTAACATGAAAAGTGACATTGCCTTTGTTGCAATCAATAACAGCCCCTGCAGTGTTCAAAAAGGGTCTACCAAGGATAATTGACATACTATCGTCCTCGGGAATATCAAGAATAACAAAGTCCATTAAGATAGTGACATTTGCAACCACAACAGGCACATCCTCACAAATACCGACAGGTATAGTAGTTGATTTATCGGCCATTTGTAAAGATATTTCAGTAGGTGTCAACTTATTCAATTCAAGTCTACGATATAAAGAGAGAGGCATAACACTAACACCGGCTCCAAGATCACATAAAGCAGTTCTAACATAATTTCTTTTAATGGAGCATGGTATAGTTGGTACCCACGGATCTCCAAGTTTCTTTGGTATTCCACCCTTAAAAGTGTAATTAGCAAGCATGGTGGAAATTTTAGCTTCCGGTATCTTTCTTTTATTTGTAATGATATCCTTCATATATTTAGCATAAGGATTTACTTTAAGCATATCAGTTAAGCGCATACGTAAGAAAATAGGTCTAATCATTTTAGCAAAGCGCACAAAATCCTCATCATCCTTGGTCTTGGATGGTTTAGGAGGAAAGGGCATGGGTTTCTGAACCCATGGTTCTCTTTCTCTACCGTGCTTTCTAGCAACAAAATATCTGTTATCATAACATTGATTCTTTGATTGTGGGTTATCAAGATCAACAGCAGGTTCAATCTCTACATCATTGTTTTTTGCTAGGTTGAGCATCAACATGAACATTATCACTAGGTTCATGTTCATCACCTGAATGTGTTTCAGCATCAGAAATAGAAATATCATTGGGATTCTCAGGTGTGTCTACAATAGGTTCACTAGAAGCATGCAAAGTTCTATCATCTTTCTTTTTCTTCTTTTTAGAAGAACTAGGTGCCTCTAAATCATTTCTCTGAGAATCTTGCTCGATTCTCTTAGGGTGGCCTTCAGGATACAAAGGTTCCTGAGTCATTCTACCAGTTCTAGTAGCCACTCTAACAGCAAAGTCAGGTTTATTATTTAATTCATCAAGCAAATCATTTTGAGCTTTAAGTACTTGCTCAGCTTGAGTAGCAACCATAGAAGCATATTTGCTAATGAGTTTAAGTTCACCTTTAACTCTAGCCATATAATCACTCAAGCGTCCTATCTCGAAAGAATTATTCTTTAATTCTCTACCAACATAAGCATTAAAACCTTCTTGTCTAGCCATAAAGTCATCAAATTCATCTAAGCATGCGCTATGAAATTTAGTAGAGGGAATTTCAACTTTATCATATCTATAGGGAGAATTTACCTTTACTACCTGTGTCGGGTTATCAAGACAATGTGGTTCTTCAATAGGCGGTATATTAAGACCATGTATTTCTTCAATAGGTGGTAAATTCTTAACATCTTCAGCTTTACTACCTTTTTCTTTCATTGATTTCTTTGCCTCTTGCATATCTTCAGGACTGAGAAATAAAACACCTCTCTTCTTCAGAGTGGGTTTAAGAATAGGCTCAGGAGTTGGCTCAATTGGTTCAGGAATTGGCTCAGGAAGAGTCCAATTATTTTCATTACTCGGCATATTATTCGATAGTAATTCAGCTTCGTTGACTGTTCTTTCCCTGAAAACACAACCAGCACAACTATCCAAGTAGTCCTTGGAAGCATCGGTTAGTCCATTATAAATAATATCAAGTATTTCATTTTTCTTAAGAGGATGATCAGGCAAAGCATTAAGTAATCGGAGAAGCATCCCCCAAGCTTGTGGGAGACTCTCTTCTTTGATTTGCACAGAGTTATATATTTCCCGCAAGGCAGCTTATTTCTTATGAGTAGGGAATTTAGCAGAGAAGTAATAAATCATATCCTGGGGACTACGCACACAACCAGGAGCAAGAGAATTAAACCAAGTCTTAGCATCACCCTTTAATGAGAACGAAAATATCTTAAGGATATAATAATAGCGAGAATTCTCATCGTTAGTAAACAGGGTGGCTATATCATTCAAATTGGTAAGATGTGCCACAACAGTTTCAGATTCAAGGCCATAAAAAGGATCAGATTCAGCCAAAGTAATAATCTCAGGATCAACAGAGAATTCATAATCCTTATTGCTACCTCTTGAGCACTGCGTTGGATTTCCCCGAAGAGGAGAGGATGATGCAGCAAAGTAGCGTAGGTATTTACCTCAGTTTTTGAGAACCAAGGTATCAATCCAGTAGGAGGCCATGCACAAGTCCCTCGTACCTGCACAAAATGATAGCTACTCGCAACCAACGTGATTAGGGGTTGTCAATCCCTTCACGGTCACTTACGAGAGTGAGATCTGATAGAGATGATAGATAATATTTTTGGTATTTTTGGTATATAGATGCAAAGTAAAAAGTAAAAGGCAAAGAACAAAGCAAGTATTAAAGTGATGGAGATTGATATGATGAGAATACACCCGGGGGGCCATAGGTTTCACTAGAGGCTTCTCTCAAGAGCATAAGTATTCTACGGTGGGTGAAGAAATTACTGTTGAGCAATTGACAAAATTGAGCATAGTTATGAGTATGTCTAGGTATGATCATGTATATAGGCATCACGTCCAAGACAAGTAGACCGAAACGATTCTGCATCTACTACTATTACTCCACTCATCGACCGCTATCCAAATGCATCTAGAGTATTAAGTTAAAAAGCAGAGTAACGCCTTAAGCAAGATGACATGATGTAGAGGAATAAATTCATGCAATATGATAAATACCCCATCTTGTTATCCTTGATGGCAACAATACAATACGTGCCTTGCAACCCTTTACATCCTTTGGGTAAGGACACCGCAAGATTGAACCCAAAGCTAAGCACTTCTCCCATTGCAAGAACTACCAATCTAGTTGGCCAAACCAAATGGATAATTCGAAGAGACTTGCAAAGATAACCAAGCATACATAAAAGAATTCAGAGAAGATTCAAATATTATTCATAGATAAGCTGGATCATAAACCCACAATTCATCGGTCTCAACAAACACATGTCGAATAGATCTCCACGAGAGAGGGGGAGAACATTGTATTGAGATCCAAAAAGAGAGAATAAGCCATCTAGCTACTAGCTATGGACCCGAAGGTCTAAAGTAAACTACTCACACTTCATCGGAGGGGCTATGGTGATGATGTAGAAGCCCTCCATGGTGGATGCCCCCTCCGGCAGAGCTCCAAAACAGGCCCCAAGATGGGGATATCGTGGATACAGGAAGTTGCGGCGGTGGAATTAGGTTTTTGGCTCCTGTTCTGATCGTTTGGGGGTACGTAAGTATATATAGGAGGAAGGAGTATGTCGGTGGAGCGACAGGGGGCCCACGAGGCAGGGGGGCGCCCCCCACCCTCGTGACCGCCTCTCTCTCTCATGGATCACGTTCGGTGAGAAAATCACGTTTCCGAAGGTTTCATTCCGTTTGGACTCCCTATGATAATCTGTTTCTTCGAAACACCGAAATAGGCAAAAACAACAAATCTGGCTGGGCCTCCGGTTAATAGGTTAGTCCCAAAATAATATAAAAGTGGAAAATAAAGCCCAATATAGTCCAAAACAGTAGATAAAGTAGCATGGAGCAATCAAAATTATAGATACGTTGGAGACGTATCGGGCATCCCAAGCTTAATTCTTGCTCGTCCTCGAGTAGGTAAATGATAAAAGAGAATTTTTGATGCGGAGTGATACTTTGGCATAATTTCAATGTAAATCTTCTTAATTGTGGTATGAATATTCAGATCCGAAAGATTCAAGACAAAAGTTCATATTGACATAAAAATAATAATACTTCAAGCATACTAACTAAGCAATTATGTCTTCTCAAAATAACATGGCCAAAGAAAGTTATCCCTACAAAATCATATAATCTGGCTATGCTCCATCTTCCCACACAAAATATTTAAATCATGCACAACCCGATGACAAGCCAAGCAATTGTTTCATACTTTAACGTTTTCAAAACTTTTTCAATCTTCACGCAATACATGAGCGTGAGCCATGGATATAGCACTATATGTGGAATAGAATGGTGGTTGTGGAGAAGACAAAAAGAGGGAAGATAGTCTCACATTAACTAGGCGTATCAACGGGCTATGCAGATGCCCATCAATAGATATCAATGTGAGTGAGTAGGGATTGCCACGCAACGGATGCACTAGAGTAATAAGTATATGAAAGCTCAACAAAAGAAACTAAGTGGGTGTGCATCCAACTCGCTTGCTCACGAAGACCTAGGGCATTTTGAGGAAGCCCATCATTGGAATATACAAGCCAAGTTCTATAATGTAAAATTCCCACTAGTATATGAAAGTGACAAAATGAGAGACTCTCTATCATGAAGATCTTGGTGCTACTTTGAAGCACAAGTGTGGTAAAAGGATAGTAACATTGTCCCTTCTCTCTTTTTCTCTCATTTTTTTATTTGGACCTTTTCTCTTTTTTTGGCCTTTTTTTCTTTCATTTTTTTATTTTTTGTCTGGAGTCTCATCCCGACTTGTGGGGGAATCATAGTCTTCATCATCCTTTCTTCACCTGGGACAATGCTCTAATAATGATGATCATCACACTTTTATTTACTTACAACTCAACATTACAACTCGATTCTTAGAACAAAATATGACTCTATATGTATGCCTCCGGCGGTGTACTGGGATATGCAATGAATCAAGAGTGACATGTACGAAAGAATTATGAAAGGTGGCTTTGCCACAAATACAATGTCAACTACATGATCATGCTAAGCAATATGACAATGATGGAGCGTGTCATAATAAACAGAACGGTGGAAAGTTGCATGGCAATATATCTCGGAATGGCTATGGAAATGCCATAATAGGTAGGTATGGTGGCTGTTTTGAGGAAGATATATGGTGGGTGTATGATACCGGCGAAAAGTGCGCGGTATTAGAGAGGCTAGCAATGGTGGAAGGATGGGAAAAGTGCGTATAATCCATGGACTCAACATTAGTCATAAAGAACTCATATACTTATTGCAAAAATCTAGAAGTTATCAAAGCAAAGTATTACGCGCATGCTCCTAGGGGGATAGATTGGTAGGAAAAGACCATCGCTCGTCCCCGACCGCCACTCATAAGGAAGACAATCAATAAATAAATCATGCTCCGAGTTCATCACATAACGGTTCACCATACGTGCATGCTACGGGAATCACAAACTTCAACACAAGTATTCTTTAAATTCACAACTACTCAACTAGCATGACTCTAATATCACCATCTACATATCTCAAAACAACTATCAAGCATCAAACTTTTCTTAGTATTCAACGCACTCAAAAGAATGTTTCACATATCTTGAATACAAAGTATATTAACATTAAGCAAATTACCATGCTATTAACGACTCTCAAAATAATCTAAGTGAATCATGAGAGATCAATAGTTTCTTTAAAACAAATCCACCACCGTGCTCTAAAAGATCTAAGTGAAGTACTAGATCAAAAATTATCACGCTCAAAAGATATAAGTGAAGCACTATGAGCAAAACTATCAAGCTCAAAAGATATAAGTGAAGCACATAGAGTATTCTATCAAATTCCAATTTATGTATGGCTCTCTCAAAAGGTGTGTACAGCAATGATGATTGTGGTAAACTAACAAGCAAAGACGCAAATAATACAAGACGCTCCAAGCAAAACACTTATCATGTGGTGAATAAAAATATAGCTCCAAGTAAATTACCGATGGAAGTAGACGAAAGAGGGGATGCCTTCCGGGGCATCCCCAAGCTTTGACTTTTTGGTGTCCTTGGATTATCTTGGGGCTTCCATGGGCATCCCCAAGCTTAGGCTCTTGCCACTCCTTGTTCCATAATCCATCAAAATAATCCCAAAACTTGAAAACTTCACAACACAAAACTCAATAGAAATCTCGTGAGCTCCGTTAGAGAAAGAAAACAAAAGACTACTTTAAGGTACTGTAATGAACTCATTCTTTATTTATATTGGTGTTAAACCTACTTTATTCCAACTTCTATATGGATTATAAACTATTTTACTAGCCATAGATTCATCAAAATAAGCAAACAACACACGAAAAACAGAATCTGTCAAAAACAGAACAGTGTAGTAATCTGTAACTAACGCAAACTTCTGGAACTCAAAAAAAGCTACCAAAATTAGAAGACCTAGACAATTTGTTTATTGATCAGCAGCAATTGGAATCAGTATTTTATCACGTTCTGGTGATTTTTAATAATTCGGGCACTGAGCGCAAAGTTTCTGGAAATTACAGCAAGATCAAATAACTATCATCCAAGAAGATCCAATAGGTCTAGCTTGGCACAAACACTAATTAAAACATAAAACCACATACAAACAGAGGCTAGATGGATTATTTATTCCTAGAAAGAAGCAAAAACAAAAAAACTAAAAATAAAATTGGGTTGCCTCCCAACAAGCGTTATCGTTTAACGCCCCTAGCTAGGCATAAAAGCAAGGATAGATCTAGGTATTGCCATCTTTGGTAGGCAATCCATAAGTGTCTCTCATGATAGA
Source organism: Aegilops longissima (assembly GCA_021605205.1). Classification (NCBI taxonomy): domain Eukaryota; kingdom Viridiplantae; phylum Streptophyta; class Magnoliopsida; order Poales; family Poaceae; genus Aegilops; species Aegilops longissima. Next base: position 67,110,033 of record CM038677.1, read on the forward strand.
TTCATATGGTAATTTTATTTTCTTTCTAGGGAAGTGTTCCATGCCTTTCTTTAATGGAAATTGGAATCTAATATTCCCTTCCTTCATATCAATAATTGCACCAATCGTTCTAAGGAAAGGTCTACCAAGAATAATAGGACATGAAGGATTGCAATCTATATCAAGAACGATAAAATCTACAGGCACATAATTCCTATTTGCAACAATAAGAACATCATTAATTCTTCCCATAGGTTTTTTAATAGTGGAATCTGCAAGATGCAAGTTTAGAGAGCAATCATCAAAGTCACGGAAATCTAGCAAATCACACAAAGTTTTGGGAATAGTGGAGACACTAGCACCCAAATCACACAAGGCATGAAAATCATAATCTTTAATTTTAATTTTAATAGTAGGTTCCCACTCATCATAGAGTTTTCTAGGGATAGAAACTTTCAACTCAAGTTTTTCTTCATAAGATTGCATCAAAGCATCAACAATGTGTTCGGTAAAGGCCTTATTTTGACTATAAGCATGAGGAGAATTTAGCACGGATTGCAACAAGGAAATACGATCAATTAAAGAGCAATTTTCATAATTAAATTCCTTGAGATCCAATATAGCGGGTTTAGCAACATCTAGGTTTTTATTTCTTTCAATCCCACTTTTATCAATTTCATCATCAAGATCTAAAACCTCCGAATTCTTAGAACACCTTCTAGGTAAAGGAATATCATATTCAGTTTCATCAAGATTCATATTGGAAAACAAAGATTTAATGGGGGACACATAAATAACTTTTAGATCTTCATCTTGATTTTCATAGGAATTGGAAGAACACGCTTTAATAAAGGCATCTTTGGAAGCACGCATCCTAGCGGTTCTTTCCTTGCATTCATCAATGGAAATTATCATAGCTTTGAGAGACTCATTGATATCATGCTTAGGAGGAATAGATCTAACCTTTAAAGAATCAACCTCAAGATAAATTCTATCAACGTTCCTAGCCAAATCATCAACTTTAAGCAATTTCTCTTCAAGCAAAGCATTAAAATTCTTTTGTGAATTCATAAACTCTTTAACACTACTCTCAAATTCAGAGGGCATCTTATTAAAATTTCCATAAGAGTTGTTGTAGGAATTTCCATAATTATTAGAAGGATTACTAGGATAAGGCCTAGGATTAAAATTCCCTCTATCGCCGTTGTTACCAAGATTATTCCTACCAACAAAATTCACATCCATAGATTCATTATTATTCTCAATCAAGGTAGACAAAGGCATATCATTAGGATCGGAAGAAACACTCTTAGTAGCAAATAATTTCATAAGTTCATCCATCTTTCCACTCAAAACATTAATTTCTTCTATCACATGCACTTTTTATTAGTAGATCTTTCAAGATGCCATTGCGAATAATTAACCATAATATTATCTAGAAGTTTAGTAGCATCTCCTAGAGTGATTTCCATAAAAGTGCCTCCGTGGCGAATCTAAAAGATTTCTAGAAGCAAAATTCAATCCGGCATAAAAGTTTTGTATAATCATCCATAAGTTCAAACCATGAGTAGGACAATTACATATCATTAATTTCATTCTCTCCCAAGCTTGTGCAACATGTTCATGATCAAGTTGCTTAAAATTCATAATATCGTTCCTAAGAGAGATAATCTTAGCGGGAGGAAAATACTTAGAGATAAAAGCATATTTGCACTTGTTCCAAGAATCAATACTATTTTTAGGCAAGGATGAAAACCACGCTTTAGCACGATCTCTAAGAGAAAAAGGAAATAGCTTCAATTTAACAACATCATTATCGACATCTTTTTTCTTTTGCATATCACATAAATCAACGAAGCTATTCAGATGAGTAGCGGCATCTTCACTAGGAAGGCCGGCGAATTGATCTTTCATAACAAGATTCAACAAAGCAGTATTGATTTCACAAGATTCAGTATTGGCAAGAGGAGCAATTGGAGTGCTAAGGAAATCATTATTATTGGTATTGGTGAAGTCACACAATTTGGTAGCATCATGAGCCATCGTGACAAATAAGCAATCCAACACACGAGCAAACAAACGGACGAGGAAAAAGGCAACGGGAAAAGAGGAGGAGATTGGGAAAGAGAGGGCGAATAAAACGGCAAGGGTGAAGTGGGGGAGAGGAAAACGAGAGGCAAATGGCAAATAATGTAATGCGAGAGATAGGGATTGTGATGGGTACTTGGTATGTTGACTTTTGCGTAGACTCCCTGGAAACGGTGCCAGAAATTCTTCTTGCTACCTGTTGGTGTCAAAACCGGCGGATCTCGGGTAGGGGGTCCGAACTGTGCGTCTAGGCGGATGGTAACAGGAGACAAGGGACATGATGTTTTTACCCAGGTTCGGGCCCTCTCGATGGAGGTAAAACCCTACTCCTGCTTGATTAATATTGATGATATGGGTAGTACAAGAGTGGATCTACCACGAGATCAGAGAGGCTAAACCCTAGAAGCTAGCCTATGGTATGATTGTTGTTCGTCCTACGGACTAAAACCCTCCGGTTTATATAGACACCGGATAGGGTTAGTGTTACACAGCGTCGGTTACAATGGTAGGAGATCTACATATCCGTATCGCCAAGCTTGCCTTCCACGCCAAGGAAAGTCCCATCCGGACACGGGACAAAGTATTCAATCTTGTATCTTCATAGTCCAGGAGTCCGGCCAATGGTGATAGTTCGGCTATCCGGACACCCCCTAATCCAGGACTCCCTCAGTAGCCCCTGAACCAGGCTTCAATGACGACGAGTCCGGCGCGCATATTGTCTTTGGCATTGCAAGGCGGGTTCCTCTTCCGAATACTTCATAGAAGATTTTGAACACAAGGATAGTGTCCGGCTCTGCAAAACAAGTTCCACATACTACCGTAGAGAGAATAACTTTTGCACAGATCTGCTGACATATTCCGCGGCGTGACATCACACCACGGCAAGGCCTTTATACGAATCGTTTGTACTGTTCCACCTCAGCGCGTTTAGCGAGGCGGTTTCCTTGGCACGCCTTATCAGAGCGGAGATCGTGCCCCCTTATTCCGGGATTCCCATCAATACGGACGTGGGTAACCCAACCGCGCCATTGATTACGGCGCTTGGGAGATAAGAGAGTTTTACCAGGCTGGCGGGGGACGCATAGCTTCGTCCGTCCATATAAGGGGATAAGGATCCACCTTTTCACCTACGCCTTCTTCCTCCTTTGCTCATCCATTTCCGAGCACTCGAGCTCCAGCGCCCAAGTCCGCACATCCCACCTCAACCTTCTCCAACTATGTCCGGAGTGGGAGGCAAGTGGATGGACTCCTCCGTCACGGAGGGGCACATCAAAAAGCTGCGGAAGGCCGAATACTTGTCCAGCGACATCGCGCACCGGCTACCCAATGAGGGGCAGCTCATTCCCACCCCCGAGCCCCATGAGAGGGTGGTGTTCCTCACCCACTTCCTCCGCGGACTAGGTTTTCCACTTCACCCATTTGTCCGGGGGCTCATGTTCTACTACGGCCTGGATTTCCATGATCTGGCCCCGAACTTCATCCTCAACATCTCGGTGTTTATCGTCGTGTGCGAGGCCTTCCTCTGCATCCGGCCCCACTTCGGCTTATGGCTGGAGACCTTCAATGTCAAGCCGAAGGTAGTGGGTGGCCGCCAAGCGGAGTGCGGAGGCGCCATGGTTGGCAAGATGGCCAAAGTCCTATGGCTCGAGGGCTCCTTTGTGGAGACCATAAAGGGGTGGCAATCGGGGTGGTTCTACATCATCGAGCCGCGCGACTCTCAATGGGCGGCGGCCCCCGAATTCCGATCTGGCTCCCCCACATGGCTCACGTCATGGAAAGAGACGGGCCTGACATGGGGTGATTCGAAAGATCTGTCCGGACTCCAAACCTGCGTCCGGAACCTGGTGGACAAGAATCTCAAGCTTGTCAATGTAATCCAGGTGATGCTCATCCGTCGGATTCTCCCATGCCAGCAACGGGCCTTCAAATTGTGGGAGTTCGATCCGGCACAGCACCAAACTCTAAAAAGGCTCTTTGACACTAGATACGAAGATGCCTGGAAGGTGCTGTTCAAGGGCGCCGAGGCACCCACATCCGCTACCGAAGATCGCGGGTTCAGCTCGCAGCGTCATGCCAGCGAGGTAAGTTATTTTACCCTTTATGGGACTCTTTTTTCATAGTTTGACTCTATGCGGGATCTAAAACTCCCTAACCTTTGACAGGACTGGCTGAAGACATCCGGACAGATTAACTGTCCGCCCCCCTTACCAGAAAACCCAGTGGACGCCCGATTAACGGGGCTGCTGGCTCCGGCACCTCACGTGGTGTCGGAGAAGAAGGCCAAGAAGGAGTGTCGGTGTCAAAACCGGCGGATCTCGGGTAGGGGGTCCCGGACTGTGCGTCCAGGCGGATGGTAACAGGAGACAAGGGACACAATGTTTTTACCCAGGTTCGGGCCCTCTCGATGGAGGCAATACCCTACTCATGCTTGATTAATATTGATGATATGGGTAGTACAAGAGTAGATCTACCACGAGATCAAGGAGGCTAAACCCTAGAAGCTAGCCTATGGTATGATTGTTGTTCGTACTACGGACTAAAACCCTCCGGTTTATATAGACACCAGATAGGTTAGGGTTACACAGAGTCGGGTACAATGGTAGGAGATCTACATATCCGGATCGCCAAGCTTGCCTTCCACGCCAAGGAAAGTCCCATCCGGACACGGGACGAAGTCTTCAATCTTGTATCTTCATAGTCCAGGAGTCCGGCCAACGGTGAGAGTTCGCTATCCGGACACCCCTAATCCGGACTCCTCAAGAGCCCCGAACCAGGCTTCAATGACGATGAGTCTGGCGCGTTGATTTTCTTCGGCATTGCGAGGCGGGTTCTTCTCCAAATTCCATATACTTGTCGAATAGTCCGGCTTCTGATAAATGCTGTGCTCCTTGGCTTCTACGCCCAATAATGGCCATCTTCCATGTGTTCGAATGAATGCGAAAAGCCAGGGTATTTTTACAAGTACCCCCCTAGCCGCGCAAATGAGCCGCCTATAAAAGGGGCAAGGATCTAAATCTGAGTCACACCATTCCCCCTTTGCGAGCTTTCATCGGAGCGATCTGACCAAAGCCCATTCCATCATGGACAGTCGACGCGGCTCCTCCTCTCGCGCTCCCAGCCCTCAGCCAGGAAATTGGGAGAGATGCCCAGTCCCGCATAGCGAGCTAGTTATACTCCAAGCCAAGGGATTTCTTCCCCCGGCCTTCATGGTCCCGGTTCGAGCCGGACTTGCCACCTACAAGGGCGGAAAGCAAGCGGAGAGCGTCCCCGATCCCTCTAAAGGAGAGCGGTATGCTTCATCTCTTATCTAGTAAGAGGACTCGAATTTCCAATCCATCCGTTTCTCCGGGGCTCTTGGAGTTCTACGGCCTCCAGCTTGCACCATCTTACTCCTGCCTCCATCTTGCACATCATGGGCTTCGTGGCCCTTTGCGAACTGTTCTTGGGCGTCGAGGCTCACTTCGGGCTGTGGAAGAGAATATTCTGCCTAGTACCCCGTTCTCATGAGGGGTCAATATATCAAGTGGGCGGAGCCGAGCTATGGCGCATCGCCGGGACCGGATACCTATCCGGAACCCCAAAGAAGGCGTCCGAAGACTGGCCTTCGGAATGGTTTTATATGGAGGACGTCCCGCTGCCGGATCCTGTTCGGATCGACCTTCCGGAGTTCAGCAATGCTCCTCTGAAGAAGCGCCTAAGCTGGCGCCCTCGGAGCCCTCGGAGAGAAGATGACCGGGATGTCCTTTATTTGATGAGCCGAGTAAAGTTACTGGCTCATGCCGGATTGACCATGACAGGAGTCATGGCAATCTGCATTATGAGGGGAGTGCAGCCGCTCCAATCAGGGCCACCCATGTGGGACTTCAACGGGAGGACGATGCCACCCGCCATGGCGCAAAGGGCCGTGGATCGGTCACCGAACTGGTGAAGATCTTGTCGCCATGTATAAAGGGAGGAGGAGGATTTCCTCCGTGTCGATCCATCAAGGAGTTTTCTTGAATAATCCTCGAAGCTGGGTAAGCAAACATCTTTGTGACCTGTCCGATCCATGTTCCCATGGTTAAATATCTCATTTCGCGGTTTACTGCGAGAACTGCGCCGGATGTGGAGAAGATACACAGCCCGCCCCACAACCCGAGGATCCGAACGGTCCTCGATCCGACCTCGAAGAGGATCCGGATATAAAGGTGGAGTTGATCGACGGGTATTCCACCAACTTAGCATCGACAATGCTTTGGTTGCCATTACGGCTGATTACCCGGAATACTTCCAGCCTCACGGTAAATGAGACCGAGATCCCAAAACCACGATAATGACCCATCCATGCTTATTTTTATCACCGATACCAATGGTGCTTTGCGGGGGTACCTTTGAGGCAGGAAGCCGAGCCAGGCGGCTGGCCAACAAAGGGCGATCTGCCCATGAGCAGCTAAAAATAAGTGCGGTCCGGATCGAAACTCCGCCGCAACGGTATGGCGTGTCACCATACTCCCAGATTGATTCTGGAAGGCGATTAACGCTGGTGCTCTTTTCGGAAAAAGAGCGTTCACGGATCGAGTCCGGAGAGGTTGCTAATCGAACCTTCACCGGCCAGGCTTCAAAGCCGGGTCCAGAGGCTGAGGCGAGCACGAGACGTGCGTTGGATGCTCCTCCGACAGAGGATGCCGACAGGTTGTCCGCCACCAACTCCGAGGTGGAGAGCGCCTTGAATCATAGGCGCCGCCGGACAGTTCTTCGTGACGCATGTTTCTCCCAGAGGCCTTGAATGCCTTCGATTCGGAGATGCGCACCTCCGTGCCGCTCAAGATGGTCTAGCGAGCCACGGAGCAAGTATGTGAAGGACATACGGGTAAGGAAATTTGTGATTATATATGCCAAGAGCCCCGAGACTTAAAATAGTTAGAATAACTGATTTAAGGATCATTTGTTATGCAGATCTTACAAAAAGAATACCCGACTGTCCCAGGAGCTTGAAGAATGCAAGGCCCAACTTGAGGCCGCACTAGCCGCTACAGGGGGAGCCGCAGAGACCCCCACTGGTAATATACGCTTTAAAAATAGTTTATGAAGTGCGGCAGGTTTGTAAATCGACAAGAATATTGCAGATGGCGCGGACTAGATCGGACAAGCAGCAGCTCTTGCGCCAGCTAAAGGCGGCGAGAGCGTGCTTACGAGTGCGGCAGCAGAAAAATAACCTCAAGATGCCAACACCACACTTTGGGTGAGGAACTAAAGGATGTTCGTCCCGGTTTGTCCGACTCAGTAAGGAGAATCGGCGGCTTCATCGCGGCATTTTCAAGAAGTGCTTGAGCGAACTTTGAAAAGAGTTCGGCGAGGAAGGCCACTAACATAAACATGTATGTAGGTTTGCTCACAGTGTCGTCCCGAGGAGGAGATGCCCGATTCTTGGTGATCTTCTTCCCGAATTGCGCTCACCTGCAAAACGAGTCCGACAGTGATGAAAGGCATCGGCCAGGCCTTGTGGCCATCTATCTCCCTGCTCAAAGGCATTGGGGAGCTGGCGGAGCGGCTTCAAGGAGCACGGCGGCGCTTCCGCTATGGAAGATATCGGCCTGCCGTCAAAGGCGCCAGGAGGCTCGGGCCATGGTAAAGACGCGGTACACGGTTGACCCAAACCACATGGCGAGGTCGGACTGTGGGGCGGATGGGATGGAGATCCTGTAAGCTTAGTGTACGGCCAAGTAGAATTGGCCGCCAAGTATTCCCACAAGATTGTAAATTAGATAGCCTATTAGATGGCATTGAGGAGGAATACAATGAGTCGAGTTGACTATGTAAAAATATGACATGAAAGAATGTCTTCTAGCGGATTGTAGATCGTTTGTCATAGCGGACCTTTTAAGCCGACCTCCGGACCCAATAGTGCAGAGTGTGTCCAATACCTTCGTGGTTATATAAGAACCGTGGTATGCATGGAGACAAGGCGTAGGGGTCATTGTTGCTGTATCAGACAAGTGCCCAACTAGTTATGTTATATTACATGGGTAGTAAGAAACATCTTCCAGGGAGAATAGTTCCGTTAAGGGTTCCTTTCGCTGGGATACATGCCCTAAAGTGCATGTCAAAGCTGCTATGAAAGCATAAAATCATCTGGGGGCAGATGGGTAAATAGTTAAAAATCATCTTTCAGTTCACCGACCGAATATTCCTTTAAGAATGCTAGCTTTCGGCTTCACCCAGTCTGAGGTACACATCCGGCTGACCCGGCAGTAACAATCGCAGAGGTGCTCCCTTTACCACCTAGCCGAACAATCGGGAACGTAGGGGTAAGCACATGAGCCAGGCAACCCAGCTTGGCCAAAACTTAAGTCATATCGATGCATATAATGGTGAATAAAAGGTACATGCGGAAGTTTAACGCATGTGTTGGGCATGAAAGCCCGTATAAATAAGCTTCTGTTTAAGAAGCCCCCAGGTATAATGAGCGCGGACAGCGCGTCAAGTGTGTGCAAAAAAACGCAAACGAGCCTCTAGAGGCTTCAAAAAGAAGAAGGAGGAGGGGGAGAAATAAAAGACAGCAAAAATAGAAAATGTGGACGGAGGAAGGAGACGAACTTGGAGTCCGGCACTTAGGCATAGAATCTTCGTAGACGGGCTGCGTACCATGGGTTCGGCTCGAGTCGGTTATCCGATGTGTTTCGCAGATGGTATGCTCCGCCGGTCAGGACCTGGTCGATGATGAAGGGACCTTCCCATTTGGGCTTGAGTTTGCCCTTTTTCTTGTCCGACAGGCGTAGAGCTAGTTCGCCAACGTTATAAGCTTTGGCCCGTACTTCCCTGCTTTGATATCTTCGAGCCTGCTGTTGATAGAATGCGGAACGAGCTTTTGCCACGTCGCGCTCCTCCTCCAATGCGTCCAAACTATCCTGCCGATCAAGCTCGGCTTCTCTTTCTTCATACATGCGCACACGAGGTGAGTCATGTATTATGTCGCAGGGCAAGACTGCCTCTGCGCCGTACACCATGAAGAATGGTGTGAATTTGGTAGTACGATTCGGCATGGTCCGCAGCCCCCAGAGTACGGAGTTGAGCTCCTCAACCCAGTGCGTGTTAGATTCCTTGAGGGACCGCACTAGTGCGGGTTTAATGCCGCTCATGATTAGACCATTTGCCCTTCGAATTGGCCGTTGGTTTGAGGGTGATAGACCGAGGCGTGTCGAGCTTGATGCCCATGTTTTGCACCATGATTTGACCTCATCGGCCGTGAAGTTGGTGCCATTATCAGTGATGATACTATGGGGACACCGTAACGGTGCACTACCCCGATATGAAGTCTATCACTGGTCCGGATTCGCCGTTTTAACTAGCTTGGCCTCTATCCATTTGGTGAATTTATCCACCATGACCAATAGGTATTTTTGCTTGTGGGTTCCTCCCTTGAGGGGTCCAACCATGTCAAGCCCCCAGACCGCGAACGACCAGGTGATGGGTATAGTTTTAAGGGCGGTGGGTGGCATGTGGCTTTGGTTAGCAAAAAGCTGGCAACCGACGCATCGTTGGACTAAGTCCTGCGCATCTGCCCGGGCCGTCGGCCAATAAAATCCTGTACGGAAGGCCTTGCCTACAAGGGCCCGGGCTGCAGCGTGGTGCCCACCCAGTCCGGTATGAATTTCAGCCAGGAGGTTTCGCCCTTCCTCTTCGGAGATACACCTTTGAAGGACTCCGGTAGTGCTTTTCTTATAAAGCTCTCCCTCATGGACTTTATAGGCTTTAGAGCGCCGTACTATGCAACGAGCCTCATTTTGGTCTTCGGGGAGTTCCTGCCTAGTTAGGCAGGCTAGGAATGGTTCCGTCCACGGGGCGATAACCGCCATTATTTCGTGAGCAGAGGGTGTTATCTCGGGGGCAGAGCCTCCGGTTATGTCAGAGTGTTCGGCGTCAGGCAGTGCGGTTGGGTCCCCTTCCCATAGTACGGATGGCTTGAACAGCCGTTCCAGAAAGATATTGGGTGGGACGGCATCGCGTTTTGCATCGATGCGTGCCAATATATCCGCCGCCTGGTTGTTATCCCGGGCTATATGATAAAATTCGAGCCCTTCGAACCGTGCTGACATTTTTAGGACCGCATTGCGGTATGCTGCCATTTTCGGATCTTTGGCATCAAAGTCTCCGTTTATTTGAGATATTGCGAGGTTCGAATCCCCGCGCACCTCTAGGCGTTGAATGCCCATGGAGACTGCCATCCGGAGGCCGTGCAGAAGGGCCTCGTATTCGGATGCGTTGTTGGAGTCCGTATACATTATCTCGAAGGGCGTATTGGACTGTGTCCCGGTTGGGGACGTCGGACGACGCCAGCCCCAGTGCCGCCAACATTTTGGAGCCTTCAAAGTGCATGATCCAATTGGAGTATCGCCGTACTCTTTAGGGAGTTGACGGTCCATTCGCCACGAAGTCGGCCAAAACCTGCGACTTAATAGCTCGTCGTGGCTTATAAGTTATATCGAATGGAAGGAGCTCTATGGCCCATTTAGCAATCCGACCCGTCGCGTCGCGGTTGTTTATAATGTCGTTAAGAGGTACTTCGGAGGCTACCGTTATCGAACACTCTTGAAAGTAGTGTCGCAGCTTCCGGGATGCCATGAACACCGCGTATGCTATCTTTTGATAGTGTGGGTACCGGGACTTGCATGGAGTTAGGACAATGGACACATAATAAACCGGTTTTTGAACAGGGAACCGGTGTCCGTCCGTTTCTCGTTCGACGACGAGCACCGTGCTGAAAACTTGATGTGTTGCGGCGATATATAATAGCATTGGTTCGCCCACGTTGGGCGCGGCTAGGACCGGATTTGTTGCCAAAATGGCCTTTATTTCTTTGAGTCCGGCCGTGGCGGCATCCGTCCACTCGAAGTGTTCGGTGCGGCGGAGGAGGCGGTAAAGGGATAACGTCTTTTCCCCCAATCGGGAAATAAAGCGGCTTAGAGCCGCTATGCATCCCGTCAATTTTTGTATTTGTTTGAGGTCTTTTGGAATATCCAATTGTGATAGAGCTCGGATCTTGGCTGGGTTTGCTTCAATTCCTCTACGGACACAATGAAGCCGAGGAGCTTTCCGGTGGAACGCCAAGACGCATTTTTCCGGATTGAGCTTGATGTCATATTTTCGAAGATTGTCGAATGTGAGCCTCAAGTCGTCTACTAGAGTTTCGACGTGCTTGGTTTTGACGACCACGTCATCTACATATGCTTCCACCGTTTTGCCGATCTGGTTTGCGGACATGTCTCGAATCATGCGCTGATATGTTGCGCGGCGTTTTGAGCCCAAAGGGCATTGTGTTGAAGCAGAACGGGCCGTATGGAGTGATGAATGCTGTTGCAGCTTGGTCTGGCTCCGCCATCTTGATTTGGTGGTAGCCGGAGTACGCGTCGAGGAAGCACAATGAGTTGTGTCCTGCTGTAGCGTCAATGATTTGATCAATTCGAGGGAGGTGGAAGGGATCCTTTGGGCAAGCCTTATTAAGGTCTTTGAAATCAACACATAGGCGCCAGGATATGTCCTTCTTTGGTACCATCACCAGGTTTGCTAGCTAGTCCGGATGTTTTATATCTCTGATGAATCCGGCTTCCAAAAGTTTGGCTAGCTCCTCTCTCATGGCCCGTCTCTTGGGTTCGGAAAAGCGCCGAAGAGCCTGTTTGATGGCTTGAATCCTTTTAGGATATTTAGGCTGTGCTCGGCCACCGACGTGGGATTCTGGCATGTCGAAGGGTGCCGAGCAAAGATGTCCCGATTTTCTTGTAGAAATTCTCGTAGTCTGGCGTCTACATCGGGGTTTAATTGTGCCCCAATGGAGGCCGTCTTTGCAGAGGTCCGTTGGGTGGACTTGGAATTTGACTATTTCATCTGCTGGTTTAAAGAGGTGGACTTGGATCTTTTATCAAGTATCACATCGTCCTGTTCACCATGGAGCGCATCGCGGTGAGTTCTTCGACGCTAGGGCTTGGATAGTGCCTCGAGGGCTAGTGCGGCTGTTTTGTTTTGGTGCGGAGTGCTATGTTCGGATCACTAGCGAGTGATGATTCCGTTGGGACCGGGCATTTTAAGCTTCATGTACCCATAATGGGGTATAGCTTGAAAAATTGTGAATGCCTCTCGTCCTAATAAAGCATGATATCCGCTGTTGAACGGGGCCACTTGAAATGTGACCTCCTCGGACCTGTAATTGTCCGGCGAGCCGAACACTACGTCCAGCGTGATTTTTTCTGTGCAGCATGCTTCCCGGCTAGGGATTATTCCTCTAAAGGTTGTGCTGCTTCGCTCAATGGGTATAATGCTCATAGTAGAGACCACCTGGACACTCGACGTAGCTTTCTGCTTCCCTGGCTGTTGCATCATGAGTTCGTCAATTCTAGTGCCGGACAGGACTTCTGGAAAACGGAGTCCTGAAAGTAAGAAAAAAGAAGAAGAAAAGAATGACACAATCGGGAGCCCCAGTGCGGTTGAGCCGCATTCAGGCGTGTCGTGGTCGTGCCCCCCCTTATGCCCATGGTATCTCGGGCGTAGTTATATGCACGCGTAATCTTGGCTTCGCAGATTTCGCGAGGGCTAGGGTTGGGGCGGATTACTCGCGCTGCTCGGATCGTGCCAGGCGGTCTTGTTGTAGGTTACTCCAGGCGCGCTTGACGGTGCCGGACGTTTAATAGCCGGACTTGAGAATTGCTGTGAGAGGCTGCTTTGCACCTCCGCCGCGAGGGCCGCCATGTGCTCCTCTGTTCGGAGAGAGCGTTCGGTGTTTCCATTGACCGTGATTACTCCTCGAGGGCCTGGCATCTTGAGCTTGAGGTATGCGTAGTGCGGCACCGCATTGAAATTTGCAAATGCGGTTCGTCCAAGCAGTGCATGATAGCCGCTGCGGAACGAGACTATGTCGAAGATTAACTCTTCGCTTCGGAAGTTATCCAGGGATCCAAAGACCACTTCGAGTGTAATTAAGCCTGTACAATTGGCCTCTACACCTGGTACGGCGCATTTAAAGGTCGTCTTTGTGGGTTTGATCCTTGAGGGGTCTATGCCCATTTTGCGCACTGTATCCTGATAAAGCAGGTTCAGGCTGCTACCGCCGTCCATCAGGACTCTACTGAGGTGAAATCCGTCGATGATTGGGTTAAGAACCAATGGGGCGAATCCTCCGTGACGGATGCTAGTGGGGTGGTCCCTTTGATCAAAGGTGATCGGGCAGGAGGACCATGGGTTGAACTTCGGGGCGACTGGCTCCATCGCATATACGTCCCTTAGTGCACGCTTCCACTCCCTTTTGGGTATGTGGGTTGCGTATATCATGTTCACCGTCCGCACTTGTGGGGGGAAGCCCTTCTGTCCTCTATTGTTTGGCGGCCGGGGCTCCTCCCCGTCATCGCTATGCAGCCCCTTGTCTTGAGTTCGGCATTTAACTTGCCTGCCTGTTTAAAGACCCAACAATCCCTATTGGTGTGGTTGGCTGGTTTTTCGGGGGTGCCATGTATTTGGCACGAGCGATCGAGTATTCGATCCAGATTGGACGGCCCCTGAATATTTCTTTTGAACGACTTTTTCCACTGACCGGGTTTAGAGCCTCTGAATCCGGCATTGACTGCCGTATCTTTAGAATTATCGCCGTTAATGCGGCGCTTGTGCTTGTTGCGACGCGACCTGCCATTGCTGTCCTTGATATCCAAACTACCAGGGTTTTTGGTCAAGTTGTTGCTACGAGCTAGCCAGCTGTCCTCTCCCGCGCAAAAGCGGGTCATGAGCGTTGTGAGGGCTGCCATGGATTTCGGCTTTTCCTGTCCTAGGTGCCGGGCAAGCCACTCGTCACGGATGTTATGTTTGAAGGCCGCAAGGGCCTCTGCATCCGGATAGTCAACGATTTGATTTTTCTTGGTTAGGAACCGTGTCCAGAATTGTCGGCCGATTCTTCTGGCTGCTGAATTATGTGGCTGAGGTCATCGGCGTCGGTGGTCGCACGTATGTGCCCCGGAAGTTATCAAGGAATGCGGCTTCGTGTCCTCCCAACAACCAATTGATTCTGCTGGCAAGCTGTTAAGCCAATGCCGAGCTGGTCCTTTGAGCTTGAGTGGGAGGTATTTGATGGCGTGTAGATCATCGCAGCGGGCCATGTGGATATGGAGGAGGTAGTCCTCGATCCAAACCGCAGGATCTGTTGTGCCATCGTATGATTCGATGTTTACGGGTTTGAAACCCTCGGGGATTTGATGATCCATTACTTTGTCTGTGAAGCATAGTGGGTGTGCGGCGCCTCTGTATTGAGCTATATCACGACGCAGCTCAAATGAGCTTTGTCTACTGTGTTCGGCCCGGCCGGAATTGTTGTATCCGGCGTGATGGTTGTCATCACGTGTCGTGGGGCGCCCACGCGGTCCATAGATCGATCTTGTTTGCCTTGCCTTGTCCTCCAATATGTCTCGCAGGTCTGGCGCGTTTTCCCGTGCCTTGGTACTTTTCAAGCGACGCCGGAGTGCGGCTTGAATGGAGGGTCTAGAGGCCTCACTGTCGCGACCACGGGGTGGCCGGTCGGCCGCATCATGCGCTGGTGATTTAGGTTTGGGTGCTGCTTCCTCTAATTGGGGTAGCAGCCTGCATTTTGGGTATCTCTTGGAGGGGCGTTCGAGTTCGTACTCTTCGGCTGCAAGGACTTCAGTCCATCTGTCAGCTAGCAAGTCTTGGTCAGCTCTAAGCTGCTGCTGCTTTTTCTTGAGGTTGCTTGCCATGGCCATAAGCCTGCGTTTGAAACGCTCTTGTTCGCGGGATCCTCGGGCACGACAAATTCGTCGTCGAGGCTTGCCTCATCTTCGAGGGAGGCATATAATTATCGTCCTCCACCTCCCCATGCCGCCGCTCTATCATGAGGGCTGGCTTCTCCTCCTCTGTGCTGAATCCTGCTGGAGGGTTGTCTTCGCACTGTCCGGGGTGTTGTTATCTCCCGTGCGGGAATCACCGTTTTTGCTGTGGCGGGATTTAGAGCAGCGCCACTGACGCCGGCGCTTGGGCTGTTTCTTGGAGGGGTCATCCTCCGCTGTTCCATCGCCGTTCCCATCTTTTGGGATGTCCACCATGTATATGTCGTATGACGAGGTGGCCTTCCAGTGCCCAGTAGGCGCTGGTTCTTGGTCGTCTCCAGCATCGTCGTCCATACCATCGATGTCTTCGGAGTCGAAGTCGAGCATGTCGGTTAAATCATCGACAGTGGCTACAAAGTGGGTGGTGGGTGGGCGTTGAATTTCTTCGTCGTCGCATTCCAACCTTCCCGACCGTAGTCCGCCAGGGCTCTCGAGATAAAGAGAGAGACTTTAGTGAATTCAGGATGTCGCCAAAGGGTGAGTCTTTGAAAGATGTCATGGCAGTGAACTCCATGACCGGCGCCCAATCGGATTGGGCGCGGAGGTTCGGAGTCCGGAGAGGAGTCCGCACCTTGGAGTCACGGTCTTCGCAAAGACGAGGATGGGGTTCGGCTCAATCGCCGTGAGATCGTAGCCCCGGCGGTGTCCAACCACTCGTCCTAGATAGGGGGAGTCGGCTCCGAGCTAAGGGTCGAGCGGACTCGTGCGGCCTCGTGGCACTTTGTTCGCGGCAGAGCTAGATCGTGCCCATCGAGACAGTGTGGCGCGCTTGGCTGTGGCTCGAATCCGTCGAAGATCAAGTCTCCGCGGATGTCGGCCGTGTAGTTCAAACTCCCAAACCTGACCTGATGGCCAGGGGCGTAGCTTTCGATCTGCTCCAGATGGCCAAGTGAATTGGCCCGCAGTGCAAAGCCGCCGAATACGAAGATCTGTCCAGGGAGAAAAGTCTCACCCTGGACCGTGTCGTTGCTGATGATCGAAGGATCCATCGGGCCTAAGGATGACGACATAGAGGAACTCTCAATGAAAGCACCAATTTCGGTGTCAAAACCGGCGGATCTCGGGTAGGGGGTCCCGAACTAGGCGTCTAGGCGGATGGTAACAGGAGACAAGGGACACGATGTTTTTACCCAGGTTCGGGCCCTCTCGATGGAGGTAAAACCCTACTCCTGCTTGATTAATATTGATGATATGGGTAGTACAAGAGTGGATCTACCACGAGATCAGAGAGGCTAAACCCTAGAAGCTAGCCTATGGTATGATTGCTGTTAGTCCTCTGGACTAAAACCCTCCGGTTTATATAGACACCGGATAGGGTTAGGGTTACAGAGTCGGTTACAATGGTAGGAGATCTACATATCAGATCGCCAAGCTTGCCTTCCACGCCAAGGAAAGTCCCATCCGCACACGGGACGAAGTCTTCAATCTTGTATCTTTATAGTCCAGGAGTCCGGCCAATGGTGATAGTTCGTCTATCCGGACACCCCCTAATCCAGGACTCCCTCACTACCTCTTGAGCACTGCGTTGGATTTCCCCAAAGAGGAGAGGATGATGCAGCAAAGTAGCGTAAGTATTTCCCTCAGTTTTTGAGAACCAAGGTATCAATCCAGTAGGAGGCCACACACAAGTCCCTCGTACCTGCACAAAACGATAGCTACTCGCAACCAACGCGATTAGGGGTTGTCAATCCCTTCACGGTCACTTACGAGAGTGAGATCTGATAGAGATGATAGATAATATTTTTGGTATTTTTGGTATATAGATGCAAAGTAAAAAAGTAAAAGGAAAAGTAAAAACAAAGCAAGTATTAAAGTGATGGAGATTGATATGATGAGTAGACCCGGGGGCCATAGGTTTCACT
Organism: Aegilops longissima; assembly: GCA_021605205.1. Classification (NCBI taxonomy): domain Eukaryota; kingdom Viridiplantae; phylum Streptophyta; class Magnoliopsida; order Poales; family Poaceae; genus Aegilops; species Aegilops longissima. Next base: position 67,126,816 of record CM038677.1, read on the forward strand.
AGAGGCTTCTCTCAAGAGCATAAGTATTCTACGGTGGGTGAACAAATTACTGTTGAGCAATTGACAGAATTGAGCATAGTTATGAGTATATCTAGGTATGATCATGTATATAGGCATCACGTCCAAGACAAGTAGACCAAAATGATTCTGCATCTACTACTATTACTCCACTCATCGACCGCTATCCAGCATGCATCTAGAGTATTAAGTTAAAAACAGAGTAACGCCTTAAGCAAGATGACATGATGTAGAGAATAAATTCATGCAATATGATAAATACCCCATCTTGTTATCCTCGATGGCAACAATACAATACATGCCTTGCAACCCTTTACATCCTTTGGGTAAGGACACATAAGATTGAAACCAAAGCTAAGCACTTCTCCCATTGCAAGAACTACCAATCTAGTTGGCCAAACCAAGCGGATAATTCAAAGAGACTTGCAAAGATAACCAATCATACATAAAAGAATTCAGAGAAGATTCAAATATTATTCATAGATAAGCTGGATCATAAACCCACAATTCATCGGTCTCAACAAACACACATAAAAAAGAAGATTACATCGAATAGATCTCCACGAGAGAGTGGGAGAACATTGTATTGAGATCCAAAAGAGAGAAGAAGCCATCTAGCTGCTAGCTATGGACCCAAGGTCTGAAGTAAACTACTCACACTTCATCGGAGGGGCTATGGTGATGATGTAGAAGCCCTCCGTGGTGGATGCCCCCTCGTGAAGCTCCTAACAGGCCCCAAGATGGGATCTCATGGATACAGGAAGTTGCTGCGGTGGAATTAGGTTTTGGCTCCTGTTACGATCGTTTGAAGTGCGTGAGGTATATATAGGAGGAGGGAGTACGTCGGTGGAGCGACAGGGGGCCCACGAGGCAGGGGGCGCGCCCTAGGGGGGGCGCCCCCCACCCTCGTGACCGCCTCTCTCGTTCCTTGGAGTAGGGTCCAAGTCTCCTGGATCATGTTCGGTGAGAAAATCACGTTTCCGAAGGTTTCATTCCGTTTGGACTCCGCTTGATATTATGTTTCTTCGAAACACTGAAATAGGCAAAAAACAGCAATTCTGGGTTGGGCCTCCGGTTAATAGGTTAGTCCGAAAAATAATATAAAAGTGGAAAATAAAGCCCAATATAGTCCAAAATAGTAGATAAAGTAGCATGGAGCAATCAAAAGTTATAGATCCGTTGGAGACGTATCACTTATCAGTAACACAGATAGGTGAAGTAGCAAAAGCAGGGTCAGGTTTCATTCTAGCATTAAGAGATTGCTGCTTCCATTTGGCTAATAGCTTTTTAAGATCATATCTATCTTTGCAAGCAAAGATAGCTCTAGCAGCTTCCTCATCCATAACATAACCCTCAGGAACAACAGGTAATTCATAATTAGGGGGAGAATTTTCATCATCACTATCATCAATAATAGCATCTTCAATAATTTCATTCTCTCTAGCCCTAGCAAGTTGTTCATCAAGAAATTCACCTAATGGCACGGTAGTATCACGCACAGAAGTAGTTTCATCATAAGTATCATGCATAGCAGACGTGGCATCATCAATAACATGCGACATATTAGAATTCATAGCAGTAGCAGGTTTAGGTGTCTCAAGCTTACTCAAAACAGAAGGAGAATCTAGTGCAAAGCTAGATGGCAGTTCCTTACCTCCCCTCGTAGTTGAGGGAAAAATCTTGGTTCTTTCGTCTTTCAAGTTCCTCATAGTTATCAATGGATATAAATCCCAAGTGACTCAGAGAATAGAGCTATGCTCCCCGGCAACGGCGCAAGAAATTAGTCTTGATAACCCACAAGTGTAGGGGATCGCAACAGCTTTTGAGGGTAAAGTATTCAACCCAAATTTATTGATTCGACACAAGGGGAGCCAAAGAATATTACTGAGTATTAGCAGTTGAGTTGTCAATTCAACCACACCTGGATAACTTAGTATCTGCAGCAAAGTATTTAGTAGCAAAGTAGTATGATAGTAATGGTAACAGTGGAAAAAGTAATATTTTTGGGTTTTGTAGTGATTGTAACAATAGCGACGGAAAAGTAAATAAAAGAAACACAAGATGTGAAAAGCTCATAGGCATTGGATCAGTGATGGATAATTATGTCGGATGCGATTCCTCATGTAATAGCTATAACATAGGATGACACAGAACTAGCTCCAATTCATCAATGTAATGTAGGCATGTATTCCGAATATAGTCATACGTGCTTATGGAAAAGAACTTGCATGACATCTTTTGTCCTACCCTCCCGTGGCAGCGGGGTCCTACTGGAAACTAAGGGATATTAAGGCCTCCTTTTAATAGAGAACCGGACCAGAGCATTAACACATAGTGAATACATGAACTCCTCAAACTATGGTCATCACCGAGAAGTATCCCGATTATTGTCACTTCGGGGTTGTCGGATCATAACACATAATAGGTGACTATAGACTTGCAAGATAGGATCACGAACACACATATATTCATGAAAACATAATAGGTTCAGATCTGAAATCATGGCACTCGGGCCCTAGTGACAAGCATTAAGCATAGCAAAGTCATAGCAACATCAATCTCAGAACATAGTGGATACTAGGGATCAAACCCTAACAAAACTAACTTGATTACATGGTAAATCTCATCCAACCCATCACCGTCCAGCAAGCCTACGATGGAATTACTCACGCACGGTGGTGAGCATCATGAAATTTGTGATGGAGGATGGTTGATGATGACGACGACGACGAATCCCCCTCTCCGGAGCCCCGGACGGACTCCAGATCAGCCCTCCCGAGAGAGATTAGGGCTTGGCGGCGGCTCCGTATCATAAAACACGATGAAAATTTCTCTCCGATTTTTCTCTCCATGAAACGGAATATATGGAGTTGGAGTTGAGGTCGGTGGAGCGTCAGGGGGCCCACGAGACAGGGGGCGCGCCCAGGGGGTGGGCACGCCCCCACCCTCGTGGACAGGGTGTGGGCCCCCTCGTCTTGATTCTTTCACCAGTATTTTTCATATTTTCCAAAAAGTGCCTCCGTGGATTTTCAGGTCATTCCGAGAACTATTGTTTTCTACACATAAAACAACATCATGGCAATTCTGCTGAAAACAGCGTCATTCCGGGTTAGTTTCATTCAAATCATGCAAGTTAGAGTCCAAAACAAGGGCAAAAGTGTTTGGAAAAGTAGATACGTTGGAGACGTGTCATGCACCTGCTACCTTTCAAAGATGCGTGATGGCTATATTCTCTGACTTTTGTGAAAAGATTTGTGAGGTATTCATGGATGACTTCTCCATTTATGGATCCTCTTTTGATGATTGCTTGAGCAAACTTGATCGAGTTTTGCAGATATGTGAAGACACTGGTCTCGTCTTGAATTGGGAAAAGTGCCACTTTATGGTTAATGAAGGCATTGTCTTAGGGCATAAGATTTATGAGAAAGGTATTGAAGTTGATAAAGCTAAAGTTGATGCTATTGAAAAGATGCCATGTCCCAAGGACATAAAAGGTATAAGAAGTTTCCTTGGTCATGCCGGTTTTTATGAGAGGTTCATTAAGGACTTTTCTAAAATCTCTAGGCCTCTGACTAATTTATTGCAAAAAGATATTCCTTTTGTCTTTGATGATGATTGTGTAGAAGCATTTGAAATACTTAAGAAAGCTTTGATCACTGCACCTATTGTTCAGCCACCTGATTGGAATTTACCCATTGAAATTATGTGTGATGCTAGTGATTATGTTGTAGGTGTTGTTCTAGGGCAAAGAGTTGATAAGAAATTAAATGTTATCCAGTATGCTAGTAAAACTCTTGATACTGCCCAGAGAAATTATGCTACTACTGAAAAAGAATTCTTAGGAGTTGTATTTGCATGTGATAAGTTCAGACCTTATATTGTTGATTCTAAAGTTACTATTCACACTGATCATGCTGCTATTAAATATCTTATGGAAAAGAAAGATGCTAAGCCTAGACTTATTAGATGGGTTCTCTTGCTCCAAGAATTTTATTTGCATATTATTGATAGAAAGGGAGTTGAGAACCCCGTTGCAGACAACTTGTCTAGGTTAGAGAATGTTCTTGATGACCCACTACCTATTGATGATAGCTTTCCTAATGAACAATTAGCGGTCATTAATGCTTCTCGTACTACTCCATGGCATGCTGATTATGCTAATTATATTGTTGCTAAATTTATACCACCTAGTTTCACATACCAGCAAAAGAAAAAAGTTATTTTATGATTTAAGACAATACTTCTGGGATGACCCACACCTTTACAAAGAAGGAGTAGATGGTGTTATTAGACGTTGTGTACCTGAGCATGAACAGGAACATATCCTATGTAAGTGTCACTCCGAACCATATGGAGGACACCACGCTGGAGATAGAACCGCACATAAGGTATTGCAATCTGGTTTTTATTGGCCTACTCTCTTCAAAGATGCTCGTAAGTTTGTCTTGTCTTGTGATGAATGTCAAAGAATTGGTAATATTAGTAGACATCAAGAAATGCCTATGAATTATTCTCTTGTTATTGAACCATTTGATGTTTGGGGCTTTGATTATATGGGACCTTTTCCTGCCTCTAATGGTTACACACATATTTTAGTTGCTATTGATTACGTTACAAAGTGGGTAGAAGCTATTCCAACTAGTAGTGCTGATCATAACACCTCTATTAAGATGCTTAAAGAAGTTATTTTTCCGAGGTTTGGAGTCCCTAGATATCTCATGACTGATAGTGGTTCACATTTTATTCATGGTGCTTTCCGTAAGATGCTTGCTAAGTATGATGTTAATCATAGAATTGCATCTCCTTATCACCCACAGTCTAGTGGTCAAGTAGAGTTGAGCAATAGAGAGCTCAAATTAATTTTGCAAAAGACTGTTAATAGATCTAGAAAGAATTGGTCCAAGAAACTTGATGATGCATTATGGGCCTATGGAACTGCATATAAAAATCCTATGGGTATGTCTCCGTATAAGATGGTTTATGGAAAAGCATGTCACTTACCTCTTGAACTTGAACATAAAGCATATTGGGCTATTAAAGAGCTCAACTATGACTTCAAACTTGCCGGTGAGAAGAGGTTATTTTATATTAGCTCACTTGATGAATGGAGAACCCAAGCCTATGAGAATGCCAAACTGTTCAAAGAAAAAGTTAAAAGATGGCATGACAAAAGAATACAAAAGCGTGAGTTTAACGTAGGTGATTATGTGTTGCTATTCAAATCTCGTTTAAGATTTTTTGCAGGAAAACTTCTCTCTAAGTGGGAAGGTCCTTACGTTATCGAGGAGGTCTATCGTTCTGGTGCCATAAAAATCAACAACTTCGAAGGCACAAATCCAAAGGTGGTGAACTGTCAAAGAATTAAACATTATATCTCATGTAATCCTATCAATGTTGAAACTAATATTATTGAGACCGTAACCCCAGAGGAATACATAAGGGACACTTTCCAGAACGTTTCAGACTCAGAAAAGGAATAGGTATGTGGTACGGTAAGTAAACCGACTCCAAAACAATTCTAATGGCAATTTTTCTCCGTTTTGGAATATTTAATAATTTTGGGAAGCAAGAAGTAATCCGGGAAGGACACGAGGCCTCCACGAGGGTGGAGGGCGCGCCCACCCCTACTGGGCGCGCCCCCCTGTCTTGTGGGAACCTCGTGTGCCTCCCGGACTCCGTTTTCTTGCATGTTACTTCTTTTGGTCAGTAAAAACTCATTATATAATCTCCCGAAGGTTTTGACCACTGTATCACGCAAAAATGTTTTGTTTTTGTTTCGAGTTGTTTCTGTTATAGATTTAGAGCAAGATGTCTTCTCAAGAGTCAGTCGGGGAGAGCCGGGTGTCTCACCCGACGCCAGGTCCAGGAGCAAACAGCGATGCTTATCACTTTGGACCATCAATGGAGGATGAGATGGAGGCCGATTTGAAAAGGATAAATGCCATGTAGGAAGATCAAGAAGTTACCTCTCGCTTCCAAGCAGGATTCATGATGGGGGAACTACAGAGCTCGACTATTCCAAATTCGGTCATCCCTTCCAACGCTAAATTTTTTCTTATGAAAATATGAAAAAGAGTGTCACTTGTTCTCCAAAAGCTATGAAACATCCTTGGGTAAAAGGAGCTTTAGCCGTCACGGGCAAGCTCCGCAGGGAAAATATGGACCTCAAGCAACAAGTCAATAAGCTCGAGGAGGAGAATCATATCCTGAGGGGCATCATCGCCAAGAAGATCACAACACCAACTCTGAAGAAGGATACATAATCACATGGGTATGGGCACTCCCCTTGGCAACCGCCAAGCTTGGGGGAGGTGCCCCGGTATCGTATCACCATCACACTCCTATCTTTACCGTTCTTCTTAGTACGATCCTTTAGTAATATCTTGATCTAGTAGATTGAAGTTTTGGTATGAATTAGTTTTGAGTTTTGCTTTGTGATCTCTTTATGTAAGCGAGTCCGTGAGCTATATAATAAAGATTAGTGTTGAGTCAAGGGCTTTGCTATCTTGCTATGATCTTGAGAAAATAGAATGAATAAAAAGAAATAAAAGAGTTCATATTGATCTTATGGATAGTAATGACTTCACATATAAAGAGTATGAGGCATAAAAGTTGTTGAGAGTTGACAAACGTAGTTTTGGTCATCGTTGCAATTAATAGGAAGTAATAAGGAAGGAGAGGTTTTCACATATAAATATACTATCTTGGACATCTTTTATGATTGTGAGCACTCATTAAGTATGACATGCTAAAGAGTTGATGTTGGACAAGGAAGACAACGTAATGGGTTATGTTTTCTCACATCTCAGTTAAAGTATATTGTCATGGATCATTCAAACATGTTGAGCTTGCCTTTCCCTCTCATGCTAGCCAAAAATTCCTTGTACCAAGTAGAGATACTACTTGTGCTTCCAAATATCCTTAAACCCAGTTTTGCCATGAGAGTCCACCATACCTACCTATGGATGAGTAAGATCCTTCAAGTAAGTTGTCATGTTGCAAGTAATAAAAATTGCTCTCTAAATATGTATGACTTATTAGTGCGGAGAAAATAAGCTTTATACGATCGTGTGATATGGAAGTAATAAAAGCGACGGACTGCATAATAAAGGTTCATATCACAAGTGGCAATATAAAGTGACGTTCTTTTGCATTAAGATTTTGTGCATCCAACCCTAAAAGCACATGACAACCTCTGCTTCCCTCTGCGAAGGCCCTATCTTTTAATTTATGTCTTTCACTTTATGCAAGAGTCAAGGTGATCTTCACCTTTCCCTTTTTCATTTTATCCTTTGGCAAGCACCTCATGTTGGAAAGATCCTGATATATATATCCAATTGGATGTAAGTTAGCATGAACTATTATTGTTGACATCACCCAAAGGTGAATACGTTGGGAGGCAACACAATAAGCTCTATCTTTCTCAGTGTCCGATTGAAACTCCATAACCATAAGTATTGCGTGAGTGTTAGCAATTGTAGAAGACTATATGATAGTTGAGTATGTGGACTTGCTGAAGAGCTCTATTCTCGACTCTTTTTGATGTTATGATAAATTGTTGCTTCAATGACTAAGATTTTAATTTGTTAGCTCCCATTGAAGTCTATGATCCATACTTGACATTGTGAATAGATTTTTACTTGAGCATAAGAAATCTTATGATAAAATCTATATATGTTGTTATTATAAGAATGATCATGATGCCCTCATGTCCTTTTTTATTTTTATCGACACCTCTATCTCTAAAACATGTGGACATATTTTTCGATATCGGCTTTCGCATGAGGACAAGCCAGGTCTAAGCTTGGGGGAGTTGATACGTCCATTTTGCATCATGCTTTTATATCAATATTATTGCATTATGGGCTGTTATTACACGTTATGTCACATTACTTATGGCTATTCTCTCTTATTTTACAAGGTTTACCATGAAGAGGGAGAATGTCGGCAGCTGGGATTCTGGCTGGAAAAGGAGAAAATATTGGAAACCTATTCTGCACAGCTCCAAAAATCCTGAAACTCCACGGAAGTAACTTTTGGAATTAATAAGAACTATTGAGCGAAGAAAATACCAGAGGGGCCTCACACCCTGGCCAGGAGGGTGGGGGGCGCGCCCCCCTACTGGGCGCCCCCTGTCTCCTGGGCCCCCTGGTGGACCTCTGATGCCCATCTTCTGCTATATGAAGGCTTTTACCCTGGAAAAAAATAAGAAGCAAGCTTACGGGACGAAACTCCGCCGCCACGAGGCGGAACCTTGGCGGAACCAATCTAGGGCTCCGGCGGAGCTGTTCTACCGGGGAAACTTCCCTCCGGGAGGGGGAAATCATCACCATCATCATCACCAACGATTCTCTCATCGGGAGGGGGTCAATCTCCATCAACATCTTCACGAACACCATCTCCTCTCAAAACCCTAGTTCATCTCTTGTATCCAATCTTGTATCCAAAACCACAAATTGGTACCTATGGGTTGCTAGTAGTGTTGATTTCTCCTTGTAGTTGATGCTAATTGGTTTACTTGGTGGAAGATCATATGTTCAAATCCTTAATGCATATTAATACTCCTCTGATTATGAACATGAATATGCTTTGTGAGTAGTTACATTTGTTCCTGAGGACATGGGTGAAGTCTTGCTATTAGTAGTCATGTGAATTTGGTATTCGTTCGATATTTTGATGAGATGTATGTTGTCTCTCCTCTAGTGGTGTTATGTGAACGTTGACTACATGACACTTCACCATTATTTGGGCCTAGTGGAAGGCATTGGGAAGTAATAAGTAGATGATGGGTTGCTAGAGTGACAGAAGCTTAAACCCTAGTTTATGCGTTGCTTCGTAAGGGGCTGATTTGGATCCACTAGTTTCACGCTATGGTTAGGTTTACCTTAATACTTCTTTTGTAGTTGCGGATGCTTGCAATAGGGGTTAATCATAAGTGGGATGCTTGTCCAAGAAAGGGCAGTACCCAAGCACCGGTCCACCCACATATCAAATTATCAAAGTACCGAACGCGAATCATATGAGCGTGATGAAAACTAGTTTGACGATAATTCCCATGTGTCCTCGGGAGCGCTTTTCTCATTATAAGAAATTGTCCAGGCTTGTCCTTTGCTACAAAAAGGATTGGGCTACCTTGCTGCACTTTATTTAATTTCATTGCTTGTTACCCGTTACAAATTATCTTATCACAAAACTATCTGTTACCTACAATTTTAGTGCTTGCAGAGAATACCTTACTGAAAACCGCTTGTCATTTCCTTCTGCTCCTCGTTGGGTTCGACACTCTTGCTTATCGAGAGGACTATGATAGATCCCCTATACTTGTGGGTCATCACTTGGCCAGGACATTGGGTCTTCCCGGCTCTCTAAAGCCGGTGTTGGTAATAACCACATCATCATCATGGGTCTCAGCCGTTTTTAATGGTCTTGATGCTTCAGCATTTAAAGGATCATCGTGTGCTTGCTCAGTAGAAGGATCAGGAGTCACTGGTGGAACATCAAGAACCGGCTTTGTCGGTTGAGGAACGGAGATTTCAGGCGCTGGAATTTGTTGCTCCGGTTCAACAACTTTGGGGTCATCAGCCGGCTTATTCATCCTCGCCTTCTTGCTAGGCTTGGCATTTCCACTGCATGGGTCATGAGAGGTCAGCATAAATATAAAAGAGCATAAGGAGCGAATAATAAGTAATTGTTGTTACCTAGGAGCGGTTTTGAAAGCTGGCAGATGATATTGTGATGAGTCGCCGGAAGAGGAGCGAGACGTCTCCTGATAATTTGAATCAGAAGAATTAAGTGGTTGGCGGATGAGACCCTCCAGGTGATAAGAAGAGTTTAAATCAGGGATGCCCTCGTTTCGACGTTTCTGGGGGGTGTTCGGTAATCCGGAAGAAAATTCTTCACCACCACTGGTCCGGGTCTGTTGCCGGCTCTCATGTTGTTGTTGCTTCAAAAGAAAGTGAGGATCCAGATGAGCTAAAGGGTGTGAAAAGCTTACTTTCTGGGTTACTCTTTGAATTTTCTGTCTTGGCTCGGAGTCGGGGGAAATGATAGTTACCTCTTCCTCGATTGCTTGGCCGGCCCCCGTGTCATCCTGATGATAATCAATGTCAATAAGATGGTTGAAAAAGGAGCCAAGGGAATCAAGGGCTACCTCCGACTCAGAGCTGTCGTTCAGTTCAAACAGCTCGGAAGTACTGGATTTCTTCCCCTTCTTCTTGGCGGCTTTCTTGGCTTTCCTGGCCCTTTTGGCAGCTTCATGGTCATATTTCTTCTTCCAAAAGTCATCATCAGCCTGTGAAAGTCATCAAAGTTGAGTTAGCAGAGCATTTAAGAATGAAGGCAGAGGTAAGTAATTTAAAAGACTCACCTTTGATGGCGGGTTAGATGTGTAGAAAGGGTTTAGGCCCACTTTGCTTCAGTCTACCAAGTCTTCGTTCAGGAGGGACTTTGTCATTTCATTGATGGCGTCGTCAGTTAAACGCACGGAGCTGTGGCACAGTGGATCCTTTTTACTACCCGTGTAGGTACACATTAAGACGGTTCGGTGACTCAATGGTATGATCCGCCATGCAACCCAGCATCGAACCAAGTCAATACCGGTTAAACCGTTTCCCAGTAGGGCCTTCACCTTTGCAATGGTGGGGGCGAGCTTCTTACATTCAGCGGCCGTAAGCTTCTCAGGAAGATTGTAGTCTGAGTCAAGACGATGGGCACAATAACCCGGCAGTGAATTCTCATCAGCCGGAGAAGTATCTTGGCAATAAAACCACGTCTGGTTCCAATCTTTAGGGTGACTCGGCAAGCAAGCATACGAAAAAATGGCATCTCTTCTCCGTTGAATTGAGATTCCGCCAAGTTCCAAGCTGGGTCCGTTTGTATACTCATTTTGGTGGTTCAAATAAAAATATTCTCTGAACAGTTCGACATTGGGCTCCTCTTGAAGGTATACTTCACAAAAAACTTGGAACTTGTAGATGTTCGACACGGAATTGGGTCCAATGTCTTGAGGATGAAGTTCAAAGAAGTGCAGAACATCTCGGAAAAATTTAGAGTCGGGCGGTGAGAAGCCCTGGTTCATGTGATCGGTAAAAACGATGACTTCGCCATCCTTTGGCTGAGGTTTTTCTTCTTATGGATCGGGGGCGCTATAATGCATGACAGTCTTCTCTGGTAAATAGCCGGTTTTCACAAAGTCCTGGAGTGTGTTCTCAGTGACAATGGAGGGAACCCAGTTACAGGAAGTGGATGTCTTTGGCGGCATTGTGAAGCCTAAAAAGAAGGAACAAATTTTGTCGGTTTAAGTTGATTCATTAAGCAGAAGGACAAGCATTACAGTACATATTCAGGATGGCGGGTTAAAAGGGGCCTAATGGTATATGACTAGCTACAATTGATCATATAAGCCGCCATGACCAGATTGATGTCTATCAAGAGTGAAATCTGTTAAGTATTGAATCTAACTACAACTGGTGATGTAAGCCGCCATGGCCAGGTTGATCTATCATTAAGAAAATTTTGCTAAGTGCTGGACAAACAGGTTTCACAGACTGAAATTATAATTTTGGATCAGTGGCAGTTCAGAAAATGCAGAAAAATTTAAAACCTAAAAGCGGCAGCAGAGGAGTTCATGGGTTCTAATGAGATATTCTATGAATAAAAAAGGTCTGTTGGCATTAAAAGCAAGGGCTAAACTGCTACCGCACGAGTTATATGCTATCTTCAGATCAAAATATGCTAGGGTTGAAGAGGAAGGCGAAGAACAACAAATAACAACAAAGAACAGGGCTAAACCTAATGCAGATCTGGAGCATACGAAGGTGAGCACTTACAGATGCAGATGAGACTGCGGTGGAGCGTCGGCGTTCTCTGGTCCCGGTCAAGTCGATGCAGCGGCCAAGGGCGAGGAGGACGGTGGGCTTCGCGGTGGCGGCAGAGCTTGAAGTGGCAGATGAGTCGCGAGAGGAGGAGGAAGACGAGAAGGAAAGGGGGAGAATGAAAAGAGGCCGTTCGACCCTATTTATAAGGAAATGGTTAACAAATGGGCGCGAAAAACAAGGATGCCAAAAGATGATTATCCAGCGGTTCGAATGCCTTGATTTTCGGAAAGGTCATTAAGGATAAAGATCCGTTAAGATATATTGGATAATGTGGAAAATTAATGACAGGTGACGTCATGGCGGGTTATCACGATCGCAGAAGATGACGTCATGGCGGGTTATAAGATCTCGCACAAATGAAGGAGAGATATTTTCAAAGTGTTGAAGATTAACATGAACAAGTTCAAATCAATCTGGGGCCTAATGTTGAGGATATGACTATTAGGTATGACCCGCCATGAGGGGCCGGGTTATACCTATGGCGGTTCATCAGTATGAAGCCCAGGAAGATATTGAAGATGGTGGTTCATGAAGGGCCCAAGGCCCAAGGGCGACTTAAGGCCCATAGGGGTAAACCACTATAGATGTATAACTTGTATTGTAAGGCATGTATAGTTAGTCACCGAGCCGGACACGTTGTCTATGAGCCGGCCGGGACTCCGTGAGCCGCTGGGCGTCAACCTGTGTATATAAAGGGATGACCCAACGATGATTCAGGGCAAGAAACAAGAGATCGAAAGCTAGGTCAAGCGTATTCGCTCCCTGGTAATCGAGACATAAGCAATACCACCTCAAACTGGATTAGACCTTTACCTTCACCGCAAGGGACCGAACCAGTATAAACTCCTGTGTCCTTTGTCCCATTTAACCCCTTTAAGCTAACCTATTCGTGATGGCTCCACGACTAAGTCCTCACACTAGGACATCCGCCGTGACTATTCCACGACAATCACCAAAACATACATCAAGTAGGTCACGTGAATATCCCATTGTCACCATAGATAAGCACATGCAAGACATACATAAAGTGTTCTCAAATCCTTAAAGACTCAATCCGATAAGATAACTTCAAAGGAAAACTCAATCCATTACAAGAAGATAGAGGGAGAGAAACACCATATGATCTAAGTATAATAGCAAAGCTCGCGGTACATCAAGATCGTGCCAAATCAAGAACACGAGAGAGAGAGAGAGAGAGAGAGAGAGAGAGAGATCAAACGATAGCTCTTGGTACATACCCTCAGCCCCGAGGGTGAACTACTCCCTCCTCGTCATGGAGAGCGCCGGGATGATGAAGATGGCCACCGATGATGATTCTCCCCTCCGGCAAGGTGCCGGAACATGGTCCCGATTGGTTTTTGGTGGCTACAGAGGCTAGCAGCGGCGGAACTCCTGATCTAGGTTTCTTTTCAGGGGTTTCTTTATTTATAGGAATTTCTGCGTCAGTTTCACGTCAGGGGGGTCCACGAGTCAACCACAAGGACGGAGGGCGCGCCCTCCACCCTTGTGGAGACCTCGTGGCTCTTCTGGCCCAACTCTTTTGCTTCGGAGGCTTCTTCTAGTCCATAAAAAATCACCGAAAATTTTCAGCTCATTTGGACTTCGTTTGATATTCCTTTTCCGCGAAATTAAAAAATAACAAGGAAAAAAACACAAACTGGCACTGAGCTCTAGGTTAATAGGTTAGTCCGAAAAATCATATAAAATAGCATATAAATGCATATAGAACATCCAAGATAGATAATATAATAGCATGGAACAATCAAAAATTATAGATACGTTGGAGACGTATCAAGGTTGTCTTCAAAATTCTTATTTTCACGGGTTTGGCCAGGATGTTTTCCGCGCCCCTTATTTTTTTTTAAGATTGAAGTTGTTTACGGGTTCTATTCCGATCGCTTTTTTCGCCTAAAATTGTAAACTAGCGGTTATTTTACAGTTTCTTGCGTTTTAAGGGGTATGCTAGAGATGCTCTTAGAACAAACAAAGGAAGAGTTGTGGTGTGAGCGCTGTGTGCGAAAACAGCTATAACTAGGCTTCTTCTAAAAAAAAGCTATAACTCCGGTTAAGTGCCAAATAGTGTTTTTCCAATTAGCATTGGTATTCAGCTTTGGTTGTGTGCATGTTTGATGCAGTGGCCGCATACGCCATTTCAAAAACACAAAAATGTATTCAGTGACGTGTCCCAATCCGTCCTCTCCACTCTACCTTAAAGTGTAGAGTCATGCTTTTGGGCGAAAAAAGAGAGTTAGAAGCCTAACCAGACCAACCAGGATATGAAATGCTAGGTCGACACTTGTTATGCCATGGTGATTTTATTAATTAGATCATGGTAGTTTATTTTATGTAGCCTGCCAATTTTATTATTTAGACCATGACAATTTATTTAATTAGACCATGGTAGTTTTATTATAGGTAACATGACAATTTTATTATTCAGACCATAGTAATTAGACCGTGGTAGATTTATTACAGGTAGCATGTTTTTTCTTCTTAAAAGGGTGGCAAAAAATTTATATGGTTTTTAGCTATTTTATTTGTAGATGCAAATCCCAACTTTAAGGCTTGGCACTGCTCAAGCTGAGCTGTTTTGAACCATTTTTACTAGGAACGATCGTTAGTGTGGGTGGTTTAGCGAGAGTTTCGATATCAAGGGGCCGTTTGGGAGGGAATGACAGCCAAATACCGCGGTGCTTTTTATTGGGATTATATCGGGACATGAGGGTTTCAGGGAGCCCCTAGATCTCTTTAATTATGAGATGTACGCTAGCATCACCTCAAGCGCCTCCCTAAATGGGCCAGCCTGACACAGGTTTGCTCCGCTCAACCCTCTCTTGCTAGCGGTTACGAAGATGCTTCCTTTTTTTACTTTATGTATATTAGAAAAAATTTAGAACTATATTTAAAAATATACTTACTTAAAATTTTAAAACTTTAACGTGCATTTTTCTGTTCATTTAATGTAAAATTCTATTCATGTAATTTCGTTCTATTTTTTCATATAATTCAAAAAAGAATTCATCGCATTAAAATATGTTCACACATTTCAAAATACTTTTCTCACTTTGGTAAAAAAAATCTTTGTGCCGTTTAAAAGGGTTACAATTTTTAAAAATACGTTCATGATACTTTGTTTAAATATGTTCATGGAAATTTAAAACATTGTTTTGCGTAATTTGTAAAATTGTTAGTATCATTTAAGAACTTATTCATGACATTTTAAAAAAAATCACGCTTTTAAAATATGTTTCCTGACATGTTAAAAAAGTTCATGAAATGCAAAATGATATTAGGGATTTTAAAATTTTAATACCATATTAAAATACTGTGTAATTTATATAAATATTCATACACCCTTAAGGAATGTTCACAAGTTTTACAAAAAATGTTTAACTTTTGTTTGAAAATAGTTGCTGTGTATTAATATATGTTCATTGTGCATTTCAGAAATTTTCAACGTGTATTTCGGATAAAGGCTCATAGTGTGTTTAAGAAATGTTTAACATGTATCTGAAAAGTGTTCAATCTGCACATAAAAAATGTTTAACCTGTATTTAAAAATTATCACATATATTTGAAAAGTGAAGAAAAAAAACAGACAAAACCGATATAGAACACACACACACACAAAAGATCATGCGGAAACTTCTAAAAAATAGTCTATACCGGTCCATAGAAGCTTCTCAATTCTCAAAACCGCTTCAAAATGCCTAAAAAAATCGCATGAACACACATTATTGTGCTATTGCGGGAGCGTCAGAGGCGTGAGGACAGTATGTCTCGCAATAATTTTGCATTGCACCATTGCAGCATGAGAACCGACCCCCCATGCGCCCGCAGTCGGCTCTGATGCCGGCCCCGCTGTTCAGCCCCTGGAGGCGGCTGGATTGGGTCTTGGGCAGGCGGGCCCCGACTCTGCTGTCGCCCCTGCTGTCCAAGATCTGAACGCGCCGCAGCCCTCGCATCAGGGTGATGTACGATGGGGAGCGCGTTGGCTCTGTCGAGCGCGCTTCCAAGCGCAAGGCGGTGACCTCCGGCTCCAACCACGGTGGCTCTAGCCGGCGACCCAGCTCCGGCGCCGCCCGCAGCAAGAAGAAGACCAAGGTGGTGCCAGTCGCCGAGCCGCTGGATCTCCAGTTCGGCAGCACCCCCACGCCCATGACCAGGAGTAAGCTCAAGCAAGTCGCCAAATGCTGCGACCTCAACGTGGACGCCATCCTCGCTCAAGCATCATCCTCCTCGATCACCGGTGCTGGCCGCTCTGGCCACTCGGTCAGCTCATCCGCTTCTTCCATGGGGGTTCATTCTGGACCAGATGTTTAGAGGTTTATCAGTTGTGCTTCTGCTACTCTCTGGGCCTGCCGGCCCCTTCTTTGCTCGTCTCTGCATTAGTGTTCATCCCAGAGTCGTTCCTGCTCCGTTAGCCCAGTGTCGTGTCTCTTTGTTAGCTTACTTCTGTTTTTCGATCTATGTCTCTGTCAGTTTGTACTTGTTGGTCAGTCTTGTGTTAGTCCAAGTTGTAAGACCTTTGTTGCATCAATGTTATCAATGTTCTCCCCTTTATGTTACTGCCTCTTGCATTCTGCCAATCATGCATTTGCCATGCTCCTTTTTTTCATGCACGGGCGATTTTCACCATGATCTATGAAGCTTCTTGATTGGAATGTTAGAGGCCTGGGTGACGTGAATAAGTGCTCTTTGATCCGTGATGTTCTAACTTCCTGTCGACCTAGCATTGCTTGTTTTCAGGAGACAAAGCTAGAATCAGCTTCGACCTTCAAGCTGAAGAGTTTTCTTCCTGCTTACCTCGACAACCAAGCGATCATGCCTTCTTGAGCTCCTCGGTGGCATTACAGTTTGCGTGGGACATACGCATTCTCTGGGCAGGTCTTGGCCTCATACAGTTACCATCTTACGGTCCGGTTCTCTTCAACAGCGTCTGAGTCAGCTTTTGTGGTCACCACTGTCTATGCTCCCTTCATTCATCAAGAGCAGCACTTATTCTTTGAAGAGATCAACAATGCAGCTGCTTCAATATCTGAGCCATGATTGTTCTTGGCGATTTCAACATGTATCGGTTCACAGAAGAGAAATCACGAGGTCGAGTCAACTGGGCCATGATGGACTTGTTTAATGACTGGATTCAATCTCATGGGCTGGATGAAGTGGATATTTGCAAGAGAAAGTTCACCTGGTCAAACAAGCGTGAAGATCCTACTCTGGTTTGGCTCGACAGAGTGCTCATCAACACCAGCTGGTTGTTATCCTTCGCCCAAACTTCAGCTATGGTTGTTCCGTCGATCACCTAGACCATGTGCCTCTTTTGGTCCAGTTTGGCAACACCCAGGTTAAAAGCAAGCTCTTCAGAATGGAAAATCATTGGCTACACATGGAGGAAACGCGTTCCATCATCCATAACTGTTGGGAACAAAGTACCAGGCCAGTCCACTCGGCTGCCTCTCTCATAAACCTGAAGATGAGACGCACCCGTGCTACCTTGCGTCGATGGCAACGAACAAGAGCTAGCTTAGATCTGTTCATTTCCAATAATAAGAAAGTGGTACTCTATCTTGATGCCATCGAGGAACGACGATCTCTATCACTGCTAGAAAGGACACTGAGAACTTTTGCTGCGGACAAATCAGAGTTGCTTATTCTGTGGCTTACTGCGTCTTGGAGGCGAGGGAGTTCGGACTAGGGGTGTCGGATAGCGAACTATCATCATTGGCGGACTCCAAGACTATGAAGATACAAGATTGAAGACTTCGTCCGTGTCGGATGGGACTTTCCTTGGCGTGGAAGGCAAGCTTGGCGTCTGGATATGTAGATCTCCTACCTTTGTAACCGACTATGTGTAACCCTAACCCTATCCGGTGTCTATATAAACGGAGGGTTTTAGTCCGTGGGGCGAACAACAATCATACCATAGGCTAGCTTCTAGGGTTTAGCCTCTTTGATCTCGTGGTAGATCCACTCTTGTAACACACATCATCAATATTAATCTAGCGGGGCGTAGGGTTTTACCTCCATTAAGAGGGCCCGAACACTGGTAAAACATCGTTTCCCTTGTCTCCTGTTACCATCCGCCTAGGCGCACAGATTCGGGACCCCTACCGAGATCCGCCGGTTTGACACCGACATTGGTGCTTTCATTGAGAGTTCCTCGTATGCGTCACCGATAGGCTCGATGGCCCCTTCAACAATCAACAACGACGCGGTCGGTGAGACTTTTCTCCCGAACAGATCTTCGTGTTGGCGGCTTTGCTTCTTGGGCCAATTAAGCAGCCATCTGGAGCGGATCGAAAGCTTCGCCCACGGCCGTCGAGTCGATTTGGAAGTCTAAACTATCGGCCGATATCGCGGAGACTTGATCTTGACGGATTGAGCCGCAATAAGCAGCGCCGCCTTTGTCTCGATGGGCATGATCTAACTCTGCGGCGAGCGATTGCCACAGGGCCGCACGAGAATCCGCTCCGACCCTTAATCCGGGCGGATTCCCGATCGAGGCGAGTGGTTGGACACGCCTCGGGGCTTTTATCTCTCTGGCGATCGAGCCGAACTCCATCCTGTCGCTGCGAAGACCTCGACTCGGTGCGGACTCCTCTCCGGACTCGAACCCTCCTTGCCCTTGCCAATCGAATTCAATTGGGCGCCCGTTATGGAGTTCACGACGCGGACATCTTTCGGCACTTCGCCCTTTGGCGACATCCTGGTCATTAAAGTCTCTCTCTTTATCCGGAGAGCCTGGCGGACTGCGGTCGGGGCGGTTGGGATCGGACGACGAAGAAATTCAAAGCCCACCCACCACCCACTTCATAGCCAGCGCCGAAAGCTTACACGGCAGCGCTCGATTTCGACTCGAAGACATCGACGGTATGGGCGGCGATGTAGGAGACAACAATGAACCAACACCTATAGGACGCTGGACAACCTCATCCCATGATGTATACATGGTGGATACACCTAAAGGAAATGAAGAGCGAGGAACAGCGGGGCGCTCTGAAGGATAAATCCTCGGCAGTCAAAGCGGCAACGTAAGCGCCCGAACAAAGTCCGCCTCAACAAAGACCCAGCCATAGAGCGAGGCGAACGGCGGACAACGAACAAGCTATCGAGCAATCATCCGAACAAGACAACTTGGATAAACAATCTGTCCCGGCGAAGACAATAGTCCGGACGACCTCACGCCGGACAAACCATTGGAGCAAAATAACCTCGAGAAAAGGCTCGTCGCCATCGCTGCGCGTAGCTGAAAAAGCGAAGCAGCTCAAAACAGCGGAAGATGCACTCGAGGATCGGATGGAGCAAATTATTCAGCACCGCAGAATAAGTACAGCGACGATCGCCGAACAAAGAGCTACCGAAGAAAGCTACTGCCCGAATTGACGAGGAGGCCTTAGAGCCCCACAATTAAAAAGTAAGAAGGCCACCGGTCGGATGGGCGACCCCACGGCGAAAAGAGAGCGGTGAATGGCGCGCACACAAGCCAATATCACGATCCGCATAAGGATTCACATCAAGAGGATGGCCCGATTAGGACCATCTATGGGCCAAAACGCAGGCTCGTCAAAGCGATGCTGTCGCCAAAATTCCGAAGATCACGGCACACCCAAATATAGAGGCGCGCACACCCTATGTTTCACCGATGAGGTCTTTGGATCATGAATTTCGGCGGATTCAAACCCGTAAACATAGAGGCATCTGACGGAACAACAGACCACAGAGTGCGGATCAAGGATTACATCCTCCACATACACATGGCTAGAGGAGATGATCTCCACGCCATAAAATACTTACCCTTAAACTCAAAGGGCCAGCTCGGCATTGGCTTAAAAGCCTCCCGAAAATACCATTGGAAGCTGGGGAGAGCTCGAGGATGCATTTAGCAAATTTTCAGGGGACTTATGTCCGCCCTCCGGATCTGAGACGATCTAAGTCACATAACTCAACAGCCGGAGAGTCAGCCGGAAATTCGGAACATGTTCCTCACTAAAAGAACCAAATAGTCATTGTCCGGACACGAAGCCTTAGCAGTTTTCAAACACAACGTCGAGACGAATGGCTCGCTAGACACCTCGGCCAAGAAAAGCCAAGAACAATGGCCGCATTAACAAGCCTCATGACCGCTTTTTGCGGCGGGAGGGCAGCTGGCTGGCTAGATGCAGCACCGGCGACCGAGTACATCGAAATCAGGGATGGAAATGAAATCACGGCGAGAAAAAGATCAGCGCGGAATAAAGAAAATGGCCCAAATAATGCGGCGGTCAGCGCCAGATTTAAAAGCTCTCGGTCGAACAACAAAACACTGCCCCTAAAGGATAACGGTGGCGAGCTGTCCAACCTAAACAAGATTACGGATAGGTATGTCAAATACATGGTACCTCAGGAAGCACGCAAACCATACCCATAGAGATTGTTGGGTCTTCAAACAGTCCGGCGGTGAGCGCCCGAACACAAGGGGCTCGACACGCCAAGTAAAGATGATGGCGAGCACCACAAGCAAAGCCTCGGAAAACAAAAGAATTTCCCACAAAAGGTTAAACAGTAAACTCACTTCACGTGATCAAAGGAAAAAAAGCGCGGCGCCCACTAAAAGCGCGCCGCACATTGTTATCAAAACCAATCACCTTCGACCATCGGGACTATTCCGACAATATCCGGAGCATGATGGACTGCCCGATATTGGATCCTATAATCGGCGGATTCAATTTACACATGTCCTCATGGACGGCGGCGATGACATAAACCCGATATATCGGGGACACAATCCATGAGGATGGGGATAAACCAACCAAAATTCGCCGTAGCAACACCTCCTTTAAAGAAGTACTGCCCGGCCCATCGCCCTCTGCACGGGCTCCATCTTTTTAGAAGTTGTGTTTGGTTCATCCGACAACTTCCGTCGCGAAAACTACTCTTCCATGTCGCCCGTTTAAAAGTAGCCATCAAGCACTATTGGGGCCTTGAAGCTTTACGCCCGCTTTAACGCAATACCGCATTATGCATCTCTAACACTTAAAATGCCGGTCCACGCGGCATCATCTCGTTAAAAGGAAGTATTAAGTGTTACTCGAGCACGGAAGAAGGGAGGCGGCATCGACAGCTCCACAGCTATCCGGCTCCACTAGGCAAAGAACACTGTAATTGGTCATTCAAACCCGGACACGGCTAGGCGAGTCCGGCGCCTACTAGCACACACCCCCATACGAGGGCTACATGCATGTGCAACAAGAGACAATAGAGCTCAATTTTATTCTTGAACCGTACTCTGTTCATTTAATATTAAGTACATCTTCCATACGATCCTTTTCTTTCAAACTAAGTTCCTCTCTTTACGGATGAACAACGTGCTACACCGTCCGAGGATCTGCAGCGGAGACACAAGCGCAGGCGTGCAGCGGGGACCCGTTGCAAGGATTCTTTTGATTAAGACCTGCATAAACCTTTTTCACTTGTCTCTTGTTGATTTACATTCCCCAGTTCCTTAATATAAGCGAGGAGGAGGCTGGTGCTTTGGCATTGGCCGCACCAAATTTTTAGCGTGCACGGACACAAGGGGCTTAGGGCATTATTTTGCCCATTTTCATAAAGACCGAATACCTTAGGGAGTATTCGGCGTCTCGAGATTAGGCCTTATATGCATCACCTCCGAATCATGTCTTTGGTCAAATGTTGGGTTGCCCGGCTCCTGTGTTTTGCTGCCTTACGTTCGTTTTCACGGCTAACGCGGCACCGGAGAAATCTGCGATTGTGCCCGGTTCGGCGGGCGAGCACCTCGATGAAAGCGGCCCGACTGTCATGATATAGCGAGAGACTGGTCAACCACTCGATGACTCACGGGAATGTTTAGAATTCCTCCGCGTTAACGAAGGACCGGTTTTCGGTCGAGCACATCGCACCCAATTCGGGAGAGTGCGGTGCCCCGAGGGCTATATAGTAGCCCCACCCTCGAACTCCTATGGCTAAGTGAAAGTGATAAAGCATTATAGTCCGGTTGCTGGTATGCTACGCTATCACCTCCTTAATAGGACCAAGGCGTTGGATTAAGTGTGAAAAAGCGCTTTTTGCAAACACCCCGCACTATGTGCGTGGGGGCTGAAGCCAAGGACTGCCATCTTTCGAGTTATATACACATATACATAAGCGGCCGCCTGAGGGAGTAGTTTACTACTTGAGCACAAGTATAAAAAGCACTTATATTACATTGAAACATTGTTTTCACAAATCATACATGTCATTTAAACATAATATCCTTGAGCACTGCGTCTCTATTAAGCAGCGCCCGGCGGACTTCTTCAAAGTAGTGCTCAGCGGTACTCGGCCTTTGTCGAATCACGGGATGCAACGTCGATGGCCTTCATCTCTGCCAAGTATGTCTTGACACGGGCAAGGGCCATCCGCGCTCCCTCAATACACGCCGATCGCTTTATTGCGTCGATACGCGGCACCGCACCAAGAAAGTGCTGCACTAAACCAAAATAGCTCTTCGGCTGGGGTCCGTCCGGCCACAAGTGAGTCAAGACATGCTTCATGGAAAATCTAGACAGTCGATTCAGCTCGGCCCATTCGGCCAACCGATCGGTCAGCGGCAGAGGACGCTCCGGACTATGGAATTGCGACCAATATAGCTCTTCCTTACGTGCCTTACGGCCTCGGAAGTGCTCAACAGCGTCCTGGCGCTTCGCCGCCAAGTCGAGATAAGCATCCTCTGAACTCCACAATTTATCCAACTGAGCATACTTTGGATCTGTATATTTCCTCCGTAGCAGAAACGGTTTTCCAGCCGCAATTGCCCCGGCCTGACTTAGCTCCTCCTTGGCAGCTCTCAAAGCCGATTAGGCCTTCTTGGATTCGGCGACGGCCTTCTTTAGGTCCTCTTGTTCCGCTTGACGTTCCTTTTCAAGAACCGCGCAGCGTCGGTAGTATTCCTTAACTTTTGGCCATCTCGGCCATCTCCTCTTCTTGGCGGTGGTAGCCTGTTCAGCTTCGGCTCTTGGCCGCCTTTATAGCGGCTGCATTACTAATTCTGGCTTGCTCTTTCGCTCGGGCGAGTTCGCCCGCAGCTCTTCCACGGCAGCGGCACCATCGCATTAAGCATATGATTAGTAAAACATAGGCGTCAAGCTCCCTTACTAGGTGTCCGCATAGAATCGCATACCTTGTGACTCGTCAAACCGTTTATTGACCAGCGTGATGTCGCATCCGCCTCATCAAGCTACCGCTTTAGTTCGGCATATTCATCGATCGGCTAGCCTCCGGACGCCCGCCACCTGTTTAGGAGCGGCGATATGTTAAAACGAGAATTTGATCCTCGGCGCGTCGTCAATTTTGACAACATACCGAGTCGGGGCTACTATCTATACATGGCGCATTTTATATGCACAACTGTCAAAAGGTACATTATTTTTGCGTACCTCAAACCACATCCGACAAGCTTCGATGGCTTCGTGCAATCCGCTCTCTGCGGATGCAATTCTTTCAATCACCGTACCCATTAGAAACACGGTGATCTTTTGAATAACCGCTTCGCGAGCAGATCCTTGACTCCTCCGACCGAACACCACTTGGCGTCGGACCTTCCGCCCATTGGACTTGGGGAACCCTCTGCGGCGACACCTCTGGGTGTCCGCTTCTATGAGTCTGCGACAGGTGGAGGCGTTTCGCTCTCCATCATTTCCGGAAGAAGATCCCCCGACGATGAGCTCTGCTGAGAAGGGCCGAGGTCCGAACTACAAGGTACAATTTTGGTTATCTTTATAAATAAATACAGGGATTCTCCTTATTTACAAGACCCCTTCTTTCTACTTACGGCTCATTGGAGGCTGATCCCTTGGGGAAATAGTGCGGCTGGGTTACTTCCCAGCCGGACTCTCGACGAAGATTCCCTTCCTTTCTTTGAGGCCTTGACCTCCGGATCTTGAGCGGTCCTCTTCTCTCCTTGGAAGGTGGGACTCTTAATCCCTCCTTCCTTGATAGCCTCCTTCGCAGAGGCGGTTGCTCCCCGCTCCTCCCTTCACCTTCTTCAAAAGGCGCAACCTTCAACATCTTGGTCAACATGGGATCGGCGTGGTTTACGGGAGGGCGGACACCTTATCAACTTTGCCTTGGCTATCCACTCTGTTCAAGCGGTTCCTTTAAAGGGCATATATATAAAATAAATGAATGAACAGCTTGTCCGGTTCTGGGACTACTTACTTGAGTATCTGGCGATTGCAACTTAGTCCTGCGTCCTCGGTCAAGTCGGACACTTCTCTTGTGATCCGAAGAACAGTTTATACATCTCCACGAGCGTCGTGCCCATAAAATTTTGGAGAGCTCATGGTCCCTCGGTTGAATTCCCACAGGCGGAGGCGGCGTTTACATGGCTGAAGGCGCGAGATCACCATAACTTGTGCCCTTTGCAACAGATTGATCCCTCTTTCACGGAGATCTCGAATCTGGCCTGCAGCGGGGAACATCCTTGGATGGCCCCAGTCGAGCCTTGTTGACCCATGGCGCTTGGCGCTGTGGTGGACTGGCGGAAGGCGGGGCGCCGCCCATTTGGTGCCCACAGGGCGGTGATATAAACCACTCCCGTTGCCACAAACCAAGCTCCTCTTGAAAAGAGCCCTCGGGCCCACGGACATCGGCACATTTGCTTATGACCGCCCCTCCGCACTCCGCTTGCTGCCCTTGATCATCTTTGGCGCCACCTTGAAGGTCTTGAGCCACAATCCAAAGTGGGGGTAATATGGAGGAAGGCCTCACATACAACAATGAATGGCGAGATATGGAGGATGGACTCGGACTCAAGTCATGGAAATCAAGCCCGTAATAAAACATGAGCCCCTGCACAAAGGGATCCGTCGGAAGCCTAAACCCGAAGGAAGTGGGACCACGAACACCACGTTCTCACGGGCTCGGGAGTGGGAATGACCTGCCACAGAGCGGGCAGCCTATCGAGATCTCGCCGGTTAGATACTGGCGTCTCGCAGCTTTAGCACGTCTTCTTCGTGTGAAGGAAGACACCCATCGGCCATCTTTGGTCGGAGCGGACATTGTCGAAAGTCGAGCGCTGAATCTGAAGCTTTGGGTGTTGGAACTCGAGCCTTGGCGAACTTCGATAGAGGGTGTAAAAGGAGAGGGCCTTGGTTTCGTTATAAAGAGGTTGAATACCAAGAGCCCACCCGTGGTCGACTAGGACTCGCCTTTGATAGAGAAGGCGAATAGCAGACGCAGTTGGGTTACCCGTCCGTATTGATGAGAATCCGGAATAAGGGGCACGATCTACGCTTTGATAAGGCGTGCCAAGGAAACCGCCTCGCTAAACACGCTGAGGTGGAACAACAAAAATGATTCATATAAAGGCCTGGCCGTGGTGTGATGTCACGCCCGCGAATCGTCAGCAGATATGTGCAAGAATTATTCTCTCTACGGTGTTATGTGGAACTTGTTTTGCGAGCGGACACTATCTGGTGTTCACCGTCTTCTATAAATTATTTGGAGGAAGAACCCGCCTTGCAATGCGAAGACAATATATGCGCCGGACTAAATGCGTCATTGAAGCCTGGTTCGAGGAGCTCTTGAGGAGTTCGGACTAGGGGTGTCCGGATAGCGAAGTATCATCATCGGCGGACTCCAAGACTATGAAGATACAAGATTGAAGACTTACGTCCGTGTCCGGATGGGACTTTCCTTGGCGTGGAAGGCAAGCTTGGCGATCTGGATATGTAGATCTCCTACCTTTGTAACCGACTACTGTGTAACCCTAACCCTATCCGGTGTCTATATAAACCGGAGGGTTTTAGTCCGTGGGGCGAACAACAATCATACCATAGGCTAGCTTCTAGGGTTTAGCCTCTTTGATCTCGTGGTAGATCCACTCTTGTAACACACATCATCAATATTAATCTAGCGGGGCGTGGGGTTTTACCTCCATCAAGATGGCCCGAACACAGGTAAAACATCGTGTCCCTTGTCTCTGTTACCATCCGCCTAGGCGCTTGATTCGGGACCCCCTACCGAGATCCGCGGTTTGACACCGGCGAGCGAAGGGCTAAACTCCGTTGGTGTGTTTCTGGAGATGAGAACTGCAGCTTCTTCCACGCTGCTGCTAATGGCCATGCCAGACGGAACAAAATCAGTGTACTCGTTAGAGACGGAGTTGAGTTTTTTGACAACAAACTCAAGCTTCAGCTGGCAACCGAGTACTACTCTGCTCTCCTGGGTCAGCCTTCCCCTTCGATTCCTACAGTTCAACTTGATCATCTCTATGAGCATGACGACTTATCGTGCCTAGCAAGGGAATTCACCTGGGAAGAGATAGTTGAAGCTATCAACCACTCGCCAAACAACCGCAGCCCTGGCCCAGATGGCTTTACCAACGAGTTCTTCAAAGCATTCCACGACGTTCTCAAGGCATACTTGCAACTTTTCTTCTCCCAGCTCTATCAGAATGAGCTCGACCTGTCTGGAATTAACCTGGCTCACATTTCCCTTCTGCCCAAGAAGGAAACCCCACTCGAGCTCAAGGATTTCAGGCCCATCTCTATTATACACAGCGTGCCCAAACTTGCTAGCAAGATACTAACCAGGAGGCTTCAAACTCAAATCTCTGGCTTAATTCACTCCCTACAATCTGGCTTCATCAAGGGTCGAGCCATTGTTGAGTACTTCGCTCTGGTTGCAGACATGATCCAGACGGCGCATAAAAGGAGATTGCCCATGGTGGCCCTCAAGTTGGATTTTCAAAAAGCTTTTGACTCCGTCAGTTGGCCTTGCCTTCTCAGCATTTTGTCTGCCAGAGGCTTCCCTCAGCGTTGGATCAGTTGGGTTCAATGCTTGCTATCCACGGCAACCTCTCGCATCCTGTTGAATGGGGAGCTGGGTGACCCTTTTGCTAATAAGCAAGGCTTCAGACAGGGCGATTCCATATTGCCATACTTATTTATTTTAGTGGCCGATGTTCTGCAACGTCTCTGCTGCTCTGCTTTTCAAGATGGCAGTTTGATTCACCCCCTCGATTCAGATAGATTGTTCCCAGTTCTGCAATACACCGATGACACCTTAATCCTCTTCCATGGCAGCACGGAACAAGCCAACATCATCAAACAGATCCTGTCTGATTTCTTTGCTTTCTTTGGGCTACAGATCAACTATCACAAGAGCACGCTCATCTCGATATGCATTGACAGCTCTACCACTCATGAGATTGTTGCCATTTTTGGATGCCCGCCTTCCAGCTTCCCTTGCACCTACCTTGGCTTGCCCCTCTCTCTGCATAAGATTCGGCACGATCTACTGCTACCTGTCATTCATAAGGTTGACAAGTGATTATCGGGCTGGCTAGCTACTCTCTTGTCTTGGGGCGGCAGACTCACTCTGATTAATTTGATACTGGCCAGCATTCCCAGCTACTTCATGACATGTTTCCGCTGGCCGAAGGAATCCTTACACAAGCTAGAGGGCTTGTTGAGATCGTTTCTATGGCAAGGCACGAACGCAGCTAAAGGGGGCCACTGTTTAGTTGCCTGGCATTTCGTCACCATGGCACGGTCTGCTGGTGGCCTGGGTGTTAGAGATCTTTTGGCGCATAATCAGGCCCTACTAACCAAGTTTGCTACTCGAGTGCTCCAACACTCAGACGTCCCTTGCTACCAATGGTTCGCCCAACAATATTGCCACAACTCTATACCAAGGACGAACTGTGCGCGCGACACCGCCATCTGGAGTGGCTTTAAGCAATCCATCTCCATGATTCTAGCCTCTTCCAAGTGTTCTTTGGGTCCTGGCAGACCAATTTCTTTCTGGCATGACTGCTGGCTCCCACTCGGACGTCTAAGCTTTGCTCAACCTACTTTGTACACCTTTGAAAGAGACAAGGACTGCTCCGTGGCCTCTCAATGCCCTCAAGGTTTTTGGCACCTCCAGCTTCACCCCAACATGTCAGCCACTGCCACCAACAATCTCCAGCTCCTTCTCTCCCTTCTGGATTCTGCCACGACATCGTCTCAAACCCAGACTCTAGGCTTTCTACATCAATAACAAGCCCATCACTGCAGCTCACGTCTATGAGCTTCTCACCTTCAGAGGTATGGCTTGTGTATATAGTTCTTGGGTCTGGGACCGAATCATCCCCCTCAAGCACCGTGTCTTCTTGTGGCTGCTGTTCTGGGGTCGCTTGAATACTCGGGATAACATGGTGAAGAAACATTGGTCCTCGATTGTGTCAAGCCAGGACTGTGATATCTGCCCTGCTCCAGAATCTGCGTCGCACCTGGTTTTACGTTGCTACCCGGCCTCAGCAATCTGGGATGTGTTCGGCCTGACTAATCTTGCCTTCGCACTACAAAAAAAATACACTTCCGTGATGATACGTGTTTGTCATAGTAGGTCGTGTTTTTTGTCATGCATGTACATCCATGACAAATTTATAGCGAGAATCAAGATAGTCATACACATGTTTGTCGTAGAAGTGTTCCATGACATTATCAAAATTATCATCACGAGTGTCCACTTCCATGACGATAAATCGCGCGTCCGAAGTGCTTTTCGTCAAGGGTGACCGACCGTGGCATCCACCGTAATGGAGCGCCGTTAAGCTATCGGGTCGGGTTTTGGATCCGATAACCCGTTAACAGCCCGACCAATGGGGATTTTCCGTGTAAAATCATCATTGGTGGAGGAGACACGATGTCGGTCATGGCGCACAGTGTCACTCATCCAATGGGCGAGACGCGCCTATGATATGTTGACACGTGGACCGGCCCATCAAGTTTAAATGGGCCAGCCCAACTAAAGGCCCACAAGATTTTGCGGACCATAATGGGCCGGCCCAGCTAAAGGCCCACGAGATTTTGCGGGCCATAATGGGCTGGCCCACTAACGACCCTGAATTTCGCGGGCCATAATGGGCGGCTCGGTAAAAACCCACAAGATTTTTGTTTGCCATAATGGGCCGGCCCAGGTAGGCCCACAAGATTCTTGCGGGTCATAATGGGTCAGCCCGGCTAAAGGCCCACGAGATTTTGCCGACATTAATGGGTCGGGCCAGCTATAGGCCCACAAGAATTTGAGGGCCCTAGTAGGTCGGCCCATTAATTGGCTGCCATGTTTTGGGCCAAATGCCGGCCCATATTTGATCCAGTCCATTAATGGCACCCACGTTTGGGCCTAATAGTGGCCCATATGAGATCCGGCCGTTAAAGCCTACCACGTTACGGGCCAAATTACGGCTCGGATCGTGCGGCCCTTTAAGAGGCTATGGGCTCAATTATGGCCCATATCAGATTCGGCCCGTCAACTGGACACTATGCTTTTGGGCCCACTTGCTAGAGGCCCACTTAGTAATTCGGCCTGACATTAGTTTTGGCCTCCTAAGGACTCGTTTAACATTTCGGCCCTATATTAATTTCGGCCTGTTAAATGCCCGTCATATAGTTGGGCCTAACTACGGCCCGATTTGCATCCGGCTTGCTTCGCGGCCGATATCTGATGGGCCAAACAAGGACCGAGATAATTTTGGCTGTTAAAAGCCGTGATTTGATTCGCACAATCATGGGCGGAGTTCATTCGGGCTGCTGCCGCCCGTTAGCTATTCGACGCGTTTGAGGCCCAACCTACATCGTGATTGCATGACGGCCCGATTATGTATTGTAATTTTACGGTTTGGCGGTTCTTTGCAAAACGGTAAAATAACTGCAGCATCGTGAATAAGAAAAACCTAGACTATACAATAAAGAAATTACAACATATTACATCCACTAGGCATCAAAGTTCGCCACTATGATAATAAAGCACAAGCGGACAGCGGATTACATACCTTTGGGCATCAAAGATGCCACGATTGCAAATAAACACGCCGACAAAATAATATACAAAACCGTGACACTTCAATAGAGTTCAGAAATGTTAGCCTCTTTGGAAACTCTGGCGCATAGCGGTGAGCAAGATGATGAGGCTGCGCTTGTTCAACACTTAAATCTTCCTCACTCTGAAAGATAAACAAGCGAGACAGATGACGGGTTTTGCACATAAAAGTATCGGTCTTGACAATTCATCACATTTCTTCTTGACGGATAAAGTGACACAGTTTAAAACTGCATTAACACAATATGGTATCGTTCAGGTCAAGACATGGCAGGAAATGACATTGTGAAGGAGTTGGCAGCTTCACGACACCAACTTTGGATTACTGATCAAGAACTCATAAGTATCAATGGTTAGTGTGCTGTCAATTTATCCCATTTCAGATTGGCAAATAAAGAGATGGTTTAAATAATACTCCTCCATCCGAATTACTTGTCATCAAAATGGATGTGTCTAGAACTAAAATACATCTAGATACATCCATTTCAATGACAAGTATTTTCGAACGGAGGAAGTAGTAGAATGATATGACATTGTTCATAGTTAAGACATTGCATAATATGCCATTGTGTTGTAGTGGGTAGGTTCACCACACCACTTGGATTACGGATGAAGAACGAAGCATACATGCGGTGCAAAGAAGATCACTTGCTCTGTATACTTTAATTTACATGGTATGAATAAGGAACTTGGTTGTACAACTGAACACTTAAATTGAGAAAGGACAAACTTTTGTTTATGAACTACTCCCTCCGTTCTAAAATAGATGACCCAACTTTATACTAACTTGGTACAAAATTGGGTCATCTATTTTCAAAACAGACGAATACATAATAAACTTTAAACATGCAATTTGATGCAAACACCAAAAATAAACAGCTATTGCAGTCATCCCTAACCAAATATATACAACAAAGTTTGAAGGCTTGAGATGGATAAACTTACATTATTGGTGAAGACAGGGCTCTATAAAGGCCTTGTCCATCTTGATGGGGGGGCAATTCAAAAGTTTACCACAGAATCTTCTTCATAAGCATTGCCTTTATTCTACATTTTGTTAAGAGTAAATATAGATGTGATAATATACGAAAAAATGGAGAATATTTAAGATAAGATGAAGAGTGATGATACATAACCAAGTAGCTATAAATGTAAGTGCAGCGATACATGCAAAAGGTACAGCCAAGAGCAATGCACAGCTAAACTTCTTGATACCAACCTTATGGTAGAGTAAATATAGATATGATGTGTAGAAAATGGAGGCAAAGGAAAATAAGCTGCGAGTGATGGTACATGAACAACTACTGTCATTATAAGTACCGATAAAGGACAACATGTACTTACAAGAACAATGCAGAGCTAAAAAACATTGGCATTGGATCTTTGAAGAATTTGGGCGAACAATTGATAAGCAAGCTATCATGCATACTTACATCACATAATGAACCAGGTATGTATGCAAATGCAGTGATCTGAGGACAACATGTACTAACAAGAGCAAAGCAGCGGGCAGCATATTTGCGATATCCTGTCATTCTTTTCAAACCGAATTCTTCTTGAGCAGATTTCCTGCAAACAAGATCCGTAAGGCACATGCGGAAAAGTAGAAGTTCAAATTTTCATGTGATTTCATAGGCGATACCTCATCACAGGAGCGAGATCGGTGCATAACAATGTTTTCCATTCAATGTCTTCTAAATTTAGCACGGGAGACTTCACGGAAATTCGTTTATAGATTTGCCACCAAAGTGTGATTTCCTCAGGTAACACCGATACTGCTGCAATGCTTTCTTGAAAAGCACAAGCAAGCTTTCCTCGTCATGACTATCCAGATTAACCCTCGCCTAGTTACAACAATGTAATGTAAATCATTGATGTGTTCAATCAGCGAAAAACAGGAAAATAATAACCATGAATAATAGCACTTACAAGTAAGTTGGACAGGAAGATGTGAAAATGGTGTTTGTCTTCACAATAATCTTCCCATGATGGGAATATATGAGCGTAGTCCCTAAAAACATTGAAAGCATTGTCTTTTAAACTGGGAATAAATGGAATGGGGTTCCAATCTGCGAGGAATTGGCCGTCTCTGCGGTTAGGATAGGTCTTCGGCGGTGGACTTGCTGTACTTTTTCTTTGGAGTGGGATTTTTACGTGGTACAGCTTGTGCTATGGCAAATGAAACGGTATACCTTTTGCTGGAGTGCAGGTCTGTGTGGTGGGGCTAGTGGTGTGGCCGATGAAGTATGGAGTGCAGTCTGCTGGAGTCGGTCCTCGTTTTGTGTCACAGCTCTATCGAACATGGTAAAGAAGAGCAAGAAGATTTTGGATAATAAAATGTTGGTTCTTGGTGCCCACACATGATGAACGAGCTCATTAAGAATGCAACTCCCAGCTGTCTCTCGACCATTTCAGGCGGTTGGATGAAGATCCTCGTCTCTAACCCTTCTTCTTCCTCGTCTGTGATTCTTCCCATACAAAACACCGCTTGCAGACCCGGCCGGACCACCGCCCCCACCGCTGTGTTCCTCCACCACCCCACCCCCACCCGTGTCGAGTTTTCTTTGTTCGGCGAGGCCCCACAACCACCCAGGCCTTGGATTTGCCGAACTCCGTGACTCTGAAAAATCGAATGACCCAATTTTGAAATTTAGTCTACTATGATTTAACTAGTGTGGAATATAAAAGGGGAAAACCATAAGCATTGGGAGTATAGTGTTAAGCGTGCCATGGCGGATCTGAAGGTGCAAACCGGACAAAGGCAACTGCGCAACCAAGACAAGAAATCAGAGTAAAAGCAGTGGCGATCTATTTTCTTGATGCGATAAATAAGTTGAGCAGATACAAAAGAGTACCGCCTCTGGTGCGACGCCGTGTACGCAT
Organism: Aegilops longissima; assembly: GCA_021605205.1. NCBI lineage: Eukaryota > Viridiplantae > Streptophyta > Magnoliopsida > Poales > Poaceae > Aegilops > Aegilops longissima. The sequence goes on from CM038677.1 coordinate 67,159,440, forward strand.
CTCGTGAGAATTTGACGGTGCTGCGGTAGCGATGGCTGTCGGCGGCATGGAAGCAGGTCTAGGAGGGTAGACGGTGGCGGCGGGCGCGTGGGCGAGGCAGTCGTAGGAGGCGGCGCCCGGCAAGGTGGACGGCAGCGGGGATGAAGCAAGAGGACGGGATGCAGGATCCGGTCGAAGGCGTGGATGAGAGGTCGATCTCTTGTAATGGGCGGCGGCGTCGGGGTATCAGCTCGGCATGGTGGAGGAGGGCGGCGGTGGATGGGGTGGCGGACGGCGGACGGAGGAGGTGGGGGTGGAGAGGTGTTTTGGCGCCCACGAGTACAAATGGGGAAAAGGAGGTAGAGAGGAAGGGGGAACCATGTAGTCGAGGCGCTTGTCTCAAATCAGGAAATTTACAAACTTAGCCCCATTTCAAATTTCTACTACATCACAGCAACATTAGTCGGTTGGGGATAGGGCGGTAATCTCGCATACACCAATATTTGCCGACGAGTTTGTTTTTGGCGCCCACCGTGTATGAATATGAATCGGGAGGAGTCGATTTGGCCGAGGGCACACTTGTGTTTTGGCGCCCACCGTGTATGAATCCGGGTGAGGCGGTTATGTCACGTTTGGGTGAAATTACAAACCTACCCTATCGAAACCTATAGAAATCCAGCGAGATAGGCTTTGCGGGCGAGGATAGGCGTAGTGATTTCCATCTCGCAGATTTTGGTTTGGTGATTCTGGGACTTTCCCGCTTCGTTCAAATTTTGCACGATGCGTTTACGTGCCAACTCAATCGAATCCCGTTTGTATTCTACTATTTTTTTCGGGGCGGGATCCATTTTCAATTGGAATTACATTCTATATACATCATTTTTTACATATATACTTTCAAAAGCACAACAAAATTCTGCTCCTTTATATGTATAATATGATTTACAAATACAACGATCTCGAAATCTTAAGGTTGAATTGAAAAATTTAACAAATTATGTTCTACTAAAATGTATGGATCAGTAATATCTACATATTAAATAACATAGATGTGCGTGAATTCATATGAGTATGCATGTTTGATAGATCAATTTTGGTTCGAGTATGGATTACATGTATCATCATCTCAATTCAAATATTTGAATCCTTTTTGTTCCTCCTTTCACGCCCATCTCTCTCGCATGCATGCTCCTTGGTAGCCATCACTCTCTTTTCTCAGCTCACCCTTTACTCACTTCATGTTTCTCCTATCCTCGCAAACATGGTCTCTCGGCGTCTCCCTTGAGAAGTGTCACACTCTCCCTATCATTATACATTACGGTTTTCATTATCTCTCACGTCTCTATTGTTCTCTGGTATCACTCGGTACCTAAGCTTTCTTTTCACCGCCACACACACAGTCTCCACTCGTCTTTCACTTTGTCTTTCTCTCTATGGGATTCTCTCACACACCCTATATGTCTCTACATATGACTCATACCACTAAAATTACTCTCTCTCTCTCTCCTGTAGACACAACATTTGTTGCGGTCTCCTTTTCATCTCCATCCCAGACTGACACCGATCAGACAACCCTGACTACCGTCTCCTCTCTCTCTCTCACAGACACACACACACACACACACACACACAACTCCTGCTTCCACCACCCTTCCCGACTAGCGTCTCTCTCTCTCACACACAAAACTCTCGCTTTCGCACCCCGACTCGTATTTCTCTCACAAGAATTTATCGACTAGCTAGCCTCTAGATAGGTTTATACACCCGCACACTCATGCTTCCACCATCGCATACATGTCTCTCTCTCGCTCCTTGTATATATGTAGCTTTTTCTTCCCTTCTTGAGACACGCCCTCTCGATCGTGCACACACACACTATCACCTCATTTTAAGTTGATACCTATCACACACACACTACTTGTGTCTTTGTCACACATGCACTCGGTCCTCCTCCACTCTCCCTCTCTCTCACACACACATGGGCTTTTTGCAACAACTAGCAAGATGCCATGCGTTGCACGGAACATCAAGATGCATTTGTATGAGTAGTTTATCTTGTGGGGAAAAGGATGAGCGAGGAAGACCTTATTTGCAAATGTGGAGAGGGTGTGGGTATCTTTTGCAAAATTGCCATAGTTTCCTTCCTATCCGTCAGATATAGATCGGACGGCCTATATTGCAGGATGGCAGGCACGATCATCACCGACAATGCTTTTTATAAGAGTAGGGATAAAAATAGAGTTGGTGATGATGGTGGGCCTGCCATCCTACAATGTAAATCGTCCGATTTATATCTGACGGATAAAAGGAAAATATGGCAATTACCCACTCTTCACCACATTTGCAGATAAGGCCTTCCTCGTTCATCCTTTTCTCCCACGAGATTTTGATGTTCCGTGCAACTACGGGCATCTTGCTAGTAAGAGTAGAAATTAGACATATACCACTTCTCGAATCTTGAAACCAACAACATGCCTCCTTATCTCATCAAAACCGCCAAAGGAATATATTTTGAGTGAAACATAACATATTTTTAGTGATATATGTATTTCAAAACTAGACTTTTTTCTATCAAATCGGTGAATATGTATTAATCTACTTTGATCGTGTGGCAGCGCATTGGCACATTGCTAGTAGTTATTATAATTTTTGGACACTAGACAAGCGGTGGAGTACATATATAAAGAGAAGAGGCGCCGCATACGTAGTCGGCCTCTCGATGTCTCGCACACATGAGTGTTACGTAAAGCGGCGTTAACAAATAAACCCTAAAACCCTAGGTGCATGATTGCTGCATTCGCGGGTGCCGGAGTGCGTGGTAGCACCTTTGTAGGAGTTGATGGTGGGACCACGGTGAGCGACTTGGGCGTGGTGGCTGCCGATTGCCACAGAACCGAGTAGCCACGTTTAAAATATCATTTTTTAGCGGGGTTAAGAGTTCCGATTTTAAATGGCACGTTATAAGTAGTAAGTAGTTTTAGAACGATTGGTATGGGCGAAAATGGAATTCATAGTACTACGTACCTCCTTGGCGTATGGTTGTATGGGTTTATGTTACGAGATGTTGAACCTGGTAGTTCTAGGGCAAATACTATGGTTTAGATTTAGATGCTGGTTTTCGATGTCGGAAGAAAACCCTTCTTTGATTAAAAAACTACTACCTCCATTCGGTTTACTAGTCCCCATCGTACTTTGGGTCAAAGTTTGTCCATGAATTTTACTTGTAAAATGTGAATGGAAAATGAGATTTTGTTATACCCAAACAAAAAGGACGGAGGGAGTGATTGCTCGACAGACGCGACCTCTCATAGCGCGAGCATTGAACGGCGCGCCCGACCAAGAGGCGCTTTTCGCTGCAGCCCGGTGAGCACGCCTCCTCGCTTGCGTGCAACCAGCTTAAGACTGCCCTTTGCCTTCATTGAATCCGCGCGTGTGTCGGCAACACGTCCTTCCATGAGCGGCAGGCATTTTAGAACACAAAAATGACTAAAATATAATTAATTTATGCATGGTCTTGACTTGTTGTGCTGCATTTGGTAGCAGGAACTAGTAGAGGTTTTTCTTTATTTATAACTCTCCTCACATTTTTTTGGCTTTGAAGTGAATCATGGTTGTGGACATTATGTATGAATGTGCGGATATCTGTGAACATGAGTTTGATGTGGAAGTTGGACTTGGAATGTCGGGCTTGGCGTGAACTATACCATGTCCAATGCTTAAATACATTATTGTTTGGAAAGTAATTGCTGTTATTACATGACCCAAAAAAACATTTTGTGCCACATCGGTAGATGCACGAGACATCTAACAGCATCTTGTTGGATAAACATTTGAACCTAGCTATTATGAAGGAAATTTTGTATTGACAACAGTTTTAGATAGCAGGAGGCGCCTAGCCTGCTCTGCTCTGCTAGCTTATTTCTGGCTTCTTCCATCTCTTCTTTGGCTTGGGTGAAGAGATCATCTGATTGCTCTTTTAAGCTTCTTCAGAACTCAGCTACATTCTCAAGGGCTGCTGCGCTTTCTTTCAGCCTTTACTAATGCCACGAGGACACGAACAGTGACGACTCCACGGCTTGTGTGTAATCCAGCATCATCTGGGAATTTGCACCTTGTGTCTAATCCAGCATCATTAGGAACGGCACCTTGTGTGTAATCCAGCCTCATTTTGGAAACATGATCTCGAGGTTGACCATACTTCCCTCCTCGCAGGAACTGCATCGACATGAAGTTACTTCTTTTTAGATCAATACTCGAGAGAAACCTAGATCCATTTAGTAGAAGCTAGATAAGCAGAACTCGGAGAAGTGAATTCAAAAGAAAAGAAATATAAAAACAGACTACGGTGAGAACACCCACTTCCTACATCAAGTTAAAAGCGAAAGCATTAGGACGATTAAGACTCTTCTTATTACACATCGAAGAACACCACGCTTAAGAGAAACGAAACTACAACATATACACATCGAAGAACACGAGGCTAAGCGAAAGTAATTGAAAGGTGTTACTTACCAAAGCTCGTTTTGAGGTTGGTGCAGCTCCTCTTTAACTTGCCAGCTCCTTGAAGATGTCCCGAATATCCGTGTTTGGTCTTCATTGCTCCTCTGCATGTTCACACTCGTGGTTTCAAAATCTCAACATGGCAAGAAAAATACTACTAGTAATACTCGCGCATCTTGTGGGCAACATTAAAGCACTAAATGCGCCATGTTAGAGCATCTCCAACAGAATCGCATGCGCGCTTTAAAAAGCGTTTACAGTGCTGAGATCGAGAAGTAGATACTAGAGAGTAGAGGATAGTTCTCAGCATAGATAGATACAAAAAAGATAATTCAACTACTCCTCGTCGTCCGACTGCTCCTCGGTGATGTCCTCCTCCGACGTCTGATTGTAGGCGTGAAGATACCGATCGTCGTCGGATTCCCAGGGCGACGCTGCTCCTAGCCTCATGTTGAATTGAGCGTCCGCTTTTCGCCTACGCTTGTCCTCGCGATAGGCGGCTCGCTCCGCCCTCCTCTTATCCCTCTCCGCCCTCCTTTGCGCGTAGAACTCGCGCTCGTTGATGATGTCCTGCGGGAAGTGTTGGCGCCACAGCGCAATGGCTTCCTCGTCCATCTCGGCGATGCCGAGACGGTGCTCCCGCCTCCGGTTGTCGCGACGATCCTCGTCGGTGCTAAGCCGCGGCAGAGGCGCGAGCTCCTGCGCCCGCTCCCGCGTCGGCACGTTGGGGAAGTTCAATGTTCTATGAGGCCACGGGCGCCACGCCGCCGCGTCGTCGTCTGGCGGCCTCGGTGGCGATGTCGAAATTGCCGAGGCGGCGCATCCCGAAACGGATCTCGGCGGAGCCGCGGGAGCGCGCGACGCCGGTATCCCCAAGTTTCCGGCAGCGGCGGCATGGTGGCCTTGCGCGGCGAAAAGAGCGGGGAAAGGCGGTGGCGAGGCACAGAGCGGTGGCAAAACACAGCGGTGGGAGGCGTTGGATTTATAAAGCGCGCGGACGCCATGCGCCAAAACTAAGCGCACGCCCGCCGCTTTTTCAGCAGCGATCCTTTCCAGCGTCTGCTGCTATCTCTACTCTCTTCTCTCGGTTATATTTATTTTATATTTAATATTTAATATTTATCTCTACTTCCTTTACTGTCTACTTTTTTCTCTATACTTTTTTCTTGCAATATAGGCCGTCCGATTTATATCGGCGGATAGGAAGGAAACAAATGGAATTTTGCAAAAGATACCCATACCCCTCTCCAGATTTGCAAATAAGGCCTTCCCTCGTTCATCCTTTTCTCCCACAAGATAAACTACTCATACAAATGCATCTTGATGCGTGCAATGCGGGCATCTTGCTAGTTCTAAAACCTTTCCATCATTTGCCACACTTTGCTGGTTGCGGATGAAAAACCTACCCAAGCACAGCGCGATCAGAGGCGACGCACAATTACAAGCTGATATTATGTTGGACAATGGGCTATAACCAATTACTTTTACGGGAACAATAGCACCCAGGAAAATTGAAGGGTAGGTATGAACAAAATTGGAACTGCACATGTCTTGCTAAGTGATTCAATACACATTACCAATCGAGGAGGAGAGCGATGGTGTGGCGGCCTCTGTGAGTCATAATTAAACAGCGAGTCAGTTCATTGTCCACGACGGTGGTACTTCTGCGCTTAGCGTCGGCTTCCGGGAAGCAGATCCGAGACCGTGGAAGGCGATGCGGGAAGAGGCTCCGTCTCTGACGACGACGGTGGACCGGCTCGGTTGGCGTCTGAGTCGTCGATGAGGCGAGATCGCTCTGCGGTGGGCGAGTCGCTGATGTAAAGGGGAGGAGCACGAAGGCTGCGGTGCCGTGGAGAAGTCTATTTTGCGGTGGGGATAGAAAATGGGGAGTATTCAGGTGTACTACTCTGGGTGCCGGGGTGGGGCTGGCTGGGTAGGGTGAACTGAGATTCTGAAAACAACCCCTACCAAGCGTCGTCGTGGGCCTGTTCGAAGGCTATGATGGTAACTTCCCACTGCTCGAATCAGGGTCGCGGGAGATTTTCCCGCCGACCTCAAAATTTTGTGACACTGGACTCCCCGTGTGGCGTGTTGAGTGATTCGGCTAAGCAACTAGCGAGTAGTAGTAGTAAACTCTGCATATTAGGTTTGACCGAAGTCAAACTTCCTAAAGTTTGACCAAGTTTATATAAAAATATAAACATTTACCATAACAAATATGTATGATGTGGAAGTACATTCAATAATGAATCTAATGGTATTTATTTGTTATTGTATATGTTAATATTTTTTGTTATAAGCTTTCTGAGAGTTTACAAAACTTGACTTTGACCAATGCTAATCTGCGGACTTAAATAAAAGCGGAGGAGTACACATTTGTTTTCTTAGTTTGTAGTGAACTAATCATTTGTTGAAATTGTGAAATAAATATATTAGGCTATTGACTTGAATGTAATGGTCTATACAATTCAATAGTTACAATCATTGTTGAATCCCAAGATGTATACAAGGTCTATAGTACTTCACAACATGCTCAAACTCACATAATCCCAGTCAAATGAGAATCTAAATGCATTTCATAGTTATTACTTTGTAGGATGCAACAAAACAACCAAACTCTACATCAGCCATTATAGAAGCAACATTTTGACATATCCCATTGTGTGAATGAAACATGCAGAGAGAGCTTTTGAAGATGGAGCAGATAGGGCGGGAAAGATTGTATGTATGTGGGCGAGAGAGTAGGAGACAAACCTAATGACACACACACACACACACACACACACACACACAGAGAGAGAGAGAGAGAGAGAGAGAGAGAGAAGAAGAGAAGAAGTTAGGTGCATGAGAAAGATGGAGACATGTAATATCGTGATTACGTATATGTGGAAGGAGAAGAGACAACATGTTTGATGAGAGAGCTGGAAAAACATGGGCGAGAGGGGAAGGATCTCATGGGTTGAGGATTGACAATTTTGTGCGGGGAGAGAGGATTGGTAATTTTGTGCAAGAGAGAGAGAGAGGGGGAGGGGGAGTCGGTCGGCCGTCGTCACATCACCCTGCTTCCAAATGACCCGCATTCTCTAGCGCGGTGTGGTGGCCGTCTTGATCTGCTCGATGCCCTCTTTGAAGATTGAGGTGTTGTGCATGTTGGGGTGCAAAGAAGCACAAGCGAGTGGTCGCCGTATAACCTTGGATGGGGATGAATTGTGTGCTCGGGGGAGTGTGTGTGTGTGTGTGTTGTGTTGCGTGTGTGTGTGTGTGTGTGTGTGCGTGTGCGTGCGTGCGTGTGTTTGTGTGTGTGTGTGTGTGTCAGATATTGAGCAAAAACAAACCTAAGGAGAGAAATGGGTATTCACGAAGAGATTGCTGGGCCTTGAGGTGGGCGGGGGCAGTGAGGGTGTCAAAATGTGTAGCGTTGATGCATATGTTGCATGCGATCGTGCGAGGGCCAGACGAATCGAGAGAGATGGTTGTTGTGTTACGGATGCTCTCTCTCTCTCTCTCTCTCTCTCTCTCTCTCTCTCACACACACACACAAGTAAACTAGAAGACCGTTCTCTCATGTATACACAACGTATCGGCATCATCTATGTCTCACTCATGCATGATCGTTTGCACATTCACACCTCTCTATATACGTATCACACGCTTTTACCGTCTCCACATTGCCCTTCCGCCAACACACATATGGACACATACACACGTTCTCTCTCAGTCACACACACAAAATAAGTATTTAAAAAAACTAGGGCGCACCAAAAACGTCCAAATCCAAATAAACACAAACTGGAGCTAAATTCAAATATATGGAAAAATTGCAGCGTCAAGAACTTTCCCAGCAAAAAAGTTGAGTAATATTTGAGAATTGTTTTCACACACACAAAAAGGTTCGGTGGATGTCCTTCGAGCGCGACACGGTGATGCACCGTTCGATCGACCGCACGGCCGCGGTTCATGCGCTTGCACAGGATTCCGTATCGTGGCTGTGGTACTAACTTCAAAAAAAAGTGCTGCCTAAGTCTAATGTTTACGTGTACTAGTACGGTTTTCTTTTAAGTTTGACCAACCTCATATAAAACTAAAGTAAGCTCCCATACGCGCACTCATCAATATGCCGCCGCCGCTGTTGCGCATGCCGGCGCCTTCTCGACCAACAATTTCTCGCCCATCACCGCCGTGTCGCCACCATCCACTGTGCCATGAAGCGAAGGCTCGCCCGCTCCACGTCGTCGCGGTCCCTCCTCGCCATGCCGCCCGCTGCCAAACGCGAGCAGCTGGTGGAGCAGCGTCTATGCACGCAGCGTACGAAGAGGAGACGGCGCGTGCTCCAAAGACGCCGGCGGAGGAACTAGCGTGTCATTGTCGTCTCCGCCAGCGGAGGAGGCGCTTATGGTGGCTGTCGCGGCGGAAGCGATCATAGCAGCGTCGAGCCCGCAAACCGGTGCGGACGGAATCTACCTTGAGACCTTGAATGCCACGTGGATCCTGCAATCTGAAGGAGCAATTTGGGTCAGTCGACTCATGTGAGCCGTTTGATGCAACATGGATGGCTAGAAGGGCTTCTTCCACCTCTTCTGCCGTCTTCTTCCTTCGCTCCGTCGAACTTCTTTCACAAATCGGTGACCCAAATTATACTACTAAATGCGAGCGTATTAAGTACAGTGGGAACACGAAGGTACGAGCAGTAGTACCAACTGCAAGAAGAACAGTAGTAAGACATAGTACTAGTACTACTCTACGTACTAAACAGTTCAAATAACGAGAAAGAACATAAACATAGTTCTGCTGGGGCCTCGGCACAACACACCCTTGAAAATAAACTAAGCAACTAGTCACTTGACACTGCGGTAGAACCAGCATGAGCAACGGCACTGCCACCTACTCGGTCCGAGTCCACGTCCTCGACTTCGTCCTCGTCCCTCTTCCTCTTCCTCTTCGCCGGCCTTCTTTGCTTGAACGGACCTTTGGGCTCGCTTCTTCATCCAACCCATGTAGATATTTAAACAAAGGTAGGCATCCATTGCTGCGTCACAGGATGTGATCTTCATCTAATGTCTTGACTCCCATGCATGATGAAACTCGTGATGAGGTTTCTTGATTTAGCGTCTGAAGGATCAATCATGGCTGCTGCCGGGTCAGCATTGAAGGTTGAGAGGAGGACACCAGGCTTGCCTTACGGAGATCGAAGGGCTGGCCTACAACGAGACCTATCCGGCGCAGGACTTCTTTGTCGTTCTTAAAGCCTCGATAATGAATTTCACTCTTTTGTCCTTGAGGAAGTTCTTAAAATCCTGGCACTCAACGTCGGCATGGCATATGTGGTAGACCAAGCAAGCGTTATGTCGCAAACCTGGATCACGGCGGGCTTCTTCCTCTCTTAGTCCTTTAGATCCTTCTCTCGTCCCGGGACTGTGGTGTACTCAACATCTAGCCCAGCGACCCACTCATCCGTTGAGCTGTTGAACATGCGTAGGAAGCGAGCAAGCCATGCTTTCACCGTCGCGGATCCGTGTGTAGATGACGATGAACTGATCGCGGTGATGGCTCTAACCTGGTACTCAGCTGCGACCATGGAGATTTGGGAGGCCATGGATTTTGGAGGAGGGTTAGGAGAAGTTGAACTGTTGTACCCATAAAACTGGGGCGAACTAATGTGAAAGGGCGGAGACGGTAGGGAGCGAACTGTTGTGAGGTAGAAGGCGAGGGCGAGTAGAGGCGTCTGAGCAGGCGTGGGGTTGTTGGCTTGCCGGTGGATAAGCGGCTGCAAGCCCCAAAGAGTTCTCGAGAACTATCGGGACCCACTAGATGTCATGTCTACTAGACCCATATCGTAGGCTGCGGTATAGCTTACGCCTGTACATGCGCCATGCGGCGCGTGGATGTAACTTCACTTAATTCCGTCAACCATCGCGCCTCCCGACCTTCGCCTCCCTCGGCAGTCGCGCCTTTGAGACTTGACCGGCTAAAATGAGCAATTTTTTGCCTACTCCGCATGCATGATACTCCCTCTGGTCCTTTTACTCCCGTCAACCGTTTGCAAAGTGTTTGACCAAATATATACTTTTTAAACACCACCTTATATTAATTAACCAGCCACACGGTACACTCATTCGATACAATATTCACCACACAGGCTGGTATGTTATTTACAAGAATACCATCTAATCTATTGTCAAAGCTATACTTAGCGATTAAGTGTGCCACCTTATTGGCGAATGGCTAATCTTTGACAATTGAAGATTGTTGATCAACCGAGATGCTCAACGCTTTCATCTTGAGTCACGCATAGCAGACCTGTCATAGTCCCCGATGCAAGAGGCGCTACCACAAAAGCGCAATCAGTCTCTAAAATTACAGGATTATGAAGAGAAATACCTATGTAGAGACTTGCAATGCAAGCCCTAAGCTCCGCTTCCTCCACGCTTTGACAGGCATCAATGAAATCCCGACCAAATTTATACTAAAAATATCAATATCTACAATACTGATTATAATGAGTATAAGAACTTGTTTTATAATGAGTGTAAAAATATTGATTTGACATTGTGAATGTTGATACTCCCTCCGTCTAGGTGAGTAAGTCATCTTAGGCTGTGCACCGTGACCAAGGAGGAGGGAAAGCGAGAGACATTAATGTTTATTTGCTAATTAAATAGTATTGCATGCAATGAACTAACCACTTGCATGTCATGTTTGATAGTCTCGGGTCATTAAAGCATGCACACCCTCATCTCTTATTGGTTGATATGTCAAGAAACAAGAAAGGAGGTAGAAGTTAATGCACAGCGCCTCGTGTTTTGGGATTATTTGGTTTTCGTAAGATGACTTACACACCTAGCTATTAGAGTACCACTACCTCCCTTCTAGTTTAAAGGGCTCGACTCAAAATTTCACCTACTCTTAGCAAGATAGTAGAGGCGGTGGAATAGTTTTGAAGTCTGCAAAAGTACTCAACTAATGCTGTCGTTCTTCACAAAAATGTGTTTACCAATGCATGCATGAACACTAGTTAGTCTAACCCCCTCTCTTCTTTAATTCTTTGCCACATCAGCATGTTTGCTATTCCGTGTACTAGCTAAGATACCACCATGATGGCCAGCCTTAATCATCACATGCAATAATTTAGTGCACCTTGAAATATGAACATGTGTGGGCGTGTATGTTTTTAATGACTTGAGACTATACCTAGCCCGGCATGCAAGATGACTTATTATGCACGTTCCCCATACTGCAGGAAGCCCGTTCGTCTCCAAATCTTTTCCTCTCCATGTGTGGAAACAATATGCCTGCCAAACTCTCCTTCTCCCTCCGGCGGTCCCACCACTCCACCCGTGTGAAAAAATCTGCATGCATGACTCTCCTCCCCCGCTTTCGTCCAATCCGTTGTGACCAGCAATATTTCCACCCCTTCGCTCCCCGTAATTTACTCCAACAAATATGCCCACGTAGCTTTTACTTAACTTCAGGTGCATTGGGTCAGCGACATACGGGCCCAGCGATGTCTTGGCCCACATGTTAGTGGCGCAGCTGAACCTGATTAAATCGATGCAACTTCAGTCCATATCTTACGTGGGTGTGCCATTGCTCGCTATAAATCTGCGCCTCCCACAACATCGCTATCTCCTCCCCTCACGTTCACGTTCATCGCTATCTCCTCCCCTCCCTCTCACGTTGACCACCATGGCATCTCCCTCCCAAGCCCTAGGCCCCTCGCTGCACCACGCGGGCGGTCATCGTCGCCTTTCCGTTCCTCGCCGCCACTAGTCGAGGAGGGCGCGTCGGCGTTCCGCCTCGCCGCCACTAATCGAGGAGGGCGGCGTCGGCGTTCCGCTCCTCGCCCTGACGGCGGCGTCGGCGTTCCGTTCCTCGCCGCCACTAGTCGAGGAGGGGCGCGTCGGTGTTCCGCTCCTCGCCCGCGACGCGTCGAGGTGGGCCGCGTCGGCGTTCTCAATCTCGCCCGCAGCAGCGTCGGAGGGCGTCGGCTCCCCTTCTGAGGAGAACGCCGCGCCGCCGCCGAGCCCCCAGCCTTGAGGAGCTTTGGAAAGAAATGGATGTCGCCTTGTGGGAGGCTTTGCCTCAGCAGAGCGCCAAAATAGAGGCGGAGAAGAAGGCCGAGGAAGAGAAGCGCACCGTGAAACAAGCTTTACAGGAGATCTATGTCGCGTCCGAGAGAGTCAAGCAATTGGTTCTTTGGCGGAAGGCTCGTCTGCGAGGGCCGTGAGGGTGGCGGAGGGCGCCCGTGCCGGCATACGAGTGCGGTCGGGCCCAAGCGCCTCATCTACGCTTGGCGATGCGTGGACGGGTGCCGCTTCCAGCCAGGAGGAGTACTGTTGGCGCGGATCACCACACGGTGAGATCGCTCTCGCCCGCCGACAAGCCGCCAATCATCACCTCGCGAGTTGCGAGGCTGAGGAAGAGGCGTTGTGTCGTGCGCTGTTGAAACGGCCGCGCACCGGGGCACTCGTGGCGTGCCATAAGCGCTCTGCGGCGCCGTGGCTTTAGGAGGAGTATAATTTTTTGTTTAGTAAAGGCGATCTCATTAGTTTTGGGGCGCAAATGATAAATCGAGCGTTCAGGAATTTTTAGCGTCCTTAATTAAGTATGTAAAGGAAAGTTTGGAACGTTGTGTATTATTACGCATTTTGCAAATGCGTGCATATAGCACAAACTTTACTATATACTATCGGACTACGTCTCTCTCGATATATGCTTGCATCTGTGCTACTCCCTCCGTCCAGGTCAATAAGTCATCTTTGGTTGTGCACGGTGACCAAGAAGGAGGAAGACTTGTACACCTAGACGGAGGAGTACTACTATTACTTATGTGCGTGCAAATGCGTTTGAACATTACGATGCGGTTTTTGTAAAAGTGGAAAAACAGCACTAGTCAAGCTTGTGAAACGATTCAATGCAAAACAAATGCAAAAATGCTCGTTTGATTGTTTACTTTTAGCTTCCTTCTCTGTGGTTATTTCTCTGTGCACCGTGACCAAGGAAGAGGAGAAAATGAGAAACGTTAATGTTTATTTGCTAATTAATAGTATTGCATGCAATGAACTAACCACTGCATGTCGTGTTTGATATCTCAAGTCATTAAAGCATGCACACTCTTTATCTCTTATTGGTTGATATGTCAAGAAACAAGAAAGCGAGGTAGAAGTTAATGCACCGCGCCTAAGTGTTTTCGGATTATTTGGTTTTAATAAGATGACTTACACCTAGATGCACCACGCCTAAGTGTTTTGAGTAACATTTTATCGAGTTAAATCTTTGGTCAAAATTTAGCACAAATTACAATGGTGAGGAATAAACCAGGACGGAGTAGTAGTTTAGAAGCCCAAATAAATGAGTGAGGCGCCTTATTATTACTCTCCACTGTGACTAGTCTTGTGGGAAAAGCTGGGGAAGCCGCCAAAAGAACTGGCCCTAGGAGTAGTAGCTAGGGATCGGCGTCGGAGATGAACGGAGAAAGTAAATGCAGAGAGATGAAATGCAAAAAAAGGCGGAGGGATGTGATGGTTGCTTGTCCGTTTATTTTACCAGGCCATTTATTCTGGGAGTGGTTGGGTTTTGTGATATGGGCGGCTTTCTTTGCGCCACCACTAGCGAGTGAGAGGTGAGACTCCCGTGCAGCGCCGCCCTCTACACTTGTACTACATCGGTCGTGGTTTATTAGTCCCCATTGAATTTGGTGAAGATTTAAGCGACAAAATGTTAGTGCATGTCAACAAAAACTATATCGTTGGATTCATATTTGAACATAGTTTTGAATGATATAATTTTAGGTGACATGCATCAGTATTATCGTACTATATATAATGTTAGTTCAATTTTGGTCGTACTAATCTATAGTAGTAAGGTGCCCGTCGTTGCACGAAGAGTGAAATGCATTGATCGGGAGTTGTTTATTTTGACAAAGGATGTGGGGTCATCTCATGTGTATGGTATCGATAGGTTTCTTGGATATTATCTCATCTCTAGAGCTCACAAACATCCGGGTGAAATAGATAAAAGGTATCTTTTGCAAACAAAAGCGTTCAACTGTTCAACCTGCATCCAAAACTTGTGAAGAAATAACACTTATTGTGCTTTGCAAGAAATGATCTTTAAAAATTAGTTTTGAGTATCGATTGTTATACATGTTGGCTACAGATGACATGGCACTTTCTTATAGTCAACAGTTGGCTATACTATTAAGTAATATTAACCATGCCCTTATACACCTAGACGGAGGATTAAATCAGGATGACTTGCAAGGGGGCAGAGGAGATGTAAGAAATGGTTCATCATAAGTCTTTCACCAGTACTGTAGTAAAAATTCATACATGGAAGATTCTAGACTAAACCATAGCGGATACACTTTTATTCATGCGCGATACTCCAATAGAGCAAGATCCTGCATGGAAGTCTCCACATGCTTAGACAGCGGATTACATTGAGCGAAGACTAATGATCAACATTTAACTTGATAATGCGTATTTTTTTAGAAGAACAGGGAGGCTCCTCCCCGGTTCCATTATCAAATGAAACCCAAAGTGTCTTACATCAGCTCACTGAGAGGAGCAGTTCAAAGGAAGGACTGTGGAAAAGCCACTCAAGTTTAACGACAAGCTTACAGAATCAAAAGCGGCAAAGACACGGGCCATAAGCGCCCACACACACTACATGTTTTCTAAGTGCACTTGATAATGCGTATGTCCAGGTGAACCTCCTTGGAGTCCCCGTGCACCGAGTCGGCGGGTAAAGGATAGAGCGGATGCCATGGGTTTTCCAAGTCCACATTGGCGGGATAGTCCCAGCTCCTCAGATTCCAAGTCTGTCCGATGAGGCCGGTTTCGCGCCATACGTGACCGGAGGGTAGTAACATTGACCTTGCACCCGTACATCTGCCTCGTGTCGATTATCGGCGTCGGCGGCGCCCCCCACGCCGCTACAAAGACGAAGCGGCGGCCTGCAGGCCTCGCCCGGTGCCCACGATCAAGAGGAAGATGATGTCGTCCTCCTCGAGACTAGCGGTAGGCGGTGATCCTCCAGCGACTCGGCATGGTGAACCGGTAGCATGTGTTGTACTTGATGTTCTCCGCCAAGGGCCAGCGGTGACCGCTGCGCATCCGTGGTGATGCACCATGTCATGGCGAGCCACAAAGCGGCATCGGGCACTCATAGCGATGGGCGAAGGGCTCCTTGGAGGCATCGACCGAGCCGTCCATGAAGCAGGAGTGGCTGTAGGGGCGTTGCGCCCGATTGAATATGTGAGCAAGTTACTACGAGATTTAATCCGAATAAGCACAAAATAAATCATGACGGCTATAACAGAGATGAAACTAATCATGTGGACTAGCATAGTAGTAGGATACTGAGTAGAAACATGAATTCTACCACGATTTGAACAGGAAGGACGAAACACATACGGTGCAATGGGAGCAGCACCATTGGCGTTGAGTTATCGCCCATGTCGTTGAGGAAGAGGTTGCGAGGTTGGGAAAGAAGTAAGTCGTCGGTGAAGTCGTGGCTGCCGATCGCGAGCGTCGCTCAGATTTCAACGGCCTTTCTTGAATGGGCCTTGAGGAGGGAGTGGTTGTAGGGGACGTTGCGGCCGCCAAATGGAGCGCGGGAGTAGCACACGAAGCAGTAGATGGTGTCCTTACTAGTACTCCCTAGTCTCTATCTATCTATATCTATATATATCAACTCTTATAGAAAACCGAGTTGGTGATGATGGTTTGTCTGCCATCTTGTAATATAGACTGTCCGATCTATATCGGACGGATATAAAGCCAACTATGACAATTTTACAAAAGATACTCGCACCTCTCTCCACATTTACAGATAAGGCCTTACCTCGTGCTCCTCCTATGTCTCTATCTCTACAAGTACTTTTTTATAACAAATCGAATAGTGCTGCGCCGTCCGGCTGCCGCCCATTGAACATGCCTCCTCGCCTCCATCATCACCAACCGAGTCTTTTATAGGAGTAGGAGTAGAGAAAAAACCGAGTTGGTGATGATGGTGTGCCGTGCAATGCACGGGCATCTTGCTATTTTTTGCATATAAGTCCAAACACCACGTGACCACGGTCTTTGAGCATGGTTCGTAGTTGTTCCACGATCGGGCATCGAAGTTTGTAACTATTTTAGATTAGAATATACTACTCCTCCGGTGCTAGTAATAGAGCGAGTCCTACTCTACTACTCTACTCTAGCAAGCTAGGGCATAATCTTGTAGTAGGTCTTGTAGGGAGTACCAGATCTTGTGATCACTCAAGCAAGTTGTATGGCATCGATATGACCCTCGCTGCTGGTATGTGTCTCATAAGTCAAGCGGCGTGATGTAGTCATCATCACCTGTCCACTTCCGCAGCACATATTAACTTCTCCATCTTTGTCCGCACATAATCTCGTCAAGCTTCCATCCCGCTAAGGCGCCTCCCCCCTCGTCCAAACCCAAGCACTAACAATGGCAGAACCGAGCAGCGTTCGCCGAAAGAGTGGCTGGAATTCGCTCCCCACAGAGGTAATCAAGCTCATTGTTTCGCGTGTGGACAATCTCAGTACCATGCCGCTCGCCGCGTGCTCGAAGGGGCTGTACCGTTTACTCAAAGCCCTCAGGCCGGAGCTTTTTAAGCCAGCTCCTTGCTTGCTGATGCCGCCTGATCTTCAGAAACGGCGTGTCACGCAGCATAACGATCGTAGGGTAGCGAGCATCAATCCCCTTCACTGCGATCCGATCCCGTCGACCTCGGCTACATTAACGGTATGTCTTTGGTCGGCATGAACACGTCTTGGATGGTGCTGCGTCGATGATCGCGGCGACTGGATGCTCGTGGAGGTCTACACCCGGTGATTGATCCCCCTTCCTTTGATTAACACTGCACTGCTTTGGCACCGCGGCCCAGAATACTCAGAATCTTACAGTAGCCAACATGATACCAAGTTTGATTTGCTCAAGGTTGTAATCTGCCAAGTGCCCACAAGATCTGGGAATTATAAAGATTTCAGGCTAATTGCATTCTTCAACATGGTCTCGCCTATCGGCAGTCACTGCGGTAAGTGGATAAATCTGCACGTCCATCGCGAGGATCATACATCCTCCATGGTTCTCTGATGCCATTGAACACAAGGGCTTCATTTACGCCGTCGACTCCTTCTATGGCTGGATGTATTGCTGGCCTACTCCATCATCGCTACAAGCAGGCTATTACAGCGTATGTTACTTTCCATCATCCCGATGAGCCGGACGACACAACTCTAAGCATAGCAAGCATAGCATGGTAGGAATCACAAACATGGCTCAATCAACTCCTACACATACTAGTGGGTTTCATCTAGATTCTTGTGGCAATGGCAGTCATGCAAAGGAAGTGGGTTCAACTACCGCACCTACTACAGTTTGAATCGCGTTGTCTTAATCACGATAAACAAGGCGAAGCGAGAACATGGGTTTGTATCGGAATGATCAATGGGTTGCTTGCACGATGTAGTGGTGGTAGGATCGCCCTTGAGCCGGATGTCGGGATTATCCTCGAATGAGAACCTATCATGAAAGACATCTGAAAATAAACACACATGGCAATATGCAACAATATGATGCATGCTATGACATGGCAATATAGATGTGTGTTGGCCTAATGCAAGCTAGAACAAAAGGGATGAACTCATTTGAATCAAAGATTCAAATGTTAGCTCATTAAAATAGCCCTAAAGGTGCATTATCTTAATCTGCTTAAACAGCGAGGTTAACTTGTTCTATCATGCATGAAACCTGTACCAATGGACAGAATGGATTTTTGATCATTTTCATATATAAATCTTTGCATTTGGAGTTCTGATTAATTTCTATGAATTTTTGAAGTTTGAACTATATTACGGAATTTCCTATAACAGAATAATTCGATAATTCATTTCTTTGCGTCGGCAATGCATCGAGGATGCGTCGAGGTCAGGGGCGTCAGTCAAACTGTTGGTGGGTCCATATGTCTTATAATTAGTTTAACTAAATATTAATTAAAACTAAACGATTAGTTAGTTAATTTTTGTCATTGACCGGGAGAGTCGACCAGGGCCCACCCGTGGTGAAATCGTATCCAACTGGCGTTTAGCCTTGGCCGAGCAGAGACGGCGAGTGGATTTAGCGTTTAAGCAACAAATGAGCATGGAGGGTGTCTCTGGTGGTGAGGAGCAAGCCGCTCTCTGGTGATGTTAGTTGAGCTCGGGGCAGCGGAATGGCCAGGCGACGACCTAAGCGGCACGCCCGGTGAGTGAGCGAACTCGAGGCTACGGTGTGCGGTGAGGTGCGAGGTGGGTTAGATGCTGCAGTGCGGTGAGCATGATGGACACGAGAGGTGACGGTGGATGGCCGAGAACGCGTCGGCTGACGCTCAGGCGGCGAATCACGATTGAGCTCGTCGAGTCACTTCCGGGAAGCGAAGAAAGGGCAGAGAGGTAGCTAAGCTCGCAGGGAACTCGAGGAAGCACTCGGTGCGGTCGGGGGCCAGGCTGGTCTTGGCGGCGTCGAAGGGATCTCCGGCGGCAGCTGGAGTGAGCAGGTGGTCTGAGGCCTCGGGCTCTGCGAGCACTCGGGGCTCGGCTAGCTCGGCAGAAGGAGGAGCTCCTAGACCTGACGGGGAGGAGCCAGGAGCCCGGCCAGGCTTCCCCCGGTAGTCAGGCTGCAGTGGCGTCGGCCATGGCGGGGAAGCCTTGAGGAGGGAGGAAGAGGTGTCGAGGGGTTGGGGGAGAGATGGGAGGCGCTCGCCTTGGCTTCGGTGAGAAAGCAGCGGCGGCGACCAGCTGTAACGCATCTGCGGTGCTCGCCGCCCGAGCACACCTTTACTACTGCAAGCCAAGCAGCTGTTGGCCTTTGGCCAGTGTTGAGCTGGACAGTGGGCGGTTGGAGTGGCGCCAGATAAGCTTTCCCTTTCCGTTTTCTTTTTATTTTCTGTAACTTTGTGGACTTTTTAAAAATACTTAAACAGCTCCAAATTCACCAAGCTGCTCCCGGTCCTTAGTTGGAATATTTCCAACATGAAACATTTAGTTTGAGAATATTTTGGGAATTTGAAATATTTTATATAATTTTAAATGCCCAAACTCAAATACTTATGATTTAATTCAACAACCTTAGGATGACCTAGAAAATTGTGCACCACTTTTGGGAGGCTGCAGACCAAAGCAAGGTGATGAGCATTTTAGAAGGGCATTTCGAGGTTCATTGAAAATAATTTTAGTAAACCCTAGTTGGATTCAAAGGTCTTTGGGGTTGTCTTCCCATTTCAATTTGATGAAAGTTAAACATGATGCAACACACTAATGCATGGACTAGCTAGGATGTGACATTACGGTGCATGGCGAGTCGGTGGTGGTGAGGTCATCTCACAGGGCAAACCGAGCACTATGGCCTTCGAGCCTGAGCTCTGGCGTCTTCAGCCATGGCCGACATGGCCGTGATGGCTTGACCTCGGTCGAAGCAGCTGATGATCGAGAGGTATGGGAGGAGAGCTGAAGCAGCGGAGGAGCTCACAGCCAGTCACGTAGAAGCTCGGACGGCTCGGGAGGCGTCGGGGGCGTCTGATCGCCAGCGATCTCGGTCTGGTGGCCGAGGTCAACTTCGATGGCGAGCTCAACGCTTCCAGCGTCGTGTGCTCGACGGAGGCATAAAGGTACAAGCGGAGGTGCATTAGTCATGAAGAGGCGAGGGTGGTTGTCGTGCGTGGTGGTTCGGTAGCGCATCCATAGCGCGTCGACCATCCTTGAGGAGGCAATGAGGAGAGGAGGTTAGCGGGGAGGAGTGGCAGGGGTCCGGGGTGCGTGGCGCTCACCCAGGCGTAGGGGCGGAGTGGGAAGCGGGGAGGTGGCCCGGCAGCGTGGCAGCCGTGGCAAACCTGCCGCCCACCTTCTGGCGAGTAGGGGGTGGCTGGCGCTGGCCGGTCTTTGAGCGACATGCCGAACCCGGTGATGTGAGTAACCGGTAGGTTTTCCATTTCTTTTTTTATATTTTTCGACATTTGTTTGGTTTAATAAAATACTAAACCATTTTCAAAATTCATGAAAATAATTGTGTGAACTAAATGGACTTATCAAAGCTACACAACAACTTCGAATTATTGAACATATATTTATGATATAGTAAATATAGATCCAATTCAAATATTTATTGGTTTTACTTCAAAGGCCCAAAATAATTGTTCCTAAGATTCTAGAAATATTGGTTTGAATTTTATCCCTTGCCAATATTTCCAGGTAACATGAACATTTTCTTGGATATTTTTGGAGCAATTTTTATTTGGGTCATTTCGAGAAATGATTACGAGGTTTCATAAATCCCCAATTCAAATTTAAATGGAATTTAAACATGATGCACACATGACTAGCTAGTCTCGTCATACGGAACTAGGTATGTGACACACGGATGTTATGTTTGAAGGCTACAAGAGCCTGCGTGTCGGACGATCGACTATTTGATTTTTTCTTGGTTAGGAACCGTGTCAAAATTATACGGCGATTGCTCTAGCTGCTGAATTATGTGGCTTAGGTCATGTGTTGATGCTAGGTGCCACAGAAGTGTCGAGGAATCCGGCTTCAGGTCTTCCAACAACTAATTGATTCTACTGCAGCATTATTAAGCCAATGCCGAGCTGGTCCTTTAAGCTTGAGTGGGAGGTATTTGATGGCGTGTAGATCATCACCCTTGGGCCATGTGGATATGAAGGAGATAATCCTCGATCCATACCGCTGGATCATTGTGCCATCGTATGATTCGATGTTTGGGGTTTGAAACCCTCGAGTTGATGATCCATTACTTCATCACATGAAGCATAGTGGGTGTCGGCGCCTGCATCTTGGGCTATATCACGGTAGCTCAAAGCGAGCTTTGTATGCTGTTGTTCGGCCCGGATTTACCATATCTGCATGGCGGTTATCGTCGCGTGTCGTTAGGCCCTAGCGATCCATAGATCGATCTTGTTTCCTTGCCTTGTCCTCAATATATCTCACAGTGCGCATTTCCCGTTCCTTGGTATTCTTTGGCGATGCAGTGCGGCTTGAGTGGAGAGGCCTCTGTGTGACCAAGGTGGCGATCGGCGCATCATGCCTTTGGTGATGTATTTCTAGGTGCTTCCTCCTCTAATCGAGGTAGCAACTGCGTTTTAGGTAGCTCTTGGAGGCGTTGAGTTCGTACTCTTGACGCAAGGACTTCAGTCCATCACTTGACTAGCAAGTCTTAGTCAGCTCTAAGCTGTTGCTGTTTTTCTTGAAGCACTTTCATGGTAGCCATTACTTTTGCATTTGAAACGCTCTTGTTCGGCAGGATCCTCGGGCATGACAAATTCGTCATCGTCGAGGCTTGCCTCTTCTTCAAAGGGAGGCATGTAATTATAGTCCTCTACCTCTCTTTGCCGCTCTCTCATGAGGGCTGGTTTCTCCATCCTCTGCGCTGAATCCTCTTTGGAGGGGTTGTCTTCGACCTTTGTCAGGTGTTATTGTCTCCGTGGGAATTACGTTTTGCTTTGGCGGGATTTAGGCGTCGGCGGCCAGCCGGCAAACTGCTTCTTGGAGGTCATCCTCCGTTGTTCCATCGTCGTTCCTTCTTTTAGGGTGTCCACCATGTATATGTCATCTGACAGAGGTGGCCTTCTAGTGCTACCTGTGGCGTTGGTTCTTAGTCTTCTCCTGCATACGGCATCCATCGTTGATGTCACGGTCGAGAAGTCGAGCATGTCGATTAAATCATCGGCAGTGGCTGTGAAGTGGGCACATGTCATTACAGTGGCGAGGTGCAAAAGAAAAAAATCTGACCACGTCGCATCATCGGGCAGGGTCTCTGCCTTATCGCGCATCACGTACATGGCTGGGTCGGAGCGGAGAAAGGCGTCGTATCGTGTTCATAGAGACCAACCGGCTGGGTGAAGCGGAATGCATGGGCGTGTTCGCCGGGAGGCTTGGGCGGAATAAGCGATGGAAGCAGGCTGGCGTACCGCTGTGGAGAAGCGACCTTGTGTTTGACCAGCCACGTTTGAAGCAGGGTCCTTTTGATCGGGGAGGGCACGGTGTCTTGCAAAGCGGAGAAGCAGGACCTCCCTACGGTAGAAATGGGGAGTCTGTTGATCGGGAGGTGTGGCGTACTGCGCCAAGGAGAAGCGGACCTCCTACGGTCGAAGCAGGTCTGTTGATCGGGAGGGTGTGGCGTGCCGCAAAATGGGCCAAGCGGACTTGTGTAGGGCCTACGGTGAAGCAGGCGGTGTGGCGTACCACAAAGCAGGACTCCACGGGATCTGTTCATCTCCTTTGTCGACCTCCTCCGGCCTCCGGGCTACCGTCGACCTCCTCCGGCCTCCGCAGGCTCATGTTCATCCAGCCTCCACCGCGCTTCTCCACGAGCTCTTGTTCAACCACCCCTCCACACGGGCACCCCTCCACCGTCTCATTCATCCTACCCTCCACCACGGGGTCATGTTCAACCACCCCTCCATGTCCACCCTCCAGACCCATGGTGTCAAAACCGGCGGATCTCGGGTAGGGGTCCCAGGCTGTCGTCGGCGGATGGTAACGGAGACAAGGGACCGATGTTTTACCCAGATTCGGGCCCTCTCGATGGAAAACCGTACTCCTGCTTGATTAATATTGATGATATGGGTAGTACAAGAGTAGATCTACCACGAGATCGGAGAGGCTAAACCCTAGAAGCTAGCCTATGGTATGATTGTTGTTAGATCCTCGGACTAAAACCCTCCGGTTTATATAGACAGGAGGAGGTTAGGGATTACATAGAGTGGTTACAAATGGGAGGAGATGCTGCATATCCGTATCGCCAAGCTTGCCTTCCACTTGAAGGAAAGTCCCATCCACCTGGGGCCGAAGCCTTCAATCTTGTATCTTCATAATCGAGTCCGGCCAAGGTTATAGTCCGGCCATCCGGACACCCCTAATCGAGGACTCCCTGGCCCTAAACCAGGCTTCAATGGCGGCGAGTCCGGTATGAATTGCCTTGGCATTGCGGCGGGTTCCTCCTCGAATACTTCATAGAAGATTTTGAACACAAGGATAGTGTCGGCTCTGCAAAATAAGTTCCACATACCACCAAAGAGAATAATATTTACACAAATCCAATCTTGGCGTATTCCATGCGTGACATCACAACGACCTTTATTGAATCGTTTTCTGTCCGCCTCAACACACTTAGCGGTTTCCTTCTTGCGTCTTGTCGAGCGATTGTGTCCCCTTATTCGGGACTCTCATCAATCTGGCGTGTTAACCCAGTGCCATTAATTATGGCGGGGAGATAAGCGAGTTTTACCGAGGCTGGTGGGGGCACATAGTTTCGTCCTCCCATATAAGGGGATAAGGATCCACCTTTCTCATCTCGCCTTCTTCCTCCTTTGCTTATCCATTTTCGGCGCTTTTCGAGCTCCGGTAAGTCGCATATCCCACCTCAATCTTCTCCAGCCATGTCGGGAGGCGGGAGGCAAGTGGATGGCCTCCTCCGTCATGGAGGACACATCAGAGGCTGAGAAGCGGATACTTGTCCAATGACGCCAGCGCACCGGCTCCCAGAGCAAGGGGCAGCTCATCCCACCCAGGCCCCATGAGAGGTGGTGTTCCTCACCCATTTCCTCCAGCGGACTAGGTTTCCCACTTCACCCGTTTGTCAGGGGACTCATGTTCTACTCGGCCTTGATTTCCTGATCGGCCCCGAACTTCATCCTCAACATCTCGGCGTTCATCGTGGTAGAAAACCTTCCTGCATCCAGCCCCGCCCGACTTATGGCTGAAGACCTTCAATGTCAAACCCGAAGGTAGTGGGCAGCCGTAAGCGGAGTCTTGGAGGCGCCATGGTGGCAGATGCCCAGCGTTACATGGCTCGAGGGCTCGCCTCATGGAGACCATAAAGGGTAACAATCGAGGTGGTTCTACATCAGAGCCCACGTGACCTAATGAATGGGCAGCGGCCCCAATTCGATCGGCATCCCACGGCTCACCTCACAGAAAGAAGCGGGCTGTCGTCAGGGTAATTGGAGGAGGTGACCGGACTCAAACCTCGTCCAAAACCTGGTGAGCAAAGCTCAAACTCGTCAAGCGTAGTCAGGTCATGCTCATCCGCGGATCCTCCGTGCCAAGAATGGGCTTTCAGTTTGTGGGAGTTTGATCGCTGTACGAACCACGAGTAGGCTCTTGACACTACGTCTGAAGCGCTGGAAGGTGCTGTTAAAAGGCGCCGAGGCTCCGCATCCTTCTGGGGATCGGATTCATGTGCCAACATCAAGCATGCGGTAGCTATTTTACCCTTCTGGGTTACTTGTTTTCCATAGTTTGATTCTGTCACGGGATCTAAACTCCCTTAACTTTGGGATTGGCGAAGACATCAAAGGCAGATTATTTATCCGGCTCCCTGAAGACCCAATGAGCGGCTTATTTGGGCTCTGGTTCGGCACCTTCGTGGTTGGGAAGAAGGCGGAAGAAGGCCCACAGAAACTCGAAGAGTTCCGGCGATGGTGTCGATTCGTCCGATGACTCAAAGCGCCTCCTCCCGCAGCGAGGAGGAGGAGGAAGAGGCCTCTCCCCTCCGGTGGGAGGAGGCAAGGAAGGCCGCGCCGCCAGCAGGCGGGAGGGTCAGAAGGGAGGACCATTCCTCGGACTAATCCTGACAGAGCGGCGAAGGTATGCCATCCAGGCCAAGACCACAGCAAAATCGTAAATATCTGGATACAGAATAACTCATGGCATTCCTTTGTTGCCGAGTATCTTACGGCGCGAATATAATCATGCGATCCGCCCAAGGCGGGCTCGATGCTTGCCAGCGGCTCCACAGGGTTACGTCGGATGTGAATAGCACTTCACTGCTCGGCCGCCTCCTCCTCGCCTTGCGGATGATGCGAGGTGGAGTCCCAAAGCGTCCAAGCCAAGAGGAGGTGGTCTGGGCGCCCAAAGCGATCACCTCAACTCAGGCATAGGGACAAAAACCCCAAGGGCTCAAAGTCGGCTCTGGGCGGACACCGCCTCGAGAACCTTGATGGTTAGGAGTTTGTGGCCCCCTAGTGAAAGGTCAAGCCTCGGCCGGTGACCTCCGTGTGGGCACGGATCTCTTTGGAGGTGCTTAAGCGCCTCCATCGGCGAGGCAGCACTATTATGAGTGTGGTGATCCGGAGAAGTTCGATCCGCCAAGGCGGGCTGGTGGCTTGTGCCAGCCTTCTAACGAGGCTTTGAGGTATGTATTTAAGATATGTAAAAATATTACCGCATCGGTAGCCCGATGCTCGGTTTGGTGTTACGAAAAACGGGCGAGGATCTAAGATAGACATGAGAGTCTAACATAAGTATGTCAATATGGGAATGCAGGATCGCTGCTGACCTCTGCCCGCACAAGCTGCGGAGGTCGATGCATTAAAAGCGAGCCTCGGTGGTCGAGCAGGCTACGCCTTGCCAACAGCTCGAAGACAAGGAAGGTAAGTAATACCTTATGTAAGTATATAAAAGATGTGGTTGCAAAAATGCGGACCAGCGTGAGTATTAGGGGCCACAACCGGTGGCGACCACAGAAGGAAGCGATGTCAAGGCCGAGACAAAGGCGGCCGTGGGCGCCTTGGCGGAGAAGCGGGAGGCGGGTGGTGGAGGTGCAACAAAGCTCCAGGCTCTCATGGAAAAACACGAGTTTGGAGCTTGACTCAAAGACTTCGAGTCAAGCTCGCCTCGGCCTTGAGGCGCCAAATCTGCCAAGGCGAAGCCAAAGCCCTCCGAAATTGGGCGAAGAAGATAGCCAGGTGGAGGCATTCTTTATGCAAAGCAAGCACGTGAAAGTGAATTACTTGTTACTTGGTCGGGCTCTCCGGGGAGCATTGGCGATCTTCCGGAGTGTCTGGCCGCATTCTCTGCCGACAGAAGGTGTTAGTCTCGATATCTTGGGCGGACACCGATGCCGTGGCGACCAGTGAAGCAGTGGTCGAGCTCCATAAGGTGGCCAAACAGGCCATGAAGGTCTCATAGTCGGTGGCACAGGGAAGCCATGCACAGGAGCTACTTGGGATGGTGAGTGGTGGTGGATGCATGTCCATGGCTTGAAGTCATCAGCGCTCCCTATGCATCGAAGGTGCCGTGGAATACTTGCCGTGCTAAAGTGCCTTTGGGCAGATGGACCTGAAGCTTGTGACAGACGGACCACCATGAGAATATATAAGCCAAGATGTATTATGAGGCGTCACGAAGGGTGTTCTTATAAGCGAGATGAATCTTGCAAAGATGTAATTTTGAGTAAACTTCGCATTTGTGATCTGCGCTGAAAACTTGTTCATATCGCTAAGCAACACTTTTGAATTTAAAATATTACATACAATGCGGCCATATATTAAATTTGAAGATCGCGAGTTAAATGGCTTCTTCCCCCATGCATTGAGTGTTGGGGTGTTAGGGATAAACTTGAGCACTCTTTTTCCCATTCTTGGATCCTTGAGGAGGCACTCAACACAATGAACAAGGCAATCAGACTATAATGCTTGAACACTCTCCTTAGCCATAGAATTCTATAATTTTAAATTCGGTGAAGCCCCTAGTATTCGGAAGGGCGAGTTAGGCGCTATCACGCCTAATTTGGACAAAGCCGACTCCTCGCTCTAAGCGGCATAAGTCTTTAGGGACTCGAAAACCTCTCGAGACAGCGACCAGCTCTCGCCCTATCATGACGGTCAGTTTTAGCTTTCTCCTTTGAGGTGCTTAGCCCAGCTCAGCGAGGCTGTCAATTGATGGTTCTCCAGCCTTCTATGCTTGATATAATGGAGCGTAAGGTAACAAAACATGGGGCCCAAGAGCCAACTATTGACCCAAGACATGATTGGAGCGATGCATATAATGCTATAAGTTGAAGTGCCACTCAAAGTGTTGGACTTACTCACACATATGTTGAGTACCAAGCCTGGTGTATTTAGCCGCACCAAAGTGTGACCAGATTGCAACATGTCATTAAGAAACATATATAGATAAAAAATGGAATGCAATAATAGACAAAAGCTATCATATTGTTTATTTGAAAAATGCTGCGGTAAAGCGGAATCATACAAATAGTCGATAAGCGAGAGATGGGACTATTTGACATTTCCCCCACTAGGTTGATGTTCAACATGATCATGGGGAACAAGTATACTGCTGCGTTATAGAGGACCACACGGACCATATCGGACTTCCACCATCATGTGAACGGTGATAGCATTGGTCAGACCAAAGATGTAATGGTGTATGCTTGAAGGATCAACCACGAGTAAAGACAACATTCTGAACATCGTTGAGTTCTGATTTGACTTGACGATAGCCCATACTCAAGTCAAAGTTTTGACAAGGCAATAGATCCAACAACTGATCACGAGGGACCAATCGATGAAGATATCATCTTTCTTCAACACACACACACAGGGATATCCCTTGAAATGAACTAAGTTCAGTAGCTTTTATCTTCCAACTCTCCAATTTGTTGTTTAAGCAACCAACTAGCTCAGGTAATTATCCAACAGAGTTCTTGGAGGAAGGGTGGTTTAGAGGAAAACCAACCTGATCGAGCTCAACATATCGATCGGTGGCAACCGGTAATACTTGAGAAGATATTTGGAAAATCACGAACCGGATATATTACTAAGCTCGAGATCAATCTTCTTTTCAAGGGCAATGATATGAACAATAAGCAAAGATTGATTGATAATCCTAACTCATTGATCTAAAGTGCGGAAATAAGGACTAGGTAGCACGATCAATCTTAGGGTGATGATTTAATAACCAACACGCTAAGAATGAGAATATTGTCCATTAACTACCAAAGCGATGCGAGTTGCTAGGAGTATAGATTTCACACATCACAGTTCACTTGTCGGCATTCCGGTTACAACAACAGGGACGAGAGAAGCGAATAATGATAGCGAGAAGTATCACTCGTCAAGAATTCATGAGGAATGGTGCAATCCTCATGACGATCCTGACATAAAGGGGGTAATACTCCGAGGTAGAACATAATCAAAAGCTGGATTGGCATTTGATCTGCGGAATACAACTACTTTGACCCAATCCTGGATATGGATGAGGTGCTGGAGTCTATTTCTCCTAGTCATTCCGAGATAGAATGGCTTGATGGTAGGTAAGTAAAAAGCAGCGATGAATGAATGCACGCATACTCTTGACTATCAATTGATGAGGGCAGAAGTGAGAATACAACTAAGGAGGAACAACTGGGAACATTTAACTTCGAGTTGTGGATGCATAGATTAGTATGTCGAATCAAGTTCAACAGGTTTCTTCGGATAACCTATGCAGAAAAGTAGAAGCGGCGAGTCACAATATAGAATGGAGTACTCCTCAGAGCACCACAGTTTGTGATCTTTTGGCTCAAAGAACTTCTTCCATAAGCAGTTCATGGTATTTGGAAGAAGGAAATACCACGGACCTCGAGGACTATCGCAAAGTTACTAATATCCTAAAGGAACAAGCAAACACTATCAACGGGAGATAGGTAGGGTGAATCTTGGGTTCAAAAGCCGGGAATAGAATACCTACTATTAAATGGCATCACAGATGCTTTAGAGAATAATGGCGAATCATCACACGGAACACAAACATGGCTAGATTACTAGGTGACTCCTAAAACACCTAGGTTCATAATAATAGCTCCAACATATATCTGAGGCAATGAGTACCTCAACACACTAATTTGTGTGATTAATCAGCCCAAATGAACATTAGAAAGCGGAGAGAAGGATTTGCAAATGCATCAAACTATTTAGAAATCCGGGATGACTAGGACAGCATAACGCTTTAAATGCTCAAAATGATTTGAGACACCACAAAAATAGTGGCATGACCACTCAACAACACAATATCAAGGTTTGAGACCAACTATGAACATAGGAAGTAGTAAAAGCTGAGCCGAGATTTGAAACTAACAATCCTATAAGTCTATGGATTAGTAACCGTCATCCTAATAGATAGATGAGAAGGCCTAGTTCTTAATCCTTGTAGAAGAAGAGGTTGACTCAGATCGAGAAGGCCATGAGGTATAAGGAGTAAAAAGAGCCTTCGTTCCCTTCCACAATCAATTCCCTTACATAATTAAAGCATTTCTAGACACAACCCGATTGAGTTTGGCTTGGTAATCCTGACTGATGATCAGAACTCGATATCAAAGCTATCGGGACCCCATTCCAAGTCACATCGATCTAGCCGGTAACACCTCACCTATCACTTTCGGACCTCACGCATACGGTATTCCCACAGGTGTCGCCTTACCATGGCACAGGACCGTTTAAGCCTTTTGGCTCACGTATATGATAGTGTCGCTAGCATCCATATGACCAAGAACCGGGCCGACATGGCTAGTCGTGAACCCAAAGTGGCACTAACCCATGGGGCCAGGCATACATGAATCACATCAAGCATAGTCGGTCATCAACGTGTGAATCCGGGCTGTAGCCTTTGGGCTATGAGGACTCGGGACCCGGGCTGTAGCAGAGCTAAGCGGGACTCAGGATGTCACTGCGTGACATTTCCCGAAGGACGGACATGAGGCGAAGTGAAACACATACCCGGCCACTCAAGTGTCTGAGCAGTAGTCTTGGGCTAGCAGGACTCCGGTGAGCAGGGCTGTAGCGGACTACTATGGCTCAAGGAAGCACTAGACTACATTTCCCCATAAGAGAGCTGCCAAGGATAAACAACTAGATTGTCGGATCCCACATACCAAGCATTTCAAACATACACACAATATGCTCAATATGTGTAAATACAACATGGCATCACAACATAACTCTCGACTCAAATATTTATTCATTAGGCTCAGAGGGCGAGATATTACAAACATGGGTCTCATGACCCAACATTCGAAACATACAAGTCAAACACATCACGGAAGCTAAACATGTCGATCTGGAGACAACTATAAATGAAAAAGGCTGAAAGCGACTATCTACCAGATCTGTCGAGGGCACAAGATCATAGCTGAGGTAACAAGCTAAGCGTCGAAGTCCACGGAACTACTAAGCGAGGCAGCGTCTCTCGCAAAACATAAAATAAGCAAGCGTGAGTACAAATGTACTCAACAAGACTTATCGAACTAACTACATATGCATCATTATCAACAAAGGGGTGGTGGAGTTTGACTCTGACAAGCCAGCTTTGACTCGGTGGCTATCCTAAACTACATTGCAAGTAACTCTTTTGAGGTGGCGCTGCGAGTCCACATATTCACCATATCAATACACCACTATGGATCCGCTCCGTCTCTCCTGAGAAGCGCCATCCATAGCACTCACGCTTATCTTGCGCATTTAGAGTATCCACTTTCACTTGTCTATGGTACTGTATAGGCAACAAAAGTCCTTTTAGCGGACACGGCTATTCGAATAGATCATATTAACCTGCGGGGTGTACTTCTTCTGCGCTCTCGCCACTTACCACCATGTACCGTCGTGTATCTACGGCAACCTTCAGCGGAAGCCTGGCGAAGTCGGCCACCCTACCTAACCACACAAGTCTCTCTATCGGGTTTATCGCCTATTGGGTTCCATCCACAAGGAGATCCGGCGAGGTGTCGCTCCACGGCCCCAAGCGATGTGTGCAGGGTTCTCGAGACACAAGCAGGCGCCCGATACACCGTGCCACGGTGTATCTACCATCATAGCCCACCCCTAGGGTCAGCGCTACATACTGGCCCCCAACACATATCCTACAAACACGAAACTAGTTGCAACTCACAGGGCGGAGATGGCGATTAATAAGCGAGAGGGTCGATTCTGGGAACCCAATGTGTGCTGGTAAGCTGTTTCATGGATCACAAACACAGAACTCAGTTCACGAGGGCGGCTGCAATGAGACAACCCACCATGTACTCCTACATGGCCTCTCACCTACCTTTACCGTCGTGTTCACACACTTAGCTCTCAACGATGGGACATGTTCACACCTCCAATTCATCCGGATGAATCAGACGACTCAACTCTAAGCATTAGCAGGGCATGACAAACAAGCATGAATGAGTAGGCACAGCAGAACTCAAACAACTCCTACTCATGCTAGTGGGTTTCATCTATTCTTGTGGAATGACAGGTCATCCGAGAGGATAAAGGGTTCAGCTACGCAACAAGTAACAAATGAATCGTTGTTGTCCTAATGCACGGTAAAGAGAAGCGGGGAAGCGAGAGAGTGGGATTATATCGGAATGAACAAGGGGTTTTGCTTGCACAGCACTTCGAAGATAATATAGTTCTTCATCGGTGTCATCCGAAGTCATCGTCGATGCGTCGTCTCTTGAGAGGGAAAAACACCGCAGCAAACAAAGGAGAAACACAATCAATGCAATGCAACAATATGATGCATGAATATGACATGGCAATATGAGTGTGTTGGGCTAATGCAACTACAACCAGGGGTGGTTTGAGCTCATTTGAATCAAAGATTCAAATGCAAACTCAAATTATGGGTTCATAAAGTGCTTTAACATGCTTTGAGCTGAACAGCAGGTTAAGTTGTTTAAACATGCATGAAACCAGTACAGATGGATAGACTGGATTTTTCTGATCATTTTTCATATATAACTTATTTCAATCTGAGCTACGGTTGAATTCCTATGATTTTTGAAGTTTATAGCATTTTAGAAATTTCTAACTAAATTAAATCCGGAAAATGATTAATCTAATCGACACATCATGCCTCGTTAGCAGGTCAACAGCGTGACCAGGTCAAACCCTGGCGTGTGGGTCCGGTCCCAAGCTGCCCGAGTCAGCACGGTTAACTTCAGCTGTACGTGGATCATTTGGGTTATAACTAATCTTAACCAGGAAAATTAGCCCGCTAAGAGTTAAACATCACGAGTCCCACTGTCGGTGACTCAGGTGGGGGTTAGTTGAAGTGCTAATGATGTGCTTGACATCACCGACTACTACGGAGTTGGGCCTTCGTGACCAAACCATGACAGCCGGAGGATCGCGGGAGTTCTCGGGATAGGCGCTAGAGAGTCGGATCGGCCTTTGGAGCACCGAGAGGATGCCCATCTCATGGCGCATCCGAGAGATCATGCGGGAGGGGTGGCGGGGGCGAAGCTGTGGCGGGCTTTCCGGACAAGCCTTGAGTTTGGAGTTACATGTCAGGACCCGATTCCAAGTCACATCGACCTAGCGGTGTACCTCATATCACTTTGCGGCCTCACGCACGGTATTCCCAGGTGTCGCCTTACCATGGCCGGGACCGTTTGCGCCTTTTGGCTCCACGTATATGATAGTGTAAGCTAGCATCCACATGACAAGAACCGGGCCGACATGGCTAATCGTGAACCGTGGCGCTAACCCATAGGAGCAGGCATACATAATCATCGAGCATGTCGGTCATCAGCGTATGAATTGGGCTGTAGCTTTGGGCTATGAGGACTCCGTTATCTGGGCATGGCGAGCTAGGAAGGACTCAGTATCACCGTGACATTTCCCGAAGAACGGACATAAGAGCAGTAGAAACACATATAGAAGCGATCAAGTGTCCAGCGGTAGTCTTTGGGCTAGCGGACTCCATTGAACAGGGCTGTGAGGACTACTATCGCTCGAAGCACAAGACTACATTTCCCCATATGAGAAGCTGCCAAGGATAAACAACTAGTTTGTCGGATCCCACTCATACCAAGCATTTCAATCATACATAATATGGAATGTAGTACATACAACATGGCATCTGTGAGAACTCTACAACTCAAAGTACTTTATTTGAAACGAGCCATACACCTTATATCCATGGTGAGGGTCACATGACCCAACACTCAAGTCATACAAACATACAAGCACATGCAGGAAGCAAACTAGATACAGTGAGACTCTAGAAAAAAAAAAGCGTGAAGCCCTTCTATCTCGGTGGCCCTTCACAAGCCTTGGATCACCACAGGTGGCTAGTTCACTACGTCGATGTCAAGGTCTACATAGAACCCATCGGAGACGGTGTTGTCGTCTGAAAACATTAATTAAGCAAACATGAAATGCAGTACTCAATAAGTCTTCTGTGAGAATCCTATCATACATACATTCTCAGAAGGTGGTGGAGTTATTCTGACAAGCCAGCTTTGACTCTTGGCTAAGCTATCTCGTAACACCACTTGAAAAGCATTTATGCGCTACGAGTCCGATTACCATCACAATACTCACCGTGGATCTCTCGTCAACCCGAGAGGGCCATCAACACTCACCTATCTTGAGGCTTTTAGTAGTATCCATTTACTTGTCTATGAGCTGATATAAGTAACCCAGTCCTTCTCCATGGACCGGCTATTCGATAGATCATATTAACCTGCGGGTGTACTTCTTCCTGCGCTCTCACCACTTACGCCGTTTACCGACATGTACTCGGCAACCTTCAAAATGGAACCCAGCGTGGTGTAAGCCTAACCTACCTAAACAATCAAGTCCCTAGTCCAGGTTTATCGCCTATTCAGGTTCCATCCAGAGTCAGCGAGGTTTCCTTGGCCCCGAATGATGTCTGAGGGGTTCGAGATACCAACGGGCATTGATGCAAGACCACGGTATCTACCGCATCATAGCCACTAGAATTGACGCTATACCCGGCCTCCAACACATATCCTACAAACACGAAACTAGTTGCAACTCTGAATGAGAGAGAACAAGGGTGGTTAAGAAGCGAGAGGTCCATTGGTTTCGTGCCCAATGCGTGGTAATAAGCTTGTCTCATGGATCACAAACCACAGAACTCAGTTCTTAGGGGCCTTCAATGAAACAACCCACCATGTACTCCTACATGGCCTCTCATCGATACCTTTACCAAAGCGTGTTCAACACTTTCACTCTCGAACGACACAGCCTTTCCTCCAGTTCATCATCCCGATGAGCCGGACGACACAACTCTAAGCATAGCAAGCATAGCATGGTAGGAATCACAAACATGGCTCAATCAATCCCCACAATATACTAGTGGGTTTCATCTAGATTATCGTGGCAATGACAGTCATGCAAAGGAAGTGGGTTCAACTACCGCACCACACAACAGTTTGAATCATGTTGTCTTAATGCACGAGAAACAAGTATAAGTAGCGAGAACATGGGTTTGTATCGGAATGATCAATGGGTTGCTTGCCCGATGTAGTGGTGGTAGGATATCGCCTTCGGACGGATATTCGGGATTATCCTAGAATGAGAACCTATCATGAAAGACATACCGAAAATAAACACACATGGCAATATGCAACAATATGATGCATGCTATGACATGGCAATATGAATGTGTGTTGGCCTAATGCAAGCTAGAACAAAAGGGGATGAACTCATTTGAATCAAAGATTCAAATGTTAGCTCATTTAAAATAGCCCTAAAGGTGCATTATCTTAATCTGCTTAAACAGCGAGGTTAACTTGTTCTATCATGCATGAAACCTGTACCAATGGACAGAATGGATTTTTCTGATCATTTTTCATATATAAATCTTTGCATTTGGAGTTACAGATTAATTTCTATGAATTTTTGAAGTTTGAACTATATTCTGGAATTTCCTATAACAGAATAATTCCAGAATTCATTTATTTGCGTCGGCAATGCATCGATGATGCGTCAGGGGTCAACGGGGACGCCCGGTCAAACTGGACTGGTGGGTCCCGCATGTCAAGATAATTAGTTTAACTAAATATTAATTAAAACTAAACCTGATTAGTTACTGTATCGGGCCCCAATTGCCGAATTGACCCAGAGAGTCAACCAGGGCCCACCCGTGGTCAAAGTCGGCGCCAACTACACGCGCTTAGCCGCCAAGCAGCCGTGACGCGGGCGGCGAGTGGATTTGGCTGCTAAGCAACCAAATGAGCCGCGAGGGTGTCTACGGTGCACAAGAGCAAGCAGCTCTCTGGTGATGTTAGTTGAGCTCTGGGCAGCCGGATCTCCAGGCGACGCACCTAGGCGGTCACGCCCGGTGAGTGAGCGAACTCGAGGCTACGGTGTGCAGTGGAGGCAGGGAGTGGTGGGTTAGATGCCACACTAAGGCGGTGAGTATGATGGACACCGAGAGGTGATCGGAGGATGGCCGGAGCATCGCCGCCACTTACGCTCCGGGCGGCGATGCACGATTGAGCTCTGTATGGTCGCTACACCGCTCGGGAGCGAGAGAAAGGACGGAGAGGTAGCTAAGCTCACGGGGAACTCGAGGAAGCACTCGAGTGCGGTCGGGGGCCAGGCTGGTCTTGGCAAGCGTCGAAGGGATCTCCGCGGCAGCTGGAGTGAGCGAGTTGGTCTGAGGCCTCGGGCTCTGCGAGCACTCGGGGCTCGGCTAGCTCGGCAAGAGGAGGCGGCGGAGCTCCTAGACCTGACGGGGAGGAGCACAGTGTGACGGGCCAGCGCGACTACCCGGTAGTGCGGCCTTGCAGTGGCGTCGGCCATGGCGGGGAAGCGAGGAGGAGCTGGGAGGAGAGAGGTGTCCCGAGGTTGGGGGAGAGATGGGAGGCGCTTGCGTCGAGCTTCGGTGAGGGAAGCAGCAGGCGGCGACCAGCTGTCAGGCATCTGCGATGCTGCCGCCCGAGCACACCTACTGCTGGCTGCAAGCCAAGCAGCTGTTGGCCTTGTGGCCAGTGGTGGGCCCGACAGTGGGCGGTTGGGTGGCGCCAGGTAAGCTTTTCCCTTTCCGTTTTCTTTTTTATTTTCTGTAACTTTGTGGACTTTTTAAAAATACTTAAACAGCTCCAAAATTCACCAAACTGCTCCTGGTCCTTAGTTGGAATATTTCCAACATGAAACATTTTAGTTTGGGAATATTTGGGAATTTGAAATATTTTATATAATTTTAAATGCCCAAACTCAAATACTTATGATTTAATTCAACAACCTTAGGATGACCTAGAAAATTGTGCACCACTTTTGGGAGGCTCACGACCAAAGCAAAGGTGATGAGCATTTTAGAAGGGCATTTCGAGGTTCATTGAAAATAATTTTAGTAAACCCTAGTTGGATTCAAAAGGGGTCTTTGGGGTTACTGTCTTCCCATTTCCAATTTCGATGAAAGTTAAACATGATGCAACACACTAATGCATGGACTAGCTAGGATGTGACATTCGGTGCATGGCGAGTCAGCTGGTGGTGGGGTCATCTCTGGGGCAAACCGAGCACTATGGCCTGGCTCAGCACGCAGCTCTGCACGTCTTCAGCCATGGCCCGGCGACATGGCCGCGGTGGCTTGACCTCGGTTTGCCGAAGCAGCTACGGTGATCGAGAGGTATGGGAGGAGAGCTGAAGCAGCGGAGGAGCTCACAGCCAGTCACGTAGAAGCTCGGACGGCTCGGGAGGCGTCGGGGCGGCTCTCCGATCGCCGGCGATCTCGGGTGGTCTGGCGGCGGTCGAACTTCGATGGCGAGCTCACCCCTTCCGGCGATGCGTGGCTCGACGGAGAGCATAGAAGTACTAGCGGAGGTCGTTAGTCATGAAGAGGCGAGGGGTGGTTGTCGCGTGGTGGTTCGGTGGCGCATCCATGGCGCGTCGGCCATCGCGGAGACAACGAGGAGAGGAGGT
This sequence comes from Aegilops longissima, assembly GCA_021605205.1. NCBI lineage: Eukaryota > Viridiplantae > Streptophyta > Magnoliopsida > Poales > Poaceae > Aegilops > Aegilops longissima. Next base: position 67,196,410 of record CM038677.1, read on the forward strand.
TAGCAGGGGAGGAGTGGCAGGGGTCCGAAGTGCGTGGCGCTCACCTGGCGTAGAGGCAACATGTGGGAAGCGGGGAGGTGGCCGGCAGGCGTGGCAGCCGTGTGAAACGCACGCCCTGCCTTCTGGCGAGTAAGGGGTGTTGGCGCTGGCCGGCTGGGCAACCTGATGCCGGGCCAGAAGTGATGTGAATAACTACAGTAGGTTTTCCATTTCTGTTTTTTATATTTTTCGACATTTGTTTGGTTTAATAAAATACTAAACCATTTTCAAAATTCATGAAAATAATTGTGTGAACTAAATGGACTTATCCAAGCTACACAACAACTTCGAATTATTGAACATATATTTATGATATAGTAAATATAGATCCAATTCAAATATTTATTGGTTTTACTTCAAAGGCCCAAAATAATTGTTCCTAAGATTCTAGAAATATTGGTTTGAATTTTATCCCTTGCCAATATTTCCAGAGAGCAACATGAACATTTTCTTGGATATTTTTGGAGCAATTTTTATTTGGGTCATTTCCAGAAATGATTCTGAGGGTTTCATAAATCCCCAATTCAAATTTAAATGGAATTTAAACATGATGCACACATGACTAGCTAGTCTACGTCATACCAGAACTAGGTATGTGACACACGGATGTTATGTTTGAAGGCTACAAGGGCCTCTGTGTCCGGACAGTCGACTATTTGATTTTTCTTGGTTAGGAACCGTGTCCAAAATTGTCTGGCCGATTGCTCTAGCTGCTGAATTATGTGGCTTAGGTCATCGGCGTGGTGGTGCACATAGGTGCCACAGAATTGTCGAGGAATCGGCTTCAGGTCTTCCCAACAACTAATTGATTCTCTTGGCAAGCTGTTAAGCCAATGCCGAGCTGGTCCTTTAAGCTTGAGTGGGAGGTATTTGATGGCGTGTAGATCATCACCGCTTGGGCCATGTGGATATGAAGGAGATAATCCTCGATCCATACCGCTGGATCATTGTGCCATCGTATGATTCGATGTTTACGGGTTTGAAACCCTCGAGGATTTGATGATCCATTACTTCATCTGTGAAGCATAGTGGGTGTCTGGCGCCTGCTGTCTTGGGCTATATCACGGCGTAGCTCAAAGCGAGCTTTGTATACTTTGTTCGGCCGGCGGTTACCATATCTGCATGGCGGTTATCGTCGCGTGTCGTGGGCGCCACGCGATCCATAGATCGATCTTGTTTCCCTTGCCTTGTCCTCAATATATCTCACAGTGCGGCGCATTTCCCGTTCCTTGGTATTCTTTGGCGATGCAGTGCGGCTTGAGTGGAAGCCGAGGCCTCTGCAGTCAGCGACCCGAGGTGGCGATCGGCCGCATCATGCCTTTGGTGATGTATTTCTAGGTGCTTCCTCCTCTAATCGGGGTAGCAGCCTGCGTTTTAGGTAGCTCTTGGAGGGCGTTGATTTCGTACTCTTGACGCAAGGACTTCAGTCCATCTGCCGGCTAGCAAGTCTTAGTCAGCTCTAAGCTGTTGCTGTTTTTCTTGAAGCTTTTCGCCCGTGGCCATTAGCCTGCATTTGAAACGCTCTTGTTCGGCAGGATCCTCGGGCATGACAAATTCGTCATCGTCGAGGCTTGCCTCTTCTTCAAAGGAGGCATGTAATTATAAATCCTCTACCTCTCTGCACTGCCGCTCTCTCATGAGGGCTGGTTTCTCCATCCTCTGCGCTGAATCCTCTTTGGAGGGGTTGTCTTCGGCCTTTGTCAGGGTGTTATTGTCTCCGTGCCGGAATTACCGTTTTGCTGGCGGGATTTAGGCGTCGTCCAGCGCCCGGCAAAGGCTGCTTCTTGGAGGGTCATCCTCCGTTGTTCCATCGTCGTTCCTTCTTTTGGGGTGTCCACCATGTATATGTCATACGACGAGGTGGCCTTCTAGTGCCCTGTAGGCGTTGGTTCTTAGTCTTCTCCTGCATCGGCATCCATACCGTTGATGTCACCGGAGTCGAAGTCGAGCATGTCGATTAAATCATCGACAGTGGCTATGAAGTGGGTGGTGGTTGGGCTTTGAATTTCTTTGTCGTCCGCATCCCAACCTTGCTGACCATAGTCCGGCCAGGGCTCTCCTGATAAAGAGAGAGACTTTAGTGAATTCAGAATGTCGCCGTAGGGCGAGTGCTGAAAGATGTCCGTGGCGGTGAACTCCATGATGGTAATCGGTTCGATTAGCGGTAGCGGAAGGTTGAGTCCGGCACCTTGGAGTAACAAGCCGCAAAGGACAAGGCTGGTGTTGAAGCTTGATCGCCAGTGAGATTGCAGGCCGGCGGTGTCAGACCACCCGTCCTCGATTAGCGCCTGATCGGCTCGAGCTGAGGTCGGGCCGGACCGCGAAGCGACCTCTAGGGCAATCGCTTGTTAGGCAGCGAGCTAGATCATGCCCATCGTATCTGATCTTGGCACGCTTGGCTCGGCTTGGCTCGAACTGTCGAAGATCAAGACTCAGCGGACATCAGCCATGTAGTTCAAACTTCAAATCTGACACGATGGCGAGGCATAGCTTCGATCTGCTCCAAATGGCCAGCGAATTGTACCGATGCAAAGCCGCCCGAATCGAAGATCTATCCGGGAGAAAAGTCTCACCCTGGACGCATCGTTGTTGATGATCGAGGAGCCATCGGGCCTAAAGATGACAACAGGAACTCTTAATGAAAGCACCAATGTCGATTGTCAAAACCGGCGGATCTCGGTAGGGGGTCCCGAGCTGTGCGTCTAAGCGGATGGTAACGAGACAAGAGACACGATGTTTTACCAGGTTGGGCCCTCTCGATGGAGGTAAAACCCTACTCGGCGATTAATATTGATGATATGGGTAGTACAAGAGTAGATCTACCACGAGATCGAGAGAGGCTAAACCCTAGAAGCTAGCACGTGGTATGATTGTTGTTAGTCCTCGGACTAAAACCCTCCGGTTTATATAGACACGGAGGAGGTTAGGGATTACATAGAGTCGGTTACAAATGGGAGGAGATCGCATATCCGTATCGCCAAGCTTGCCTTCCACGCCAAGGAAAGTCCCATCCGGACACGGGCGAAGTCTTCAATGTTGTATCTTCATAGTCCGTGAGTCGGCCAAAGGTTATAGTCGGCCATCTGGACACCCCTAATCCGGGGACTCCCTCGACCCCCGTCCACCATCTACTGTTCATCCAGCCCTCCACCACGGGTTCCTGTTCATCCGGAGGCAACGCCACACGCTCCTTATTCATCAACCCCCAAACACTCACTATTCATCCCGCAGGCGGCATCGATCGGCTTCGAGTTAGCGGCGATAGCGAAGAATCGCTCCATCGGAGTTCGATTAACAGCCATCGATCGATCACTTGGGTTCGATAGCGTAGCTGCGATTCAATATCATCGGGTTGATTAGAAGCCCAACGCCTCGCTTCGATTAGAAGAGCCAGCGCCGCACACAGCGCGTACGTCACGAAAGCGTGCATCGCTCTCCCACCGTAACGCAGCAACTCCACGAAATTTTCCTCCCCTCGCTTCTACCACGGTTATTCCATCATGGACGGCCCAAAGAATGTCATGCAGCTGCGTCTCCAGCCCTTGAGACGAAAAGCCCATTTACATCATGATTTTTGTCATAAGTAGGAGCCCACCACATCTATGATGATACGGGTTTTGTCACAATTATCGTCATAGAAGTGTCATATGTATGACAGAAAAAAAATTCGTTCGGCCCAAAATGTCACGGATGTGACTCTTTTTTTGTAGTGAGGGTGCATTAAATGCACCACTTAACCTCATGTCATTGGTTGCCCGGCAAGCCTTGCCGGGCTATCTCGCCAGCTCCATGCCTGCATGCTTGACATGTCGCTGGAAGGATGTCATCTATAGGAGTTTCCTGTAGAAAGAGGTTGCCATGTGGCGGCGCCACTTAGTCACTGTTGCGACGACACGCACTGATTGACAACGTGGGTCGTGGCAGAGTGCTTGGGTGAGGTGGTGTTGCCTTTGCGAGTCCCGGTAGGCCCTGGCGGGACGTCTTGGACATCTTTTCCCGGGGGTGACCCCATCCTTGCCTAGCTCGCCTGCCCGGCAAAGGGGGAGGCTTTTATCTTGGTGGCATCTGGCTTCTCTGGCTTGACTCAGGTCTTCTTGATCGGCATGTTGGTCCTTCGAAGCTCTTGATCTCTTGTATTCTGACTTAGGTTGGTGTCGTATCCTTGTTCCCGTGCCTATGCATAGTCTGGGCAACAAACCCAGGGTTTGTTGCAGCGAAAACCCTAGGCCTGCCCGAGCGTTGCGAGCATCGTCGAGTAGGGCCTAATAAGTCTGCAGGGTGAAGTCTTTGAAGGGTTGGCCTCTTGAGGTGATGTCGTTTCTTCATTAATCTTGGGTCCAAGCCAGTTTCCGGTTTCCCCGCGCGTCGCGTAAAGCCAATAGTGGTGGGGCTGCCGTGGTAATAGCCCGTGAATGACTTTAACGCATGGGGTAGAAAATGCCAATTCACTCTTCCCACCACGCCCTTATCCTTAGCCACGTATGCAGCATGCATCACGCGGGGTATGTAACGGAGGCGCGTGGCGCGGGAGAGCCTCAAGGTGAGGGCCCGGCCATCTTGAATTGGCGGAGGAGGACAGCGACCGCCCGTTGAGGGAGTGTCTCCCCTCCCCGTCCCGCCTATAAAAGGAGGGGCGAAGGGAGGGTGGAGTCATCCATCCTTGTGCTCCTCCTCCTCTGTTTTCTGCTTCTTGTTGGTTATGCTGAAGAGAAGAGCCTGGGCCAGGCCCCGGGCTCTTGGTTGGGGCTGGTGTTACCAAATGCTGGTGCTGGTGTCCGGGGAGTGAGCCTAGTCCTTGCTGAGGTGAATCTCTTGGCGTCTTTGGGGCTCGTCTGGGAGGCATGGCGGAGGTGCAGGTAATCCCAGCCCCCTCCCGGAGGTCTTGGCGCTGATGTCCACGAGAGGCGCGCCTTCCTGCCCACCAAGGTGGGGGCGGTGTGCCTCGAGCCCCCTGGCCGTCTTGGTCGCTCGTCGTCTCTCCGAAGAAGGTGTCGGGCTGGAGTCTTGGCCCTCCCCTGGAATGGTGTTGCTGAAGATCAAGCCAGGGGAGAAGGAGAAGGCGGGAGGCAGGCCATCCAGTAGGAGCATGACTGCATTGACGCGTTCGTCTCGTACTGGCGACCTGCTGCCCATCATTCTGGCTCTTCCCCCCTTTCCTCGGCATCGTCATCACCGTTTTCCTGGCTGCCGGGGAAAGGCCTGCCCTTCTGGTGTTCCCGCTTCCTCCACTGGTCTTCCAGCCGGGCCCCGATGTCTTTGTCTGCCGGGGCTTGTGTTGGAGTCTTCTGATTGGTCCCGGAAGTGGTGACTAGGGGGCAGCTGTGGTGCTCCTTCTGCCTTACTCCTTCGCAGTCCCACCACTCTTGATCTTGTCAGGCTGCATTTGGCAGGTCCCGGCAGGATCGGGGTGGCATTGTGTCGGTACGTGTCATGTCCCCTTCTCTTCCCACCGCACTACCTGGGACAAGAGGGACAGGGAGAGGGAGAGGAGTTTACGGAGCACTTATCTTTTTTCAATCTTAAACCTATAGGCACTTACCAAAATTTTAATTCAAATAATGTAATCTCTCTAGTCCATGTTTGTGTTCTGTAATGCTTGTACTTGTATCAGCATATTAATGAAAAAGATGAACCTTGCCAGGAGCTCGTGCAAGTATATGTCCATGCGGAGGTGGGGTGCCTCCTTAATGTAAATAAACGAGTTTTCCCTGGTAGGCTATCCTGTTAGCACCCTTTTTGTTTGCTGGAGAGCTGTGTTTGCCGAGCAAAAGATAAAGGACCAGCCCCGCCAACTTCCTTTTATCAAAGGCCCTGCGACCATCTGACGAAACAGCGTTCTAGTCAAGATGGGAGCACCTAAATCTCAGAGAGTGGCGAGGTTTTCTTATGCACAAGTTATAGCTTACAGAACACTAATGGACAAGAGGTAGAACTTATCTGTTTTGGCTTGCGGGGATCGCTTGATGCGGACTATTTTCTCAGCTCCTTATTGAAGCCAAGTTCCGGCGGGAACACGCAACTTCATGCGAGATGAGAATGAGCGCAGGATCGATCCTATCTATATGCATATGCAAATGCTCATGAAATGCTTATGCAATGATCTTGGAATGCTCATGCATGCATACAACAGTCGTTGGCCCCCCCTAGCGCTTCATTTATTTTCTCTTGCATAGGGTCATCGCCATATCGGCTTTGTACAAGGGGTTACATGCAGGTGAGGCAAGGCACATGCAAAAGGGTGGCTGCGGGGCTGGGCCCAACATCCGGCATATACGGGTAGAACTTGCGAAGATGCTCAATATTCCATGAGTTTTGCAATTGAATGCCATCTCTGGTCTCGAGACAGGCTGCCTTGTGACTCGGTGACTTCGTACTACAGTAAGGCCTTCCCTACTTTAGCGACAACTTGTTTGTACCTGGCGGACTGAGGCGCGCCTAAGCACAAGGTCGCCTTCCTCAAAACACGGGCATGAACCCTACGGCTATGATAGCGGCGTAGGGCTTCGATAGCATGCACCACATGTAGCAGCCGGAGGCGGTTCTCCTCGAGTAGCCGGCAATGCGTCCGTCGGTGCTTATCTTCGCGCTACTTCGCCGTGAGGCAAGCACTCGGCGACCCATAAATGAGTTCGAGGATAACTTCTTCTGCCCGTGGACCGAGGAAGTGCACTTTGTCGCTTTGTAGCTCGGTTTGGTGTCGTTCTAACGGACGAAGAACTATCGGCAGCTCATCAATCCACCGCTGCCGTGCTTCTGCAGCGTATCAAAGGTTCTTGTCTTGAGTCCCCGCAGCACTTCAGCGTTCTCCCTCTCAGCTTGTCCATTGCTCCGGGGGTGTGCCACAGAAGCAAATGAGATCTTGCTTCCGAGGGCATGAACATATTGCATGAAGGCACAGCTCGTGAACTGGGTGCCGTTGTTAGTAATGATCCTTGCCGGGACTCCAAAACGGCACACCAATTCTTTCAAGAACTTGATAGCTGATGGCCGATCCTTGTCGTGGTTCTAAGTCTAACAGATAGAATGGGGGTAGGAATGGAGAGGCAAGATCCTAGCTATGGAGTAGTTGTATCGCAAAGGATTTCTGAGTTCAGGCCCTTCTCGGAGGAAATAACAGCCCTCGTCTCGGAGCCGGAGGCGGTCATTTGGATTATATCGTATGTGTTACGAAGTGCGAACCCTTCTGCTGTGGAGGGTGGCTTATATAGAGTCGCCGGGACCCCAGCCAGCCCATGTAGCGAGAGGGTTTAAGATGCGTTAAGACCTGGCATTCTTTGTAACGTCGGACATAAAGTGTCATCATGATCATAAAGAATACTTAATTACAGACCGTTCGGATCTGAGTGATTCTGAGCACGATGGTGAGTGAGCCTTCTTGGTCGAGTGTCTACGATTACATCGGTGGAAGCCTACCGGTCATTGGAAGGCAGCTTCTTTGGAGTGTCCTTGGGAGGTACCTTTGGGCAGGTCTATGACCCTACCCTAGGTACATGACTTCATCATTAGCCCCGAATGGATCGAGCTTTGAGTGGGGAAGGAGTTGATAAGCTTTCCTACCCGTTCTTTGTGTTGCGAGTGTGTCTTACTCTGGATCAATGATGGCGTCAACTTCTCTTTCAGTCGCCTTGATCCATTCTTCACATTTGTCGAGTGAACTTTGTGAACTTGAGGATTTCGGCGACGGATCGGAATCTGCTGTCGTCGACGAGTTGCTCTGCGGTTAGCGGATTTCGCGGGATCTGAATTTTGGGAAGCGCCTGAAGCGGAAAACTGCGGCACTTTCCGGATCGGATAAAGCGATGGCGCCTCGATCTTGCGCCGCCTTTTTGCGCACGTATCGGCGTGCCTATTGCGGGATTTGACAGTTACTGGGCCTACGATCAGACCACTCGGAGCGGCCTCATATAAGGCATCGGATGGGATATTTTGAGCAGTGTGACCCCAATCTTCCCTCCCTCCGCCTCCAAATCATACATTGCGCCCTTAGCCTGCTCAGCGCCGCAGCTCGATTATGCTGCCCGCGCGACCATGGTGAAGGAAGACCGCAACCTTGGGCGGGTGAAGAAAGCGGCGAAGGCGAAGGGAAGCGCCAGTCGGGCGGATCTTCTTCAGCGGTCAAACTGCCGCAAGGTTGGGTCGAGAGATTGGATCCGCTCGACCATCGCCGAGAAGGACCTCAGCGATCGGCCAGCGAGGACTGATCCCCCATGGGTCGTGAGGCTTAGGGAGCGGAGTGGCAGCCGCAGCACTGAAGAGGGTGAGTGTGTTCTCCTAGCCACTCCGTAGATTGGGGATTTTCTCTGCCGCGAATCCTTTCTTCGGGGTTTGAACTTTTTGGGCCAACTCCATCATTTCCTCCCAACTCCATTGCCTATCTTGCTGCTTTCGTGACATTGTCGAAAACTTCTTGGGTTGTCGGCCTTTGGGGCCTCTTCAAGCATATATTCACTTGTCGCTCTCGGACGGTGAAAGCGAACCGAATGCGAAGAACCCAAGTAATCCAGGATGTGTGGGGACTCGGGGTCGAGATGAGGGGAGGCGCTTTTCGGCTATGACTCTCCCGACTTCGGTTAGAGGTGGCGATCGACACTGGTTCTCTGCCAAGACCAGCCGACCTTGAGCGGTCGGCTTGGACTCCCTCCTTTCTCCATGAGTCAGTGAACAAGCCATCTTCCTGAAGGTGCTACCCGGAGAAGCCCCAAGTAAAATTGTTGATGGAGCAGCGTAGTCCAGCTCATTGCGACGGGGTGACGGCATGGATCTTCGGAAGTTTTCCTCCGATGGCGTATTCAGCCACTCCAATACCGAGGCCATCCGATGTGGATGTACTCGATGCGGATGATACCACTCGGGTCCATCCGGAGGAGGTCAATGGCGCCACGCTGGAGAAGTGGATGACTGCCATCACGAAACAAAGATAATCCTCGGCGAGCTGGGAGGATTCCCCACTTGACCATTCTTACGATCCGGACAAGGTATAACCACTTATCTCCGGCGTGATTCTGCTGCATTCATTCATGTTTGATGCCAATTAAATCGTTGACGTTTGCCTTGTTTTGTTGTCTTCTAGGCCACCACTGAGATGTACTCGATGCCCAGCGAAGCGAGGGAACGGTCGAAGAAGAAGAAGAAGCGGAGGTGAAATCCGGGAGGAATGGGAGTCAACGGCGAGGAGGATGAGGTGGGCGACAGCTACGGTGAAGAGGGCGAGGAGGAGGAAGAGGAGGAAAGCGTCGATCCTCCCGCTCGGAAACAAGGTCAAGTTGGCGCATGACCCGGCGTGGCGGTAAAGCTGTTGTGCCTTTGGGCGGTCGGCAAGCGACCTCGGACAACTTCCCTGCGCCCGAGAAACCACCGAAGCAACCTCGAGCAACATCGTCGAAGCGGCGAAGGCCCTGCCCAAGATCGGATGGTCATTCCCACCATCTCCGGTGTCATCAGCGAGAACTTGTATTTCCCTATTCAACATGAGTGCACTTTTGGTCGACTCGATGACTGATCAGCCGATTCTTGAAATCTGCGGTGCTGCTACCTCGAGACCTCAATAAGCACGAAGATCAGGAAATGGAAGATGCCGTCACCTCCAACCTTGGTATGATCTCTGCGGTTTAAGCTTTTAGTCGATTGGTTTCCATGTTTACTTTTGAATCTTTCTTGTAGTTCCGCCTCATGTCATTGATCTCCCGATGATGGCGAAATGCCGTTGAGGAAGAGGAAGGACAAGAGGGTGCCTGCTGGCAAGGCTGCTCCGGTTGTGACGATACGAGGCAGCTGGTTTCGAGGGAGGCAACCTTTCGAAGCCTCTGTGTCTTTTCTTTGTACCGGCTGACAAGTGCAGGACCCACTTAAATCGATTGCTGATCCACCATCCCTTTTGCTACACACCACGTCCCGGAAGACCAAGTGAGTGCTGCTAAGGAGGCTATACGCCAGGCAGGGATCATGATGGAGCAAGTGAAGGCAGTCCGAGAGGCCAGCCAAGAAGCCTATGATGCTAGTTCAGCTCTCCAGAGCAATGTCCAAGTAAGTCGATCGTTGCTTGCTCTATTAGGATATGCTACCTGAAACTGCTTGCTCTGTTAGGACATGCTACAAAACTGCTTCTTTCGAAGATTTCCATATTTGTACACCTTTGGGTGGGGTGTCGATTGAGTTTTGTGGGGGGCATGCTGAGTGCACCCAGGGTGTAGTCCCGAGACTATGGTGGACTGCGTGCGATCGACTATAGTCTTTACACTGAACTTCTTCACTCGGCCTGGTGGGACCAAGTCGAATGGAACCGTAAAACAGGTGGGGGCGCTGGAGTGCACCTTGGTGTAATCCCGAGACTATGGTGGACTGCTGGCGATCGGCTATAGTCTAAAGAACTGTTTTTTTTACATGGTGACCGTGACAATTAGCCATGGTTTTAGAATCATAACCTTTTTGCCTCTTTTGGTCGACTGGTCGAACCAAATTGGTAAAACCAGTGGGGCCATGCTATCTGTCTTTGATGTCTTTTGTTGATTGACTCTTTGTAGAAATCTTGCAAGCTTGTGGCTCGCTATAATGAGATAGAGAACAAACAGATCCAGCTCAACCTCGACTTGAAGCTTGCTCAGGAGAATTTGCAGAAGGCGAAGGATGAAACAAAAGGTATGGCTGGTGAGAACTTGTGTTGTCTTTGTTTTTGTTCATTCTCAACTCTGTTCTCATTGTTGCTTTGCGGATAAACTGGAGAGACTACGAAGAAGAAGGACCTTGACCTTGTAGAGGCCTGAAAGCGGCTTTGGAGAAAACAAAGCTCGCTGAAGAAGAAACTTGCCTCGGTCGGCAAACTTGAAGATGAAAATGCCAAGCTGAAAGCTGCTCTTGTGTGACCAACAAGGAAGTTAGTCGTGAAAGAGCGACAAGATTGCTCTGCGACAAGGCTGGCCAAGCTGGCGGGAAGCGAAATGACACGGAGGTTTATCTTGGAGGCTCGCCAAGCTGTTCCTCATGCTTGAAGGTAATCTCTTTTATCCATTGTCTTGCTATCACCGGCTCATCGCATGATTGTTGTTTTGAGTCGAGCTGTGTTTTCAGAATTCTGTCAAAACTTGAAGAAGAAACGGTCAGTGGAAACCAGCACGGACCCCATCAACTCTCTGTGAAGAATGAAGCTGCTATGAATGTGCTCCATTTGGAGTCTCGCGTTGCTAAGCGTGGTGGATTATCTTGCTTTCGACTGAAAGCTGCGGTGTCGCGGATCGACTCAACTCTCGGCGGATCGGGCGGCAGAATGACCTTGAATCATAATGACTCATTGAATGAGATTCCAAGTCGAGTGCAAGAATGGAAAAAGTCTTACGCGGTGTGGTCTGATGTTGCTCTGTCTCTGGTTCGTGTCCCTTTGCAAGGAAGCGCAAGAGGAAAAGCTGGCGTCCCTCAAAGTTGCCAACACCGGAAATGCGACTTCCGATCTTTCATGGAGACCTTCATCGCTGCTGCTACCGTATTGCCGGAATCGACCTCGACCAGTTTGTTGCACCTTCCGGTCCTCCACGGAGAGTAAAAACTTCTAAGTCCCACCTTAAATTTGCCTCGGAATGCGAGTGGTTTTGTAACCGACAAACTTTAACGGGCTTAACGCTGAGCACTTTGGATCCGTGGGGCGTTTATCGAACTTGATCTATCCTTGAACATGCTTTATTTGCCTTGAGAGAACTTTGCTCTTCATTGAATATATTTCATTGTTGTAAGTAGTATCCTTGAGGTGAAACTCCGATCGACTTGTACTTCATCTATCTTGCGGGTAGAGGCGGACCTGATTGCTGACCTCGTCGTTCTTGCGGATTAGGATGGACCATACGTTGTACTTGTGGCGAAGCTCCGAAGGAGAAGGTAGCAGTCGACCTGTACCTCGTCGTCCTTGCAGATTGGGATGGACCGTACGTTGTACTTGTGGCGAAGCTCCGAAGGATAAGGTAGCGATCGACCTGCACCTCGTCGTCCTTAGGATTGGGATGAATTCCTTACTTAGGCGAGTCTTGGACTGCAGCTAAGCCTCGGCGGGAGGTGTGCTCTCCACTCGGTAGGATTTTTATCACTTAGGCGAGCAGGCTGCAGCTAAGCCCCAGTGGGAGGTTGCTCTCCACTCGGTGGGATTTTTATTACTTAGGCGAGCAGGGCTGCAGCTAAGCCCCAGTGGGAGGTTTGCTCTCCACTCGGTGGGATTTTATTACTTAGGCGAGCAGCAGGCTGCAGCTAAGCCCCAGTGGGAGGTTGCTCTCCACTCGGTGGGATTTCTATTACTTAGGCGAGCAGGGCTGCAGCTAAGCCCCAGTGGGAGGTTTGCTCTCCACTCGGTAGGATTTTTGGTGTAGCTCGAAGGAGAAGGTGGCAGCCGACCTGCACCTCGTGGAGTCCTTCTTGAAGCGTTCATTATATTGAATGTTTAAGCGAATCCTTGGGCTGTTGCTAAGCCCCCGAGTGAGAGGCTGACTCTCCACTCGGTAGGATTTTGAATACTTAGGCGAGTACTTGGACTGCAGCTAAGCCCCCGAGTGGGAGGCTGGCTCTCCACTCGGTAGGATTTTGAATACTTAGGCGAGTACTTGGACTGCAGCTAAGCCCCCGAGTGGGAGGCTGGCTCACCACTCGGTAGGATTTTGAATACTTAGGAGAGTAATTGGACTGCAACTAAGCCCCAGTGGGAGGCTGGCTCTCCACTCGGTGGGATTTTGAATACTTAGGCGAAGCAGTTGCAGCTAAGCCCCAGTGGGAGGCTGGCTCGCCACTCGGAAAGGATTTTTACAAACTTAGGCGAACCAGATTAGCAGCTAAGCCACCACTGGGAAATTTCAACAAAAAGTAATAACAATCCTGGGAAAATTATAACATTCTTGTCTTAGATAAACAAACTACAAAAGTACTTTTATTACATCTCAGAGTGAGTATTTAAGTATAAAAGGCGAACAGCTCCGCATTCAAGCTCGAGGCTCGTCGATCTGGCGATCAACGTTGTAGAGATGATATGCTCCGTTGTGGAGAACTCTTGTGACGATGAAGGACCTTCCCAAGTGGGAGCGAGCTTGTGTGGTTTCTGTTGATCCACTCGGAGGACCAAATCTCCCTCTTGGAAGGCTCGACTCTTCACATTTACGGCATGGAATCGGCGCAAGTCTTGCTGATAGATAGTCGGCGGATCAGGGCCATCTCCTCTCCTCTTCCAAGAGGTCATTGCATCTTGCGGGCTTGTTCCGCTTCTTCTTGAGTATAGTTCGACTCGAGGCGCATTGTGAAGCAGGTCACTCGGCGAACTGCTTCAGCTCCATAGACCGGGAAGAATGGAGTTCTCGGTCGATCGATTAGGAGTGGTCCTCAATCCCGGAGAACTGATGGAAGTTAAATCGACCCAAGCTCTGCTGCGTGCTTGAGATCACGCATCAGCCGTGGTTTCAGCCCTTTGAGAATGAGGCCGTTTGCGCTCGCTTGTCCATTCGGCGAGGATGAGCAAGCTGAAGCATAGTCGACCAGCGTGCCACGAGGCGCGAAGGCTTTGAACTTGTCATTATCGAAGTTTGACCCATTGTCGGTGATGATGCTATCTGGAACTCCATATCTGAATATCAACTCTCGATGAAGCGATAGCGATTGCATGCATCGAGGTTCTTGATGGGCTTGGCCGATCCACTTGGTGAACTTGTCATTGCTACTAGCAAATGAGTGAAGCCGCTTCTGCCGATTCTCGCGGTCCAATCATGTCTAATCCCCAAACAGCGAAGGGCAGACGAGTGGAATGGTCTTCAAGGCTGGGCGGGCTTGTGTGACATGTTGGAATAGAAGCGACACCCTTCACACTTGTCGACTATTTCTTTTGCCATTTCATTTGCTTTCGGCGGTAAAATCCGCTCGATATGCTTTAGCCACAATGGTCAGAAGGGCGCATGATAGCCACAGGTCCCCAGTGGATATCCTCAAAATTATCGACCTTCTTACGGCGTGATACACTTGGCGACTCGATCGCTTTCTCTGTACAATTGTCCCTTGATCCTTTGTAAAGGCCTTGGATCGACAGACGATCTGTCGAGCCTCTTCTTCATTCTCTGGGAGCTCTTTCCTTAGGATATATGCGATGTGCGGCACTGTCGATCGGGAGTGATGACCACAACTTCCATAATCAGGTTGACCACGGCTGGGACCTCAACTTGATCGGATCATTGGCACTCTTTTGCTGCGGGGCTTCTTACGTGAAAGGATCCTCCTGTCTTGATGGTGCATGAATATGCTCCAAAAATACATTCTTGGAATGGCTTCCCTCTTGGACCCTATCTTCGCCAAATCATCCATGACTTGATTTTTCGATTGGGGTATATGATGAAGCTCTAACCCTCAATTTCTTCTCCGGCTTTCTCCTGCATTACGATAACTTGTCATAGCTTGGCCGACATCCACTCCTTCATCACTTGATTAACAACCAGATCCGAGTCGCCGTAGACCATAAAGGCGACGAGCCGAAGTGAAATGGCCATCGCAACCCATACGGGGTGCTTCATATTACCTTCGTTGTTGGAAGAATCAAAGTGAACCTGGAGAATGTATTTGAGCTTATCTCCTCGGGGGGAAACCAATACAACCCTGCACCAGAACCGTTCAGCATCTTGGAACCATCGAAAAACATAGTCCAGTGCTCCGAGTGAACTTGAGTCAGAAGCTGCTGTTCAGTCCACTCGGCGAGGAAGTCAGCTATTGCTTGGGACTTGATGGCTTTCTTTGCCTCAAATTTGATATCAAGGGGAAGGAGTTCAATCGCCCATTTAGCCACTCGACCAGTTGCATCTCTGTTATGAAGAATTTCCGACAATGGGCGTCGCTGACGACTGTAATGGAATGATCAGAGAAATAATGAGCAACCTTCTTTGTGGTCATATAAATCCCATAAACAAGCTTCGATAGTGAGGTATCTTTGCTTTGATGGGGTCACACTTGGAAAGATAATAAAGCTGGGCGTTGAACTTTGAAGACTTTTCCTTCTTCTTCCTTTCGACCGTAAATGCAGTCTTGGCGACTTGTCCGGTGGCTGCAATGTAAAGCAACAAAGGCTCTTTGCTGATAGGATCAGCAAGCACCGGCTGGGTGAAGGCGAGCTTTTAGCTCTGCAAGCGCTACATCATCTTACGAAGTCCACTCGAACATGTCGACTTCTTCATCGATCGGTAAAGAGCAATGCCTTTTCACCGGCGAGAGATGAATCGACTTAAGCGGCCAAGCATCCGATAAGCTTGGACATCGTGCACGCCGCAGGCGCTTCATTAGGAGTATAGTGCCACCCTTTTCGGGGTTAGCATCGATTCCTCGCTCGAAGCGAAAACCGAGTAACTTTCCACGGGAACTCCAAATGTGCACTTTGATGGGTTAAGCGATATCATACCTCCACGAGATTGGCAAATGTTTCAGCAAGGTCACTCAACAGGTCGGAACCCTTTAGTGACTTGACCACTATATCATCCATATGCGCTTCCACATTCCGGCTGATTTGGTGAGCAAACACTTACGAATCATCCTCATGAATGTGGCTCGGCATTCTTGAGACGAATGGCATGGTGACATAACGAAGCACCCGAATGGAGTGATGAACCTGTTTTAATCTCGCCGGGTCCATCTGAGACGGATCTGATGGTACCGGAATAGGCGTCTAAAAAGACAACCTCTCACATCCAGGTTGAGTCGACTATTTGGTCAATGCGAGGAAGAGGAAATGATCTTTGGGCAGGCCCGATTGATATGCTTGAAATTAATGCACATGCTTGAAATCGATGCACATGCGCAACGACTTGTCCTTCTTGGGGACCATGACGACATTGGCGAGCCACTCGGAGTGGTAGATCTCTCGGATGAACTCTGCCGCTAAGAGCCGAGCCACCTCTTCACCAAAGGCCTTTCTCTTCTGGACGGCGGACCATGAAGATGTTCTTTAACCGGTTTGACTTTTGGGTCGACTCGTAGGCGGTGCTCAGCCAGCCCCCTGGGAACACCCGACATGTCAGCAGGCTTCCATGCAAAGATGTCCCAGTTCTCACGGAGGAACTGGATGGCGCTTCTTCCTATTTTGAGTCAGTGTTGTTGAGATGTTGGTGAACAGCATTGGGATCGATCGGGTGAATGTGAACCTGTTTACGTCTCACGGACGGTTGGAATGTTGACTCCGTGGCGGGCTTCTTAGCTGCAACAAATCACTGGATCTGTGGTTTTCGATACTCTTGTAACTCTACCACCATGCTAAGCGAGCATCGGCGATCTTAGAGCCCTTAGGAAGCACTCTTCCGCCTTCTTCCGATTGCCGTAATAGTGATCACACCCTTGGGGCCAGGCATCTTGAGTTTAAGATACCGTAACATGGTGGGCCATGAAGCGTGCATATCTGGCCTTCCCGAATATAGCGTGATAAGCGCTCTGGAAATCCACAACCTCAAAGGTCAACTTTTCTTTCGAAATGCTTGAATCACCAAAAACTACATCAAGAGCAATTTGGCGAGTGACTCAGCCTTCTTTCCGGGAATGACTCGTGGAAGCTCATATTCTTGTGCTGAGTGCGGACATCGGAATGCCCATCCCTTTCAGCGTCTCTGCGTACAATATGTTCAAGCCACTACCACCATCCATCAGAACTTTGGTCGATCGAGTGCCTTGACGGCTGGGTCGACTCCTGGCGCTTGCCTCCAGGGGTGGCAATGTGCGTCGGGTGATCGGACTGGTCGAATGTGATGGCGATGCAGGACCATTTCAGATAGTTAGGCGTCGCGGGCGACCATGTTCACTTCCCGATTGATAACCTTCAATCGACTTTTGCTTCGGCGTCGGCAAAAATCATCGGTGGAATTGACACAGGGATATCCATCATCATGTCATCTTTGTCCTCAACTTTATGCATCTCCTTATCCTTAGCCTTGGGTTGTTTCCCTTGGGCTGCTGAATCAAGAGCCGACCTTTGTCGAGTGGTATGTTTGGGTAAATGAGTTTACCCTCTTCATCTTTCTTTGTGTGAATGTGACATGGCAAATCCAACACGTCATTTCCATCCTGGTCTTTCACCTTCTTGGGGTTCCAAGGACCCTTGGGTTTCCCCTTGAACTCACAGGGTCACAGCCAAGGCCTCTCCTGGAGCAGTGGCTCGGCTTTGCGCTAACCGCTTCCGACTGGAATTTCCTCCGCCCGGCCTCATTAGCGGCCGATTTGTATTACCACTCGGGCCGATCCTCCTCTTCACCATTTGCATACTTGGTGGCAATCTCCATCATCCGACTCAGGGTCATATCTCGGTTCGACCAATTTCAAACTCAACTCTCATTCTTGACACCTTCTTTGAAGGCCTGAGACTGCTTGGTGATCGGATACATTCTCAAGCTGTGTGGTGCAAAGTGATCCACCTCTGGATATAATCTCTCAAAGTTTCATTGACTTCTGCACACATTTGCAACTCCGTCAACCCGCTGGTGGCTTGCAAGTCCCTTCAAATGTCTGACAAACACTCGGGCAAGATCTTCCCAAGTGTAAATCTTTGCTTTGGGTGCTAAGCAGTTCAACCACGCTCGGCTGAACCCTCCAACATAAGAGGCAAATGCTTCATGGCTACCTCATCGTTGCCGCCGCCCGATCTGAACAGCCACTCGGTAATCTTCAAGCCAAGTGTCGGGCTTGGATTCACGATGAACTTACTAACTCCGATCGCCAACCTGAAGTTGGGAGGAATCACCACAGCTCGATGGCTCTGCTGAAACACTCATGCACGAGACATGAACACTTTCTTTGGAGGAACATCTATCATGGCCTTCTCGGTGAGCTCTGTTCTGTCAACCACACCTTGAATGATAATAGATCTCGCATCAAAGCTTGGTTCCACAGGGTCATTGGAACTCTTAAGCCCAACTTTCTTGTCTTTGGCGTCTGTCGTCCTGCTGCCGAGGAGTGTATGATCCACCCCTTGGGGGAGGAGTGGGCACTCGACGTCGATCATTGCGATCGAATCGGTGCTCATATTGCTCACGGCTCTTGTACTGATCATCACGCCGGCCCCCACGTTCCTCACGCCTCGGGGGCGATCTCGGACTATGGACCGACTGGACTAAATTCGCAGCGATGGATCGGCTGTGAATCCTGTTCCGCGACTGTGATACGACTGAGTTTTGGTCTCTTGCCGCCCGGAGCAGATCTATGATTTGTAGCAAACCTCTACCCGCCTCCGACTGGGAAGGCTGAATTGACTCTGCTATATGGGCGGCAGCTGCTAAATTCTGAATCGGAGTTGATATACCTGAGTTGGTGGCTGGAAGAGCGGCGTCGGCTGGATTCTGGAACCCTTGGTCACGCAGCTCTCGTCAGTACTCGCTGAAGGTTCTCGGTCGAGTGCGCTCAGCCAGAGTTAATGGCGTGCATCCTCAAGGCACGAGCCTCGGGGGTTTCTCCAACGATAGGAGTGTGAAGTGCATCCATGTTCAGACGGCGAAGCTCCTCCCCCTGAAGCGAAGTGAGGGGCTCGGGCAGGTACTCTTCGTGGGCTTGCGCCGGATCGCCTCCACCATCACCTCCGTTGGAGCGGGGGAATCCAGGGGGACTGCGTGGTCCATCGACCATCAGAACCTCTGCCGCCGGGTCACTGTTATCGCACTCGGACGCAGTCTCTGCAGAGCCAGTCGACAGGTCGAACAGGCCGTAGAGAGATTCGTTGGGCTCGATCACCGCGACTTGGGGGGTGGCCGACTGGCGAGCCACCGCATGCCTCACCCACCGTTGAAGCCTCGACCGGCCGGAGCAGCTTGCGCGGCGGGAGGCCCAGGCGCGAGGCGGCGCAGAGCCGACCCATACTCGTCGGCGGTTGCGCGGGAGGGCGTCGCGGACACCTGTAGGCAGCGTCGCTCCGCAGATGGGGAAGCGCGTCCACGTCGAGTGGAGCCTCGATGCCAAGCGGAGTCGTCGGCGACGAGCGTGAGCGCACCAAGACGGATCTCGCGGCCCTCGACCAGAATTCCACGAAACCATGATGTAGGAGATCGAAAGAATCCCAACTTCTCCAACAAATCGCTAGAACACCGGCCCCATGGTGGGCGCCAACTGTCGTGGTTCTAAGTTGACAGTAGAATGGGGGGTAGGAATGGAGAGGCAAGATCCTAGCTATGGAGTAGTTGTATCGCAAAGGGATTTACGAGTTCGGGCCCTTCTCGGAGAAGTAACATCCCTCGTCCGGAGCCGGAGGCGGTCATTGGATTATATCGTATGTATTACGAGTGCGAACCCTTCGCACTGTGGAGGGTGGCTTATATAGAGTCGCCGGACCCCAGCCAGCCCACGTAGCGAGAGGGTTTAAAGATGCGTTAAGACTGGCGTTCTTGGTAGCGTCGGACATAAAGTGTCATCATGACCATAAAGACTACTTAATTACAGACCGTTCGGATCTGAGTGATTCACAGGCACTGGCGGTCGAGTGAGCCTTCTTGGTCAAGTGTCTCGATTACATCAAGTGGAAGCCTACCGGTTATTTGGAAGGCAGCTTCTTTCAGCGAGTGTACGTGGGAGGGTACCTTTGGGCAGGTCTATGACCCTACCCTAGGTACATGACTTCATCAGTCACCTTTGTCACGGCAGTCACTTCCGGCCACTTTGTAAACTTGTCGATAGCCACGAACAAGAATTCAAAGCCCCCGACTTCTCGGGGGAAGGGGTCGAGGATATCGAGCCCCCAGACCGAAAATGGCCATGATAGAGGGATTGTCTGAAGAGCTTGGGCTGGCAGGTGGGTTTTCTTGGAATGGAACTGACAGGCTTCACACTTAGTGACTACCTTGACCGCATCTTGGAGGGCAGTGGGCCAACAGAATCCTTGCTGGAATGCTTTCCCAACTAATGCCCTTGATCCAATGTGGGAGCTGCACATGCCTTTGTGTATCTCAGCCAGCAGTTCCTTTCCTTCTTCCCGGCAGACGAACTTCAATTTCACACCGTTGGGCCTTCTTTTGTATAGAGTGGCATCGACAAACTGATACATACTAGCCCTCCGGGCTACTTTTTCAGCTTCGTCTTGGTCGCCGGGAAGCTCTCTGATTTGGAGGAAGTAGACAATGTGTGTCGGTGTCAAAACCGGCGGATCTCGGGTAGGGGGACCCGAACTGTGCGTCTAGGCGGATGGTAACAGGAGACAAGGGACACGATGTTTTACCAGGTTGGGCCCTCTCGATGGAGTAATACCCTACTCCTGCTTGATTAATATTGATGATATGGGTAGTACAAGAGTAGATCTACCACGAGATCAAGGAGGCTAAACCTAGAAGCTAGCCTATGGTATGATCATTGTTAGTCCTATGGACTAAAACCCTCCGGTTTATATAGACACGGATAGGTTAGGGTTACAGAGTCGAGATACAATGGTAGGAGATCTACATATCCGTATCGCCAAGCTTGCCTTCCACGCCAAGGAAAGTCCATCCGGACACGGGACGAAGTCTTCAATCTTGTATCTTCATAGTCTTGGAGTCCGTCCATGATGATAGTTCGGCTATCCGGACACCCCTAGTCGGGACTCCTCGGTAGCCCATGAACCAGGCTTCAATGGCGGCGAGTCCGGCGCATATTGTCTTCGGCATTGCAAAGCGGGTTCCTCCTCGAATACTTCATGGAAGGTTTTGAACACAAGGATAGTGTCCGGCTCTGCAAAACAAGTTCCACATACCACCGTAGAGAGAATAATTCTTGCACAGATCTGCTGACGTATTCCGCGGCATGACATCACACCATGGCCAGGCCTTTATATGAATCATTTTTTACTGTTCCACCCTAGCGCGTTTAGCGAGGCAGTTTCCTTGGCACGTCTTTATCAAAGTGTAGATCGCGCCCCCTTATTCCGGGATTCTCATCAAATACGGACGTGGGTAACCCAACCGTGCTCGTTGGCACGCCTCCTCTATCGAAGGTGATTCCTAATCGACCACGGGGAGGACTCTTGGTATTCAACCTCTTTATAATGAGACCAAGGCCCTCTTCTTTTTTCCACCCTCCATCGAGTTAGCCTAAGCTTGAGTTCTAATACCCAAAGCTTCAGATTTAGGCGCTTCGGACCTTCGACAATGTCCGGCACCGACCAGCTTGGCCGATGGATGTCTTCTTCCGTCACGGAAGAAGATGTGCTAAAACTGCGAGAGCGCCCGGTATCTAACGGTGAGATTTCGCATAGGCTGCTGCTCGGGGCAGGTCATTCCCACTCCGAGCCCGGTGAGGCGTGGTGTTAGTGTCTCACTTCCTTGAGGTTTAGGCTTCCAGCGGATCCCTTTGTGCGAGGGCTCATGTTTTATTATGGGCTGGATTTCCATGACTTGAATCCGGAGTCCATCCTCCATATCTCGTCATTCATTGTCGCATGTGAGGCCTTCCTCCATATTACCCCTCACTTTGGATTATGGCTCAAGACCTTCAAGGTGCAGCCGAAGATGATCGAGGGGCAACAAGCGAAGTGCAGAGGCGATCATAAGCAAGTGTGCCGATGCTCCGTGGCCGAGGGCTCTTTTCAAGAGGAGCTTGGTTTGTGTAACAGCAGGGTGGTTTTATCACGCTCGGGGGCACCAAATGGGTGGCGCTTCCGCCTTCCTTCTCGAGTCCACCACAGTGGTGGCGTCATGGGTCAACAAGGGGCTCGTGGGGGCCGTCCAGGGCGTTCCATTGTTGCAGGGGCGTGTCGAGACCTCCAAGAAAGAGATCAATCTGGTCGCGATGGCGCGAGTTATATTGATTGGCGTATACGCCCTACAAGCGTCGCCCCTCCGTGCATGGAATTCAATCCGGAGGACCACGAGCTCTTCAACATTTTATGGGTACAACGCCCATGGAGATGTATAAACTGTTCTTCGGATCACAAGAGAAGTGTCAGGACCTGACTGAGGACACAGGACTAAGCTGCAATCGCCCAGATACTCAAGTAAGTAATCCTGTATCCGGACAGGCTGTCCGTTCATTTATCATAGACTTGCCCTTAAAGGAGTTGTTTCTTGAACAGGAGTGGATAGCGAAGGCAAAGTTAATAAGGTGTCGGCTCCTCCCGGAGACCACGCCGGATCCCATCTTGACCAAGATGTTGAAGGCGCGCCTTTTAAAGAAGCGAAGGGGGAGGCGAGGAAGCAACTGCCTCCACGAAGGAGGCTTACGAGGAAGGAGGATCAAAGTCCGCCCTCCAAGGAGAGAAGAGGACCGCTTGGAAGATCCGGAGGTCAAGGCCTCAAGAGGAAAAGAAATCTCCGTCGAGAGAGTCCGGTCTTTGGGAAGTATCCCAGCCGCACTATTTCCCCAAGGGATCAGCCCTCAATGAGCCATAAGGAAAAAAGGGTCTTGTAAATAAGGAACATCCTGCATTTATTTCTAAAGATAACGAAATTGTACCTTGTAGTTCGGATCTCAGCCCTTCTCGGCTGAGCTCGTCTTGAGGATCTTCTTCGGAGATGATGGAAGCAACGCCTCCACCTATCGCACCCTCATGCAGTGCGGGACTCACTGAGGTGTCGTCGCGGAGGTTTCCCAAGTCCGGCAGGGCCGGAAGGTCCAGCGCCAAGGGCGTGCGGTCGGAGGAGCTGAAGGATCTGCTCGGGCGGCGGCTATCTCAGAAAGATCACCCGCGCTAATGGAGTGCAGTGATTGAAAGAATTGCATCCGCTGAGTGGATTGCATGAAGCCGTCGAAGCTTCTTGGCGGGGTTTGAGTCTGTAAAAATGATGTACCTTCGACGAGTTATGCATATAGAATGCGCCTTGTATAGATAGTAGCCACTAGTGCAGAACCGGCAATAGCACGGTTAAGTAAGGCCACTAGTGCGGTTCCACAACCGGCACTAAAGTGTGATCACTAAAGCCCCCCCTTTAGTACCGGTTCAGCACGAACGGTGCAAAAAACCAACCACGTGTACGAGCCAGCTCCGGGGCAGGGAGCCTTTAGTACGGTTGGTAACACCAACGGTACTAAATATTTAATGAGTTTTGTTTTATTTTTATTTTCAATTAAATTTGTGTTATCAATTTAATTCTTTTTTAGTTTGCTGGTATTTTACGATACTACACATTGTACACGTTATGCATATATATATATATATATATATATATATATATATATATATATATATATATATATATATATATATATATATATATATATATATATATATATATATATAGAATTTCTAATAGAACCAATCATGCATATATATATATATATCATCAATGTCTCACAAACCATCATATTAATTAATTCACATACACATATGTATAGCTATATACAATTTCTCCTACATATGCATGTTGCCTTGAGCCAGTGGCATTAGCCTAATTGGTGCCTTGAACACGATAGGGCGATGGCGGGTAATAGTATTCTCCTTGGATTTATGACCTGGTCGAGCAAAAATCCGCTATTTCCTCTTGAAGTGCTTCTCTGCGCTCCGTTTCTAGGAGCTTCTCCCTTTCCTCTGTGAACTGTTAAGAAGGAGATCAATATGCATGTGTATTAGTTGTGTGACTAGATATCGATAATGGTGTAAAAATTGTGAATAGTGTTTTGACAAGCGTACCCATTCCTGTCTTTGAGATCTGCTCCTTTGGACGCCATCATGCGAATGTTCTTGCAAGCATAGAATGCACACAGATCAGTCCCTAGCGCTTGCTTGAGGGCCTTTACGAGAATGGAATTTGATCAGATAATAATTAATCAAGCATGATAATTAAAGAGATGGCAGCTAGCTAGCTAGCTAGTACTATAATTACTTACCTTGGGTGAAACCATTTAAGCTTTTGTTTCCATTCTCCTGAGGTCCGCTGATGAACCTTGCCCAAGCCCTGCCCGCCGACAAAGAAAATGAATAAAGGGGTTATTAAATAGTTCATATCATGAAAATGACGAACTAAATAGGCGAGATATATAGTTAATAATGATTGAAATTACCTGTTGACTATCCCAAACAAGATGTTATAGTCAGTTTTTTCTTTGAGTAGTGAGTCCGATATTTCAACTGTTCGGCGTCAACTTTAATGATACACAAGACCCGAGTGAAATCTGCATGCACACGTTTGCATGTCTTAATTAAGCGGGCATATGTAAAGCAAAAACATGTAGCTAGCTAGTAGGCAAAAACAGAGAATTTGTAGTACAAGGCAGTGTGACTCACTAGAAGTTGTAAGGAAGTAGTATATCTTCATTGTATTTGAGGCGCTTCAAGAACTCTAGCATGTTGTCCTCTCGGCCTTTTGATGATGTGCATTTATGTTCCATGTGTATTCATTAACGGTGTTTGGGTCAATGAACCCGATGCCAGCGTCCA
Source organism: Aegilops longissima (assembly GCA_021605205.1). Classification (NCBI taxonomy): domain Eukaryota; kingdom Viridiplantae; phylum Streptophyta; class Magnoliopsida; order Poales; family Poaceae; genus Aegilops; species Aegilops longissima. The sequence continues at coordinate 67,220,747 of CM038677.1, forward strand.
CCTTTTCTCATTTCATATATCTTCATCCTGCATATAATACCACGGAAAAGAATATAGTGAGGATAATTACAGGTAATGATTGATCAAAAGGATCGATACAGCTAGCTTGAGACTTAAATTACAGAAAGAAATCACTTACGGACAATAGCAACGGCGATAGATTTGTCGAGTGCGTCTTGATTGTATAACTGAAACAGTTCAGAATACTCAACGGACAAAGCTTTCTCATGGAAGTAATGCTCCTCCTTGACATTCACCATGAGGGACACTCGATCGGAAATCTTGGTAATGTTCATGTACCATTGATGCAATTCATACATTCTCGTTGGGAGGTTCTTGACCTTATGCGGATGGACCAAAGGTTGGCCCGGACATATTTCCGTTTTATTTCATCCTCTCTAAGCACAGGCATGGGCTCGATCTCGAGAGTTGTCCAACAGTGATTTTGAGAACTTCAGCTGCATTATATGGTCCTCCGTTATTACCACATTGCCCACCTCGGGAGCGTAAACTGTTTGCCCACAATAATATTGGTAGCGCGTCTTTATCACGTGTTGTTGGCACAACAAGCGAGGGATCGATTCGCGCCTGTTCTCCCAGTGAGGAATGGTTTTCCGCATTTTTGACAGCTGCTTCTTGTTTGCTCGATCTCGAGCTCGCCTCCTACGTGGGCGTGCTCGATTTAACTTCGATGTGGCGCTCATAGTCTGTGTCAGCAGGCTTGGGAGCTGAGTGGTTGAGCCATCTGAATGAAGTGGTCAATCGTTTCCTTAGGCACTTTCTCCCTTGGCGGCGGTGGCGGTTTGGTGCAAAATGGGCTTCCACCTCGGACTTGATATGGCTCGATTTCCTCCTCGGACCTGTCATAAGACCTCTGCGGAAGAGGCGTGAGGCTTGGACCATATTTATATCGCTTGCCTCTGCTGTACTTCTGTACTACCTCGACTCGTCTTTTCTCGCACCATAGCTGCAGGTGTCTCTTCTGCGATTCTTGAGGCGGAGGAGGCGCCGGTGTGAGAGGCTGAGTTGGGAGGAGGTGGCCGCTGAAGATGTGCGGACTTGGAGGAGGTGGCCTGAGGTTGTGCGGACTTGGAGGAGGTGGGCGTCGGCTGTGGCGGACTTGGAGGAGGAGGTGGCGACACTTTGCGGACTTGGAGGAGGTGGCTGACACTTTGCGGACTTGGTGGACTTGCGGGAGGCGGAGACTGCTGACTCGGTGGCGGACTTGACGAGGTCGGATGGCCAGGTGTCGGTGGCCTTGAAGATGATGCAATCCTTTTTCCATAGGATGATCGATGGTTGGCGTCTCAGAAAGCGCTCGTCCTCACCTCCGGAATGTCAAGCTCTAGCCCGAATATGGCTGCACCACCTCGTCAACCATGACACGAGCATAGCCCTCTGGAATCGGGATGCAATGGTAGGTTGCTTTGGGGTAGCTGGAAAAGCTTCTCCGTCCGCTACCTTCATGGATATGTTCTTCATTTTGGCGTGTAGCTCGCAGCTAGTGTTCTCCGTGATGTCATCCACGGGTATCTACCCAGCATTGCATCGTCAAGGCGGAACCCACGCTGCTTCTATGCATGGATGGGGTGGTGCTATCAATGTTGGATCATCCGCTAGCTGCTGCAGCTCTTTGAGACCCCTTCTTTGGCTAAGTGAGTCGATTTGCTCCTGCTGCCGCTGGAATTTGACTGCCAATTCCGCTTGACTTGCTTCTAGGCCTTGAAGGCGTTCATAGTCCCTTCCTCTGCTCCTCCTCCATCTTCCTCTTCTTCTCCTCCATAATCTTCTTTCTCGCGGGTTACGAAGTCGTTGTTCGGTCTGAAAACCCCTCATACCACGGAATAAGCGCCCTTGCCTCGTGTTCTTCCAGGTGTTCAGGATTTCCCAGAACGCGTAAGCTCGTCGTTCTCTCTGTTGGGCTGGAACACCCCGATTGTGCCTCTTCTATTGCAACAAGTATCGCATCGTCGGCTCCGTTCAGACATGCCTTCGTGAAACTTTGCTGTCTTGGGTCCAACTCCCCCATGCGCATAGAACCAAGTCCTGCACAGGGGGCCAGCTCTTAGTATCCGGAGTGACACCTGCATCCTCCATCTCTTTCTCGGACTTATCCCACTTAGGCATTGCCACGCGCAGCCACAGCCCCGACTTATGGAACTTATCCTTTTTTCGGCATTCTTCTTGTTTATTCTCGACCGTTCCTTAGCTAATTCTGAATCCTTGAATTTCACGAAATCGTCCCAATGAGCACGTTGGTTCTCTAGTGTTCCCTCGAATACTGGAGTCTTCCTTCCTCCCTTGGCGTACTTGTCCCATTCACGATTCTTGTGGTTCTTGAATGCAACCGCCATCTTCCTAAGAGCAGCGTCCTTGACTTTCTGCACATCTGCTACGTGAAATGATCTGGTAGGGTGAAATGTTCCATGAGAGTATCCCAAAGCAGATCTTTTTGATTCTTGTCGACAAAAGTAACATCTGGGCGTGGAGCAGCGTCCTCTTTGCCTTTGTCCTTTGTCTTTTCTGGCTCTCTCCATTCTTGAAGGGAGATCGGAGTTGGTCCTTCACAAGAACTCCATGCAGCGAATGAACTTGTCCGCAATCTTCTTAGGCGCTAATGGTTAGCCATTAGGTCGACTGCCTCGATATTGTACTTTCGCCCTCCTTCAACTTTTTGTTCGGGCCTCGTTTAGTCCTTTTGCACGAAGATTTGCTCGATCCGGATGGCTGAAAGAACAAAGATCGATTCGTTAATATATCTTCAAGTCATTTAAAACATGTGATGATCACGAAACCTGCTTATATAAATATATATACCTCGCGGTCTTTGTTGTTTCAGGATCAACATGTTCTTCGTCATCGTCATAATCGTAGTTCATGACTTCATCAATTCGATCGTCGCGATCGAATATCATATCACCCTCTCCGGTGTTGTTTAGAAATTGAACCCGTCATAATCTTCTTCATTCGATTATCATCGGCCCGCGTATCATATCGAACATGGTCTGTTCTCCCTCTCTGTCGGTATTATGCGCCATAGCTTTTATTTAACTAATTCAAAAGAAATATAAAACAATTTAGTATTCAAATTACATCGTCTCGAATAATAGATATAATCTCGAATACTTTGTCTAGAATAATAGATACAATCTCGAATACATCGTCTCGAATAATATATAATATTGAATAGTACATCACTGGCTAGCTAATTAAAGATCGAATACTACGAGAAGAATCTAGGACACTCGTGGTTCCTGCGTCATGGCGGTGGACACCCAAAGAAGGAACCCTCACAGGATCATAGCTGATGTGAGATCCTGAAGAACTGCCGGTATTGGAGAACCTGCCGCTCTCTAACGCAACCATGTAGCGATGGGCGTGCTCGTCCTCCTCCACGACACTGACGTCGTCCTCCGTGAGGCAGGTCCCTCCGCACCGAGACTGGCCTGAGCATACCAAAGCGAGATCGAGGTCGACAGCGGGACCGGGGCGGGTTCCTCATCAAGCGGCGCCCCTCGAGCAGTACCTCCAGTGCCAGCCCGGTCCGGACATGGGCGGCTGGGCGTCGTCGCGACGAATCGACGGCGAGGATGCGGGCGGGCATCGTCGATAACAAATACTAGCTATATGCCATAAAAAATAATATTTTTTAATGATTGGATTTTGATAACTAAAATTTCTAACATTTCTACTATTTCAAAAATCTATATACTATTTCATACTAATTAAGCATCTAACACTAAAAACATAAAAACAATTTCTATACATCCATTAAAAACAGAAAAACAACATTATATAAAAAATTCCATACTAATTAAACACTAATTATATCCATCTAACATGCATTCATACATATATACTAGTGAAAAAACAATAATCTAAAAATCTAAACTAATTAAACATACAAAATCTAAACTAATTAAATATATACGTGTATGTGTGTGTGTGTTCATCATGCTTGTGTGTGTGTATGGGCTCGGGGAGGCGCGCCCATGGTGGCCCTTGAGGCGAGAGAGAGGGTTAGAGGAGAGCTCACAGGCGGCAGCGACAGTGAGGCGGCAGCAGGGCAGCGGACGGGGCAGGCGTGTGGCGGCGGCGACGCAGGGATGGCGCGACAGGGGAAGGGCCAGGCGACGGAGGCAGGCGGACGGCAGGGGCGGGGGCGGCGGCGGCGGGGCAGGGGGCAGCGACAGCGGCACGGGTCGATGTGGCGTCGATCGATCGGCGAAGCGGTTCAATGGGGAAGCAGAGGAAGAAACAGAGGAGAATGAAATTTTTGAAGTGTTGTATATATAGAAGGCACCTTTAGTACGGTTGGAGCCACCAACGGTACTAAAATCTATTTTAACCAGCCAAGCAGCGGAGCGACCCCTTTAGTACGGGTGGTGGCACAAACCGGTACTAAAGGCCCCCTAATCTTGGTTTGTGCACCACCGGTACTAAAGGGGTCTTGTTAGCGCAGAGTGCTTGATCTTGCAAGTTTAGTCCCACCTCACTAGCCGAGGCGACCGCCTGGTTTATAAACCCCGTCGATCGCTCTCTCGAGCTCCTCTCCAAAGCAGGCCTCTGGGCCTCGTGTTCTTTGCTGCCTGTTGGCCCACTTGGCCTTCGGGCCTGCATCCTGGCCCAACAACAAGTTGGGTTTCTAGTCGTATGCAGGCCGCTCTGACCTAGTAAGCGAGGTTTTTTGCTTTATTTATTTTTGTGTTGTTTTTTTTGTGTATTTAGAGTTTCTTTGTGAATATTTTTGCTTTAGGTACAAAAATTACAAACTTTCTGTTAGTGCCGTAGTTTTCAAATTTGAATAGTTTAAATTTTGAATTATTTGAAATTAGTGTGAATCACTAGTTTGTGAATAATTTAACTTTAAAAATCAGTAAAGGCATGAAAGAATTTGTTTGCACATAAAATTTCTTCGCGTTTCAAATGCCAAAACACATAACTACCCTAACTATTACAGAGATTCCCCTCGGGTGTGAAACACGAGAAGAAAGTGATGATAGTGAAGCCGATCACATCCCAGATCTTTGGGTGTGAAACTTTTTCTTCGCGTGTGTCCCTTTGCGCGTAACCATGGAAAATCTTCATCATTTAACGGGATGCTCGGGTCAATATTCACTGTGAATGGAGAAATTTCATCAAACTTTTCATAATCTTGACTTGTCTGTCTTGTCATCCACTCCCACGATGTTTCTCTTCCCGAAAGAACTATGTGCGCTTTGGCTCATCGTGCGATGCATTAACTTCCTTATCTTTTCTTTTTCTTGGCTTGGTAGACATGTCCTTCACATAGAAAACCTGTGCCACATCATTGGCTAGGGCGAATGGTTCGTCTGCATCATAAGATTGTTGAGATCCTTGTTGTCATTCCGTCTTCGGGTCTTCCGTTACCCGCCTCGTGTCATATTGACCCATTTGCACGAAACAAAGGGACCTTTAAACCACGTCGATAGTCAAGTTCCCATATGTCCTGTATATGTTTCCTTTCCGTCTTGGTTTCGCATCAAAGCGGACACCACTGTTTTGGTTGGTGCTCTTCTTATCTTGGCGATCGTGTAAAATGTATTACCATTTATCTCGTACCCTTTGAAAGTCATTATATTCGAAGATGGTAGCTGGGACAGCAAGTACAGGTCATCTTCAATAGAGGTGTCATGCATAGTGCGTATACGCAACCAGTTGGCGAAACTCCTGGTTTGTTCACGTGTAATCCAGTCATCGGACCGCTCCGGGTGTTTGGGCGTAGCAAATTCTTGTGTTCATCCATATCTGAGCCACCAAGGCGGAATTCTGTAGAAGCTGTGTAGTGTGCTTGGTGAGAGAATGTCCGTCCATACATATTATTTGTTCCCCTCCTAGCGTGCCTTTTCCATCGATCTGCCCTTATGCGTGATTCAGGAACACCAATCGGCTTAAGGTCAGGAATAAAGTCAATACAAAACTCAATGACCTCCTCATTTTGATGGCCCTTGGAGATGCTTCCTTCGGCCTATACGGTTATGAACATATTTCTTTAAGACTCCATGAACCTCTCAAAGGGAACATATTGTGTAGAAATACAGGACCCAAAGCGTTAATCTCTTCGCATAGGTGAACTAGGGCGTGCGTCATGATGTTGAAGAAGGATGGTGGGAACACCAACTCAAACCCGACAAGACATTGCACCAAATCATTTTGTAACCTTGGTATGATTTCTGGGCGATTACCTTCGAGAGATTGCATTGAGAAATGCACATAGCTTCACAATGGCTAATCGAACGTTTTCGGTAAAGCCCCTCAATGCAACGGGGCGATTGCGTCATAATCACGTGGCAGTCATGAGACTTTAGGTTACGGAACTTTTCTCTGCCATGTTTATTATTCCCTTTATATTCGATGAGAAGCGAGGCGGTACCTTATCTTGAGCAGGCATTCAAAGAAGATTTCCTTCTCTTCTTTGGTAGGCGTAGCTTGCATGACCACGATATATGCCGTCTTCTCCGTGCATACGTTGCTGGTCCTCCGTGCCTCGGTGTATCTTTTGTCTTCCCATACGCCCAAGAAGCCAAGCAGGGTCACGCAAAGATTCTTCGTCACGTGCATCACGTCGATTGGAGGCGGACCTCTAGGTCTTTCAATATGGCAGGTCCCAAAATATAGATTTCTTCTTCCACATGGAGTGCGCGTCCGTCGGCGTCCTTTGGAACAGGTTGTCCGCCAGGACCTTTCCAAATATCACCTTCAAATCCTTGACCATATCATGTACATCAACACCAGATCGGTGGCGAGGCTTCATCCGGTGATCCGCCTCACCTTTGAAATGCTTGCCTTTCTTTCTTCTGGGATGCTGCTCGGAAGAAATCGGCGATGTCGGTACACATTCTTCATACAACTATTCAAATATATCTTGTCGGTATCATCCAAACAGTGCGTGCATCCGCGGTATCCCTTGTTTGTCATCACGAAAGGTTCTTGAGAGTAGGCCAATCATTGATGGTCACGAACAGCAACGCCTTTAGGTCAAATTCTTCCCCATGTGCTCATCCCGCCGTACACCTGTTCCATTCCACAGTTGTAAGAGTTCTTCAACTAATGGCCTTAGTTACACATCAATGTCGTCCGCGTTGCTTAGGGCCTTGGATGAGCACTGGCATCATAATGAACTTCCGCTTCATGCACAACCAAGGAGGAAGGTTATACAAACATAGAGTCACAGGCCAGGTGCTATGGTTGCTGCTCTGCTCCCCAAAAGGATTAATGCCATCTGCGCTTAGACCAAACCATACGCTCCTTGCATCATCTGCAAACTCCTTCCCATACTTTCTTTCAATTTTTCTCCACTGCGACCCGTCAGCTGGTACTCTCAACTTTCCGTCTTTCTTACGGTCTTCTCTGTGCCATCGCATCGCCTTGGCATGCTCTTTGTTTTGGAACAAACGTTTCAACCGTGGTATTATAGGAGAATACCACATCACCTTGGCAGGAATCTTCTTCCTGGGGCGCTCGCCCTCGACATCACCATGCTCATCGCGGCTGATCTTATAGCGCAATGCACCACATACCGACAGCGTTCAAATCCTCGTACTCACAGCGGTAGAGGATGCAATCATTAGGGCATGCATGTATCTTCTGCACCTCTAACCCTAGAGGCGGACAGCCTTCTTTAGCTTCGTCGTACTCTCGGGCAATTCGTTGTCCTTTGGAAGCATATCCTTTATCATTACCAGCAACTTTCCAAATCCTTGTCGGATACACCATTCTCGCCTTCCATTGCAGCAATTCGAGTGTGGTGCCCAGCTTTTCTTGTCACCTACAATTGGGGTACAACAATTTTTGTGATCCTCTAACATGCGCTGCAACTTCTTCTTCTCCAAATCACTTGCGCGGTTTCTCTTTGCATCGGCAATGGCCCGACCTAGATCATCAGCGGGCTCATCGATGCCTCTTCTTCAACTTCTTCCGCATTGCCGGCCCAGCTTCTTCCGCATTACCGGCTCAGCTTCTTCCCCATTGTTGTATCATCGTATTCAGGGAACCCATGGCCAGGATAGCTGTCGTCGTCCTCTTCTTCTTCATTGTCTTCCATCATAACCCCTCTTTCTCCGTGCTTGGTCCAAACATTATAGTGGGGCATGAAACCGGACTCAAACAGGTGGGCGTGAATGGTTCTTGGCGTAGAGTAATTGCGACCATTCTTACAACCAGCACATGGACAAGGCATAAAACCATCCGCCCGCTTGTTTGCCTCGGCCATAGCGAGAAAAGTATGCACACCCTCAACGAACTGGGAGAGCATCGGTCATCGTACATCCATTGCTGGCTCATCTTCATTACACAACACGAATAGACCAAATTAATACAAGTTCATACATAAAGTTCATACAACACTTAAATGCAACAAACAAATAACTCTCTAGCTAAAGCATTTAAATGCAACAACAAATGCGATCAAGATCGCAACTAAGGTAACAATTGATCCAACAGCATAATGATACCAAGCCTCACTATCGATGGCATATTTTCTAATCTTTCTAATCTTCAAGCGCATTTTCTCCATCTTGATCTTGTGATCATCGGCGACATCGGCAACATGCAACTCAATTCCATCTTCTCCCCTCAATTCTTTTCAATTTTTCTTTCAAGTACTCGTTTTCTCTTTCAACTAAATTTAACCTCTCGACAATAGGGTCGGTTGGAATTTCCGGTTCACATACCTCCTAGATAAAAATATCTATGTCAACTTGATGGGCATAATTTGTCATAAACACGAAATGCAACAAATAGTTTTAAAGAGAATATACCACATCGAATCATAACAAGGGCGAGGGCCGACGGGACGGATATCAAAACCATGGCACTATGTATAACAAACAACGTACGGGTAAGATAATTATTATACGAGTAACTATATATCCAAATCACACAAACATCAATTTTTTATATAAAATTTCATGAACAAGAGGCTCACCACAAGGTGGTGCAGCGTGACAGAGACAGTCTGAGGCGATCGGCAGTGGTTCTGACAGAGATTTAGAAGGCACTAAGTAAACCACACCTACATATGCAAACTAAGTGTTATTTTGACCTCAAATTGCATATAAATCAAATACTAGCACATATATATATTTCCTCCCAAATTACTAAACTCACAAATTAATAACTATATGAACCAATGCAAGAGCTAATCTAGCAATGAGAGATGAAAGGACAAAGTTGCTAACCTTTGTGATCACTTGAATGGATGGGGCCTTCAAATCTTGACAAATTTTGGGCAAAATGTGTGATGAGCTCGAGGAGAAGAGGAAGAACAGAGAGGAGAGGAGAGGGAAAGGGGAAGAACGAGAGAGCTGGAAGAAGGGTTTATATGCGGGAGGACCTATAGTACGGTTCGTAGCACGAACCGGTACTAAAATGCTGGAGGGGCCCAGTGACAACATCCTGCCACCACCCTCATTAGTACCGGTTCGTGGCGCGAACGGTGCTAAAATTAACCACGAACCGGTGCTAAAGGCTAGCCGTTGGAACCGGCACTAATGTATACATTTGTGCGGCTCTAATCTAAACCGGCACTAATGTGCTTCACGTTTGACCCTTTATCTACTAGTGAGCCCACGAGACTCGGTATGTTGTCAAAATTGGCAGTGTGCGAGATCATAATCTCAGATTATAACATATTGCCGCTCCTAAATAGGTGGCGGGCGTCCGTGTGGCCGGACTGATGAATATCTTGAACTAAAGCGGCAACAGCGAAGGCGGATCACGGACATTGCACTGGTCAATAAGCGGTTTGACGAGTCACAAGGTATCACGACTTCTCGCAGACACCTGGTAAGGGAGCTTGGCGCCCATGCCTTACTACTTGTATGCTTAATGCAGGTGGTGCCGCTGCTGTAGAGGAGCTGCGGTGGAACTTCGCCGAGCTAAAAAAGCAAGCGAGAAATAGTCATGGCCGCTTTAAGGGCGGCCGAAGAGCTAAAAGCCGAACGGGCTGCTCACTGCCGAAGCAAAGAGGAAATGGCCGATATCGCCATAAAGTTGAAGAATACTACTGTCACATCCTAGCTAGTCCATGCATTAGTGTGTTGCATCATGTTTAACTTTCATCAGAAATTTAAAATGGGGAAGACAGAACCCCCAGAACCCCTTTGAATCCAACTAGGGCTTACTAAAAATATTTTCAATGAACCTGAAATGCCCTTCTAAAATGTTCATCACCTTTGCTTTGGTTTAGAGCCTCTGCCAAAAGTGGTGCACAATTTTCTAGGTCATCCTAAGGTTTTTGAATTAAATCATAAGTATTTGAGTTTGGGCATTTAAATTATATAAAATATTTCAAATGCTCAAATAATCCCAAACTAAAATGTTCCATGCTGGAAATATTCCAACTAAGGACCAGGTGCAGTTTGGTGAATTTTGGAGTTGTCTAGGTATTTTAAGAAAGTCCACAAAGTTACAGAAAATAGAAAAATAAATAGAAATGAAAAACTTTACATGGCGCCACCTAGCGGCCCACTGCCGGCCCAGCCAACCAGCGCCGTGGCTGCTTAGCAGCAGGCGAGCAGAGCAAAATGCTCGATGGTGGGCACAGCATGCGTGCCACGCAGCTGGCCGCCCGCCTCGCCGCTTCCTCGCCGAGTGCTGTCAATGCGGGCGCTCTCCCCGAGCCCATGACACCTTTCCTCCTCCCCAGCTCCTCCCCTCGCTCTCCCACGCCATGGCCGGCGCCACCGCAGCCGCTTGCGTCGCCGTGGTCGCGCTCTCCGTCGTCCTTGCGCCATGCCGTCGTGTCTAGGAGCTCCGCCGCCATCCTCTTCTTGAGCTAGCCGAGCCCAGGCGCTCGCGTGGCCCCGAGCCTCTGCAAACCTCGCCCGACTCCGCCGTCGCTGGAGATCCCCTTGACGTCACCGCCCGCTGGCTCGTCCCGACCGCACCGTTTGCTTCCTCGAGATGACCGTGAGCCAGCTACCTCCCCTTCTTTCCTTTCTCGCTCCGAGCCTCGTGGCGGCCTGCCGAAGCTCACCCCCTGCAGACGCCCGGAGCTCGTCGCCGACGTGCTTCCGGCCATCCACCGGTCACCCCTCGGTGTCTAACATGCTCACCGCGTCGCGTAGAGTCTAACCCACTACTTCACGCACCTCGCCGTACCCCGTAGCCACGAGTTCGTCATCACCCGAACTCCGGCGACCGCCAAAGTCGTCGCCGGCGCCGTTCCGCCCACCGAGCCAATAACGCCACCAAGAGCTGCGGCTTGCTCCCAGCCACATAGGCGCCCTCCGCGGCTCATTTGGTTGCGGACGCCCAAAACCACTCTCGCCGCCCGCGTCTGGCTCGCCCGTGACTAAGCGCCGGCGTAGTTGACCCTAACTTTGACCAGGCGAGCCTGGTTGACTCTCTGAGTCCATGACGGTGGGCCCCCACCTCTAATTAACTTAGTTAGTTTAAACTAATTCTAATTAGTTAAATTAAGTCTTGACATCACGGGACCCACTGGTCGGTTTGACCTGGGCGTCCCGTTGACCTCTGCGTCACCACGGCGCATTCTTGTGCCGATAAATGAATTCTGGAATTATTACATTATAGGAAATTCGAGAAAATAGTTCAAACTTCAAAAATTCATAGAAATTAATCTGTAACTCCAAATGCAAAGATTTATATATGAAAATGATCAGAAAAATCCATTCTATCCATTGGTAAAGGTTTCATGCATGATAGAACAAGTTAACCTTGCTGTTTAAGCAGATTAAGATAATGCACCTTTATGGCTATGTTAAATGAGCTAACATTTGAATCTTTGATTCAAATGAGTTCATCCTTTTGTTCCAGCTTGCATTAGGCCAACACACATTCATATTGCCATGTCATAGCATGCATCATATTGTTGCATATTGTCATGTGTTGTTTATTTTGGTGTGTCTTTACGTGATAGGTTACGCCTCAGGATAACCCGAATATCCGTCGAAGGCGGTATCCTACCACCACTACATCGGAAAGCAACCCATTGATCATTCGATACAAACCCATGTTCTCGCTTCGCTCTTGTTTACTGCATTAAGACAACGCGATTCAAACTGTTGTGTGCTGCGGTAGTTGAACCCACTTCCTTTGCATGACTGTCATTGCCACGATAACTAGATGAAACCCACTAGTATGTGTAGGAGTTGATTGAGCCATGTTTGTGATTCCTACCATGCTATGCTTGCTATGCTTAGAGTTGTGTCAGTCGGCTCATCGGGATGATGAACTGGAGTGAAAGGTTGTGTCGGGTTCGAGTGAAAGTGTTGAACACGTTTTGGTAAAGGTATCGATGAGAGGCCATGTAGGAGTACATGGTGGGTTGTTTCATTGAAGCCGTCCCTAAGAACTGAGATCTGTGTGTGATTTAAGACTTAGCTACTACCACGCATTGGGATCCTTAATTGACCCTCTCGACTTATTAACCACTCTTGTCCTCGGTCCGGGAGTTGCAAGTAGTTTACGGTGTTTGTAGCATCTTTGGGGCCGCATGGCGCTGACCTTAGGGTGGGTTGTGTTGCGGTAGGCACGTGGCCCGGTGTACCGATTCGCCCGTTTGGTGTCTCGGGAACCCTGCACACATCGTTCGGGGCCGTTAGTGGAAACCTCGGCCGGACTCCCTGCGGATGGAACCGAATAGGCGATAAACCTGGACTAGGGACTCGTGTGTTTAGTCGGTCGTGGCCGACACCCTCGTTGGGCTTCCGCTTGAAGGTTGCAGTACATGTCGTGTAAGCGGCGATAAGTGGTGAGCGTGTGTGAAGAAGTACACCCTGCGGGTATAAAACTATTCGAATAGCCGCGTCCGCGGTAAAGGACTACTTGGTCACCTATACAGTTCATAGACAAGTAAATGGATACTACTAAAAGCCTCAAGATAAGTGTGAGTGCCGCGGATGGCCCTCTCGTGGGTTGACGAGAGAGGATCCACGGTGGAGTATTGTGATGGTGATTAGTGGACTCGTGTGCGACAAATGCTTTTCAAGTGGTGTCACGTAGGATAGCTTAGCCAAGAGTCAAAGCTGGCTTGCTGCAATAACTCCACTACCTTCTTGAGAATGTGCATGTATAATAGGATTACATTGTAAGACTTCTTGAGTACCTCCGTACTCATGTTTGTAATTAATGTTTTCAAGCGACAACACACGCCCCTCCGATGGGTTTTATGTAGACCTTGACATCGGCAGTGAACTAGCCACCCGGTGGTGATCCAAGGCTTGTGAAGGGCCCTTTGTAGATAGAAGGGCTTCAACAAGCTTTCTTTCTTTTTAGAGTCGTACTCGGACTAGTTTGCTTCGCATGTGCTTGTATGTTTGTATGACTTGAGTGTTGGGTCATGTGACCCCTACCTGTATGGATATGTTATGTATGGCTCCTCGGGCCTCTTAAATAAAGTACTTTGAGTTGTAGAGTTTTGTTGTGATGCCATGTTGTATGTACTCATATCGGGCATATTAGTGTATGATTGAAATGCTTGGTATGAGTGGGATCCGACAAACTAGTTGTTTATCCTTGGCAGCCTCTCATATGGGGAAATGTAGTCTCGTGCTTACGGCGATAGTAGTCCGCTTCTGCCGGTTCACGGAGTCCTGCTAGCCCAGCACTACTGCTTGGACACTTGGTGGCGGCATGTGTTTCACGCCGTTCCTATATACGTCCCTTGAAATGTCACGGTGATATTGAGTCTGCCTAGCCTGCTACAGCCGGGATACGAGTCTGTTAGCCATGCTACAGCCAATTCATCGTTGATGACCGACATGCTCGATGTGATTCATGTATGCTGTCCCCATGGGTTAAGCGCCGCTTTGGGTTCACGACTAGCCATGTCGGCCGGGTTCTTTGTCATATGGATGCTAGCGACACTATCATATCGTGAGCCAAAAGGCGCCAGCGGTCCCGGGCCATGGTAAGGCGACACCGTGGGAATACCGTGCGTGAGGCCGCAAAGTGATATGAGGTGTTACCGGCTAGGTCGATGTGACTTGGAATCGGGGTCTGACAGCGTTGGCATCGAGCGGACTGCACCGTAGGTTCGCTAAGCCAAACTGGTCGATGTCGAGTCTAGAAATGCTTTAGTTATATGTAGGGAATTGATTGTGGGAGGAGCGTAAGGCTCTTTTTACTCCTTTACCTTATGCCCTCGATCTGAGTCATCCTCTTCTCATTCTCGTGGGTATAGGACTAGGCTCTCTTCTCTCTATCGAGGTTCACGTGTTACTAATCCGTAGTAACTTATAGGATTGTTGGTTACAGCCTCGATTCAGTTTCTACTACTTTTAGTATGCTATCGGTTGAACGAGAACCTTGATATGATGTTGTTGAGTGGTTTTGCAATCTGATTTTGAATGTCTCAAATCTGTTCTTGAGCATTTACAGATGTTATTCTGCCCTATTTTCCTAGAAATTCTAATGTCTTTGCATTGTGGTTGTGCTTTCAAATGGCCACCGTCCTCGAGAACCAAGTGGTTAAATCGACCCGTGCATTGATGTGTGTGGTCACACGGCCATGTTGGTTGGGTGATGGTGAGACCGGTTACCGATGGTATCCGAATATCCGTCGAGGAGCAGTTTAGAGACTTTAATCAAAGCCAATATCGTGCGCGGTCGGGATATATCCATCTTATCCGAGCTCTTGAACGCTCCACTGTTCTTATGGACTTGGGATCACTATTGGGATGTCCGTGCAGGATGCAACCTACTCCATGATGACTATTATTGAGCGAACTGCCTTCTTTGTGCAACACCGATTTCCGCTACATGCCGGCATCCCTCCACAGGGCGCATGGTTACCTTGAGGTATGTACAGCGACGCATCCCATGAGGACTCTCTCTCCGCACCACTATTGAGATCTTTGGAAGACAAGGACCGTGAAAATCGGGCCTTGCATATGGAAACTCTTTAATGCCGCTCGATCCTTTGGCCACTCGACTCGGTTTGCACTGCCGTGCAAGCGGATACATGGACATGAGGACTTGTACCTGTGCGGGCTGGTCTGCGAGATTTTATGGAGTGGCGTGAGTAGGAGGCATCACCCCTCCTCGTGGACCTCGTCTGCCACCGTTTGTTGGACCACGGCCACATCCGAGTCCCTATGGTCCATAAGCTCCACAGGACCGTCTGTTCCCGGATGATCATGTTCCGCTTCGGGCTTGGGTGGTGACTTTTATGAGGACTACTACGGGCTATGCGAGTTAGTAGTAGTATCCCTAGTATTGTAATAGTTGTATTTCCACCGTCTGTGTGACACTGTGTAATATGACTTAGTGTGTATCATTCGGAAGTGTAGAAAAATAATGTATAGGAGTTTGGAATGCTTCGATGAGATGTAACGCCTTTCACTGTAGTTGTACTCCGTCGGGCTTGTACTAAACTATGAATGGTGTGTATGACCGTTGGTATATATATGGCAGTTTCTATATTACCATGTCATACGGATGAACATCCTGCATTCCGTGTTATCCATTACATTCCGCACTTCCTTGCTAAATTCTGCCATCCTGGTTTAAACCGTTGTTTTGTTTCCTAGGATGGTCAACACCATAACAATCCTGCTGCTCCGAGCGAGGGAGAAGCCAGCGCAGCTAGGAATGTAAATCTGCCTCAACCGCCTTCTTTGGCGAAGTTATGTTGGAGGCGAGAATGCAACAAGCGTGAGACCAATCGCTTCTTTGGGCGGATTGAGCGAGAATACCGCACACCAGCCAAGGAATGATCTGGTGTCACTCAATGACTTTGTCAAGCTGTATCCACGAAGTTCAAACATTCCGTTGAGCCTCTCGATGCGGATGGTAGCCAGCAGCATCACCCACAAGCTACGTTACGCCAGCGTGGCTGAAGCTGATAAGGTTACCTTTGCCGCCTATCACCTCGAAGGCCTGCTAGCCTTTGGTGGGAGAATTATGAGGCTATGCCGGTTGGCCAAATCACTACTTGGGCTGAATTCAGTGCCGCTTTCCGTGAGCATCACATCCGGAAGGTCTCATGGATCGTAAGAGGAAGAGTGCTGCAATTTCACCGAGGTAGACTGGCTGTGGATGCATACGACCATGAGTTTGGAAATCTAGCACGTTATGCTCTGAAGAGGTTTCTACCGGCGCCAAGAAGCGAGCAAGGTTCCGCAAGGGACTTAGCCCGAGCTTCGCTGTGATCTTCGTGCTGCAGTGCACCTCCTTCAAAGTTAGTCAACAAGGCTATCAGTGCTGAAACTGGACAGTCTGACTTTGAAGCTTCACGCAAGCACTCCCATGACTTTGGTTCTTCATCCGGCTCTGGATCTCAGAAGCGTCGGGTCTGGATTCAAACACTTTCTCGCCACCAGAGTTCACTCGAGGCCATCCTTTGAGGCGCCTCGCCCCAACCAGCAGTATGCACCGCCCAAGACTTATGGTGGCCCGCTGCTAATGCTGCTCCGCCCCAATATGATAACCTGTTTCAAGTGTGGAGAGCGGGCCACTACATCCGTGAGTGTCCCAGAACAACCCGGTCGGATCGGAAAGTCATTGGCCGTGGTAAGCCCGCGGGAAAGGTGCTCTCGCCAAACCAGCTGCCCTTGCTTTCGTGCCACGTCAACTATGTTTCAGTGAGAAACCCATGAGGATGCCAACGTCGTTCTCGGTACGCTCCTTGTTAATTGTCATCCGGCAACTTTCTTTTTGATACTGGAGCATCTCATTCATTTATTTCTGAGAGCTATGCTCTATTGCACAACACCACATTCTGCGACATGCACACCTCCATGGAAATTCAAACTCCTGGTTCTAGATGGCAAACCTCTAGAATAAGTCATGGGAATGAAATCCTTGTCGACAGATTAGTCTTTCTTGCATCTCTAATAGCTCTCAAGTCCTCGGACATAAACATCATCTTGGGTATGGACTGGATGTCAGCCCATTATGCTAAGATTGATTGCTCTACTAGAACTGTTCAACTCACCCATCCTTTGGGCAAGACAGTTAATGTTTTAACCCGAGTGTCTAGCGTCGGCTCTACTCCTTAAATGCCAACCCCTTCCGGACCTCGAAGATATTCCGGTAGTCCGTGACTTTCCGGATGTCTTTCGGAAGAACTGCGGTGTTCCACGGCGGGGATGTCGAGTTAAGTGATAGATCTTGTTCCCGGAACCGTCCCAATCTCTAGAAGACCTTATAAGATGGCACCCTAGAACTAGCGAGCTTGAAACAACTCGATGAGTCCTTGCAAAAGGGTTTCATCCGTCCTAGTTCATCTCCATGGGCTTGCCCGTCCTCTTCGTCAAGAAGAAGGATGGAGCGGATCGGATGGTTGTAGATTACCGACACTGTCAACTTGGTCACTATCAAGAACAAGTATCCGCTCCCGGGATCAACGACACGTATGATCAGCTCGCTGGATCCTCGATCTTTTCAAGATGGATTTGAGGTTGGGCTACCATCAAATCAAAATCAAAACGGGGACATTCCTAAAGCGGCCTTTGTTACTCGTTATGGCCAATCTGAGTACACCGTCATGTCCTTGGGTTAACCAATGCTCCAGCCACCTTCTCTCGGTTAATGAACTCAATCTTCATGGAGTATTTGGATAAATTAATGTAGTGGTATACCTCGATGATATACTCATCTACTCCAAGAATGAGGAAGAACATGCGAACATCTAAGGCTAGTATTGATGAAACTTGAGAGCACCGCCTTTATGCCAAATTCTCTAAGTGTGAATTCTGGTTACCAAAAGTGACCTATCTAGGCCATGTAATCTCTGGTAAGGGCATTGCTGTCAATCCGGCGAGTTCAAGCCGTCCTTGATGGACTCCACCTGAATCGGTCAAGCAAGTTGGAGTTTCCTCGGTTTAGCGAGCTATTGCCGCCGCCGTCGAAATTTCTCCAAGGTTGCTAAGCCTCTAACCGAACTCCTCAAGAAAGATAAAAAGTTGAATGGACACCACGGTCGAGTTCAGCTTTCGGGGAACTAAAAAGGCGCGACATCTGCTCCGTACTTGTTCCACCAGATTTTCTAAGGACTTTGTTATCTATTGCGGCGCCTCGCGACAAGGACTAGGTTGTATACTCATGCAAGATCGTCATGTGATTGCCTACGCTTCTCGACGATTCGTCCACATGAGGATAACTATCCCACACGATCTAGAGCTTGCAGCGATGGTCCATGCACTCAAAACCTGGCGACATTACCTTCTTGGTAATCGTTGCAAAATTACTTGATCACCAAAGTCTGAAATATATCTTCACCCAACGGTTTGAATCTCGAGGCAAAGGCGTTGGGTTGAGATTGATTACAGATTACGACTTAGGAATATCTTACACCCGAGCAAAGCCAATGTCATGGTGGCGCACTAAGTCATAAATCTTATTGTAACAATCTGATGTTACAACAAAGTCAACCTTTTCTCCACGAGGAATTTCGTAAGCTTAACCTTCACATTGTTCCTCGAGGATTCCTTTCCACCCTAGTGGCGAAACCTACCCTTACGGATCAGATCATCAAGGCACAGAAGGTAGATCCGGGAATTTCCCGCATCAAGAGAAACATCAAGAAAGGAGTCACAGATTGTTTCTCCATTGATGAACAAGGTGTTGTGTTCTTTGGAGACCGTCTAGTGGTTCCCAAGGTACGCAACCTGAGGCGATTGATCCTTAAGGAAGCTCATGAATCTCCTCTCACCATTCATCCGGTAGTACTAAAATGTATCAAGACCTCGCCCGAGGTTTTGGTGGACTAGGATGAAGAGAGAAATCGCTCAATACATTGATAATTGCGGCGTCGTAAATCGAGTTAAGCGAGCATCAACGGCCTGCTGGTACCCTTCAACCTTTGGCTATTCCTGAATGGAAATGGGATAAAATCGGTATGGATTTCATTACGGGTTTCCCGGGACCAAGAGAGGAATAATGCTATCTTCGTTGTCGTCGATCGTCTTTCCAAAGTAGCCCACTTCCTACCCGTTTGTGAGAGTATAACCGCTAGCCAGCTAGCTGATTTGTACATCTCTCGAATAGTGTCTCTTCATGGTGTTCCATTGGAGATTAACTCAGACCATGGAAGTCTCTTCACCTCTTGATTTTGGGAAAGTTTCCAAAATGCTATAGAACTTCGTCTCTCCTTTAGCTTTGCCGCCTTCCATCCTCAATCAAGTGGTCAAGTAGAGCGAGTCAATCAAATTCTGGAGGATATGCTTGAGCTTCATCATCTCCTTCGGCATGAATTGGGAGAAATGCCTTCCATTCGCCGAGTTAAGCTTATAACAATAGTTATCAAGCTAGCTTGGGCAAAGCTCCTTCGAAGTTCTCTATGGGCGGAAATGTGAGCGCCTCTTAGCGGTGAAACCGGAGAGATACAACTCTTTGGCGGATATGATCCAGAAGCGAAAGAAGCAGGTTCGCGTTATTCATGAGAAATTGAAAACAGCCCAATCTCATCAAAAGAGCCAATATGACCGCAAGCATAAGCCTATGGCTTATGAAGTTGGCGAAGGCTTACCTTGGGTTACTCCTTTGAAGGAACCCATCGATTCGGTATCAAGGGCAAGTTGGCTCCTCGTTACATTGGACCCTTTCGCATTCTTGCCAAGCGAGGAGAAGTTGCCTACCAATTGGAACTACCTCTGCATCTTTCGAGTCCATGATGTCTTCCGTTTCCCAACTCGAGCGTTGCTTCTCGGATCCTATCCGTGGGTGGACCACGAAGCGCTTGATCTCCAAGATAACCTCACCTATCGAGAATATCCGTTCGTATTCCTTGATCAAGCCGAAGCGTACCACTCGGCGTCGAATATCAAGTTTCTCAAGGTTCAATGGTCAAACCATTCCGGCAAGAAGCAACTTGGGAAAGGGAGGATCGTCTTGACTTGAGTATCCCACCTTTTTGACGGATCCTAAATCTTGGGGCGAGATTCTTTTGAGTGGGGGTGAGTTGTCACATCCTAGCTAGTCCATGCATTAGTGTGTTGCATCATGTTTAACTTTCATCAGAAATTTGAAATGGGGAAGACAGAACCCCCAGAACCCCTTTGAATCCAACTAGGGCTTACTAAAAATATTTTCAGTGAACCTGAAATGCCCTTCTAAAATGTTCATCACCTTTGCTTTGGTTCAGAGCCTCTGCCAAAAGTGGTGCACAATTTTTTAGGTCATCCTAAGGTTTTTGAATTAAGTCATAAGTATTTGAGTTTGGGCATTTAAATTATATAAAATATTTCAAATGCTCAAATAATCCCAAACTAAAATGTTCCATGCTGGAAATATTCCAACTAAGGACTAGGTGCAGTTTGGTGAATTTTGGAGTTGTCTAGGTATTTTAAGAAAGTCCACAAAGTTATAGAAAATAGAAAAAAGAAACAAAAATGAAAAACTTTACAGCGCCACCCAGCAGCCCACTGCGGCCCAGCCCAGCCCATGGCCTGCTTGCTTGCTTGGCCAGGCGAGCAGAGTAAATGCTCGGCAGCGAGCACAGCATCGTGCCACGCAGCTGGCCGCCGCCTCCCGCTTCCTCGCCGAGCTGTCGGCGGGGCAGCTCTCCCGAGCCCGCAGACACCTTTCCTCCTCCCGAGCTCCTCCCCCTCGCTCTCCCACGGCATGGCCGACGCCACCACAGCCGCACCGTCGCCGTAGTCGCGCTCTCCGTCGTCCTTGCGCCATTCCGTCGTGTCTAGGAGCTCCGCCGCCCTCCTCTTCGTCGAGCTAGCCGAGCCCCGAGCGCTCGCGTGGCCCGAGGCCTCTGCACCGACCTCGCCCGACTCCGTCGTCGCCGGAGATCCCCGTCGACGTCACCGCCGCACCTGCTCGTCCCCGACCGCACCATTTGCTTCCTCGAGATCGCCGTGAGCCCAGCTACCTCCCCTCCTTTCCTTTCTCGCTCCCGAGCCTCGTAGCGACTGCATGAAGCTCACCCGCACGCGCCGCCGCGGAGCTCGTCGCCGACGTGCTTCCGGCCATCCACCGGTCACCCCTCGGTGTCCAACATGCTCACCGCGTTGCGTAGAGTCTAACCCACTACTTCACGCACCTCGCCGTACCCCGTAGCCACGAGTTCGTCATCACCCGAACTCCGGCAACCGCCAAGGTCGTCGCCGGCGCCGTTACCGGCCACCAAGGCCCAATAACACCACCAAGAGCTGCGGCTTGCTCCCAGCCACACGTAGAGCGTCCTCGCGGCTCATTTGGTTGCGGAACACCCAAAACCACTCTCGCCGCCGCGTCGGCTCGCCCGGCTAAGCGCCAGCGTAGTTGACCACGACTTTGACCGAGGCGGGCCTGGTTGACTCTCTAAGTCCATGACGGGTGGGCCCCCTGCTAATTAACTTAGTTAGTTTAAACTAATTCTAATTAGTTAAATTAAGTCTGACATGCGGGACCCACTGGTCAGGTTGACCTGGGCGTCCCGTTGACCTCTGACGTCACCACGACACATTCTTGTGCGATAAATGAATTCTTGGAATTATTACATTATAGGAAATTCGAGAAAATAGTTCAAACTTCAAAAATTCATAGAAGTGTCTGTAACTCCAAATGCAAAGATTTATATATGAAAATGATCAGAAAAATCCATTCTATCCATTGGTAAAGGTTTCATGCATGATAGAACAAGTTAACCTTGCTGTTTAAGCAGATTAAGATAATGCACCTTTATGGCTATGTTAAATGAGCTAACATTTGAATCTTTGATTCAAATGAGTTCATCCTTTTGTTCCAGCTTGCATTAGGCCAACACACATTCATATTGCCATGTCATAGCATGCATCATATTGTTGCATATTGTCATGTGTTGTTTATTTTGATGTGTCTTTAGTGATAGGTTACGCCTCAGGATAACCCGAATATCCGTCTAAAGGCGGTATCCTACCACCACTACATCAGGCAAGCAACCCATTGATCATTCGATACAAACCCATGTTCTCGCTTCGCTCTTGTTTCTGCATTAAGACAACGCGATTCAAACTGTTGTGTGCTGCGGTAGTTGAACCCACTTCCTTTGCATGACTGTCATTGCCACGATAACTAGATGAAACCCACTAGTATGTGTAGGAGTTGATTGAGCCATGTTTGTGATTCCTACCATGCTATGCTTGCTATGCTTAGAGTTGTGTCAGTGCGGCTCATCGGGATGATGAGCTGGAGTGAAAGGTTGTGTCGGGTTCGAGTGAAAGTGTTGAACACGTTTTGGTAAAGGTATCGATGAGAGGCCATGTAGGAGTACATGGTGGGTTGTTTCATTGAAGCCGTCCCTAGAACTGAGATACGTGTGTGTGATTTAAGACTTAGCTACTACCACGCATTGGGATCCTTAATTGACCCTCTCGACTTATTAACCACTCTTGTCCTCGGTCCGGGAGTTGCAAGTAGTTTACGGTGTTTGTAGCATCTTTGGGGCCGCATGGCGCTGACCTTAGGGGTGGGTTGTGTTGCGGTAGGCACGTGGCCGATGTGCCGATTCTCCCGTTTGGTGTCTCGGGAACCCTGCACACATCGTTCGGGGCCATTAGTGGAAACCTCGGCGGACTCCTGCGGATGGAACCGAATAGGCGATAAACTGGACTTGGGACTCGTGTGTTTAGTCAGGTCGTGGCCGACACCCTCGCTGGGCTTCCGCTTGAAGGTTGCAGTACATGTCGTGTAAACAGCGGTAAGTGGTGAGGCGTGTGTGAAAGTACACCCTGCAGGGTATAAAACTATTCGAATAGCCGCGTCCGCGATAAAGGACTACTTGGTCACCTATACAGTTCATAGACAAGTAAATGGATACTACTAAAAGCCTCAAGATAAGTGTGAGTGCCGCGGATGGCCCTCTCGTGGGTTGACGAGAGAGGATCCACGGTGGAGTATTGTGATGGTGATTAGTGGACTCGTGTGCGACAAATGCTTTTCAAGTGGTGTCACGTAGGATAGCTTAGCCAAGAGTCAAAGCTGGCTTCTGCAATAACTCCACTACCTTCTTGAGAATGTGCATGTATAATAGGATTACATTGTAAGACTTCTTGAGTACCTCCGTACTCATGTTTGTAATTAATGTTTTAGGGCGACAAAACCGCCCCCTCCGATGGGTTTTATGTAGACCTTGACATCGGCAGTGAACTAGCCACCCGGTGGTGATCCAAGGCTTGTGAAGGGCCCTTTGTAGATAGAAGGGCTTCAACAAGCTTTCTTTCTTTTTAGAGTCGTACTCGAGACTAGTTTGCTTCGCATGTGCTTGTATGTTTGTATGACTTGAGTGTTGGGTCATGTGACCCCTACCTGTATGGATATGTTATGTATGGCTCCTCGGGCCTCTTAAATAAAGTACTTTGAGTTGTAGAGTTTTGTTGTGATGCCATGTTGTATGTACTCATATTGGGCATATTGCGTGTATGATTGAAATGCTTGGTATGAGTGGGATCCGACAAACTAGTTGTTTATCCTTGGCAGCCTCTCATATGGGAAATGTAGTCTCGTGCTTCTAGCGATAGTAGTCCGCTACAGCCCGGTTCACGGAGTCACTGCTAGCCAGCACTTTGCTTGGACACTTGGTGGCGGCATGTGTTCCACCGTTCCTATATACATCGCCGGAAAATGTCACGGTGATATTGAGTCTGCCTAGCCTGCTACAGCCGGGATACGGAGTCTGTTAGCCAGTGCAACAGCCGAATTCATCGTTGATGACCGACATGCTCGATGTGATTCATGTATGCTGTCCCCATGGGTTAAGCGCCGCTTTGGGTTCCACGACTAGCCATGTTGGCCCGGTCCGGTTCTTTGTCATATGGATGCTAGCGACACTATCATATCGTGAGCCAAAAGGCATAAGCGGTCCGGGCCATGGTGGCGACACCGTGGGAATACCGTGCGTGAGGCGCAAAGTGATATGAGGTGTTACCGGCTAGGTCGATGTGACTTGGAATCGGGGTCTGACAACTACCGACCGCTGCGAGGTTCTTGAAAAAAGCGTCAAGTGGAGCAAGAGGGACTGAAAAAGGCCACCGCCCGAATCAAGGATGCCCGTTCCGCTTTGAGAGTTGCCAAGGAGGAGCTGAGTCGGGCGGGGCTATTGCGGCTGGAAAACCGTTTACTACTTTGCGGAGAAATATCTGGATCGAAGTATGCTTAGTTGGACAAGTTGTGGAGTTCGGATGATGCTTATCCCGGACTTAGCGGCGAAACGCTGCGGGCCTTGATTGAGCACT